>CAJHQQ010000022.1:0-605278 GCA_905132885.1 Moricandia moricandioides
CCTGCCAACCACCAAGTGGTTAAATATCGAATAGCCCATTACAAGAGAAACTTGAATATTTTCTGAAGCTTTAAACAAAGCTCTGCTACCATTTGGATTACAGAAAATTGAGGAATGGCATGTTTCAAAAGTCTTAGATGGCCTATAACGGTTGTCACTGACAAAGCTCTCATTGAACAATTAAAACAAGACCAAGGTCTTTAGTTTTATATTTTCCAAGTCACTTATCAATCATAATACATACGTTCCGCAACTGTTTCTTACCAAATCAGCCAATCAGATACGAGAGTTTTTTGTCTTTGGTGATTAAAAAGAAAACATCTCTACTTTTACCTGATGGCTCGATCCAAAAAAAAGCCATTGGAAAGGCCTCTCTCACTACTTCATCTCAGATTCCACCATAGTCGCAGGAACTACTGTGTCAGTAGTGTCCAGTTTGGCCCTCTTCTTTGATTGTTCGGCTTCTTCAGGATCGGCACTCTCACAGTTTTCCTCAGACTCTGACTCAGCCTTTTCTTCCTTTTCATCCACACTTGCCTCTTCAACTTCTTCAGACTCCGCCTTGTCCTCTTCCTTATTCTTCAGTTTCTCTATCACCTCCATTACTTCTCTGTTGACCTGTTTACACAATTAGATTTAAAATTCAATGGCAATTGCACCAGGCAAATTATTCCAATTTGTATGGTCATAATGGTAAATAGCGTATGATAAAATTTCCTACACAACCAGATTACAAATGAATAATCTGGTATGAATATCTTGCTACCACTACTAGTCCAAATATTTTAATTAAGCAATCATGATAGATGTTATATAAGCATTTGACGTTACTGCCACATTCTGTGGTAATAACATTTTTAGTTTATCACTGAACTAAATTCATCCAGTTCTGGGAGAGATAAATGCGATTTACACTTGTATTCATGCAAGTGTATGAAAGGAGTGAGATACATAAGAAAGAAATTCACTGCAGAAGACCAATGCAAGAAGAAGAACATGATGTTCACCTGAGGGTTTTGAAGGAAGTCAGAGATGTCAGTGGGGCAACATGGACAGTTCATGACGTTCTTCTGTGCACGAAGTGTCCGCCCACCTCTGCTTCTTTCTCTCACCAGAGTTTTCCCAGCAAAGTTATCTTCTAAGCAAGCCTTGCAAAAATTGTGAGCACAAGGCGTTGTCACAGGAAGACTCATTACTTGCCGGCAGATCTTGCAGCTGAATTCTGCATCAACAAAAACAGAACAAGGGTTTAGATGTGAACACAAACCACAACAGAAATTGATAACTGGTGCAAATCCAGTAATAAAAGTTTCCAGAAAATTAATAGCAGCAGATGCAGACAGTTGGATTTTCGAACCTTTTAGAAGTTTTTCCCTCACGGTATTTGAGTGTGCCGCCTTTATGGCTCTCTTCATACTCTTCCTCTCATCAGGATTCAATACATTAACTGCCTTTAAACTAGCAGGTGGAGGCCTCATCCATTTCCAACAACCTTCACCTTCCTGGTCAGTTAAGCTTATCAGTAAGTATAAAAATTTGAAATCTGATCACCACCCAGCTGTTATAATTGTGAATTTAATTTAGAAGTCTTCCTCTAAGCTATGAGGGGAAAAAAGAGAGGCACAACTTACATCAAAATTCCATGATGGACTTTCCTTTCTCTCAAAGAGCTCTGTTGCCATCTTAAGCTCTGGAATGTTAGGCAAAGGTCTTGGACGATCCCCATGCTCATCACTGCATGCATTATATCAAAGAGTTAAAGTTCCAATTCTAAAATATAAAGAAGGCGCTTTCTAGAACTAGATTAAACCTGGTCCATGGAGCAGGCTCATTGTCACACCTAACAAATAGGTAACGACAGACCTTGAAAGAACCCTATAGGAAACAAAAAAATAATAGGTCAGGAAGAAAATTCAGCTCTGAATAAAAAGAACAGGTGGAATTCTTTGATTTTTAGGTATATAGTATACTCGTACCTGTATTCCAACTTTTCTCCAGCACTTCTCAATCCTATAAACCCCATCATATCTGACTCCTGCCTCAGGGGCATATGCAGAACGCTTCTCCTTGTGAGACCTAGTTATGTGAGAAAAAGGAATTAAAGAATTAGGATTACTTAATTCTCAGACTTTATAAGGAAGATAGATGAAGGTAAACAAAGAATTAAAAGGTGTATCCAAGGAACAGCCCGTTAACTCGGAAGATAACTGTAGCAAGTTAACTCTCTAGGACAAATAACCTCTTATTCACTCCAGAAAACATGCAAAGAAAAGCATTTCACAGCACTAAGAATGTGAAATGATGTTGCGAGAGATTGACTTTCACTAACCTGACAACACGAACAGGATAACCCATTTTGCAACTAACTCTTAAAGCTTCGTTTGACTTTTCAAACTTCTGATCAAACGATTGATCTTTGTTAGTCCTTTTGTTGCCGCTAAGGTCTCTTCCTCCACTGTGTGACACATCCGCATATATTCACGAAAAAAAAAAAATAGAATAAGTCTATCAATAAATTGGAGAATGTGACTACTGCTATACACATGAGTGGAGTAACATGTAGAAGATTACCAAGAAACAAATCATAGAACAGTACGCTACTGATGAACAACGGAAACCAGGAGAGAAAAAGGAGCAATGAAAAACAAACCTTCCTGTGTATAAAAACCATTCTCCATGATCCTCATCGTCCTTGTAACCTCCAGAGAGTGCCACGGATTGAGCTCCATAATTGGATTGTCCAGCAATGCCAGCAACATGCGGGAAATGAGCTCCCCACTGCCTACATTCCAACCTATCCTCCCAGCATTCTCCAACTAAGACACCTTGATTTCTGACAGGATCATTTTCAGCCGGGATAGGACCAAAGTGATCAGGCGGTATTGTAACATATATCCTGCCACTGGCAGCATTTGCCTTCCCAGTTTTCTTGGCACGCTCGGTTGTAAATGCTTTCTCTGGTCGATCTTGATTACTTATAAAATGAAAAACTTTCCCAGTACCCGCACTAGCATTCTTAGAAACCTTGGCCAGACGAATGGCAGACACGAGGGAAGAGTTAATCCTAGGATTGCTTGCCATTTTGGTAGGAATTGGGCTACGGCATTTAGCGCAAGTTCGCTTCCCTTGACCGATCCACTTCTCAAAACACTTCAAACAAAAGTTGTGGCCGCATGGTGTCTGAAAAATATACACATACAAGAGCAAAAAGCAAAACCTTTATGATTTATCTTTTAAACCTATAAAAAAGTTACTAGTGAAAAGCCTCGCCACTCCTAGTAGGTAATGTTCACTATTATCAAAATACTCAACAAAAGAAAAACCTTTATGATTTATCTTTTACAAAATAAGAAATTTCTGAAAATGGAACATCCATAAACCGCAACCAGAAACCAAAAATAGAATAGATCAACCATCAACAATCATTTGCATATGCTAAATCGCCTAACAATTTTCAACAGACAACAATTAATTAGCCACGACATACCTCCTTATTAAGACAATCAACCAAAGAAAGGGAAAAACGAACGGGAACATAAACAAGCATTATGGATGAAACGCCACATCTGTTTTCTATAAACATAAGTAAACACAGTTTGTCACAAATGGTAAGCACAATAAAGTCTATGGCTTTATGCCTTTAAGTGGATAAGAGGAGACCATAAACTACAACCTAAAACCTAATATAGAGGAGATCAGTCATCAACTAAAGTATACACATACACACACTTATTTTGCAGAGATTAAGTCCATGCCTTTAACCAAATATAAAAGAGATCAATCATGAACAAAAGTTTGCACAATGAAGTCCATGCCTTTGTATAACAATCAACGTTTCTACTGCTGGAGTAGTGGTTTCAAGCTCTAATTAGTAAACCAAACAAACAAACAAACACTAGACAGCAACCCAAGAATACAACACTAGATCTATCTATAACAAGCATTTAAGAGTCAAGTAATATGCAGAATCTAGGCGAAAGCGAGAGAAAGAGAAAGAGAAAGAGAAAGAGAACGAACCGTGACGGGCCTTTCAGGCAACTGAATGCAGAAGGAACAGTTCAAGTTTTCTCCGAGCGCGGCCAAAAGATCAACATCGAGACCCGCAATCTTTTTCCCATCTTCTTCATCCCCATCGGCGCCAGCTTTACCGCTCAGTAGCGCTTGCCTCTTCTTAGCCTTCTCGGCCTCGTTCAAAGACTCGTCGGCTTCGATCGCGCGAATCGCTGCTACTAGATCTGAGCCACCGCCGGCTTCGTGTCCCGCGACGCTGGAAACGGGGAGAGGATCGATTTCGCCGGAGCAGTCAGGGCAATGCCACTGTAGAGTGGAAGCTAGGGTTTCGGGAGGGGAAGAAAGGCATGACGCGTGCCAAGGCGTTCCGCACGTGCCGCACGTGAGGGTTTCTTCCTGAGGAGGCTTTGCCTTGCATCGTAGACAAACCCCATCGCCGTTGCAAGGAAGCTGTGCCATTTCCGTGAATGGAGAGAGAAAGGTATTTCCCGAGATTCAAGGTTAGGGTGAGAGGGAGAGAGAGAGAGAGAGAGAGAGGGGAGTGGAGGTAATTTTTAAGAGGGAGACGAAAAATGCAGGGGCGGGGTTTTCAAATAATTTGAAATTCAAACACACGCCAAAACTAAAATAAAAATGATATTTGAAACAGAGTTACTACGAAGCTATCACCACCATTTTTTTTTGTCAACCCAATATCTATTATATTAAAACAGTAACTTAACCAATTGATAAATCAATACTATTAAAACAGAAGCACAAATTTAGACCCAACTTGATTCTAGGTAAAAAATTTAAAAATACTATATAATATAACTAATGCCCCTTACAATATTATCTTTAAGCCTAATGCATTTATATATATATATATATATATATATATATACTAGCTTAAATTTTCTCCTTATTTATAGTAAGAATCTAAATGAGGCAATTACTAATGATTTTTTTTAAAATGATATTATTTTAAAGGAACAAACATTAATGTTCTCAGATCTTAACTTATTTAACTAAACAATTTTTTAAATAGGTTATTAACATATCTTAATTTTTCTAATGATTTCAATTTATATATTCAAAATAGTAACAAATAATATGTTGAAATATTTCTTATGCGATCTAACATCTTTAAACTTATTCTCAAAAAATATAAATAACAAAAAAAAACTAATATTGTCATATAAATACATTTTTGTCTTCTCTAATATCAATTTTCATTTTTTCGAATAGTAAAAAATCGTCAAAATACAAAGAATTACAAATCTAATAGTTTTTTTTTCAATTTTATGTACAATTTAAAGGTATATAAAAACTTCATTTTAGAAATATTATCAGTTTTCTTTGGAGTTTTAATGGGCCAACAATGATTATTTCACATGTTAATGATAATTGTTTAAATGTTTACCGGATTTTTTCAGAATTTTAATTAACAAAATTTTCATTAAATTTGAACTAGATATATACAGATCACCTAATTTACAGTTTAGCCGCGAGTCCGAATCTGATATGAAAACACTGAATATCTATTTTTAACATATAGCTGTATATCATAATTAAAAAAATATCAACTAACATTTTTATCCAAAAATAAATCCGCGCTTTGAAAGCGCGGGTCAAAATCTAGTGTTTAATTGTTAAGAAAAGAATGGGTGAACTTGTCTGTATTACTCATATCAATCGATGGTGCATTTTATATATAGAGTGTTACAATAGACCGTCATTAGATAAATGGAAATATAACATTCGTAGATAAGCATGGAAAAGGTAAACATTTTCAAACTAAGAAAAGAAAAAGTCTTGGTCGATCCTTATCATCAATGGCCGATGGTATATTCCTTTTGGTCGGGTGAGATTCCTTTTTGGTCGGACCGATCTTATCCATGGTCGAATCCGGTCTGGTCTAATCCAATGGTTATTGCATCCACATCAATTGGTTCATAACACTCTCCCTTGGATGTTATAACCATATAGAGCTCATAATACGTTTGGTATGTTGCCTCGTTAAAACCTAACCTGTAAAATCCTTTTGGGATAAAACCAAAGTTAGGAAAAAGAGTACAACCGTATTACTCCCCCTGATGAATGCACCATTATAGATCTTTCAATCTCCTCATTCCTATCTTGTGTATTAACTTTCTGAACGTAGAGGTTGATAGAAATTTTGATGAATAAACCGGTTGGGCTTATCTCTTGATTGTTCTTGTACCTCTTGAACTTCTTTGTTATTGTCTTCTCTATAATAGGGTCTGGTCACGTTGATCTCTTTGCCTTTGATTAACCATCTTCATGACATTGTACTATCTTTGTAAGTTGTATCGTCTTTATGGGTAATGGTCGATCCCTGGTTAAATTGCCATCGACCGTAACGCCTTGATTCATCGACTGTATTGCCTACTTGCATCATGGATGCCAATATTTCCGAGTTGTTGAATGATATTGCGGCCTTGGTTCGTTTCATGCCTCCATGAGTAAATACATAACCTGTTTATGATTAGATAAAAAAACTTGCATCTGCAAAACCAGTTTACCCCTCTTTGGGTTGGTTAGTTTGGTTAGTATAAGACGAACTTAAACATTTCATTCCTTGTAAAATAAATAACGAAATATATATTTATGATTACCATTAGTTTCTTAGAACATTTCTTTACCTTTCTTCATCATCAGCTATATTTTAAATTATGCATACTTATATGCATGTTGATGGATCATGGTTATGATTAGTATATCCATTAGATATAGATCTGGTCATCCATTTGAAACAATGGTTGTCTATATGGCACCTATGGCCAACGACTTTTAGCATTCGTGGTCGGGTCTTGTGGTTCAGTGTATACACCACGACCTTCTTACTTAACCACAGCTATAATTACTTCTTTCTTGACCATTATGTTTTTGTATGGTTGTATGGCCATTCATAATTATATCGACCATTATGGTCTAGCCATTTTATCGACCGTGCCTCGACCATAACTCTTTGGTCGTATGGGCTTTTACCCGAATTCATACTCATGGCCGTATGGTCAGCCATGTTTGGTTTCCTTAGCCGTAATCAACTTGGCTTTAGGGACCTGGATAAGACTGTTATTGCCGCGGCCGTATGATCAACCGTTTGGTCGATTATTCTCATGTCATTGCTCTCGACCATGGCCATTACGACTGTTATGGTCGGCATGGTGGGATTCACATTCTTTTCGACCATCTTACATCTCTTTCCAATATATTCTTAGTCACGGACCAACCATATGATACGTAACTTTATGATCCAAATATTATGATCATAATCAATCGATAACTTGTATCGTTTTGAAACCAATCAACTTTCTTTAAGTTGGTTTATTATAAACACAATGAATTTCATTTCTTATATGAATATATGAACTGATTTGGATTGTTCTTATAGAACTCCTTCACTGATTATCATTTGGTCGACCATATTATATTATATTCAGCTGCATCTGCATCAGTTCATAGACGGCTAAGGAACAAAACCGTTATTTGAGAATTTTTTTTCTCATCTTTATGGTACCTTTATTATCTCTATCCAGTGATTAATATATTGCTTACTACATCATCATTTCTTTCCAGACATTATCAATTTCGAATTGTAGTAGCATCCACCACAGATCTTATATCATTTTATAATTTGTTCCTTGGTCTCTGTGAGTATCCTTGTGTAATCAAGTCATTCTTTTAAATGCTTTAAGTAGGAATATGAATACCTTAGATCATATGGTCATATCCTACATCTCACGCTTCATTTTCCCTCACATGACTCATTTGTTCACTGGTTTATCAGATGACGTTATATGGCTAATACGTCCATCTTTTCTATAGATTCTTTAAATCTTTCTTTAAACCCCACGTTTTCTTTAACCTTATATGTATGAGTACTCACACGTGGGTTTATGATCCTCACTTTACATTTTATATTCAAGTGCTACCTTATATGCGCTATGTATATCATTGGTATCAATACCCTTTTATGCGTTCCATTGTATTCCAGACATAGCATAGTTTGATTGCAATCATATGACCTTTAATATCATGGTGTTTGGCGTCCCAAATCACCTTAAGTACCATGGAGTTTGGCGTCCCAAATTCCATTGTATGGTATCTTATATTTTGGTCGACCATTTTCTATGTCTTGGATGGTTTCCTTTATGACCTCGGGAATTTATCATTTTATGCACCTTTTCTTTCCTTCCGAGGTTCCTTTATCTTATGGAACATACTGGTCTATCTTGTATAGACTCTGTAGCAACTTGATTGTGTCTCTTCTAGGACAACAAATTTGTTTGGTGCAAGCTGGTATGACTTTTCGGGTCAATGTGTCTGGCATCTAGTTCTGCTAGCTTTTATATCATTTGGACGTCTTATATTTACTAGTCCGAGGATCTTGCCAAGACAATGATGGTTAATACCATTCTCTTTTTCTCTTTACCATCTTATAACTTTCTCCCTTTTAATGTTGGATGATCATATTACTAAGGTCAATGTAATTTGTGTTATTGGCTAGATCACCCATGTTTGGCTCAAGACATTTTAAAAACTCATGGGAGAAAGACATTTTTTCATCCAACATATATTCTCATTCTCAATCCTCTTCTGAGGTTCCATCTAAGTGGCACATATGTCTGTGGTGGTATATTCAGATTCTCTTAAGATGGTTTATGTATATGTCTTGTTTATGACCCTTAATCTGATGAGAATATCTATGCTCACTTATATGGCCTGATGCATATTAATCTTAAACATGTAAATTCATGTGTCCTCAAGCATTAGGTAGTGGCCTTTGTATTTGAAAGAATTCGGCCAAGTCTACTATGGTCATGGACCTTGTCACACGTGATTGTTGTATGTTCATGGACCACGGTTTGTCCTCACTCCCCCTCATGGACATACTATAATCACGTGGTGCTTGGGACAATAGAGCCTAATGAGTTTCCCTTGTGTACATGTAACACAACATGAGATTTTATGGGATAACTCTTTGTGCCTTTTGTAATATTTTCTTTGCATCAAGTTTGGACTTGGATGGCTAATCCAGTCATGCCATAAAGTGTATAATTTTCGTGGGTATAGATGATACCATGGCTTTTGCCTTTATCATACTGATCCTTAGCATAGTCTAGATCAGAGTATATAAGTATAGTCTTTGACCACTTTTCTTATAAGGCTTTAGGCAATTTTTCTTATAATTTGAAAGGAACTTTTGTTTCCTTTTCCCATTGGTTCAATGTGGAAACCATCCATATTTAAGTCTTTATAAATCAATGGGTCTTTTATTGGGTGAATAAATTTGTGCCCCTTTAGGTAATTCCCATAGCCGTGGTCTATATTAGATTGGCTATCCTTTTATTGTCATTTATCAATCAATAACACAGAAATGACAATCATGGAAATGACATCATAGAAATGAATCATAGAAATGTCAAACACCCAAACAAGTTTTAAAAACAATCAAGGATTACAGATGTCGAATTTATTTATCATCTTTGAGACAATCAGAAGTCTCATATTCTAGTAAATAATCCTTATCATGATCAAAATAGTTTTCATCATCTTAGACTATCATGTGGGCTTCAGGATTCTTTCCCTTCAAAATTTCTTGATATAGATCACATAAATGTTTGGGAGTCCTGCAAGTCTTTGCCCAATGATTACTCATTCCACACTTATGGCACACTGATTTAGTCGGCTGTTAGGGTTTGAAATTATTCCCTCGGCCTCGTCCATTTCCTCGACCATACGAGTTATTCTGGACTCTATCTCGGCCATTATCTCGACCGTATGGGCTTCCTCGACCGCGGCCACGTCCTTGCCATTTTCCACGGCCTCGACCGTGTTGGCTATTAGTATGGATGTGGTTTGCCTCTTTATCAGCAATAGTGGATGCGTGTGCCTCAGGTAATGGTGTGGATCCTGGAGGTCTCATTTCACTGTTTCTCATTAGCAATTCATTGTTCTGCTCAGCAAGGAGCAAACAAGAAATAAGATCAACATAAGTGGTGAAGCCCTTTTCTCTAAATTGTTGTTGGAGCAACACATTGCTTGTGTGGAACGTGGAAAAGGTTTTCTCAAGCATATCCTTATCTGTAATCGTTTTCCCACACAGTTTCAATGTACTCATCCACAGACTTATAATCTTGGATTCTGAGGTGTGTCCAATCGTAACGAGCTCTGGGTAAGATCACCGATCTTTGGTGATCATATCTGCTTTTCAGCTCTGTCCAGAGCTCGAGAGGATTTTCGACTGTCAAGTACTGATCCTTGAGACTCTCTGCCAAGTGATGTCTTATTATTAGTATAGCTCGGTATTTATCATTCTCACTTACATTATTGTCATCTATTATACTTTCACCGAGTTCTTTTGATTTCAAGATGATCTTGGTATCAAGCGCCCATTGGAGGTAATTATCTTCAGATAGATTAAGGGCCGCATATTCCAAGTTATTGATTTTCGACATCTGAATCATATAATTATGTGTTTTAGAATTTCAGATTTTATAAACCTATCATTAGGGTTTCTAGGTTCAATTGCAATCAAGACAATAGTGATTCAATGAACAATGGCTGGTTATATGTATGATGCATTGCCATACGACCAGTATGAGATTTATGCAATGCAATCTATCAACCTAACGAGTTTATATGATCGATTCAATCTAGCAACCTAGTTGGTTTATGTTTAAGATCATGTGGTGGGTTTTGATTTGAACAATCAAAGAAATCAATTGGTTTTTGTTTAATCATTCCTAACAATCAGTTTCTAAGTGATCAATAAATCAAGCAAGCATTCAAGCAATCAATCCAATTCGATTTTAAAATTAGGGTTTAGGAAAGCCGAATTAGGTTTAGGGTTTAAAACAATCCTATCAATCTTAATTGAATTTAAAATTAGGGTTTCATTGATTAACAACCTAGCACCAGGTTTCTATGTGATTTGCAATCAGACTACTCAATCAATCAACGAATTCAAACAATGGATGTGTACCCTATGTGATCAGGATGAGGTTCCCTAAACTATCCAGCAACCTAGCAAAGCTCTATGATCAATTTATAAATTAGGGTTTGATCGATTACCTTAACCTCAAGTAGGGTTGAACGGTCCACCGAGATCGGTCGCGGGTCGCGTACGGGATGGTCGTAGATCCTGTGACTTATCGGGTGGTGGTCCTGCGTGTATCGAGTGCTGGTGGTGCTGTATCGGAGGTCGGATGAAGTGTGTCTCTATCGGATGGTGATTCCCGGGTGTATCGGGTGGAAGTCGCAGTCGAATGGTGTATCGGCTATTCCTCGGGTGTACGTGGGTGGTAATCGCAGTCGTGTACCGGGTGTGTGCGTGTAGCCGGGTGTATGCGTGTAGTCGGGTAAGTGCTTATCGCGGATGGTTTGTACGCGGTTGTATCTGAGATTAGGGTTTCTCCGATTTAGAGAGAGAGAGAGAGATCAAACCACTTTTGATGCAGAAAGCTTTAGGTGATGAGATTGAATCGATGGTGTTTTTAGGATTAGGGTTTTAGGCGGCTGTGTATTAGCTTAGGGTTTATGAGAGACGTATCGTGCTGATAACGTGTTAAGAAAAGAATGGGAGAACTTGTCTGTATTATTCATATCAATCGATGGTGCCCTTTATATATAGGGAGTTACAATAGACCGTCATTAGATAAATGGAAATATAACATTCCTAGATAAGCATGGAAAAGGTAAACCTTATCAAACTAAGAAAAGAAAAAGTCTTGGTCGATCCTTATCCTCAATGGCCGATGGTATATTCTTTTTGGATGGGTGAGATTCCTTTCTGGTCGGACCGATCTTATCCATGATCGAATCCGGTCTGGTCTAATCCAATGGTTATTGCATCCACATCAATTGGTTCATAACATTAATTCAATTATTTATTACTTATGTAGTGTTACTTTATATTAATAACTAAGTTAAGTTCTGTGCTTTGAACGAGATGAATATTATATATGTATATATTTTTATGTATTATTATTTATTTGCATTCTTTACGTATTATAAACTAATGGATTTACAATGAATAATTGAAAAATCAATAACTATTATATATAAAACTAAATTACCACGGATATATAAATAAAAATCAATGTTATTTATCTATTTTATATAATATATAATTAAACTTAAATGATAATAATATAGTTATATAGTATATTTTTATATGACTATTTATTAATGAGATTTCTTATTCATATGTTTTTATGATCATTTGTATAGTTTTTATGAAATTTTCACATTAAATTCTTAATACTTGCTCAATGCAAATTTTGAAATTTTTGTATTTTTGTATTTTTATATGATATATAGTTTGATTTAAATGAAATTTCTTACTCATATGGTTTTATGATCATTTGTATTCATTATAAAAAAATTAGTTTTCATTGATCACAAAAATTTCAATGTAAAATTTTTAATAGTTTTATTAATTTTTATCCGTTTTAAAATTCAAAATATATATGGAAAAATCAAAATTTTTATTATATGAACAATGTGATTGTTTAATTTATTTTAATAATATAAAAGTAAACAAAATAACAGAAGATACACAAATTGTTATCAAATATTTATGATTTAAAATCATTAATTGAAATATACATTTTAATTAAATTTGACAATTCCACAGTTTTTATTTAAGGAAAGAAATAAGAATATTTTTATGCAGTAATAATTAATTCTCTAATTATTTTAATGAAAAATATATATATATATTTAGATAGACCAACTTATTTTTAATGATTTTAAAAACTATTTTAATAATATCATGTGACATAGCTCAAATGATATATAAAGGATATGATCCTTTTAGGAACACATTACAACATGTCCAATTAAGATAGTTTAGTGTCTTGGATATTGACAATCAAGTAGTGTTAGAATAACTAAATCCTAACTTCTAATTGAATGTGTTAAATAATGAGTGAAGGGTTTTTTTTCTTGGACAAAAGAGAGAAGGGTTATTAAAAATGGTGCTTACCAGGTTCGAGATATGTAATTAAGGATATTAAAAAATAAAATAAGGAAAAGGTTCCTTTAATGTTATATGCATAGTTATAATATAAATATTATATTAATTGGCTTGTCTTAGGGAGTTTAATGGCATATTATGTAAATTCTCTAGTAATTAAAGGTTGTTAATGTATTGATGGTGAGAATGTCTAATAAAATGACATGTAAGCTGGTTCACTTGTAATTAACTTACAAAATAAAGGTTACTCTTATTTAATGTTCCTCAACTAATAAGAAAAGGATATTAAGTCATTTATATTATTGATAAATGATTATAGAAAAAAAGATAAATATAACAATTAATTTTTTTAAAACAAAAAATATATTTGCCCTTTCAAATGGCGGGTGAGAGTCTAGTTATTAATTTAAAATCCAAAGGCTAAGAACAGAGAATCTTTTATATACTAAAGCGTAAGTTGTCTCGCCACTAAAAATTTGACATTTGGAAAATTAATAAAAAGAATAAAATGAAAAAAAGTAAAACAAGTGATTGACTACCAAAATATGGTAGTTTCAAATAACAAAATAAACGACCTAATGTAGGGCGAATCTCATCTATTAAAACTGAAGTACAAATAAGAAATAATCATTATTTTTACTTAATATTTACAAGGAATTTCACTGATATTATTCATGCATCCAAACATCTAAACATTAATTTTTAACAAGAAAAAAAAATAAAGTTTGGCTAAGCCTATTAACAACTTTTGTCATTTGAATTGAAGATTTCATAAAAAAAGTGTATATGTATTTTCCAATTTTTATAATAAAAACAGAATTATACATATATATAGTATTAATAATTTTCGATTATAATCTAAACTTATCTAATCTATTAAAATTGAAGTACAAATAAGAAATAACTCTTATTTTTACTTAATATTTACAAGAAATGCCACTGATATTATCCATGCATCCAAGCATCTAAACATTAACTTTTAACAAGAAAAAATAAAGTTTGGCTAAGCCTATTGACAATTTTTGTCATTTGAATTGAAGATTTCATAAAAAAAGTGTATATGTATTTTCTAATTTTTATAATAAAAACAGAATTATACATATATATAGTATTAAATTAGTTTTATTTTTATTCATATAAGCTACTCAACTATATTTGAACTATAAAAAGGATAATAATGTTAATAATTTTCGATTATAGTCTAAAATTATCTAATCTATTAAAACTGAAGCACAAATAAGAAATAACCCTTATTTTTACTTAATATTTACAAGGAATGCCACTGGTAATATCCATGCATCTAAACATTAATTTTTAACAAGAAAAAAATAAAGCTTGGCTAAGCCTATTAACAACTTTTGTCATTTGAATTGAAGATTTCATAAAAAAATGTATATGTATTTTCCAATTTTTATAATAAAACAGAATTATACATATATATAGTATTAAATTAGTTTTATTTTAATTCATATAAGGTACTCAACTATATTTGAACTATAAAAAGGATAATAATGTTAATAAATTTTGATTATAATCTAAACTTATTCATTTACAATATCAAAATCATGTAACTTTCCATAACAATTTAATGACTAAAATGCATATTAATATTTATTATAAATGGTTATATATACAAAAAAATACAATGTATTATTCATTTGTAAGATATATATTTAATAAAAATAATTTATGTAATTTATAAATTTAAAAATTTTAATCACCATATAATAAATATACACAATTAGGTCTAGGACGGATCGAATATATGGGGTATTTTAGGATATACGGATACGGATATGCATTCGTCGGATTCGTAAAATTGTTATCCGGATCCGGATATTCGGGGTTAGGATATTCGGATTAAAATCTGAATACATGCGGATATCCGAACCTATTTTTTTAAATTAAAAATAAACCAAAAACTAACTACTAACCATATATTTAGTCTATTTAAAATTATTATTTTAAAAATCTTAAAAATCATTAGAAATTAATAAATTTAAAATTTTAGTTATTTTATATAAAAGTATATATAATATACATAGATAACTATAATTAAATTTTAAATATTTAATATCCGGATCCGAATATCCAGACCTAGAATTTTACTATCTGAATTTTTACTTGGATCAGTTGAATCCGTAAAATCACTATTAGGATCCCCGAATATCCGTTGTTCAAAGCGGATAGGATCCGGATCGGAGAATGGATATCGAATATTAAGTTCCAATATTCATAAAAATATTTGACATTCATAAAAATAACATCCCCACGGGCGCGCGGATCAAAGGCTAGTTTCATTTATACCCTAAGTTTGATACCACTTTGCAAATTTACATTTAATGAATGACTATTTACAAAAATAACTTAACTTATTGATGAAAATAGACTTAGTTAATTTTTAAAAATATTTATAAAATTATTAGAAATTCAACCCCACCCTTTAACACTAAACCCTAAACAATAATCACTAAAGTGTAACTCAAATATTAATATATTTTTAATAGTGTGTATTTTTGCAAAGTGGTACTTAACTTATGCTATTTTGGCAATTTCTCCCTAATGTATTCAATTATTATGTTTTTATTTTTTATTTTTTCCTTACATCTCCTATTATAATGGAGTCCAACTATAAACTAACAATTTCCTATTTTTTCTCATAAATTTTAAGTTACGTTTATTTATATAATTTCTTATTTTCTTCATCTCTTATAAACTAATCTACTCTTTTCTCAGTTATTTCTAAACCAAGATAATACTTTAATATTTTAGATTTCTTATATTCATTTGTCTTCATTAGAAACTACCTATATTTAAAGGTCAGATTTTTTAAATTGTTAGCGAGCAATTTGCATATCAAATTTGCTAAAGTTTTTTAATATAAATCTACATATCAATTTTTCTATATGTTTTTTCCATTATAATTTATAAGTTTTTTTATCATATTTGCTAGAAATGGAGAGAAAAAATATGAAAAAGATGACAAACAAGTTAACATGAGAATGATGATTTTACCGAGAATAAGGCAAATCAAATTTCTTAATTTCAAGATTGGATGGATATTAATAGTAAGAACAAAGAGAAAACAATGAGTAAACATTAAAATAACTCCAATACAAGAGAATTGTTTTATATGAGTCTTATGTTGAACAAGATGGAAGGAGCCACTAGCTACGGGGATATACGAACTATTAATGGAATTTTGTATCTTACCTTTGAATAAATTTACAATGTTCTTTTATTTAACCTACATTTATCTTTAGGGATTTTTTTTCCAGTTATTTAGCTCTTTATTGCCGTTGATTCTTAGTTTTCTAATACATTATTTCTTTATCTTTGGATCGTACCAGTTTGATAAAATAAAGCGTAGATCAATATAAATTATTATTAAATTAATTTAACTAAAAAGAAAAATTAATGATAACTACTTCCCACATTAAATTGAAAAGTAATTATTCTCCTAATTATTCTCAACTTACCATCATCACACGATCAAAGATGAAGTTAGTTTCCATATTCTCTTCTCTTTTTTTATCTGCTCATTTGTTTTCACAATCGGAGCCGAAAACTCTTTGTTACAGATTTATGTTTTTTTATAATAATTCTTCTCTTCTTCTCTAATACACCATTTGCTCTCTTTTTCTACATAATTCATATTGAAGATATCACTAGAGTATACTCCTATTTCTCAGATCAATTCTTTTAAGAAAGAAGGGAAAATCATAGTACTAGTATCGCAGATTTGAGAATACTCTTCTAGACATAAACTTGAAGTTATTTTCGGGGTGGAAGCTATGCTTGTGGATGAAAAGGTATACACACTTTGATTTTTTTTTAAACTTTGCAGATGAAATTGATGAGTATTTAAGTAAATAGTCATTTGTTTTTTTTTAAATATATGTTGTAGACGCATGAAATGTTGATATGCTTATAATATGTTGTAGTCATTTGTTTTCTTAAAATATGTATTATCCATGATTATAATATATTTAAAATTTACTAATTTATTCAAAATTTACAATTATAATAAGATAATTAAAATTATAACAGATTTTTGACCCGTGCATAGCACGGGAAGTAACACTAGTTAATTATAATAGCCCATAAGCTCTAAACAAGTCAACTTATGATACAAAAAAAAAAGCATGTGTTGCTATTATAGAAAGAGACCCATAGACGTGGCTTCATGAAATAGAAGATGAAACAGCTCCTCGAATTGTGTATCGCTGGTGAACAACGAAGGTCTCCGGTCAGCTTCTACAATCACCATCACCGGTCTTTATCAGTTTGGAGTTCCATAAAGTGCCACAATCATCATCCCACTCCTTCTTTTTCTAGAATATTACTGGAAAATGATGAATCTCAAACTCTCACGTTTCATAAGCTCTGTGATCTAACTGAAGATCTTGCAAACAGAAATCATCAGGAAGTCTTAACAGATCTCAACTATACTTTCCTGAAGCTAAAACCTCCATATCGATCATATCAACTCGATTTGATTAACAAAGGAAGCTTGCACTCAAATCCTAGATGTACGTCGGATCCGAAATTAATTCAGAAAGTGAAGATTTACTTCCTCTGTAAAATCATAACCAAGCATAAACAAAGAAAATCGTGATCCTTCAAAGATCCAGCATAAAAATATGCATTGGAGAAGAGACTTTATTTGACCAATCTCCATCTCGAATAAATAACAAAGCTTGACACATAGCTTCAATTGAGATTGAACTTTCACACCAAAATTGCCTAGCGAACAAAAAGATCCGACAAAGCGGAAGAAAAGCCGATCAGAACTGATTGAAGTATTTTACAAAACAAAACACATAATCAACACCCTCCTTCTGAAAAATATGGATTTGGTAAAAATTGGCCGTGAATTACTGCTGAAAGGTCTTAATTACACGATTGGTGATGGTCTCACAACCTTATTATTGAATCTGTGGCTATCTACAATTCCTCACACCCATTTTACTATTGTACACCAATCTGACACTCCCGATAAATTCAATAATAAGGTTGTGAGACCATCACCAATCGATTATAACAAATGATTATCAGCATATCATCTCTAAGATACACCTACCACCTTTCAAACAAAAAGACTCATGTTTTTGGTCAAACCATCTTGATAACCAATTCTTAAGTGAGGCTGATGCTATAAATCCTTATTTACAAGACACTTGATATCACGATAGAAATATGGAAAACTGATTGCACTCCCAAGTTGAAACACTTTATGTGGAGCACCATTTCTAATGATGTGGCACTAAATGCTAATCTTCAACATAGGAAAATTAGTGTGGATAGATTATGTCATCGATGTTGTACTGGAAAAAATATATTTGATCATGCTTTTTTCCTCTATCAGTATGCACAAAGCATTTGGCAAACCTTAGGTATGTCTTTCACCATCCTTACCACTACGAAAAATTCCTTTGAGGATAAGATAAGATTCCTTCTATCTTGATAACAATGCTCATTTTACTCAAGAGAAGAAATATTACTTTATTGAATTCTATGGAGAATTTGGAAAAGTAGAAACAAACTGATTTTTAACCATAATCTTATAACTCCTTAGGATCTTATTACTCAATCAATCTTTGATGTCAATGAATGGACCAAGAGTTCTACTCCACTATCTATGCCATCTAATGGGGGTTTAACTCCGTCAACATCAACATCCTCGAAATGACCACCCCATGGATTACTAAAATGTAATTATAACATCTCTCATCACTCTGGATATCATGATTCAGGCATGGGTTGGATACTATGTGACTCACAAGGAATGGTGCTACATTTCGGTATGGGAAAATTTAAAGGCAAATAAACGATTGAAGAGTCAGAGTGCATAACTTTGCTTTGGGATACTCACACATTTTGGTCTTTGGGTGAACCAAATAATCTTTGAAGGAGACAAGCAAGTGATTATCAACACAATCAAATAAAAAAGGATCTTCGTCTTAAATCAAGCCTAAGAAAAATTGAACTGTTGACGCATATGTTTTCTTACATTCGATACTCTTTTGTCAAACGAGATTTTAATAAATCGGTAAATCTTTTAGGTACGAAAATATTAACGTAACCATCTTGTTGGTATTTTTATGAGACATGTCCACCATACTTATGAGAATGTAACTGTAGACAATTTGGAAGATTAATAAACTTAGCTGACAAAAAAGAGTCATTGCTAAGATTATCAAACATTTAAATTTTAAAGAACCAAAAATGTCATCAAATAGAAATCTCAATAAAATATATTTAGTATTAGCTTTTGAAAGAACTGAAATCATTGAACAAGAATAGTTTTGGGATGGTACGTCCTGAATCTATGAGCATCTATATCCAATCAAAATTAAACAAAAATAGAATATCAAATATATATATTAAACTAACAATATTATTTGACAAAAAAATTGTATCTCATTTTTTTGTGAAAATTTTAGTTTTTAATGCAAATGTAATGGTTATTTCTAATGATTAATAATTTTTAAAAGAAACTGACAACCATAACCATCAAAAATTATAATTAAGAAACTATTATAATTGCTAGAATATAGTGTATATAATATGTTTAATTTCTCTTTTGTCCTTGAAAATCTAAAACGTACATATTTTCTATTTTCTCCCTTTTCATTCTTCACATCTTATGATAGTTTCTTCTCCTCCTCGTCTAAAACTCAGTCATATATTTTCCTCCATCTCAGGGTTCTTCTCCGACAACGATGAAAATCAAGTTGATTGAAAAGAAGGTGAACAATCAATATTCTTACGATGACAAAATTGAGAGAAAAAAGTCGAAGAGTTAATTTATGGTTGTTCTGAATCATAAATATATGGACGAAAAGAAATAGAAAAACCAGACAACAAGTCAAAGAAGAAGATGAACAATATTATATATGTTGTATGGTATATTTTATATTTCTCAACTTTTTCAAGTAGATTAGAATCAAACTTTATGCTTACATAAATAATTGTATGTCATTGATATAGATTGATTTGTATAGAGTTTCCTCCCCAAAATTTTAGGTATTCTCTCATATTTTCTATAATTTTATTTGCTTTCGTGAAACAACCAACATGCAGTCATTTACATTATATTTTAATCAATACTAGAGTGTTTCTCCGCGCTTCGTGCGGATTATGTATTTTGATTGGTTACAATTATATTTGTTTCGCAAAACAATTTCAAATTACTATATTTTGATGGATATATTTTATAGTATAATAATATGTGAATTATTCGAAAATAAATAGTTATGTAGTTTAAGATTTTCAGTAACTTGAAAATGTAAATCTATCGTTTAGAAAATAAATTACTTTGTTTAACCTTTTTTAAAAAAATTGAACATTTTCAAAAAATAGTATTATTTTTTATCATAAAATGAATTTAAGAAAGATTTCACTGATATATACAATATTATATATTATAATATTTAATTCAGTTTACTTTTAGGTTTTGAACAGAACATGAAAATATTTCGCTACTAACTCAAAAATATGAATGTTTTGTGTTTACCAAGGCGATAAGGTATTAGTCATAATTGTTTTGTTAGCAGTAAACTCAACTAATAACATCACAGAAACGAATTATTATAGTAATAAAAAATAATTTTCTGATAAAAGTATATTAAATTTTATTGATGTCTTTAGTATTCTTTCAAAATAATCTAAAAATGTATGAAATTGAAAAAATTGAAATTAAATGTTAGAGACTGTTAATTAAAAAAGATTATATATTAAAAAGAGTGGAGAGGAATAATTTTTTTTAGGAAATAATATTAGTTAATAAACGATCAAGTTAGATAAACTTATTACATGTTAGAATGAAATAAGTTAAACGGGAAGAATATCTAAAAAATTCTAAGAACACAAACATGTGGAAGAAGAGACCAACCTTAACTCAGATCTCACATTATCCTTCTCAGTTTCTTATACTTTCATTGGAACTTTTGAGCTCTAGTCTCTGGATTCAGGCGAACTAAAAGGACACGTATTCGACCTTTTCTTCTTATGAGTAGACCACTTGAATATTGTTTTTTCATAATTTTTTTTCTTGATCATCTTCTTCTTCAGACTTCTTTACTCTTTGTTTCCCACTCATCTCTTGTTTTCCTTGATCTATTGATGGTATTCAGATTGCTTGACCTGGTCAGAAGTAGTTACTCTTAGAGTGTTAGTAACAATAATATTTATGCATCTTTTTCTGCAGCCTTTTTTAGTGTTAGAGTGGTGTCATTACATATTGATAGTTACAATTAGGTAAAGTCAACAGTGATCGAGAACTAAAAGAAAACCCTAGACCAATCTTGCACCAAAAAAGTGGGAACGGTCACTATATAGATGCACAAAAAAAACTCTTTAGATACTAATGTTCACTCTATACAAACGGTTTAATGTTCACTCCATACAAACGGTTCTTCTAGAACACATATATAAATGAAGTTACCTTTTGTCTGGCTTTGAAACTTTTCCACCTCTTCCCGATTTGTAGCACTTGGACTGAACACACATAAAAAGCCTTAATTACCAAAAATAGGTTTGCCGAGGAGAAAAAAAATGTGGAATAGGCAATACCTCTTACCAATTTCAGAAGCATTCATAAAATATTAATTTTATATTTGAAATCAAAATATTGATTTTCTATTTTATTTTCATTTGGTTTGTATTAAATTTATTTCATTCTATTAAAATTAACAAAAATGTTATTTTAACAAAAATTATTAAAAATAACAAACAAATATTTAGATTTAATTCTATTATTTCTCTATAACTGAACCCAATTAGATTTGGTTCAATTATATAGAAAATACTTTTTTAATTATAAATATTTAGATTTAATTTATTTAGATTTAATTCTATTTTTAACAAAATTACTATTGTTAATTAACTTATTAATACTTCAACGGTTTCAAATTGTAAGTAATTTTGGTTAAAATCATCATTATTAAAAAGTGGTTATTTGTTAAAAAATATCATTTAATATATAACTTCAGCCAATTTTAAAAAGTTTACATAGTTTAATTGGTAACATAATATTCAATAAATATAAAAATTACATTGAACTGTTAAAACTATTATATTGTGAAACAAAACTTTTTTTTGTTAAAACTATTATAATATTATATAGAGGGAGTAGAAAGTAACAAATATGCATGGAAAAACGTAAATAATCTATTCTATTAAAATAAGATCATAACATATTGATAAACGTTATGTCCAATTAATAATTTTTATATTTATTTTTTTTAAACGAAATTTAACTCTTTTTAACTTTTTAACTGCATATAACATTCTGATTTTAAAGTTAAAAATATAATTCTCTATAACAATTTGATAACCAAATATTATTTCTAAAATCAATATTAATTATATTAAAACTAATTTTGCTTTTGACAGTTGTTACACAAACCTAACAATAGTGGTATGTGTAATTTATATTAAAATATTTAAAATTTTTTTTTTTTATCTTATATTACTTTATTCAAATCCGTCGTATACTACATATATGATTCAAAAGTATACATTATAATATAAAACTATTTTTGTAAAAACGTAAACAAAACATGATACTTTACGCTAAAGAGTAATCAACCAACAAACATAAATTTCACATTAAGAAGGTCAATAACATACATAAAGTTTTAAGTTATTAACAGAAAATTATATCGAAAAAAAAACAAATGATCTAACACAGAAAGATAAGGCTCAAATTCAGCAAACTTCTAGAAAAAAACAAAGCGCACAAAATAATCTAAAATACAAAGAAAAAAAAAACAATTAGAAATGAGAATCTCATCATTTCTCAAATAGTAGAAACAAATTTTCTTGAAGAAGAGAGTTCAGATTCAGCCACACTGCTCTTCCTTGACTGCTTACAATACTCAATAGCTCCTTCAATGGAGTTATCAACCTCCAAGCTCGCATTGCTGTTTCTCATCAGCGTCTGCAGATCTAAAGACCCGTTAGAACCGAAACTGAACGAAGACGAAAGCGAAGACCTCGACGAAGAAGAAGTACACTTTGCTGGAGAATGTCTCTGTTGTATTACACCAGAGAATGATCTCCTCTGACTTGGGTTCAATTATAGAGAAAATATTCAATTTTAAACAAATATTTTATTCTCTGTAATTGAATTTGGTCAAATCATATTGATTCATCGTCTAAAAATTTTTCGATTCAGTTTACAGTCTGGTTTTACAAACATCGGATGAAAGACGTAACACTTGATCGTTGTGTGTGTTCGTAAAGATAAAAAAAAACATATGACTCGATCTTGAAGTTTCATAAAGTGGATGTAAGATGATTTTCAAAGAAACTTCTCCACTGTCCAAAATGATAACTTTTCCTTTGGGCTCACCACTACCTTGTCCTTGAGCTTCGATCTTGCGCACTACATCCATGCCTGACAATACCTTCCCAAATACAACGTGATGTCCATCCAACCTTTTTGCCAAAACACAATTAAAGATCTCATAATCACATAGCGTTGAAAACAGAATCCCAACCAAGAATCATCATATGCCTACTTACCAATTCGTGCTGACGGTTGTGATGAAGAACTGTGAACCGTTAGAGTCTGGTCCTGAGTTTTCCATTGATTAAGACTCCTGAGAATGAACCATTTACACACTCAACCTTGTAAGCCTTATGTATGGAGTTATTTACTGACCTTAAGAAGTAGCTTTAGAGCGTTACCTGCCTCGGTGTGTTTGAGCTTGAAGTTCTCATCTGTAAACTTATCACCATAGATCGACTCTCCCCCTCTCCCATCGCCTAGTGTGAAATCTCCACCTTGAATCATGAAGTTATGAATGATTCTGTGGAAGCTGCTTCCTTTGAAATAAAGAGGCTTCCCCATGTTCCTAACTCTTTTCTCTCCTGCACACAAAGAAGGATAAAACATTAAACCCCAAAGACACTCTTGGCTCAGAAAATTTAAAAGACCATGAGTGTTAAAGAGGGAAACAGAAGCTACTTGGCTACCCGTGCAAAGTGCTCGAAAGTTCTTTGCAAATAAGGAAAAACATGGATTCGTTAAAAGAAAACACCCCAAGAGAGACAATTTGAAGATGTTTTCCATCACTCTTTGACTTGAAACTGTACATGCAGTTTTAGGAACTATCTTCCCAAAATTCCCTATGAGTATCCTCCATATACATGAAAGACAAATGTAAGCAAAAAGTTTACTATGTAAGAGCTATACAAAGAGTTCTAAGCTCCAAGTAAACAATTACATTACCACTTCGAGACATATAAATCCTAATTCAAAGACTAACGTTATCAAAATCAAACAAAGCATCAACTAATCTGTTTAACCAAATGAGACTAACCCTGAACCGTAAGCATCACCGATCAAGTATCCGATTCACTTAACTTTGCTAAAGTTCCAGACTTTCTGGTTCAAATAGAAAAAGGATGAAACTTTATAAACCTGCAGGTGAACCACTGATCTGAATGTCAAAGTAAACTTTGGGGTAACTACTTCTAAATCTTCACCCACGTGAAAATCTCAAACCTTTAATTATAAAGTCTGAAGATTGCTACGAGCTCAGCTGCTAACCTGATCAGAAACCTTATCATTGACCAAAGGATCAGCAACATCAGTCAATTTAATCTGAATTGAATCCCACAAATCGTAAGTAATGTCGCAGACACAAACTTGATCTGATGAGGAATAAGGATCAAAAATTTTAAAACCTGGATGAGAGCAAGTGTGACAAAGAGGACGGCTACCCAAAAGAGAGTCAGAGATACCAATCTAGTCGCTGATCGAGACAAAAGAAAAAATAAGGGTTCCATAAATAGATAGATAGAGAGGAAGGTGAAAAGAATCCATAGATGAGATTAGTCAGAGCTTTGATTACAGGAAATAGTGGAGGAGAGGAATGATTGATCCGTAGAAGAGAGATCCGTAACCTAGTTAGAGTTTGTAGAAATTGGACTCTATTAGGCCAACCAATGGATGGTCGATGAAAGGCCCAACTTAGGCTTTAAAGAACCGAGTGATGTGGCATGACGTGTCAAAAATATCAAATATTATTGGTTGATTTTCGTGTCGACGTGGACAATCTCATAATGCTCCTTATTCAACTTTTAGTATTGTAAGATTGTAATCAGCTATAATATGGTACAATATGTTCCCTCCTATTCCTCCTCTTCACTCTTATCCCTTATTCTCCTCCACCTTTTGTTCTTTCTCACCCCTCCTCTTTTTGTTTTTCCTCATCTCCTCTATTTTGCAAAGCATCAAGGTCGATTTTGCTTTAATTCAGATTTATGGCTAGCTCGTCCCACTACCACATGTTATCTCTATCTAACTGCCCCTTTCATTGATGATAACTAGAAATTGAAACATAAGGTGGTAGCCTTTTGTGTTCTAAAGTGTTCACACACTGGTGGAGAAATTGCTAGCACGATTATTGAGTGTTGAAGGATTGGGGTTTACAAAAAAAAAGTATTATGTATCACTTTGGATAAAGCTAGCAACAATAATAATATGCAGAGAATTTGTAAAGGTCAACTTTAGATGATGAGTGATAGTGGTTTGTAGGGATGGGCAATCGGGTTTCGGTTCGGGTTCATTCAGGTTAGGGGTTTTGAGTTCATGAATTTCATCCCCAAACGGATATTATAAAATTTCAGGTCGAATTCGTTATGTTCGGCTTGGGTTTAGTTACATGTCCAAGAACTGGATGAACCCGAAACAGTTTATTTTTCAGATACTAACTGGGTTAAGGTTCTAAAAATATTAATTTATACTTGACTAAACTCAATATATTTTCAATCATCGTAATAATTTGTATATTTAGCTTCTTCAAGTCCTTCAAAATAATTTTTTGAAACTCGTCTATTAATCATATGAGATTTGTCATTGGACTATATGTGACAACAAAAAACATATCATGATTCATGACAAACCAAATCCTTGTATGAATGAAAATCATACACAATGAAACATAAAAAAAACAAAGTTAACAACTAATAATTTTATAAATGTAAGAAATACTATTTAAACTTAAAAAATAACATTGTTTAAATTTCAAAACAAATGTATTCGTAACTAAACTTCAAAGGCAATGTCAAACATAAAAACATTAATATTAACCAAATAAAAATATATATTAGACTGTGTATTTAAGTTAATTATTTATGTAATAATCAATTATTGTTGGTATTCAATAATATATTAATGTGTTTTAGATACATATTAGAAACTGAGATTGTGTATGGTACAAGTTTTTGAACTTTTGAAGTTTCGGGTTCTTTCGGATATCCATTTAATTTTGGGTTCATTTTGGGTAAAACTCATAACCCAAAATACCGTAAACAAGATACATTCAGTAATTATGTCGGGTTCGGATTGGTTTTAATTCATTTTTATCGGGTTGGATTCAGATTTTTGGGTTCAGTTTATTTACCGAGCCATACTGGTTTTTTATGTGATGGGAAGTTTATGCATGTGAGATGATGCGCTCGTATATTGAATATAATAGTGAAAGAAGGTTTAGAGTTAGCAAAGGATCTCTTGCATAACATTAGAGAAAGTGTCAGATATGTAAAAGCATCTCAACAAAGAATATAGTCTTTTGCAGCTTGTGTTGAAAGAGTCGGAATCAAGAATGGACCAGGTTTATCCCTTGATGTTCCGACTTAATGGAATTCCACATACGAGATTCTTTTTTGAGCATTGAAGTTTAGAGAAGCTTTTGTAAGCATGGCGTCTTTTGACACACATTATAAGTCATTGCCTTCACAGGCTGACTGGAATCCATGGGTTGGGACATGCGAGTTGTTGAAGCCTTTTAGTGCCATTACTACATACTTTTCAGGTTCTAAGTACCCTACATCTAATGTATAATTTCACATAAGTGTGGAGGATAGAAAATTTGTTGAAGAAATATGTTATATGTGACGATGCTGGAATAAGAGAAATGGTATAGCAAATGCAAGCTAAGTTTGATAAGTACTGGGAGGATCACAATATGATTTTGGTTGTGGGAGTTGTCGTAGATCCGAAACTGAAAATTGAGGTTCTTGAAAAAGCTTATGAATCTCTGGATCCTATTACTTATGCCTTAAAGATCCTAGTAATTAAGGATAACATGGAAATGCTCTACAAAGACTACCATGCTAGAAAATGGGAAAGCTCATCAGGTTTTTCAGCTACACCAATTCCATATGATATAGTAAATAAATCTCCACTTGAAGAAATTTTTGACAATGTAAGTAAAATTTTCAGACTGATATGAATCTTCCATATCATTGTTATTGGTAGTTTGATATAAATCTTCATTGTATAGGATCTTTTTGAGTTAGAAAGAAGCATTTGATGCTAGTGTGGGTAATCCAAAGACGCATTTAGATATATATTTAGAGGAGACAAGAGTAAACCAAAGGTTTTCCACACGTGGATGTCTTAGGCAACTGGAAAGATAATCATCATCAACTTAGTTATTTAGCTGACATGGTGTTGATTTTCTTACCATCTCTATTACTAGAGTTGCCTATGAGTCAGTCTTTAGCATCGGAAGTAGAGTTTTGACTTCATATCGAAACTGGATTCTTTCAAAAAATGTTTAAGCTTTGATTTGTGCTCGCAATTGATTTCGAGGATTTGCAGAGCTGTAAAGTAGTTTTAAAAATTTACAAAAAAAAAATTATAATTAAATGATTCTTTGACTTATAGTTACCATCGAAGATACTAATTGCATTAACATGTAAGATA
This sequence comes from Moricandia moricandioides, assembly GCA_905132885.1. Taxonomy (NCBI): domain Eukaryota; kingdom Viridiplantae; phylum Streptophyta; class Magnoliopsida; order Brassicales; family Brassicaceae; genus Moricandia; species Moricandia moricandioides. The sequence continues at coordinate 27,726 of CAJHQQ010000022.1, forward strand.
TTAAAAAGACAATGCGCAACTCAGGAGTATAAAGTTCAAGGTCAGGAGATTTGAACATGCAATGAGAATGATGATATTGATTTCTGTTCAGATTTCTTTAATACATTATATTTTGGTTGATTTTTAACAAAAGTTTCTTGTGTTAAATGAAATAGTAATCCTTGGGCGTGAAGACAACATGAGTGCATGAAAGTCACCATTCTCTTTGTGTTGCTTCTAAGTTTTGTTGAATTTGTGTGTTTCTATGTTCTATGTCTTTTAAAACAGAATGTTGTGTGTGTTTTGAACCATCCAGACTCACCTTGGTACACTTTGTTTAGAATTTAATTAAAGATATATTGTTTGTAAGTCTTGTACATGGTCCTCTTTAACAAAGTTTCAATGACAATATTTCAGACTTTTCAGTTTACTACTATCAAAGGTGATGCGAGTATACATAGACAACATCATTACATAAAACGTCATAAGTTTTTTCCGAGATTAACATGGTAAGAGAGAAACAATATAAATTTGTATTATAAAAATAATTAAACTTTATTTATAAAAAATAATAAACGGGTTCACAGACCTAAATATGTATCTCCATGTTATACGAATTCACAATTAAATGGGCTTTATCGGGTTCACAGTTAAACATGCATGCGGTTAACGGACTTTAAAAGGGCATGGCCTAAACGGGCCCATGTAGCCGTACATGCCTACTCATCTCTCCTATGTTTCATCATATTTTTTTTCTTTTGTTTTTCCTAGCTCATTTTTGTTTTCTCTTAGGCCTCGATTGGTACAACTAATGATAAAGCAGTAGTAATATGATGTCGAAGCAATATTCTATAGAAGTTATATGCTTTCACTAAAGGTTTTAATAAAGTGATTGGTAGAACAATAGCAATATACATTTTTAAAATTATCACAAACTAATAAAAGTTAGTATATAATACATTTATTTTAAAATAATGTATATTAATAATATATTTTTATTAAAAATAATCAATCTTATTTAATTATATAAATTAAATTAAATTTAAATGTGAAAAATATTATTTTTAACAAATTAAAATTTATTTTAAAATATAAAATTAATTTGGACATAAATATAATTTTGGATATTATTAAATAAAACTAAATCTATATAATTTATATAAATTATCATTATTTATTTATTTGTAGAGTATTCATATATAATTATCACAAAATTAATATATAATATATAATTTATTTATTTCTAAATAATATAGATATGTTTATATTTACAATATATAAATATATATATTATGTTATGTTTTCATTAAATATAATGAATGACATGTGTAATTATAAAATTATAGTTTATTTCAACTTTGAAATATTGTTCTTTTAAAAAAGATTTGAAATATTTAATCGCAACTTTTCTTTTAAAATAGAATTTTTATTATAAACATAATTTTATATCATTAAATAAAAATAAATTAATTCTATATAACTTTTTAATTTTTTTTATATATTCTACCTAAAAATGTTTTACCAAAAGATTCATATGCGAGCCTTGAGCAAATAGCATTAGGAGATCGCATTAGCATCTTGTAAATACATTTCTAAATGCTTTTCAGATAAATGTTGATTGGATAATAAAAATACAAGCATTGTTTGGTCGCCCGTGTGCAACGATGCAAGAGTCATGTCTCATCTCCTGTGGGGATGAGACCCTCACCAAGTCTCGTTGCGCGCGACAAGAATGGTACACTAAAAATGAATCCTAGCTACTGTCAAGTTAACAATTGTAATTATAGTACTTTAGATTCAAATCCAGAGGACTAGTCTACACTTTATTTCTATGAGTTTTAAATTCAAGCTAAGAAGAAAATATGGTTTTAAGATTTATGTGACTTAGATGACAAGTAAATAAAGATGTTTAAATGCGATTTGATATGAAAGCCGACCTAGGGTTTAATGCGGGTATTGATTTAGCCAAACAATTATTCAAGCACAGGTTTACACAATCTAGAACATCGGATCTCTCAACTGATCCAACCCACTGTCGTGGTGATGGATCCTTTGCGAGCCGGACGAATCACCTAAGCTGTCGCTTGAGATCAGAGGTGGCTGCAAGCTTTAGAGTTCATGTCCGATCTAGTTCACTTAATGCTCTAATATCTACTTTCGCTGATTAAAGACATTAAGCTCATTCAATATAGGTCAAGTTATCTCCTGCGTGGTTAGCTAGGCGATGAACAGCAGATATAGCATTAAGTGATCAAGTTAATGCAAGCAATAAGATTAATATGAATGAAGAGTCCAATGAATGATGCTTATCTATGTTTGGCTTGTTTATCAATACCCTAAAACCCTATGCGAGCCAGATGACTACTCAATCATGATGCAGTGAAACAAAGACATTAAATCTGAAATAAAATACATAAGATAAGAGTAGAAAAACAAAGGGTTCAGGATGATCTTCTCTAGGAAAGATGGAGCCTTCTCCCTTACAATTGCAAATCACCAAAACAAGTCTAGGTCTCTTGTCAAAACTAGCATAAGTAAAATAGAAAATAATAGAGGAGGTCTTTTTATAGGGAGGCGCCAATAGGTATAAGAAAATTAGGGCAACAAGGCTTTAATTCCCAAAATAGGGGCTTCCATGTTCGTCTGGAACAGTCATCGGGATCACCCGTCCGCCTGTTCCGCTTGAGAACAGTCTCGGGACTGTTCTTCTTGAGTGTTCTCCGCATGATTACTCCAAAAAGACATCTTCTCTTCATGTCTCATTTCTTTACTCTTCTATCAACTCCAGACTTGAAAAAGACCACAAGGGACTAGACTAACACGGTTTAGAGTCTTGAATCAAATAAAAACATATATACAATGATGTGAAAAACACCATATATCAATTCCCCCAGTCTTAGATCCTTGTTTGTCCTCGAACAAGTCAAGTATCAAGAACAGGGAGAAAGGTTTGAAAGTGTGGGAACTCGCTTATTCTCAGTAACCATACTCTTACCACGAATCTCTGAACCATACAAGAAGTTAGCTAGGACCTCATACAGTTACTGAAACCCCCTGACTGCTATTCGAAAATCGGCTCCATACTCTACGTCTCAAACCTGAAAAAGCAACACTATCGAGACAAAACTCCCTACATTCATTAAGATCAGCGTGAGCTTCTTGTCACAGGCACTACTCAGGGTAGACGGGCTAGGTGTTAAAACAGGTTATTTCAGTGTTTGAGTGGTGGATCTTAGAGTGTTTAGGGGTTACCAATTTTTGAGGTGGATGCAGGATATCGCACAAAACTGCAGGAGAGGACGGATCCATTGATGTCCACAACTCTTACTCACTTCTGCTATGATCAAACCGGTTGTTCTCCAGTTGGATCACCCTATCTGACTGCTCCTCTCATAAACACTCGCTCTTCCTTACTCTATTTATGGTACTGGATCATTACACCTTTCTTAGTGGCATAATCATATATATATTCATCCCCTTTCTCGTCACTCAAAGAAAATCTCTTTTTTTTTTTTTGAAATAAACTTATACACAATGACTGAGTAGTGACGAGAGAAGGAGGTAACAATTAGTTTTGGGAGCCACTGGTGGTTCTTACCTCAACTCTCTGACTTGTTCTTCTTATTAGTGGATCAGACATCTGACTGATCTTCTCTTCATCGTGTTCCTTCCTCCTCTTCTGAATGATTTAGCATCGATGAGTAAGAGGTTGTGTCGATCCTTTCCTCTCCAACCTTTTTGCACATATCTGCATATATAACATAGGGAAAAACAAATGCATGTGGGTGGAATAAAGGTTAAGGTGCAAGGTGGGAACTAGCTAAAGATGAGCTAGCCACTCAGGAACAGCAAGAGGGATGAAAAGGGATAAGAAGTCCTGAGTGTAGGTCTCGTTTCCCTGATCCAATGCCCATAACAAGAAGAATTAAAAGTCAAAGTTAGGTCCAAGTTAGGTGGAGTTAAGTCTACCCAGTGTAACCTGATCAGTAGAGAACTTCTGGAGAGTCTAATGAGAAATGTCAGGGTGTTTCAGGTCCATGTATGGGTCGTTCGCCACTGCTAAGGTCACTGAATAAGAAAGTTAGAGCACGAGGTGGTTAAAATAACATCACACAATAAGGTCCTTATTCCCACAATAGTTCTGACTGACTCGATCCTAAAGCAAGACTCAATAAAACATTAAAATGACACAAGAACAAGGACTGACTCAAAGCACAAATGCTCCCCCAGACTTAGATCACACCATCCCTGGTTGTGATAAAAATATGAGGAACAAAAACACACAAATATAAATAAAGCATGAAAAATAAATACTTCCTCTTCCTTTTTTTCTTTTTAATTTTTTTTTTTGGTTCTGATTACTTACCTGGAACAGTCGAGTGGAACATGCACCTGATTGTTCCGCCGAAGTAACTCAGTTTTTCTTGTTTTTATGACCTGCAAATTAAAATCTAACAGAACAAAAACATAGGAAAAGAGAAGTTATATACATACCAGTGGGTTGCCTCCCACCAAGCGCTTGGTTAACGTCACTAGCTTGACTTTGATGAGCCGATTAGGCTGGAGAAGGATCGCCTAAGGGTATTTCTACTCCTTCTGCGATTGGTGTGTCAGCAAGATAGGGCTTGAGACACTGACCATTAACAACAAATTCTCCACCTCTTGTGTCCAGCAACACAACAGCTCCATAAGGACGAACCTCCTTGATAGTGAAAGGTCCAGACCATCTTGATTTAAGCTTTCCAGGGAATAGCTTCACTCGAGAGTTAAAGAGCAAGACTTGATCATTCGGTGCAAAGCTCCTGCTAATGATCCGTTTGTCATGGAATGCCTTAGTTTTCTCTTTGTAGATCTTAGAACTCTCATGGGCCAGATGCCTGATCTCCTCCAACTCGTGAAGTTGCATGGTTTGCCTGTCCTTGGCCGGTTTAATGTCGAAGTTTAGTAGTTTAACAGCCGAAGCTGCCTTGTACTTTAGTTCCACAGGTAGATGACACGCCTTGCCATAGACCATATGATAAGGAGTGGTCCCTAATGGTGTCTTATAGGCGGTTCTGTATGCCCAGAGAGCATCATCCAGTTTGAGAGACCAGTCCTTACGGGTAGTATTAACTGTTTTCTGCAGGATGTTCTTGATTTCTCTGTTTGAGACTTCCACTTGACCACTTTTCTGGGATGGTAGGTGGTTGCAACCTTGTGTTTCACCCCATTCTTGCTCAGCAATCCTTGGAATAATTTGTTGATGAAGTGTGATCCACCATCGCTTATGACCACTCTAGGAACTCCAAATCTTGGAAAGATGATGGAGGTGAACATCTTGGTTATGACCTTTGCATCATTGGTTGGACTAGCGACGGCTTCTACCCATTTAGAGACATAGTCTACAACAACCAAGATGTACTCATTCTTATGAGAAATTGGGAAGGGTCCCATGAAATAGATTCCCCAACAGTCGAACACTTCTACTTCCAAGATGTAGTTCTGAGGCATCTCGTTTCTCTTGCTCACGCTACCCATCCTTTGGCAGGAGTTACATCGTGATATAAATGCATGAGCATCCCTAAACATAGTAGGCCACCAGAAACCGGCTTGGAGTATCTTGGAGACTGTTTTGAAGGTAGCAAAATGACCAGCATAGGAGGAACTGTGACAGTGGTGAAGTATCCCTGGAATGTCAGCTTCTGGAACACATCTCCTGAAGATCCCGTTCTTTCCTTGACGATACAAATACGGCTCATCCCAAAAGTAATGCCTTGCTTCCCTCAAAAATTTCCTCTTCTCATTCCCAGTGAATTTCAGAGGTTCCTTTTCAGCAGCCAGGAAGTTAGCAATCTCAGCAAACCATGGAAGATTCGGATACTGCTTCTGGATTGCTGTTATGAATTCATCATCTGCGCTGAAACAGTCCTTGCTGACAGGTGATGACTGTTCCGCAGTGCTCAGACCAATCATGTTGACATATTCCATCGGATGTTCCTCATCAAGAACTGTCTCATCCGACACTTTCATCCTGGAAAGGTGATCTGCTACTCCATTATCAACCCCCTTCTTGTTTCTTATTTCTAGGTCAAACTCTTGGAGAAAAAGAATCCACCTCAAGAGCCGTGGTTTAGCATCCTTCTTCGTGAGCAGGTACTTGAGAGCTGCATGGTCAGTGTGCACGATTACCTTTGATCCAACTAGGTAGGATCTGAACTTCTCAAACGCATAGACGATGGCCAGGAGCTCCTTCTCTGTAGTTGCATAGCGACACTGAGCCTCATCCATTGTTCTGCTCGCATAATAGATCACGTGCATCTTCTTGTCTTTTCTCTGTCCTAAGACTGCTCCCACTGCAAAATCACTTGCGTCTGTCATTATCTCAAAAGGAACATCCCAGTCTGGAGGTTGAACAACCGGTGCACTGACTAGAGCCCCCTTGATCGCATGGAATGCAGCTAGACAGTCGCTATCAAATGAGAACTGGGCTTCTTTGCAGAGCAGTCGAGTGAGTGGTCTAGCAATCTTAGAGAAATCCTGGATGAATCTCTTGTAGAAACCAGCATGTCCCAAGAAGCTCTGAATTCCCTTTACTATAGTAGGCGGCTGTAGACTCATCATGACCTCAATTTTTGCCTTGTCAACCTCGATGCCTTTTTCTGATATCTTATGTCCTAGAACAATCTCATCTCTGACCATGAAGTGACACTTCTCCCAGTTCAGCATAAGATTCTTTTCCTCGCATCGCTTCAGTACCCTGCACAAGTTTGACAAACAAACATGAAAGGAGTTTCCATAGACGCTAAAATCGTCCATGAAAACCTCCATTATGTCTTCGATTAGATCTGTAAAAATCGACATCATGCAGCGCTGGAAGGTCGCTGGGGCATTGCACAAACCGAATGGCATCCTTCTGTAAGCGTATGTTCCGTATGGGCATGTGAAGGTTGTCTTCTCCTGATCGTCGGGGTGGATGGGAATCTGAAATAAACCTGAATAACCATCTAAAAAGCAATAGTAAGGGTGGTTAGCCAATCTTTCAAGCATTTGATCAATGAAAGGAAGTGGGAAGTGATCCTTGCGAGTTGCTGCATTTAATTTACGAAAATCAATGCACATGCGATGACCAGTGACTGTTCTAGTAGGGATCAATTCATTCTTTTCATTTGTTATAACAGTGATCCCACCTTTCTTAGGTACTATATGAACAAGGCTAACCCACTTACTATCAGAAATCGGATAGATTACACCAGCCTCTAGAAGTTTCATTATCTCTTTCTTTACAACATCTTTTAGATTCGGGTTTAACCTCCTCTGATGTTCCACAGAAGTCATCGATTCATCTTCTAGGTGTATTCTATGCATGCATAAATCAGGTGAGATGCCAGGTATGTCAGCTAGAGAATAACCTAATGCTTTACGATATTTTCTCAATTCACATAAAAGCAGAGCAGTCTCAGCATTGTTCAGGTCAGCGTTCGCAATGACAGGATATGTAGAATTAGGTCCAAGGAACGCATACCTGAGCCCTTTAGGAAGGGGTTTGAGTTCTACCTTTGGAGCTTTCAGCTCGCTCCAGGAATCATCAGTCTGAGATGCTGGAACAGACGGGTTTTGAGTCGAGGTTGTTCCGGCTGGATGGCTGGTCTCGCTGTTCTCCCTCAGACTTAGATTCGCCACTAACCTTTCCATACTCCTAGTTGAATCCAGGAGCTTGGCATAGGCATCAGCATCAATATTTTCTAAACTCTGCTCAGCTTCAGCTCTGATTAAGGCGAGCTCAAGAGGATCATCTGTTAGAATCTCCTCAATCATCCCTTCATGTGGTTCCAGAGGATCGCTCTCTTCCTGGACAGTGAAGGTCTGTCCGCCCAACATTGGTTTCTTCAGCATCTGATCCATCTCAAACGTCATCACAATATCACCCAGATAGAGGTCGATCTTCCCTTGTCGGACATCTATGATGGCTCCAACGATGCATAGGAACGGTCTTCCCAGGATCAGGGGATCCTTCGACTCTTCCTCAAGTTCCAGAACAACGAAATCAGCTGGGACAAGTGTGTTTCCAACCAAGACTTGCAGATCTTCAAGGATTCCAACTGGTGATTTCACTGAGCGGTCAGCAAACACTAAAGACATCCTGGTAGGTTTGAAATTTGTGTACCCAAGACGCCTAGCAACAGAATACGGCATTAGGTTTATGCTTGATCCTAAATCAACGAGTGAACAGGAGAAGACTATTCTTCCAATCTGGATTGAGAAGACAAATTTCCCTGGATCACCCTGTTTCTTGATCTTCCGATTCTGGAGCACTGCACTACACTCCTTAGAAACGACCATGAATTCACTGTCGTCAGATACCTTCCCCGAGATCAGTCCCTTTACAAAGCTTCGCATGGATGGTATCATCTAGATCGCACTCATCAGAGGGAGTCTGACTGTGAGATCCTCTAACATCTTTCTGCACTTCATCTCCTCTTTATCCTTACGAGTAGCTTTAGCTGGAACATGGTAGGGTACCTTAGAAACATACTGACGAGCGGGGGAAGGGTTAGCAGTAGGAGGAACAACCTCAGCAGGTCGCTCTTCGTCAGTCGGAACAGTCTCAGTAGGCCGTTCTGCCTTTTCTTCATTTGTGGGTACAGCTTCAGGTGGTTGTTCCGACTCCTTATGTTTCCCTTTCTCAGCGGCTGTATACTTCTTATGCGCTGGGTCAGTAAGCGGCCTTCCACTCCTTAGTGTGACAACATTACACTCCTTAGGATTTTTATCTGTTATCGCAGGGAGTGTTCCTTGCTGTCTCTTCACATTCTCGGAAGTCTGAGCAATCTGGATGTCCATCTGTCTCATGTGACTGGAAACCTGATCGTACTTAGCACTCAGCTCATCAAACATATGGTTCATCCTTCCATTGATGTCTGTTGTGACCTGATTCAATGCTTCGCCTTGCATTTGCTGTCCTTGGAGCAGCTGCTGCATCATCATAGCAAGACTCTTCATCTCATCTTTGGGAGCAGCCTGTGCGAGTGGAGTAGACTGCTAGTTGGTCGGCTACTTCTGAGCATGAAACTGGCTGTTCTGCGGCTGGCTGAGAACAAAGGTCCTTCCCTGATAGTTTTGGTTGTAGTTCCTCTGATATCCAGTGTTTTGGTTCTGGCTGTTCTGAGGGTTATCAGTCGCTCCATCTGCCTTAGGATTATTGAACATGTGAGGATTGTTCCTGACATTGTGGTTCGGGTTGTAGTTCTTGAACTGCCATCTTTGCCCATTCACATAGCTCACTTCATTCATATCCTCAGCAGACTGTTCTGCTTCTTGTTTACCATCTGCTGCCAGTTTTTCTGGTGTAGCTTCTTCCATGATTAACACCTGGTTTTGATGGTTCTTAAGCAGCTGATCCATCTTAATTGTCAACTCATCAATCCTGATGTTGTCAACACTGTTCACCTTCTCAGTCCGATCATTATCCTTGTTGCTATCAGCAGAACTTGAAGCCATATTCTCAATCAGTTTGAAGGCACCTGGGGTTGACTGAGTCATGAAATCTCCATTATTGGCTGAGTTCAAAGCGTTCCTGGCTTCCCATCCCATTCCATCGTAGAACACTCCAAGGAGGTAGTCATCCTCAAAACCATGATTAGGGCAGTCTCTACGGTAGAGGCTGAATCTATCCCAGGCATCACAGAACGGCTCATTAGCATGTTGTTTGAAGGATGTGATCTTGTGCCTTAGGGATGCGCTCTTGGACTTCGTGTAGAAGTGGGTGAGGAAGGCATATCAGACCTGTTCCCAGGTGGTTAGTGATCCGGTTGGTAGAGAATCGAGCCAACGAGCAGCTTTCCCATCCAGAGAGAAAGGGAACAGAGTACACTTGATGTAATCTGGTGGCACTCCGTTCGCTTTTGTGAACCCACACATCCTCTCAAAGTTCTCGATATGATCAATAGGGATTTCCGCAGGGAGCCCATTAAAGATCTTTCTCTGCACCAGGCTTATGAGAGCAGGTTTGATCTCAAAGTCTTGACGAGTGCAGGGTGGAGGTGTGATGGCAGAGCGTGTAGCAGGTAAGTTGTGGAGAAGGTTTCTCTACCCTATTGGAGCAGCTTCTTCCTGCTGCTGTTCTTGCTGCGACTGGTTCTGAGCTGCTTGCGCTGAAGCGGCTTGCTGCGTTTGGATGGTTGCTTGCATCTGCGTCATTTGTTGTTTCATTAATGCGATTGCAGTTGCAAGTTCATCCTGATTGCGTGGATCGGCCATTGTGGTGGTCGTAGGCCTTTGTTGACGGTTTTGTCTTTCTAATCTCGCTAGTTCCTCGTTACTGAATTGCTGTAATGGTCCTTGTGTATTTCTCCGAGTATGTCTACTGGTCATACACCTGGATTATGAGCTGCAACAAGAAAATAAAAACGATTTAGATATCTTTGACTAGATATAAAACCGAGAAATAGAGGTAAAAAAAATCTGGTCCCCGACAACGGCGCCAAAACTTGATACACTAAAAATGAATCCTTGCTACTGTCAAGTTAACAGTTGTAATTATAGTACTTTAGATTCAAATCCAGAGGACCAGTCTACACTTATTTCTATGAGTTTTAAATTCAAGCTAAGAAGAAAATATGGTTTTAAGATTTATGTGACTTAGATGACAAGTAAATAAAGATGTTTAAATGCGATTTGATATGAAAGCCGACCTAGGGTTTAATGCGGGTATTGATTTAGCCAAACAATTATTCAAGCACAGGTTTACACAATCTAGAACATCGGATCTCTCAACTGATCCAACCCACTGTCGTGGTGATGGATCCTTTGCGAGCCGGACGAATCACCTAAGCTGTCGCTTGAGATCAGAGGTGGCTGCAAGCTTTAGAGTTCATGTCCGATCTAGTTCACTTAATGCTCTAATATCTACTTTCGCTGATTAAAGACATTAAGCTCATTCAATATAGGTCAAGTTATCTCCTGCGTGGTTAGCTAGGCGATGAACAGCAGATCTAGCATTAAGTGATCAAGTTAATGCAAGTAATAAGATTAATATGAATGAAGAGTCCAATGAATGATGCTTATCTATGTTTGGCTTGTTTATCAATACCCTAAAACCCTAGGCGAGCCAGATGACTACTCAATCATGATGCAGTGAAACAAAGACATTAAATCTGAAATAAAATACATAAGATAAGAGTAGAAAAACAAAGGGTTCAGGATGATCTTCTCTAGGAAAGATGGAGCCTTCTCCCTTACAATTGCAAATCACCAAAACAAGTCTAGGTCTCTTGTCAAAACTAGCGTAAGTAAAATAGAAAATAATAGAGGAGGTCTTTTTATAGGGAGGCGCCAATAGGTATAAGAAAATTAGGGCAACAAGGCTTTAATTCCCAAAATAGGGGCTTCCATGTTCGTCTGGAACAGTCATCGGGATCACCCGTCCGCCTGTTCCGCTTGAGAACAGTCTCGGGACTGTTCTTCTTGAGTGTTCTCCGCATGATTACTCCAAAAAGACATCTTCTCTTCATGTCTCATTTCTTTACTCTTCTATCAACTCCAGACTTGAAAAAGACCACAAGGGACTAGACTAACACGGTTTAGAGTCTTGAATCAAATAAAAAACATATATACAATGATGTGAAAAACACCAAATATCAAAGAGCCATGTCTCGTCGCCTAAGGTCAATGAGTAAATCAAATTTGTTTTCATAACTTTCATAAGTTAATGTATACTGTTAATTACTATAAAACTTTGATGTATCTTGCCAAGTACTAGAAAACATTAATTGTTCTTGATTTTTCATATTTGCAGGTATGTTATTAATAGACACATATATGGATAACATCAGACCAGTCAATGGGGAGCTCTATTGAAATAAATTTGGTAAGGGAACTATTGGAATCTCTGGATTTAGAAAGAGGCCAGGGATTTCTAAAAAAACGAGAATTGCACCAATTCATGAGTCCCCATCAAAGCCCAATAGAAAAATCATGATGTAAGGACTATCACTTGTAGTTATCGCAAACAAGAACAAAGGGACTCGTAAGAATCAATCTTCTATGGTTGAAGGTCCAAAACGACAACATGGAAAACCTAAGAAGATACCTGTGAGTGTAACTATTTCCTCGACTACATAAAATTTTTCATGTTATCTTATGTTTTCCTCAAACATTTTAGGTTGATGGTCCGTCTCCTCCACCTAAAAGTCAAAGAACAACTAAGTCTCAAGCTTCCATTTCAGTGCCTTAATCCCAACATCCATCATCTACGTCAACTGGTGCAAACTCTATGTTTCCAACATCATCTAGTGCACCACCTGCTTCAACTACGGGACACCGACGTGGCTGACCACCAGAATGAGGTCAAGGTTGCCACCACTCCGAAGACAACCATCGGTCCCAAGAGGAGTTGGTATTTATACATGTCCTTTCACAAATCGAGTATTTAATGTGAGAGGAAGCAGAGCATGAAGTGTTGGACAATTGCAAAGATCACGCCAACTCTAATTTATTATCATGCTATCTTTTTGGTCTTTCTGGTTTTTAGAATTTGACTATCTGAATTGTGATTGTTTTTTTCTAGTTCGTAGACGTATTATTTAAGTTTTTGTTAAGATTATTTTCGGTTTGAATTTAACATTTATGACAATCACTTTGGTTTAATATTTATTTTGTTTAGATAATTCAATAGCTAACACCACTTGTTAAATTTAAATTAAACATTCTCATAAGATTAATAAAATTAATTTTGATTCATTTTTTTTCAGATTTAAAAGTTTAACCATAATTAGAAAGTTAACAACATTACTAACAATGTGAATAGTGATGTTAGTCAAAGTCACTGATAGGTTGTATATTGGACATACAATTAATAATTATTGAAATGAGTAAGAAAATTAGTTAGTGTATATTTGTGATAACATTAAAAGTTGGTGCACTAAAGTAGAAATAGATAAATAGTTAGTGAATTTTTACGGAATTTTTCCTTAAAAGTTTTTGATGTATTAAAGTAAAAATAGATAAACAGTTGGTGAATTTTTATGTAATTTCCCCTTTAAAGTTTTGAGGAGAGAATAAGCGAGAGAGAGAGTTTTGTTAAATTTGGTTGATGCTGGTTGACTATCTTTCTCAGTTATTCATCCTAAATTAAACTTTAATGTATTGTGAAAAAGGGAAATAATCTCCCGCGCATCGCACACTCAAACTGGCGCCAAACCAAAACGAAAGGGGATAAATGAAAACCCTAAGACCAACCTGAAACAGCACAAATGATGAAGTCACGAACGCTTAAACTCCGTGAAGCCCATAAAGTCGGCGGAAGCGCCGCCGCGTTTTGCTCAATCCTGTGGGACCACAAAGCGGAACACTTTGTCACTTCATCTTCTTCGGATCCATCAATCTCCGTTCACGATGGACTCTCGCCTTCCTCTTCGCCCCCGACGATTCTCCGACATCACCAAGACGGCGTCACCGCCTTGGCTCTTAGCCAAGACTCTTCTTTCCTCGCCTCTGGATCTATCGATCATTGCGTCAAGCTCTACAAATTCCCAAGTAATTTCCCTAGCGCGATATTTTGAAGCTAACGTTTGGTTAATTAATCTTTTTAAATATTTGGTCTCAGGTGGAGAATTTCAGACGAACATAACGAGATTCACGCTTCCCATTCGCGTGCTTGCGTTTAATGGCTCAGGGAGTTTACTGGCAGCAGCTGGAGACGATGAAGGAATCAAACTCATCAACACGATTGATGGCTCCATTGTTAGAGTTCTCAAAGGGCATAAAGGACCTGTCACTGGCTTGGATTTCAACCCTAACGGTGAGCTCTTGGCTTCGCTTGACTCAAATGGGACTGTGCTATGCTGGGAACTCCAGAGTGGAATCGTTTCCTACACCCTTAAGGGTGTTGCTCCGGACACAGGTTTCAGCACTTCCTTTGTGAATATTCTTAGATGGAGCCCCGATGGTCGAATCCTCGCCGTGCCTGGTTTGAGGAACGACGTGGTGATGTATGATAGATTCACCGGGGAGAAGCTTTTTGCGTTAAGAGGGGACCATCTCGACTCTATATGCTACATAACGTGGGCTCCTAATGGCAAGTATATAGCTACATCTGGTTTGGATAAACAAGTGCTTCTCTGGGATCTTGATAAGAAACAAGACATTGATAGGCAGAAATTCGAGGAGAGGATATCTTGTATGGCTTGGAAACCAAATTCTAATGCTTTGTCTGTCATTGATGTCAGGGGAAAATATGGAATTTGGGAATCTTTGGTTCCATCATCTATGGTAGCTCCTACTGTTGGTATTCCAGACATTCTTCCTAAGAGGAGGAATCATATTCTTACTTTTGACGAGCAAATGGAGGAAGAACTCTCTGCTAGTTTAAATGATGACTCTGATGATGGACAATCTCATCAGCCTAGCAGGAAAAGACTCAGGAGAAAAACCGTTATTGATGATGATGATGTTGATCCAGATGAGGAATTTTATGATGAGGGTAGCAGCATACCTGGCGACAGGAAAAAATCATACAAACAGAAGCACGGTGAGAGAACTAGGCTTCCCCGAAGTATTGCACAATCAACCAAGTTCAAAATGCAAAAACCTTTTCAACCTGGTGCAACACCCCCGGAACAGGGAAAGAGGACATTCTTGTGTTACAATATGTTGGGATGCATAACTACAATTGAACACGAGGGAAACTGCCGTATTGAGGTGCTTGAGGCTTTCCTTTGTTATGCTTCTAATTTCTAATCTCTACCTTATATAAGTTCTCCAGAAAGAATGCTTCTTATGTGTAATTTTGGATTTTTTTCTCTATATGCAGACGGATTTTCATGATACTGGAAGAGGTCCACGAATTTCACCAATGAATGACATCTATGGCTTCACTATGGCATCAATAAATGAAAGTGGATGTGTCTTTGCAAACCCCAGCAAGGGAGAAAAGAACATGAGTGTTCTTATGTATCGACCATTTAGAAGCTGGGCCAGTAAAAGTGAGGTTAGAATCCTTATATTAAATTCATCCCAACTTACAAACCAGCATAGAAAATTATTGACTTGATTGTTTTTTTTAATTGGAACATGAAGTGGACAATGAGGTTTGAAGGTGAAGAGGTGAAGGTTGTCGCTAACGGTTCTGGTTGGGTTGCTGCAATTACAAGCCTCAATTTGCTTCACATATTTACCGAGGGTGGTTTACAGGTCTCTTCCTTTGCTTTCATGGTTTATCATGTGTCCTCATTGACGTAAGCTGATAGTCTACACAACTGATTGATCGTTGTTTACCATAAAGTGTTTTATATGGTTTTTCTCTACTGAATTTTGAATTTTCTGTTGTGTCTTGTTCCCTGTTTGTATCTTACTGGTGTATACTGTATTGTCAGATTCAAAGGTTATGTTTAACGTTTGTCTCGTCCTGTAGTTACAATGACAATCTGCAGCTCCCAAAAAACTAACTTGAACTGAGTGCTAAAATGACTAATTTAGTCTCTATTTTGACTTGCACAGATTTTAACTTAGGGGTGCTAGTGTGTAATGTGTACCTCAGTAGTGAAGTACTTTGATGAGTTGGTATTATAAGAACTGGTTATTTCTTGCAGAAACATATCATTTCCCTTGATGGCCCCGTTGTCACTGCAACAGGATGCAAGGATCAACTTGCTATAGTAACTCATGTTTCAGACTGTCTTCCTTCAAATGAACAGGTAGGTTAACTTTTGTTTTTCTTGTTTTTATTTCTTTATGGATAAACCCTGGAGTCACTTGATATCCCTTTAAAGAGTAAATAGTGTGAGAACATTTTCGTTCATGTTTGGATACTGATTCAACTTCTTAAGTTCTATCTTATTGCTATGGTTTCATTGTATGAAACTTCAACTTTTAAAAGGACTCTGAACTTAAACTTAATTACTGCAGCGACTTAAGATAACCTCCTCGAAATTGTCATCAGTATAGTTTCCATATGTACAGAATTATTGGATGGACATTTCATAAAAGCGCATGGTGGTATAACTTTGTCATGTATGCCAATATGACAAACAAACATACACACATTCTCACCCGTACTGGTTTTGAGAATATGCAGGTGATGGAATTTAGAGTCTTGGACATATGCAAGATGACTCAACAGTTGAACGGCCGTGTTGCCTTAACCCCTGGCTCACGTTTAACATGGATTGGATTCAGTGAGGAAGGTTCTTTCAGCTCATACGATTCTGAGGTTTGTTTGGCTGAATCATTTGCTCTGTCTTTGGTACTCATTTCAAAAAGTATGGATTACAACAACATTTTCATTCAGGGTGTGCTGAGGGTTTTTACAAGTCAATATGGTGGCTCATGGATCCCTGTCTTCAGGTTTGTTGACGTAGCTATCTACAATTTCTGACTAGTTTCCTTATCATCTTTTCTCAAATTGAATTCATTGTCATTTTCAGTACCACTAAAGAGAAGAAACAAGAAGAAAACTATTGGGTGGTTGGTTTGAATACAACCAGTTTATATTGTATAGCTTGTAAACACCCTGAAGTTTTCCCACGGGTAATATATATTATTGTTGCCGAGACTATGGTGTTTGGTGTTTACTCTTATCTAGAAAATGAAAGGTTGCCTTACCATTCTTCTTCCTTCATTTCAGGTGACACCTAAACCAATCCTTACCATTCTGGAATTTTCTCTCCCGCTTGCATCCTCAGATTTAGGAGCAGCATCTCTAGAAAATGAATTCATTCTAAAGCAGCTGCGTTTATACGAGGTTTTCTTCTCTCATTGTTACACCATTTATATTTCCTATTATATCTCCCTTTGTTCAATTTTTTTAAGCAATGTGATCTCAATTGTTAGCGACTGGAATGTGTGTCAAAGTTCATTTTTTCTGGGAACAAACCGGGGATGAATACACTAGAAGAATTCATGTTCTTGCAATACCTTTGTTCTCCTACTTTCATGTGTAAATCTAGTTATGTGTAACCAAACTAGAAACATTCTCTTTACGAAATCTGCTTAAAATAGTATAAAAAATATCTATATATATTTAACCAAATCCAATATATCTTTTCCTCATGATCTCAGACTCAAAGAAGGGTGGACGATATGGCTTTGGCTGAGGTGGACACGATGGCACTTGAAAATGAGGCTTTTGACCTGGAAGTTTCTCAAGATAAATGCATACTAAGGCTCATCAGCTCGTGTTGTAGCTGTAAGTCAATTATTTACATGTGTTCGTACACGAATGTGTGAGCTCACATACTTAGAACATGTTGAATTCTATGGTATGAACCAAGAAGCTTACTTCCTTTTAACCTAATCTCTCTTAGAGATTAAGTTAATTCTTGGAAGCTTCTTTTATTATTAATCATATAGGTATTCAACTTAGTACAAAAAGAAAACCTTAAACTAATATAAGAAAGAAAATTTAAAAACTAATAATTAAATAGAAAATCGCCAAACTATTAATGTAAAATATCAAAAACCCATGAAGTAAAAAGTCCTAACGAAGCCTAAATGGTCGGTTGTCATGTATCATTCTATGGGAACTGTTAACTTATTTTCCAGATTTTAATTGCATAACATTTTGAAGTTCATGTGAGGTTATTTTCCAGGTTTTGACAACAATATTCTTTACTTTCTTTTAGGTGACAAGCTTGTAAGGGCCTGTGAACTTATGAAGTTACTATCTCTAGAAAAATCAATGAGAGCCGCAGTAACACTGGCTACCAAACTCAAGCTTCCAGTTTTGGCAGAGAAATTCTGTAGCATACTCGAGGTACTCCTCGGCAAGAATGTTTAGCAATTCTTATATTCTCTGCACAAAAGCAAAGAAAGTTCAATCACAGACTCTCTTTTTCATGATTCTATCTTATGGTTCTTCACTAACAGGAAAAGTTGCTTGAAGAAGCTAACGAGGCGACCACAAATCATCCGCAGAATCCAAGCAGAGAAGTGGTTAAATCCAATGTCCAGAATTCTCCAGATCCGGTTCAGACACGTGAAAACACAGAGGAAATTCTGAAAGCTTCTGCACCTAAACCGTCTGCCACTACACTTGTGAGGAAAGCAAAAGTTTCAGAAGGTCTCAAGCTAGGAAAAGAACAAATAAAGAGAGACGAAACTGACGATGTGAAGAAAAGAGATGTTAAGAATTTGAACTCGGTTAAGAATCCTATGAACAGTGTTAACAATGAAGACAAGGGACTAAGAAAGGAAACGAATCAAGGAGACGCACGACGTTCTTCAAACCCGTTCCTGAAATCAATTGTCTAATGATTTAATGTTGGTGGTTGTTATATTTAAAAAAGGTATTATGAATACATTTGTCTCACTTTATTTAAGATTATGTTCCTACAGCTGAAGTTTTGATACATGATTAGCTTTTTTTCAATACAACAAGTTGGCTATGGTTCCATTTGAGTTTTTTTGGATGTTTTTCTGCTTTGTCCGCCTCTACGCCAACTGCTTCAGGAAATGACTTTCAAATGTATTTCTCCATCTTATGTATATGTTTGTTCATGGGTTAACTTTAATGTCCAGTTTGATGATGTCGCCCTCCTCTCTTTTCCGGTAAGCTCAGCAGAACGGTAATCCCTTTTCCAGGACATCAATCAACAGATAATGGCCCAAGAAAAGGAGCTACACCATTGAAGTTGGTCTGTTTCTGTGCAGCAAAGCATTGTTTATCTTTATCGATCGGCTGTTCAGAGTCGGATATGGTTCTCCCCCATGTCATAGCTTTTATTGACTCTTATCATGAATGATACTCGGGTTCCCCAAGTTTGATCTTTTGTTACGGATGGAGCAATATTCCTAAGTAGTTTTATTGTTTCAGATAGGCATGATGATTTGATATATCTTAGTTTTTAGGGATTTTGACTATGGTATAATCATGATTTGATATATCTTAGTTTTTAGGGATTTTGACTATGGTATAAATCTAGTTATAAAGTCTATCTTATGCCTTTTGGATCTTTACAGATTTGGATATGTTTTGGATCATTTTGGATATTGTGGAGCCATTTGAGACACCAAATGAAGAGAAGCTGAGAAGTTGAAGTCGGTTGATATTGTAACTGCACAGTGGCTCAAGTTTAGAGTCATCAAAGCTAGTGGATTGCTGATCCCCGGTGAGTATAGCAGCTTCTAGGGAAGTGTGGTGAAGACCGAGTAAACAAATATCATTTGCATGTTTAATAGAATAAGAAATGTTCGTTTGTATTGTTGTAACGAACTCTGTTACAACTCACTCTTCTTTATATGGAAAGAGTGTTCTCGGTATAAACATAACCGAAATGAAATAAAATTAACATAGACTCGGTTTAATGTAAACCGGACTATACAATATGAATGTGATTATCTAATACCCCTCCTCAAGATGGCATGTAAATGTTGGACATAGCCATCTTGCGAACATGAGTAAGAAACAGAGCATGATACAACGGCTTAGTAAACATGTCAGCAAGCTGTAAATCCGTCCTCACATGTAAAGTCTTGATCAAACTTTTCAAAATCTTCTCACGAACAATATGACAGTCGTTCTCCAAGTGCTTCGTCCTCTCGTGGAAAACCGCATTGTTGGCGATATGAATAGTTGCTGTGGAGTCACAGAAGAAAGCTACTGGTTGAGTCTGAGGCGCAAGAAACTCAGCAAGAAGCTTAACCAACCAAGCAACCTCTCGGACGGCAAATTCCATTGCTCGATACTCGGATTCTGCCGAAGAATGAGAGACAGTGTCTTGTTTCTTCGACTTCCAAGCTATGAGTGATTGACCAAGAAACATACAAAACCCAGAGGTAGAACGTATTGTATCAGCGCAAGTAGACCAATCAGCATCAGTGAAACACTTGAGAAGCAAATCAGAGTGCACTGAATAGAAAATTCCTTTACCAAGCGTATCCTTAAGATAATGAAGTACTTTATAAGCAGCTTGAAGATGAGAATTCTTCGGAGATGAAGCAAATTGACATAGTCTATTCACTGCAAAGGTAATATCCGGACGAGTGATAGTTAAATACATCATTTTGCCTACAAGACGTCGATAAACGGTTGGATCAGGAAGCACAGGTTCAAAGCTGTCTTGAACAAGCTTAATACTTGGATCCATAGGGATTGTAGATGGTTTACAAGCCATAAGACCTGTTTCTTCCAATAACTCCAATGTATACTTATGTTGACAAATAGAAATCCCCTCCTTAGATCGTGCAATCTCAAGTCCCAAGAAGTAACGCAAAGGTCCAAGATCTCGTAGCTTAAAACACTTTCTGAGATCATCTTTTAGTCTTGTTACACTGTCATCATCGTTGCTTGCGATGATGATATCATCAACGTAAACTAAAACAGCCACATACTTGCCATTCTTGTTACTGATGAACAAAGTATGATCAGAATGAGATTTCTGAAAACCGAGAGACACAAGGGTGTAACTGAACTTGAGAAACCATTGTCTCGATGCTTGACGAAGTCCATATAAAGACTTGTTAAGGCGAAATACAGGATTAGGAGGTAGGTCAGTGCCTGCTTTCGGTGTGTAACCCGGAGGCAAAGTCATATATATTTCTTCATCCAGATCACCATTCAAGAATGCATTAGAAATATCCAATTGTGTTAAACTCCAATATTTGACAGCAGCAACAGATAGCAAGGTCTTGACAATAGTCATTTTGGCTACAGGAGAAAATGTGTCAACAAAATCAATCCCCTCCTGTTGCGTATAACCTTTGGCTACAAGTCTAGCCTTGTATCGTTCCAATGAACCATCAGCATTGAGTTTAACCTTATACACCCATCGACATCCAATGGCATGTTTTCCCTCAGGAAGTGAGACGACTTCCCATGTATCAGTTCTCTCAAGCGCAACAAGTTCTTCATTCATAGCTGTCACCCATTCATCAAACTTCATTGCGTGATTGAAAGAAGATGGTTCAGGGTGATGCATGACAGAACTGATGTAATTCTTGTAAGTCGCAGAAAGCTTATCATAAGAAATATTAGCTGCCAAAGGATAAGGGATAGTAGTTTCAGTCATATTACAATAATAATCTTGTAAATATGTTGGAGTCTTTGTAGAACGTTTCTGACTAGCTTCAGAAACAAGTGTAATTTCTGACAGAACATGAATAGTATCTGTAGAACTACTAAGAGGAACTGAAGTACTCTTCTGTCCAGTATCAGAGACATTTGAAGAATCCGGAGGAACAGAGATCGTATATGCAGAACCAATAGGGGCTGAAGAATCAGCTTTGTTTGATGCATATCATCAGGAGTAGGAGAGCAGAAAATGTCAGGTAGCTCTTCATCTTGGTGAAATGGATAAATGTCTTCATGAAAGACAACATTTTGTGATATAGAGATGGTATTAATTTCCAAATCCATGATCTTATATCCTTTATATCCAGATGGATATCCGAGAAAGATACATGCTTTTGCTCGTGGTTGAAATTTGTGTCTGTTCTTCGAGGAAGTAGACACATAACAGAGGAAACCAAAGGTACGTATACCTCTATAGTCTGGTGGTTTAGAAGTAAGCATTTAATATGGAGATTTGTCATTGAGTAAAGGCGTAGGAAGCCTGTTAATCAAGAAGACAACATTAAGCACACAGTCTGACCAAAACTCAAGAGCTAGCTTCGACTGAAACATTAAGGAACGAGCCACATTCAGTATATGTTGATGTTTCCTTTCAACCACATAATTCTGTTCAGGAGTCTCTGGACAAGAATGAAAAGATGTGATTCCTTTAGCTTTGTATAACTCAGTAAACTTCATCTCAGGAGCGTTATCTGATCGTACTCCTTTTACTGTTGTTTGATACTGATTCTCAACCATAATCAAGAACGCTGGAAACAGAGTAAGCACCTCATCCTTAGTACGCATCAGATAAATCAAGGTGACTCTGGTATTGTCATCAACAATAGTAAAAAAATAACGATAGCCTTCGTTTGAAGTTACTGAGAATGGTCCCCAAGTATCAATATGTAGCAAGTCAAAAGGTTTGAGGCTCATATTGTTATGGGAAGGAAATTTCAAATGTTTTTGTTTGGCAAGAGGGAAAATAGCACAATGAAAAGATGTTTTATTTCGTTGAGAAATTCCAAGTACGGTGGAGATAGAATCAATCTTTTCAATAGAAGGGTGATCCAATCTATGATGCCACAAGGCTGAATCAAGAACAACATTAACACAGAAGTTTGAATGCCTTGAGGAGAGTTCACCAATAGATGCTTCATCCAGTACATAAAGATTAGCAATTTCCTCACCCTGACCAATCATCAGCCCCCTGGTAAGATCCTGAATCATACAAGACCCACTGTCAAAAACAATACGATAACCCAAATCTCTAGTCATCTGGCTCACACTGATAAGATTTAATCTGAAGTCTGGAATATAAAGAACATTATTCAGAATTAAACTCTCATTTAGTTTAATCTGTCCAGTTCCAAGAATCTTCACTCCTAAACCAGTTGGTAAACTCACAGACTGATTTAGAGTTTCAGTCAAAGTGATGAACTTGCTTCTGTCGTGAGAAACATGGTGAGTTGCACCACTATCGATTATCCAAGACACAGATGATAACACATTTCCAGTAGCTCGTAACACTCCAATAAAATATAAAGTGTTGGTGGAAAGAGCCATACCCGGTAAGGTTGTGATAGATTCTCCAGAAGTGGAAGCCTTTAACGGGTCTGAGTCACGAGAGAGCTGTAACTGAGTGTTGAAATATTTAATCACGCCTTGTATCTGGTCTTTGGATAAGGTGTTTATCATTCCTGAAGCAGTGGAATCAACAATGTTATCGGCAAGAGCCATGTGAGCAACAACAGGTTTGACAGGAGGAGTTTGTTTCTCTGTAGCCAAAGCTCGCTTAGATTTGAATCCCGGTGGAAAACCATGAATCTTGTAGCATTTTTCCATAGTATGACCAGAATATCCACAATGAGAACACAATGGTCTGCCCTGACGATGAGTAGGTTGAGTTACATTGATCGAGGCTGAAGAGGGCTCAGTAGAAACTTGAAACGCAGAGGCATTAGACACAGGGTTAATGCTTTGCTGGCTATGGTCTTGATCAAGGAGGTTATAAACTTCAGCAAGATCAGGAACATTCTTTTTCATAATGATCTGACTGCGAGCATTGGAATAAGAATCATTAAGGCCTGCAAGAAGCTTAATGATCTTAGCATGCTCTGCCTTCGTATACATCGTTTTGCAACAATCACAATTTTGACAGGTCTTTACACAATCCGCTCCATCAAGTTCATCCCATAATGTTTTCAGTTTAGTATAGTAGGTAGAAAGATCCAAAGAACCTTGATGGAGAGACCAGATTTGTTGAGTAAGTTGATAAGACCGTGGCAAATTTGTGATCCGAAAGCGTGTCATCAGATCCTTCCAAATCTCAGAGGCGTCGTTGAACCTGAGAATACTGCCATAGATCTGTTTCGTCACAGAGTTAAGAATCCAAGATTTGAGCATACTATTGCAACGAGACCAGATCCTAAAATGAGGATGATTCTCTAGGGGACGTGGTAACGATCCATCTACAAAAGATAGCTTGTTCTTCGCATCCAAAGCAATAGTGATAGCAAGAATCCAAGTACTATAGTTTGTACCATTGAGTACCTCTGAGATGATGGATGCTCCAGGATTGTCACCGTTCGCCAGAAAATACGGTGAGTATTGAATCCCTTCGAAGTTGTATGATTCCGTCGGGATTAGATGCGGAATGTTCATCGGAACAGATGAACTAGGATTTGATGGAAAGATCGGCGGAAGGATAGGATCGGGGATTGGGGCAGACGTCGTCGGAATAGATCGACGATCTGTTCGTTGAGCTGGAGTAGTCGTCGTCTTCGCTGGAGTGGAGATACAAACACCACGACGCGAAGATCGGCGCAGAGTAACCATTTTGATGAAGAAGAAGCTCGATTTCAACGGAATGATCAAAATCTAGAGCTGAAGAAAGCGGAAGACGATGATCGAGAGCTGAGCTTCGAGCTCAGTGCTCTGATACCATAATAGAATACGAAATGTTCGTTTGTATTGTTGTAACGAACTCTGTTACAACTCACTCTTCTTTATATGGAAAGAGTGTTCTCAGTATAAACATAACCGAAATGAAATGAAATTAACATAGACTCGGTTTAATGTAAACCGGACTATACAATATGAATGTGATTATCTAATAATGTTCTTATTTTCAGTCTTTACTTAGTATTCTTTGTGATCAATTACACAAATGTGAGCGAGAGAAAGTGAGACAGAGTGAGCAAGAACAAATACAAGGACGATAGTAAATCTTCATATGACCTATACTAGATTATTTTTGGACGTTATTCAGACTATATTTTATTTTTGTTTTTATAGTTTTGGAGAGAAGTTCAAAGAATTTAGAAATAAAATATTTTTTACTTTATTTATCCATCCAGTTTATTTAGATTATTGTTATGTTTAACATGATCATGTTTGAGTAGTTTACTTGTTAGATTTAAGAATTTTATTAGATTTATGACGAATTGATTTATTTGTAGATTTCCTCGGATAATCATATTATATCATTGACCAGATTTGTTATTATTGCTTGTTTTGAAAATATCTAACTAGAGACTTGATCATAAGATAGTTTTGAAACAAGAGGTGTAATCAGTTACCTGAACTGAATCTTGTTGAGCTAAATATCCAATCATAGCGAGACTTGGTCTATAAATTAAGTGAACAATTTGAATTGAAAATTAATGCTTGTTTAATTTTTCAGAGTTAGGTATCTGATAGTTTGTCACTACGAGAGTTGGGTAACTTACTAGTAGATTCGATTTCTAGGATTGTTTCTTTTAAAACTCTTAACATCTATTGATTGCAGTTTTAATTGCATGTTTGAATATCCCTAAGTCTAACACTTTTTCCCATCATTTACAAACAATCTATTTACTTCGTGCTTTGTTTATTACTTTTTTTTTGTTATAGCTTAGCTTAGCTCAAAATCTAAAGTTTATTGTGTGATTTTCCAAGTGGATTCGATCTTCATGTACTACACCAATCCTTTTATTTGAGAGAGTGGTTTGAGGTTAATTTGAGCATATAATTTTGGCAATGTTGCCAAGGACTGCTTGATTCAAAATTAGACTAGGTTTAAGGTTTAATCTAAATCTTTATTTTGTTGTTTACTTACTATCCATTTCTTATGTTTCAAGTGCATGCCCTGCAGTACCCAAAGCATCAAGGAGAAAGAAATTTTGGACCTCTCCAACCAAGAGATGGCTGGGTTAGAACACAAGATTTTACGCCAGAAGCAAACAGTGTCGAGTGACACCCTTGCATAGTCTAGAGCACTGCTCAAATCCAAGTGCCGAACGACACCCTCCTAGTATCGTATGACACCGTTCATGTCGAGAAATAGATAATTTATCTGATCAATCTGATTCATTATGAGAAATGAAACCTGAATGACTAGATGGTCATCTGCATATTGCAACATATCAGAGAATTGATGATTAGGGGGGTTGTAATCCCTGATCCATCTGTAGAAGTTGAAGATGTTGCGACTGCTGCAGAAGCAGCGAATGCTGAGAATGTTGTGATTGATCGACCAAGAACTCTAGCAGTCTACAACAAGCCTGATCAGTGCTATGCCAACATGTCTATCATCCGTCCTCTAGCTTTCAAGAGGAACGATTTTGAGTTTAAACCGGCATACTTCAGCCTTGTGGGAAATCAAATCATGGCCTTGTATACAAGCATCCTATGAACCATCTTGAGAGGTTTGAGGATTTGATGTTAGCCATCAAAACTAATGGAGTCCTTGAGGACTATTTTTTCTGCAAGCTCTTCAAGTACTCTCTTAATGGAGATGATTCTTATTGTCTCATGCAGTTACCACAAGGATCTCTTAACACTTGGACAACCATCAAGAACACCTTCTTGAGAAATTTCTTTGATGATGCTAGATCTGAAGACCTCTATGTTCACTCAAGTACTTACTGAATCATTCAAGAGATCCTAGACCAGATTCATATCCTACAAGAGAGATTGTCCATTCCATCGGTTCAATGAGGTACAACTACTTGGTACCTTCTTCAAAAGACTGACTTTAGTTTACCAAATGGATCTTGATACATCGTGAAGGAAACTTCAACACGGGGAACCTAATGAAGCTGTAAGGTTGATTGAAAACTTGGCATTAAGAAATAGTACCAAGAACACTAATTATGAGAAGAAGAAGTCTGCTGAGAGTCTAGAGAAGAGTTAGATGGCTGAGGTGAAGGCAAGATTGGATTCAGTCACAATCTCCTTGTGGGTAAGAAGCAGGTCTATTTGACAGCTGAAGACGAGACTGTAGAGCCTACTAAAGAGGATGTGAACTATGCTAGTGGGATTGGCTTTCATAGCCAGTAATTTGGTAATCAACAAGGGAACATAAACTTCAATGGCACTGGTCAAGATGTGGATTTACAAGCAACCAAGACACTCATAACTCTCAATACCCGAAGCTTTTCCAGAACAAAAAATTTAAAAGGAATTATGGTTCTTCTTCCTACCATAATCCTCTTGTAGAAACTCAAGAAAGCAAGATGGAGTCCATGCTGGGACAGATCTTGGAAGGCCAACATAAGATGGCATATATTTTTAATGGGAAATTGGATGTTGTGTACAATGAGCTGAATGGAAAGTCTGATTCTTTAAACACCCATGTGAAGAACTTAGACACCCAAGTTGTGCATACTGCAAAATCTAGGAAGAGGAAAAAAGCTTTGATTAAAGGGAAAGCTGAAGCAAACCATAGGCACCAGGTCAATGCAATAATTGATGACAATTTCTGGCAAGTGGTTAAGCATGAGAACTTGGCAGCACCCATTGTTGTCGAGCGACACCCTCCACAGAGTTCTCGACACCAGAAACCAGTGTCAAGCGACCAACCATGAGTTCGATCGACGCCCTTTTGAGAATCCAACATAAGCTGACAGTGTAAAACGACATTAGCAGACATCATAGAAAAATACCACCAAAATTTTGAGCGACACCATCCAAAGGACTTTGGTTCAAATTCCACTTGGATTGAGGGTGAAATCAAGGAAAATATATGATATACCATGGATTTTACCACTTTTAGACCATGCTATACAACCTACTTAGAGTATATTATCTGGGTTTGGGGTCTATTTTAGATTTTTTTTAGGTTCATGTACGTTTTGGAGAACTTTGGTGATTCTGGAGTTTTTTGAGGTGAAAAACTGCACAAACGTGTCAGATGTTTAGCTATGTATGGAGATATTTCTATTTTTACATTGAGCTGATATTTTGAAACAAGATAGAGTTGAGTTAGCTTTCCAATGCCACCGTTTTGAGGTCATTGAGCATCTAATAGAAGAAGTTATGCCCGTTTTACTGAAGAGTGGTATGTCGGCCTCGCGAGAAGAAGCTGCCGAAGAGACGAAAGAGTGTCGATCGACGACATAGCCTTGTTGTTGCTCGATGGTGATCCCAGAACGCGGTCTGAGTATATTTCAAGACCGACTAAAGCCCAGAAGCCACCACAAGTTACCAGAATAACCCTAGACGACTAAAATCCTATTTATGTGTTTTCTAAGCCATTGTTGACGTGTATGCTCTCTACGCTTTATTCTATTCATTGTTCTTAGTTTTAGGGTTGAAGAGAAGAGAGTAACTCATTCAGATTCCTCTTGGAACTCCATTGGTTTTATGATTTATTATATTTCATTTATTCATCTATGATTTCTGTGATAATTATCATGCCTGAGTTGATCCATTTGCTAAGTTTAGATTTATTAATGGTATTGATGGATTAGTCAAACAATAGAACTGCTAGGGTGTAATAAATATCCTTCATCAGTATTGTACTTATTTCTTGTGTTCTAGATTAGTTAACCAGAACCCTGATCTTAGGATAATTGATAACTACGAGAGTGTGATCATTACTTGAAGAAATCCTGTTGAGCTAGGTTGCTAGATACATACGAGATTTGTTCTAGTAATTTTAGTGAACATATAGAATTAGGTCATAATGCTTGATTTATGTGAGCATCGATTGATGCTAGCTCAATAACATCGATCAAAGGTCTATTCCGAGTTCTTAACGAGAGTTGTTAACAAAGACTTAAATCGTAGATAAATTCACCACTTGATATCTTGCTGTTTCGGTTATAGGATACAAAACCCTTAGCTTATGTCCTTTATAATCCACTTATTTGAAACCCTTGATCTAGATATTCCATTTATCTATTTACGAACCTAAATCAATCAATCACCTGCTTTCATTATTTATTACTTTATTAAACATCTTGCTTAGCTTAATTGCGACTGTATTGAGTTTATTGTGTGCCACGCTCTCCGTAGATTTGATCCCTAAGTACTACAATTTAATCTATTATTTGAGAGTGTAAAGTTGCTCTAGTGTTAATTTGATCGTATCAAATTTGGGGCCATTGACGGGAAGCGATGATTCGCCATTAGACTCAATTTGTTTGATTTATTCTTGGTTATATTTCTATTTTAGTTTACTTACATAAATTTGTTTTCTTGTGTTTCAAGTGCATACATATTAGTACCAAGACGCAATGAGAAAAAGTTTTTTGTGTTCTGAAAAGAAGGAGTATGTTGATTCACGCACGATCCGTAATTTTACGAGGGAAGTATCGATCGAGACCCTCCAAGCAATAGAGATCGACATCGTGAACCAAGCATCGGTCGACACCAACTCCGCGGTTAGATCGATACTACTTGCGGAAAGACAGAGAAGGTCGAGGTACTCTGACATGGGTGTGTTTATTGTTCTAGCAGGGTATGAATATCCTAAACAATTAACTATCAAACTAACCCTAATCTTAACACACAAATATTACTCTTGCCAAGAGAGATCAGATGTAGTACTTGGGTATCGAATCCACAGAGAGCAATGACACACAATAGATTTCTTATTTCTATAGACTAAGCTAGGTAGGTATATATATATATATATATTAGTAGTAGACAATCTATTAAGGAAATACTCCTTATCAAGAGGTATAGATGCAATATGGAAATATGATAATAATGCTTAAATGTAAATATGGAAATATGCTATTAAACTAACTAGATGCAAATCTAAATATGCTAGATAGATGGTTTTAAGCTTAATGTATTATAGGGAATAGGAAACACAAAAATGTAAATATTCTAGAACTCAAATATTAACTATTTAGACTCTTTTAACTCCAACTCTCGTATGCGAGCAAAAGGAAAGACCATCGATCGAAGGCTAAGGCCTGATGTCGATTGACGGTGAAATTAGAAGGAAGTGTGAACGAGATTTGATAAGTTCACCAAGCTAATTAGACCAGCTCTCGCATGCGCCTAACAGCCTAGTTCAATGGAGTCTATTTTGGCACATAACCTACTCTCGTAGTCGTCCCTATCCTACTTTTGATATCCTAGTTAGCTACTCTAGAATGCAAGCATGAAGCAAAACTCAATTGATGGATATTAACTCAACCTAGCAATCATACTTTTGGGCTAATCCATGATTGTTATCATTCAACCCTAAATCTAGTTGATAACTACTCAGACATAATCAAAGAAAGAACAATAGTCTGAATATAATGCATGGATAAAATACTGGGGTTCCAAGAAAAATCTCCCTAAGGAGTTATAAATCTTCTCCCCTAAAACTATAATAGAAAACCAAACTCTCAAGAAACTCCTCTCTCTCTTTTTGTAATACATAAAAATAATATAAAACCCTAAACTGTTCGTCCAGGGTATCTTCATCATTTGTCTCTAACTTGGGCTTGAAATCGGCTGTCTATGATTTGGCCGTCGATCGATGGCAAGTGTGAAACATCGATCGACCTTAGTCTTGTAACATCGGTTGTCGTCAAGGTTGTGTCATCGATCGACAATTGTCTTGTACTTGAAATCTCTAAACGATCAGCTACAAATTATTCTATTCTAAATGCTCCAATAGCTCCAAGTATCTCCATATATCTCCAAAACGTACATGGACCTGTAAAGACTCTAAAACATAGTCTAGACACACAATATACCCTCAATAGAGCCTATAACATGGCCTAAATCTGGTAATAAATAAGGTATATCAACTCCCTTAGACTTAACCTTTTGCTTTTCCTAAAACAAACAAAGCCTGTGAAAGTGGTTTTGAAAAGCGGAGACTCACATAATGTCTAAGTATAACTATCACCCTACTTTGTTGTAGCCATATCTTATCAAGTCATTCACAGAGAAACTTTATATACCCTATTCTAGTATAGCAACCAAATCCATTCTACCAACAACTTAGCAAATACTAGTCTGACTCACCCCTCTACTGATTTCATTTCTTGCATAAAATAAAAGTGGAGGCTTTACCCTGGGAATATCGATCAAAAAACACATGGAATCTTACCTTTGAAAGTATATGAGTAACTAGGCACAAAGTATTCTCTGATCCATTTCCTCTCTCTCTTCTCACTTCTCTCAGTCAATGTCTCCCTTCTTTTGAGGGTATCATTTTATTTTTTTAATTGACTGAGATATTTGGACAGGCTTCCATGTATCAAGCCCTAACGGTTTTTGCCACAAGATCATGTTCACTTCTTTTTGACCTTTACCTCTTTTTAGAATCATATCACATGAATTAAGTTTTAATGGTTGTAGCTACCAAATCCTGTTTGATTCCCTTTTTTTTAATCTAAAAGGGAGAGAGAGGAGAATCAGAAGTGCAATGCCTTGTACCTACAGACTTGCAGAAGGAATCCGAGCCAGTGTATACCAAACCCCAAAGCAAGAAAGTAATATCTAGATTATTGTTGGAAATCAGATTCGGTTCCTTCAAACTTTCTAAGCAAGTGTGATATATCGGCAAGGTGATCCACTTTGGTATCTCTAGTAATATCTGCAAATAACCTTCTAAGAATGGTGCTAAAGTGTGGTTAGTCAATAATAAATCTTGATCATAGTCCTCTTCTTGACTCAATAAAACTTTTTAAAGAACTTATATATATATATATAGTAAATAAGACTCAAAACAAATCAAATAGCATCAGCGAACCTCCCCCAGACTTAAATCACACTGTCCCCAGTGTAATCCTCCCGGATTGGTTTAGGAAAAATCAAATCATAAGTAAGCAGTGTAAGTAGAAAACTCGATACCTCTCTCTGTAAGAGAGTGTCGATCGGTGGTAGGCAGGTGTGGTCAATCGATGGTCGCGATCCATTGTCGACTGATGGTACCTCTATGGTGTCGATCGATGGTGGACTCAAACAGTATGCAAAAACAAAGTAAAACTCAAAATAAATAGTAGTATAAGTAAAAACTAGATAAAATCTTACTAAACAGTGGGTTGCCTCCACTCAGCGTTTGGTTATAGTTTTAAGCTCGACGTTTTGAATTTTTAGACTAGTATGGAGGTGGATCAACACTTGGAAAATAAGTGTATACATCTTCTTTGCTCTTCTGAAACCATGTACCAATGAAGCTTCTCATTGCCTCATCTCCTCTGGCTTTTTCATTCTTTATAATCTCCTTAGACACCTCCACTGAATGCATTGTACCAAGTGTGATTAATTTCGGTCGATGATCGAGTTATGATGTCGGTCGTTGATGTCCGTAAAGAAGTGTCGGTCGGCGCTATGTAGGTGCTGTCGATCGATGCTTGTCGCCTTTCTTTGCGGATCGTACGTTCGAGTTTCTCTGGGTCTGAGAATTGTAGTTCTTGTCCTTTATTGCTCCTAGTACTTCTTTGCATGCACCTGATGATTAAAGGAAAAGAAAATTTTAGTAACTTGAAAGTAAAAACAAATCTAGACTAAATCCTAGAAATTAAATCTAATGGCGATCAATGCCCCAGGACAACGACGCCAAATTTGACATGGGTGTGTTTAATATTCTAGCAGGGTATGAATATTCTAAACAGTTAACTATCAAATTAAAACTAATCTTAACACACAAATATTACTCTTGCTAAGAGAGATCATGTGTAGTACTTAGGGATCAAATCCACTGAGAGCAATTGCACACAATGGATTTCTTATTTCTAAAGAATAAGCTAGGTAGATATATATATTAGTAGTAGGCAACCAATTAAGGAAATATTCCTTATCAAGAAGTATAGATGCAATATGAAAATATGATAATAATGCTTTAATGTAAATATGGAAATATGCTATTAAACTAAATAGATGCAAATAAATATGCTAGATCTAGGGTTTCAAGCATAATGGATTATAGGGAATATGAAACATAGAAATGTAAATATTCTACAACTCAAATATTAACTATTCAGACCCTTTTAACTCCAACTCTCATATGCGAGCATAAGGAAAGACCATCGATTGACGGCTAAGGCCTGATGTTGATCGACGGTGAAATCAGAAGGAAATGTGAACAAGATTTGATAATTTCACCAAGCTAATTAGACCATCTCTCACATGCGCCTAATAGCCTAGTTCAATGGATTATATTCTGGCACAGAACCTACTCTCATAGTCGTCCATGTCCTAATTTTGATATCCTAGTTAGCTACTCTAGAATACAAGCATGGATCACAACTCAATTGATGGATATTAACTCAACCTAGTAATTCTACTTTTGGGCTACTCCATGATTGCTATCATTCAACCCTAAATCTAGTTGATAACTACTCAGACATAATCAAAGAAAGAACAATAGTCTGATTATAATGCATAGATAAAATACTGGGGTTCCAATACAAATCTCCCTAAGGAATTATAAATCTCCTTCCCTAAAACTATAATAGAAAACTAAAATCTCAAGAACCTCCTCTCTCTCTCTCTCTTTCTGTAATATATAAAGCATAAATATAAAACCCTAAAATCTAGGTCAAAACTCTTCCAGGGTACCTTCGTCATTTGTCTCTAACTTGGTCTTGAAATCGGCTGCATGTGATTTGGCCATCGATCAACGGCAAGTGTGCAACATCGATCGACCTTAGTCTTGTAACATCGGTCGCCGTCAAGGTTGTGTCGTCGATCAATGACTGTCTTGTACTTCGACTATCTAAACGATCAGCTACAGATTCTTCTTTTCTAAATGCTCCAAAAAATTGGCCAATTCATACATCAATATGGGGTCGCGGTCCCGATCAATACATACACTCACACCCTGTGCTAAAACATACATCAACTCAAATTATATTCAAATTTCATACGTCAACCAATACTTTTCGGTAAATTTATACATTGACCGTGTGTCCGTTAGTCAAATACTATCAGAGCCTTACGTGGACTTAACGAATGATTACGTGGATTTATAATTTTAATACGTGGAAATTAAGCCCAAAACGACATCATTTTATATAAAAAAATTCATTTTCATTTGGTTTAGAGCGGGATTCAAACCCAGGTTACTCACAATAACCCATCCCCCACTCAACCACTCTTCCATGTATGATTCATCAGTTTAATACATCATATATTCATATTTATGATTCATCGCTTCCGGGTTCCCAAAAAAATTCGTTTTCATTTGGTTAGAGGGGGATTCAAACTCGGTTAAAAGCATTATTTCACGCACACCCACGTGAACAGCATACAAATCTACTTTATCACCTAATTAATCATAGAGTTTATGAATCAGTATTGTTTAAACTAAAAATCTTGATGTCCTTTGATCGTGTTCACATCAAATGGGGGTTTGTCCGGTGAAGATATAATCAAGCGGAGCAACATCGAGAGCCTAAATTCAAATATTAGTTATTTGGATTAGAGTATACAAAAAAATTGAAACTTACAATTTCCTAAAATTTAACAATTGAGCAATCTTTTTTTTTTTTGACAAAACAATTAAGCAATTCTTACCAAACGCAATATATGTATATGTGATGTATTAAACAGATGAATCATATATGGCATAGAGGTCCAGCGGGGGATGGGTTATTGTGGGGAACCCGCGGGTTCGAATACCCACTCTAAATTAAATGAAAAAGATTTTTTTTTGGAAACCCGGAAGCGATGAATCATAAATATGTATATATGATGTATTAAGCCGATGAATCATACATGCCAGACTGGTTGAGTGGGGGATATGTTATTGTGAGGAACCCATGTTTGAATCCCTCTCTAAACGAATGAAAATATTTTTTTTTAATAAAACGACGTTGTTTTGGGCTTAATTTCCACGTATTAACCTTATAAATCCACGTAATCATCCGTTAAGTCCACGTAAGACTCCGTTAATATTTGACTAACGGAGACACGATCAATGTATGAATTTACTGAAAAATGTTGGTTGACGTATGAAATTTGAATATAATTTGAGTTGATGTATGTTTTAGCACATGGTGTGAGTGAATGTACTGATTGGGACCGCGACCCCTTGTTGATGTATGAATTGGCCATTTTCCAAAGCGTACCTGGAATTTTAAGCACTCTAAAACATAGTTTAGACACACATAATAGACCCCAAATAAGGCCTATAACATGGCCTAAAACTAGTAATAAATAGGCTATATCATACTCATACTGAGTTTTGACAAGAATGAGGTTTTACGAGACGAAGAAGTTCACGCTCGCAACTAAAGCTCAAAAGCCACCTCAAGTTACCAGAATACCCATGGACGACCCAAAACCCTATTTACGTGTTTTGTAAGCCGTTGTTGACATATACGCTTTATTCTATTCATTCTTATTAGTTTTAGGGTCGGAGAAAAGAGATGAACTACTTCATAGTCCTCTCGGAACTCCATTGGTTTTATTATATATTCTACTTCATCTATGATTTATGTGATAACTATGATGTCTGAGTAGATACATCTTCTAGGTTTAGGTTTATTAATGGTATTGACAGATTAGCCAAAAAATAGAACTGCTAGCGTGTAATAAATATCCTTCATCAGT
Source organism: Moricandia moricandioides (assembly GCA_905132885.1). Taxonomy (NCBI): domain Eukaryota; kingdom Viridiplantae; phylum Streptophyta; class Magnoliopsida; order Brassicales; family Brassicaceae; genus Moricandia; species Moricandia moricandioides. Next base: position 62,503 of record CAJHQQ010000022.1, read on the forward strand.
ATTGTGCTTATTGGTTGTGTTCTAGAGTAGTTAACTAGAATCATGATCTTATGATAATTGGCAACTACGCGAGTAGGATCATTACTTGAATAAATACTGTTAAGCTAGGTTGCTAGATTCATATGAGAGTCGGTCTAGTAATTTTAGTGAACATATCGAAATAGGTCGTAATGCTTGATTTATGTGAGCATCGATCGATACTAGCTCAATAGCATTGATTGAATGTCTATTCCGAGTTCTCAACGAGAGTTGTTAACAAAGACTTAAATAATAAATAGATTCACTACTTGATATCTTACTGTTTTCCTTCGAGTTCTAGGATACAAAACCCTTAGCTTCTATCCTCAATATCCACTTAACTGAAATCCTAGATCTAGCTATTTTATTTAAGTACTTACAAACCTAAGCAATCAATCACCTCTCTTTTATTATTACTGCTTTATGAAACATCTTTCCTAGCTTAATTGCGACTGTATTGAGTTTATTGTGTGCCCACACTCCCTGTGGATTCGATCCCTATGTACTACAATTGAACCTCTTATTTGGGAGAGTAAAGTTTCTCTAGGGTTAATTTGAGCATATCACTATACGTGCCTAACACCTCAGAAGGGGAGTCAATGAAGCAGAGCTTGCTAGTTTTCGCAAGAGAATGAAGACGATCCCAAGATGCATATTTTCATGATGCTTATCACAAGTACAAGTTTCACATGTTCTTCAGAGAAAGCAGAGAGACATATGAGAATATCGAGTTTCTGTTTGATATAATTAGGTGTGAATCTAAGACGAAACTGAAGAAGAAACAAAATCCTGAGAAGTTTTTAGTTGCTATATTGAGGATTTTGATTTCCAAAATTCTATGTGCGATGTTGGAGCCTCAGTATGCATCACGGCGAAATACACCGCTGAGCTATTGAGATTAAAGGTGGAACCTTCTATAACTAATTTTACCTTTATGGATCTCTCCAAGGCAAACTTAAGGGGAATAATCAAGAATGTGGAAGTTGAGATCGGGAAATGCTTTGTCCTTGTTGACTTACATGCTATGGAGATCAAAACATGGTGGATAACTTCTCTTCTTCTTGGAAGAGCCGTCATAGCTACATTTGGAGTAATCTGTGATCTTCATAAGAACAAGTTGGGTCTGGCAAACGTTGACAAGAATATCTTCTATGATCTTGTTGGGGAGCTTATTTCCTATATAGAGACGTGTGAGGATACATCACCGGTGGCTGCTTGTAGAGCTTTTCACGTTGTGAATATCGAGATTCAGGAATAGTGTTGATTGACTCACTCTTGGTGTCGGTCAACACCTTTCAGATTTCAGGGCAGAACGAGGCTGGAATGCCTACGTTTGAGAAAAGGGGCAAGAAGAATAACAAAAGAAAGAAAAGGAATGAGAGATTCTTGACATTGGTTCCTAGACTTGTCTTTTTCAGAATAGAGCCTGTATCAGGTGCGCATAAGAGGTGGTTTGCATCCCTTCGCGAAGGTTAGGGTGTTGGTAACTACAAAGCAGAGAGAAAAATGGAAAGCTTATGTAAATAGCTTCATTGGCTGCATCAATAAGCTGAAGGAAGAAAACATTGAGACTTGTTTTGGAGTATGTTCTCATTCTCATGTAGACTGATCGTGAACTCTAAAACTGAAATTAAAGACTGAAAACAAGCACTGAGTAGGAGGCAACGAAGTAAATTTTTGTAAAAAAAAAGAGGAAGACAAGTCGAATTCTAGTATCAACCGACACCTGACCAATATCGGGCGACACCCCCTTTTTACATGAGCATCGAGAAACACTTGGTCAATGTCGATTGACACTCAACCCATTCTCAGATACAGACTCGTCTTTTCTTTGTTTTTATTTTGAGTTTTATCTATTTTATGTCACCAATCTTAGAATGTATAACACTTGGGACGATGTTGTTTAAGTATGAGGAAGGTTTTTACTAACATTATGTTCTTTTTCGAGTGTCAGTTGTGTTGTTTTATTGAGTCAAAATATAGTCAGTTGGGGATCATGAACTTTTTCTTGGAACTAACCACCTAACCACTCTCTAGCATCATTCTTTGACTAATTGCATGGTGTACTGAATGGAAATTCCAAAGTGGATCGACCTGCCAGTAACATCCATGCTTACTATATGTGTATGAAGGATGATGCAAAATACTTGTTCGGATTTTTAGCTGATGAAGCTACAAGTGGTTGGAAAAGAACAAAGATCAGGTTCGAGTGGTTTGAGTAGAATGCGTGCAGGTTAAAGATGAAGGGTTTGCAAGACACAAAACCTGCACACATTTTCCTCAACAAAATGGGATAGCAGAAAGGTTGAACAGAACTATTATGAATAAGGTAAGGAGTATTATAAGTGAAAGCGGTCTAAGTGTGAAGTTCTGGACAGAGACTGCAGCAACTGCGGTCTACTTAATCAACAAGTCACCATCATCAGCAATAGAGTTCAGCTCTTCCTGATCTTAGTGGTCTAAGACGTTTTGGTTGTCTAGCAAATATTTACTCATCAGACGAAAATTTAAATCCAAGAGATAAAAGGGTCTATTCACATGCTATCCAGATGGGGTTAATGGATTAAAGGTTTGGTTATATGATGAACATAAGGTAGTGATCAGTCACAGTGTGGTGTTTACAGAGGATAAGGTCTATAAAGACGTATCAAAGGAATTAACAGGAGTAGTGGGAGATAACAATGAGGGTCAAGTGAGGTTGTCTATACTGTGTAATGGATTATCAAGGAGAAGTTGCTGAGAAAAGTGAACGAGAAACATCAAAAGAAGAAGAAACTCAAGATCTTAGTGATTATCAACTTGCAAGGAATAGAAAAAGAAGAAAAACTAAACCACCGACGACGTTCACAAATTACTGTGGGAACCAAAATTCGTACTGTCGATTTCCGTTGAATAAGGTACGCAGGGTAAACCCTAGTTTCCCAGAGGTCCCGAATATCTGAACAGGATAGGAGCCTCGGCTATGAGAGCTGTCGGCGAGATCCCTAGTTCTAATAACATAAGACTGCAAAACCCTAGTTGAGTCACAGCTCGAATAACAAAAACGGAAAAGTTGCCTAAATTCTCTAAGTGCTAAGCTATGTTTGATCTGAGTAGAGATTTTCGTGTCTCCTGCATCATCACCCTTGAAGTCCTTATATACTCCTCTAGAGGCGGCTTGCTCTTTCCCCTTCTGCCCTTGGTCGAATTTATCGCTTCGCGGAAATATTCCTTTTTTTCCTCGATCTTCATGATTATCTTCGGAAACTTAACATTTATCCTCCGATCTTGAAATTTATCCCTTTGAACTTGACATTTATCCTTTCCTTCAAAATAGAAGATAAACCGTCACAAATTTTGGGCTTGATTTCGGATAAAATCGCGAGTGGGCCTTTAGCTGAGCTTTAGACTTCGCCGGGCCGTTTTCTGACTTAGGTGTTTCCACGATTTTATCAAGATAACATTATTAAGATGACGTCGTCCAAGAGTTAGGATCTTTCGTATGAGACGTGTGACTCTAGGTGTTTAGTTAACCGTTAAAATCTCGTACGATTGACCCAATCCTTTCTCGAGAAAACAAGTTCTTTCGGTAAGGTTCCAATGTAAATCCCGATTGAGACGGAACAAAGATAAGTTCGATCGAGTATCGAAAGAGGGAGTTTAATGAGGACGAGGTGAAACTGGATTAATCCGACTTGTCGAACGAACGAGTCAGATTGCTCGTGTCATCTAACTCGCCCATTTGACGAGTTGGCCTTGTCCAACTCGCCATACGGGCGAGTTGGTTGATCCGTACTAGCCAACTCGCCATATGGGCGAGTTGGCTGATCCGTGTTCCTTTCTTTCGAATTTTGGCCCAGAGACTTTCGTTAAGTCTATTTCGAGACTGCATTCATATAGAAACACGAATTTTAGATGCTGATTTCAAGAATACCGTTTTTGACCCCAACAAGATACGTTTACCCGAGGTCTTTGGACAAACTCTTCATGATGGCTCATTTTCACAGACCGCCTCTTTGTGGTCAGTCAAGATTTGACCTCGATTTTTGCCGTTTCCCTTTTTCTGAGTCAGTTTCAGCAAGAACGCATTTTCTCGGTAGGTTTCCGATGTTGATTATGTCGTAACCGCTTTTGACCCCAACAGTTAGCCTCCCAGCTCGTTAGAATCGTATGGTTCTAGCGAGCGGTTTTGGCAGGTTTGGTACGTTAGGCGGAATCAATGTTTGAAAAGGTCCATTGAAAGTGGTCTACTTATTCCTCTATGAGCGGAATGCAGTAGGATTGGGGCTGCGCCTTGTGAAGGCTGCCTACGTATCCTTGTAAAAGGGATCAAGCCTTTCGTAGTTCATTCCGGAGTTAAGGTTCTTACTTCAGGTTTTCCAGTTAGACCCTTATGGTTTATCTGTGTGTCGTGTAAACATTATCAGGCATGTTGCTGCCAACGGCATTGTATATTGGACCTTTGTCGGCCTCAAGACCAGCCTTGTAGGCTGTTTATTTTGGCCGAGTGTGGCCATTTTTTTTTTTGGGACTTACAGCGTGTGGCTTTGGATCAAGACCGCTTTGCAATTTTTTTATGAATAAACTAGGCCTTTTTCTTGGAAATGAGTTTAAGTAGATTCGGATTTTTGTTAAGTATAGAGGGAGGAATACGAGTTGTCATCTCGTTCCCAGTGCTTTTGTGGATCATCCTATTCATTGCACGTTCGAGATGTTTGAGAAGTTTTTTTTTTTTAAAGTTTCGTGAGCGCTTAGATATGGACAAAGAGACATGCTATCAGGATCTCGTATCTTTTCGATATCATGCCTTGAGACGTTAGAGACCAGTGTGCTGGGTTTAGGGTAAAACCTAGGTCTAATCACGGTTTTAGAGGGTGCGATGAGTTCTTCGGCTTACGTTTCCCGTATCGCTTTCGACCTGATTCCATCCTGCTTTAAAGTCCACGATATGTTCTCGGCTTATGTGACTTGTATAGTAGGAATCGAGCATCTCTTCGAGGACATTTTTTAAGTCTCCCGAAAGTGATGACCAAAATTTTGGATTTCTTTTATAGCGCTATTTCCCTTGTGTCGGGTGTTCGAGAGCTATCTCCACGAGATGGCTTAGTCTGTTTAGGACGTTAAGAGTTTGTTGTGATCAGCAACAAACTTATTTCTAGATATAATCGTCTTTGAACCTTCGCAAAGGATACATGTTTAAGAAGGTGTGTATGTTTTATAGTCGCGGACGGACTGGTATTAAGGTTAGCATTCTGTTTCGGAAAGTTTTGATGATAAACAGTTCTCCGAGCGTTAGCGACGTCTCGCTGTGTCGAAGGTTAAGTTTTTATTTCGTATGCCGCATTTCGTGTTTGAATGTTTGCGGGATTGAAGATGTGTGGTATCACAAGGTTTTTGTTTTAACCTTACGGTAGAGAAACATTTTGGTTTGTTTCCAAGGAATTAGGACCAATGGGTCGCGTAAATTTGTCCCTGAGAATATGCAACTTCCTTCACTGTGCTTTGTGAAGAGTCGCCCCCCCCCCTCCCGAGATTTATTTCGTGTATAGTTGAGGATGCTTTGTATAGCTCTAGGAGCTTTGTTACGAGTTTTTCCTTATGTGCCGCTTTTCACTTGTAAAATGCTGTGGGTTTAGAGTAAACTGCGGAACATATTGAACTTGGTCAGTTGTTGACAAGTTTATATTTTCCGTTAACCGTACGGTGGTTACGACTAAGTTTCGATATTAAGAATTTGTCGTATGATTTCCGACTCTGGGTTATACGAAAGTTATTTGCACTTGGGGTTTTTAAACTAATCGTGGATTGTCGTTTTGCCGCTAAGTGATTCGGTGAGCAGTGGTTGCTCAAACATTTTGGCTCGGTCTGAAGGATGTGTTTAGCCGAATAGCCGAGGACGTTGCTGGTCAGGGATAGACTACGTCACGTTCGTGTTAACATTAAGGTCATGCTAGTTTAGAACTTTCCTAAAGAGGATACCGAATTCCAGTTCGGATTTTTATCGGAAGGAGTAATTGGCTGAGGGCCGAAGAGAGTTTGTCGAGATCGATAGGCAAAGTCAGAGTTTTCCGTGCTATAGTCGTACGGAAGTTGTTTTGTTTTTGTATGATGAAGACAAAACCTAAAATACTCGATAAAGAACCTTTACGAGATGATTGCCTGCTCAGAATAAACCAAGGGAGATGAGAGGCAGAATCCAGCAAGCCGCATGGCTAAGGGGTGAGATCTGTAAGATCGTAGTCCGAAGAGATAAAGTTTAGTTTTTTCGTTGAGAGACGAGTCATATGACTTTGTTTTTAGCTATACGCAAATTGTCCAAAAAACTTCTCCGTAAAACTTGCTACGTTCGTTTCCGAAAGTTTCTTCGCATAACTTGGTGTGGCTATACGAAGGATGTTTCGCGTAAGTTTTACGAGACGTGAATGGCATAAAAGTAAGTTAAGAATGTCTCTCGCAGATTACTCATGATATTTGCGAACGAGGAATGTGTTTTCCTCATTCTCTTTTCCGCATTGCGAAGTCGTTTTTCATGACACCGATCTTGTTTTATCGTAGGTTATTTCCATATAAAATGTCATAGTTATACGAAAGTAATGGATGATCGGTTTTATGAGGCATCACATGGCCTAAATTATTTTTTGTCTACTACTGCGAGAGTTTGCTTTGTCGAAAGCGTTTTCTTGATGTCGAGACAAATTTTTTTTGAAGTATGGGAGTATACGAGTATAGTATACGTACCTACTCCCTCCCTTTTTTTATGAAAGAAAAAGGCTGAACCGATATTTTGAAGGGTTGTGTACGTTTTTTCTTTCGAAGATTGGGATGATCGACAATCCAGGTTGGTTTAAAGACGACGCTAGGAATGTGACCAGGAACCAAAATCGCACTGTCGATTTCCGTTGAATTAGGAACGAAGGGTAAACCCTAGTTTCCCAGAGGTCCCGGATATCTGAACAAGATTGGAGCCTCGGGTATGAGATTTTTTTGGCGAGATCCCTAGTTCTAATAACCTAAGACTGCAAAACCCTAGTTGCGTCGCAGCTCGAATAACAAAAGCGGAAAGTTGCCTAAATGCTCTAAGTTCTAAGATATGTTTGCTCTGAGTAGATATTTTCGTGTCTCCTGCATCATCACCCTTGAAGTCCTTATATACTCCTCTAGAGGCGGCTTGCTCTTTCCCCTTCTGCCCTTGGTCGAATTTATCGCTTCGCGGAAATATTCCTTTTTTTCCTCGATCTTCATGATTATCTTCGGAAACTTAACATTTATCCTCCGATCTTGAAATTTATCCCTTTGAACTTGACATTTATCCTTTCCTTCAAAATAGAAGATAAACCGTCACAAATTTTGGGCTTGATTTCGGATAAAATCGCGAGTGGGCCTTTAGCTGAGCTTTAGACTTCGCCGGGCCGTTTTCTGACTTAGGTGTTTCCACGATTTTATCAAGATAACATTATTAAGATGACGTCGTCCAAGAGTTAGGATCTTTCGTATGAGACGTGTGACTCTAGGTGTTTAGTTAACCGTTAAAATCTCGTACGATTGACCCAATCCTTTCTCGAGAAAACAAGTTCTTTCGGTAAGGTTCCAATGTAAATCCCGATTGAGACGGAACAAAGATAAGTTTGATCAAGTATCGAAAGAGGGATTTTAACAAGGACGAGGTGAAACTGGATTGATCCGAATTGCCGAACGAACGAGTCAAATTGCTCCTGTCATCTAACTCGCCCGTTTGACGAGTTGGCCTTGTCCAACTCGCCATACGGAAAAGTTGGTCGTGTCGTGCCTACCAACTCACCTGTACGGTGAGTTGGCCTTGTCTAACTCGCCGTACGGGCGAGTTGGTCGTGTCGTGCCATCCAACTTGCCGTATGGGCGAGTTGGTTGGTCCGTTCTGTCCAACTCTCTATATGGGCGAGTTAGTCGATGCGTTCCATCCAACTCGCCTTACAGGCGAGTTGGTTGGTCCGTCCGTCCAACTCGCCACACGGGCGAGTTGGTCAGTCTAGGCTGACCAACTCGCCCGTATGGCGAGTTGGCTGATCCGTGTTCCTTTTTTTGGAGTTTTGGCCCATAGACTTTCGTTAAGTCGATTTCGAGACTGCATTCGTATAGAAACACGATTTTTAGATGCTAATTTTGAGAATACCGTTTTTGACCCCAACAGGATACGTTTACCCGAGGTCTTTGGACAAACTCTCCTGATGACTCATTTGCGCAGACCGCTCCTTTGTGGTCAGTCAAGATTTGACCTTGATTTTTGCCGTTTCCCTTTTTCTGAGTAAGTTTCAGCAAGAACGCATTTTTCCGGTAGGTTTTCGATGGTGATTATGTCGTAACCGATTTTGATCCCAACAGTACGAGTGTGATGACAGAGATGTAGATGACCAGTATGCAGAGTTTGTTTGTTGTATGTCTGAAGATATAGGAGTTGAACCTTCATCTTATCAAGAAGCGATGAGTAGCTGTAGATGAAATCGTGTCTCTTAACAAGAATCATACATGAAGTTTAATTGATAGATGGGAGACTCAAAAGGCTATTGGATGCAAGTGGTTATTCAAGAGGAAACCCGAGATAATAGGTGTTAAACTGCTTAGGTACAAGGCAATATTAGTCGCCAAGGGATTCTCACATAAGGAAGGGATAGATTATCAAGAGATATTTTCCCCGGTTGTAAAACATGTATCAGTAAGATACATTTTGTCAGCAGTGGCTCATTACGACATGGAACTTCAACAAATAGACGTGAAGACAGCGTTTATACACGGAAATTTAGAAGAATTCATAGCAATGGAGCAGCCAGAAGGATTTGTGGCTAAGAAGTTTCCTAACAAGTTGTGCAAGTTAAATAAGTCTCTTTACGGGTGCAAGCAGTCTCCATGTCGATGGAACAAGTACTTTGATGAGTTTTAAGGTCAAAGTGATACATTAGAAATGAGTCTGATCTGTGTGTATATTTCATGAATGTTAATAGTGGAGCTTACGTCTATATGCTGCTTGTGTTTTTTTGCAACTTGGCCCATTAACCTTTTAATATGGTCACTCAAAGCTTCAAACTTTTCCATTAGCTTAGAGTATATGAACTCTATATTCCCGTCGATGTTGGAGCCATTCTCTGGTTTCCCGTGAAGACTTCGGTTATCTTAGACTTTGTATTTCTTTTTTGTGCCTTCATATCTGAGTCATTTTGGTGAAACTACTACATTCAAAGTCAAGTTGTCGACTCTGGAGAGTGGTCACTCTGATGGACTCTACTCGTTCTTCCTGTTTGGGCGAATCATCTTCATCTTTATTATTCGATTGAGGTTGATCTTGTTCTACCAGAAGAACTTGAACGGATTCCAACGTTGCTTTTACTTCAGCTAACCCCTCCCCAGAATTCATTGGATCACTCCATTTGAAATCATTTCGCTCGAAACCCTTGTCGGAGGCAACATTCTCAATCAACCTCCTATCTTTCTTGGGACTCCTGGTTTTGAAGTTTCCTTCGCGGACAGTGTCAAGCGTAGTCAGGTAAGTGAGATTTAAACCTCTGTAGAAGGTGTTAATTAATCGGAGTTCCGAGTATCCATGGTGTGGGCATTCACGCTGGTAATCCTTGAACATTCCCCAAGCATTTTTGAAGGGTTAACCGATTCCTTGAGAAAATCTCGATATCTTGTTTCTCACCTCCCAATATCACGATTCAGCAAAGAAGTTATTAATGAATGCGCTCCTGATGTACCTTCAGCAAGTCAAGGATCAGGTGGTAACTGGTCCAGCCACCTTCTAGCATCTCCTTCAAGAGGGAATGAAAAGAGCTAGCAGAGATTTTAATCGTCACACATCATGTATTCTAATTTCTCGATGTTATCATATGGGTATTCAGTAGGAAAGCCATGAAAGGGATTTTGGCATACCAGAATGAGGAAGCCGAGATTAAGCTCAAAACCTCTTGCGTTGTTTTCTGGTAGTCGGATCGTGGACCTATTGGAATAGGTCCTATTGGGTCTTAAGAAATCTTGCATTGATATATTACGTTCATTCTCATTATTCAAAGTTATGGTAATTATATCAGGGATTGCAGTTCCATGTTCACTAATTAGTTGGTTTAATGCATTGCAATTTTGACCTTCTAGTTACTCTAGGACTACTTTCATTTTATTAGCTAAAGTGGTAACTGTAGACTTACCTGATTCCTGCAGAGCGGTGTCGATTGGTGCCGATAAAGTGCTGTTGATCTTCACTGCTAGGGTGTTATTGATCTCTTCTTCTGCTTCCCCATCGATTGATGCTCGTCATCCAAAATCCACGTTCTTCTTCAAATATACATGTTTCAGAGGAACAAAGAAAGAACTAATAGTAAATAAAAATAAATAAATCTAAACTATATTCTAAAACTGAATCTAATGGTACTAAGAAAAAACCTCATGCAACAGCGCCAAATTTGATATCACTCAAATTACACTATGAGCAACTTTACTCTCTCAAATAAGAGGTTCAGTTGTAGTACTTAGGGATCAAATCCACAGAGATTCTAGGATTACACAATAGATTTATTGTATATGAAATAAAGCTAGATAACAATGGTAGAAAGCAGTAAACAAAAAGATTGTCTTGTAAGTTATCAAGATGAGATGAAGCTACACTTAGGTGAACTCTCATGTGTAAATAATATATAAACAAAACATGTTATCATGGATATATTAAGACGCAGTCCTTGAACTCAAACTTAAATTACAATCGTCCAACTTTTGTGTGCAAAGATTATCTAACGTCTAAACTTAGGAATTATACTCTCGTATGTAAATCCTAAGGGAGTGTTGATCGACAACCACTTACGAGTGTTGATCGATACTACTTCTAGACAAGCGTTAGCGAATAGGTTTGATAGGTTCTCTAACTTCTTAGACCAACTGTCGTATGTGCCTAGTCAATTAGATCATTCTAGTATTAAATCAAGCAGTAAACCAAACCTTCACTTGCGCCAGCTTATCCTAATATCTAGTTTAAGGTGATCAATCTTAATCCTAGCAGTAAGAACAACTAAATGAAAAACTTGTTAATTTCCATAACAACAATACAAATTAGCAAACCATTGACAACCTTTGAAGGACCCTAAATCTAACAATTGAACTACTCAAACATAATCATAGAGAACATAGAATTAATCTGAATAAATGCAATAAAACCAAATAGAAAGAGTAGAAAAACAAAGTATGTAAAACAATGGAGTTTAAGACCCTCTCTCAAAAGGTGTTCAGATCTCTCTCTCCAATCCTAACCTTTCTCTCCTCTCTAGAATGATGAAGCGTAAAAGGTGTGTAAAATAGGCTCCTCATACAAAACAATAGAAAACACTAATAAATAACCTAACATGTAGTCGCGGAATTAATGTGCAATTTGTGGAACTTCTAGGCAATTCTTGTAATTTCCTCAAATCATCATTAAAACTCGCGGATGGCTGGACTGTTTATCTACACACATGGGTCAGTGTTGATCGATACTCATCGTAGGAACATGCTCCAACTTCAGTTTTCAGTAGAGCTTCTTCAAAGCTCTAAAATAATCCAAAAGCTCCAATGTTGTTCAATAAGTACCTAAACCTGAAAAAACTCTAAAACAACTACAAATACATATAAATGACTCTAAAAACATACTTATATCGTGGGGGAAAACATGTAAAATCCTTAACATATCACATATAAAAGGAGAGCCAAGGCGAGGGGCACATGGGACAGAAAAAAAAATACGCAACAACTTTAGCACTTAGAGCAATTTAGGCAAACTAGGTTTTAAGGTCATAGGCTTTTTCACCTGTTGTAACGCTCATTGTAGATTTGAAATAAGATTATCGCTCTCCTTACTCTTAAATTTTGTATTATTTATTTTGTTTCGCTCATTGTTTGATTGATTGTCGTTGACTTGAAGAGAATCCAGATCCTCGGGGAAGTCTAGAATCTTGGCTTTCCTCCATTTACAAAAATCGATAGTTCAAATTTTGGTTCCTACAGTTTAGCGCTAGAAGGAGGGAGGGGGTTGGATCTATCTTACTCGCAGTCACAAAAACGCTCAATCAAACATGACTGAAACTTCGAAGGAAAATCAAACAAATCCCGTTGGCAATATAAACACCACATAAACTGTCGAAACAACTCCAGAACCGAACGCTCCTGTGCCAAACACTGATGCCCCTGCCGTGGCGCTCGATGAATCAAAAGCCTTGTTACGACTCTCGTAAAGAAGTCAGACGAACAAGATAAGCTCACTAGCTCTCTGTCTAAAAAGGTTGAAACTCTAACGACGAGAAGAAGGTTATTCTTCCCATGCGGAACTACTAGGGTCCTCAGCTAAAGAAGACTCAACTTCACTACTCCACGAGATGCACCCGGTAACACACAGAGAAAACCGTAAGATCAAAACCCTAATAAGGTAACTCCCGTTATAACGGGAAAAACGTCGAAAATCCTCCACCTCTCAATCCGATAGCGAAAGGAGACGAATTTGAACGTGTTAACTTGGAAACAAGTGATCAATCCGAGTCGTCAAAGGAAGACGCTGATGTACATCCAAGAAGAAGAAGAAGCCAAACGACTCAGGAAAATTCGCCATTTTACATACCCATGACAGAAGAAGAAAACGGCTTCTAGGTAGAACAAGAAAAACTTGCCGAAAAATAAGAACATGTCACTCGCATCAAACGAAAACAAGCTCGGAAAACTACTGGCAGTGACCTTGCTGATATAGGCAATCTCCGCGATTATATAAAAAAAACTGCCGCAGAGGTAAAGGCGGTGAAATCGCAAATTCACCATGATACCATAGTTGCACCTGAGATCGACAGAGTTCTCGAAGAAGCCCGGAAAATTCCCTTCCCCTCCCGTAATGGAAGCAAAAATCTTAGATCCTGGGAAGATTAAGATCCCTACGTACAATGGTACCAGCAATCTTCAAGCACATCTGCAACCTTTCCAGATCGCAATGGGAAGGGCCAAACTCAGGGAGCGCCAAAGAGACGCATGCTATTGTCTCCTCTTCATCGAAATCTCCAGGGAGGAGCACTCGGATGGTTTTCTGGCTTGAATCGAAATTCCATCGGAAGCTTCCACTAAATCTCCTTGGAATTTCTCCAACAATATTCCATGTTCATGGATAGAAAACTTTCGATATTGACTTGTAGCCTTGTTCAAAAACAAGACGAAACTCTTATAAACTTCCTGAACAGGTTCAAGATCTTCATGTAGATAGTAAACGGAATCAGCGATAAAGTAGCTCTAGTAGAAGTCGAAATTCAAAAAGTGGGTTTCTCTTGAAAAACTGCGCACGATCCAAGACACTCTCCACAAAGCCACAGACTTCATTATCAACAAAGAGGATATGCAGATCCTGTTGCAGAAACATAAACCTCTGAAATCATCCGCAAAAGACACTGCATTAGAATCGAAGCCAAAGAAGAAGACCACTAATAGCGACAAGTATGTCCATCACAAGGGCAAAGATGTTCAAGGAGCGCATAACTACGCCATCGAATCAACATTGGAACGAGGAAGAATTTCGAGAAACACGTGGACCCAAAATTTATCTTACGACGAGAACACCTTTTGCGAGTTTCACCAGACTAAAGGTCACTCCACCATGAATTGTAAAGTTCTTGGCGCGTAGCTAACTGCGAATTTACTCTCAGGCGAAATCTCCGTTGTAACCTGCGTGAAATATCTCATTCGAGATACTAACCATACCAAACACCACCGGCGGAGAACACACCACAAGGAAATCAGGCAGGAGAGAAAGAAAAGTGCGGAAGAAGACCAGACGACAGAGGGAACGACAACAATTGTCGCAGAGTTAACATGATCTTCGGAGGATCGCAATACTGCAACAATACTGTACCAATGATACAAGCCTATCAGCGGAAAGCCGAATCGAGCACGAACTGGTCTCCGCCTCACAACCTCCCGAGCGATATGATCCCTTTTGAGGAACTTAAAACCGTCGGAATCAACAAGCCTCACTGCGACCCGCTCGTCATCGAGCTCATCATCAGAGATCTTGAGGTCGACATTATCCTCGTAGATACATGAAGCACTGTCAACATCATCTTCTGCGGAACCCTCCAAAGGATGAACATTGATTTATCCGAAGTCATACCAACTCCAAAGATACTAACTAGTTTCTGTGGCACAACGTCAATGACTCTCAGATTGATTAAGCTCCATGTTCTGGCGAAAGGTGTCAAGAAGATCATCGACTTCTCGGTCTTCGATCACCCAGACTTCCACAATGTAATAATGGGAATGCCATGGATAAAATCCATGAAGGCCATCACCTTAAATTACCACCTTTGCATCAATTTCCCAACTCCCAACAGAACCGCAGTAATTTGGAGATGCCCAAAACATTCGCGACTCTGTTTCCAAGCTGAAATCGGAAAATCATGACTACTTCTATGGTAAAACCCAAACGTGCGAAGACAACCCAATCCTCGGCTGAAAACGCTTCAGAAAAAGACGACCAAGAATCATCAACTTAAGCGACGGTTTCAGACGAAGAAAACAAGCAAGCTTCCAAGCTCAACGCTTCAAACAACTTGAAAGAATCAATTCCGCCAAAAGATGTCAACACAATAATAGTCATTGCAAATAAGACATTTGACGCAACCAAACCAAGAGAGTAAAACACTCACGACAACAAACTGAACTACGAGACGGCTTGATCCTCGAAAGGGGTACGTAGGCAACTCGTCGCAAGATGAGTTCAGTTGTACCCCTCTCAAAAAAAAGGGGGGGGGGGGAGTGGGAACGTATATGTATACTCTTATACTCCCAAATTTTAAAATATCTGCTTTATTTTATTTGATACTTTTGGAACTTTCTCTTGCAATAAGAAAACACAATCCGACTTAAAAATGTCTCGCCAACCTCTTTTGTCACTGAAACAATCAATTTCACAAATTACTTTGGGGCTAAAACAACAATTTATGATTCGCCTAAAAAACATCTTAGTTAAAACTTAAGATTTTTGTATAAAAACGAACTCTACGAAATAATCTTCATAGACGAATCATAATCCTAGCAACAAAATGGTAAATGGAAATATCAACTTTACTATCGAAATTTGAAGCGCTTCACAAAGCTTTTATCGGCCATAGGGTCGAAACAAAAATTTACCAAACCCGCAAACGTTTTGGACATAAATGTGTTATATAAAAGAAAACTTCTAAAAAAAGAAGAACATTTTCGAATAAACTACTACGTAAACAAACCTAGACATTTCTAGGCCGCAAAGTCAAGAAAAACCTTCGACCACAACCCGAAAATAATTCTCTCGACATATTCTCTTATAAAATCCAAATCAAAACTACTCAATGTACAAATGTACTTTGGAAAGAAGCGGGCCGTCACATACTTCCGAGAACATACTAATGAACGCAAACAAACTTCCAAAAACAGTCGTCACAGGACTATAAATTAACAGCCAACTCAAGTTTAAACAGACAAGTACTTGCTCTTACATCATGTCCGTCGAGTGGCCCTGATGAACAAAACAACTGTTATCAAAGTGAACGATCAACCTAACATGCTCCTCTCATAGAATTGGTTATCATGCGCGCTATATAAAATAGGAAATTTTGGTCAGCATCTTATTAGGGCTTGTCCCGTGAACTGGGATTTTTCTTTGGAGAGATGCTCGGTTCCCGATCAATCCAATTCACATAAGCCGAGAACTTTTCACAGACTTCAATATTGAGAAGGAATCAGGAAGAAATCGCAACTAGTCAAGTAATACGGGATTGACCTCGCATACTCTAAGAAATGAGAGTAAACATAGGTCTTGCAGTAAGTCCACTCTTATCTCTCAAAGGCATAGTATCACTGATATGAGATACCAAAAATTGTCTCTTGGCTAAAATATAGACGAATATGAGTCTCTGCGAGTATCGATCCTCGAGTAC
This sequence comes from Moricandia moricandioides, assembly GCA_905132885.1. NCBI lineage: Eukaryota > Viridiplantae > Streptophyta > Magnoliopsida > Brassicales > Brassicaceae > Moricandia > Moricandia moricandioides. The sequence continues at coordinate 78,432 of CAJHQQ010000022.1, forward strand.
TCTCATCTTAATGCAACTCCAAATATTACGATCCGATAGGGCGTAAGAAATGAGGAACATACTCACACTATTTCTCCCTCGTTGACAATTTATCCTTAGAAAGAAAAGTTACGAAACGAAAGTTAGATAGAAAACCCGAAGAGGTTAGTACACTACAAATTTCAGTACATGCGTTATAAAACAGGGAACACGCTCCCTCCAAATAAAAAGACCCATCACAGGTCATAGGCAAAATCACCAATCATCGAGACCCCGAGCGCATAATCGCTGGCGAAAAACTAGACCGAAGGTGATACGTCCTGAGATCGGAAGGATGACTTTGGTCGGGTGTTGGATATGAACCGAGAAGGCAAAGGCACTCCTGGAACTGGGATGGAATGAATGGATCGTCAAGAGATGCGGAATGGCTCTTGATATACCACAATCTTAAGGCTAACCACCTAAGAAGGATGAATTTGTGTTGGCTAACCACCAAAGAGACACACAAAGATGATTGGCTGACCACCAAATCAACAAGCCGGTTCAAACCGATGAACTAGCTAAGAACTCTCTCTCACTCAGAGAAAAGAAGAACGAAAATAAAACCCAAAAACTCTCTGATCTTATTCATTGTAGAGATTACATATTTATACTAGATGTAGTCAAAGAAAGCAATAAAGAAAGTGCAGAAAAAGATGTCTAGAAAATACAACATTTGACTAGATAATTATTAGAGAGTCAAAGTTGTAGAAATTGATGCAGTCTTGGTCAAAGTTGCGGAAAATGATGAAGACCAGTCAAAGTGATGATTTTGAGATAGTCTGGTCAAGGTTCGTCCAAGCGTCCAGATTCATCCGAACGAGATGGATACACGAGGTAAAGATAAGGACGCATGCGGGACTGTCCGGATGGTCCGACGGATGAGAATGCATGCCCGTCTTCGGTCATCACGACCCAAGCTACGTCTGGCTCGACCGTGGGTCTTCGGATGTCGAGTTAGTCGGGAAAGAAGAGCTCTGGTACGGTCAGTTCGGTCTCCTGGTCGTGGCTCCAGCTGAACGTACGTGGGTCAATACGGTGGACAGAACGTGCGGCTCGGTCGGTGTGATCAGCACGACCTGGTGGAGAAACCTCGGTTGAGTCGAGCTGGTCGACAAGATCACTATCTTGAACCGTGTCCATGATCCAAGCAGGTCGGTGCTCGAACCGGGGCGCATCAGAAGGCCCATCAACTACCCCCTCCTCAAATGGAGCTCTGGGCACAACGTCTTCAGAGTCAGAGGAGACGGGGATCAGGTCCAACCTCTCCTGAATTCTTCCCTCAATCTGGAAAAGCAAAGGCTCCACATGAGAATTGTGAGTTGATGTCTCGCGTACCTCTCCATCTCAAAATCATAATCGAAACCCTTGGTCTTCAAAAACATCAAGGCTCTAACAGACACTCTGCACGCGTGGAAATTGCCAAAATATTATTGAGCCTTTCTCATCTCCTCGAGATCAGCATTGACCTGAGCCAAACGATCCTGGAAATCAAAGCCATCTCCCTTCTTCCCTGCCTATGAGAACGACAAAGAGCAGAGGCATGTTTCCTCTCCGACTTGGTCTCACAGAAAAAAAACGCGCTTTCTTCTCAGGTTCAGCCTCATTCTTCAAACGAGCAATCTCCTTCTTGGCAACTTCGGCTCTTGAACAGGATACCCGCATTTCCTCGTCCTCGCTGAAAGGGCCTCATTCATTATATTAAGACCCTGCAAAAAAAAAAATAGACTTACGGATAAAAAGTAACAAAAGCACAAAACTTACCCCCATATTCTGTAAATTTCTCTGAGCCAACACCCCTGTTATAAGTGAAGGGCTGATCAAAAGGATGTCTGATGAAGCAAACAAGGCATAATCGACATTGATACTATCTATATCAAATATCGGGAGCGGGGTTTGAACGGCGTCACTTCTGCTAGTGTGATCGGGATTAGAACCAGTGATCTTTGGAAAGTGATGCACCAGGAACAGCAGTGTTATCCTCCTGGACATCAACATGTTTGTTCGTGGGAGACCTCTCCCTTTCCAAACGAACATCATACGGGACAAACTCACCCATGGCCGGCTACACACTTTCTTTAACCAAAGGGTAGTGTTGAACTCGAGATCAATGAAACGCAACCGCTGCACGAACTCTTCCCAGAGAAAAATAACCCCAGTAAAATGAACCGCCATGGAGAATGTCCATAACGATAAGAATAGTATACTGAATAAACAAAAGAAACAAATTCAAGTTAGATCACATCGAAAAGAAAAACATAAGGATATCGAACTGTAATACCCTTTCGGCTCCATTTGCGCCTAAAATCAGGAATACAATCTTCCACAACAAAGGCATTTTTTATACGAATGAAAAAGTGGTAGTCTCTCCATTGTTTCTGATTTGAGGCAAATCCCCCAATTATCGCCATATCTTTTCTTGGTCTGAGGCAATAAAAAGCTACCTCTCCTGACTAGCCAGAAACAAAAGGCCTTCTAGATAATCGACGGAAAGAGTCTTCCGAGACTCATAACTCAAAACCCGTATCCCTATGAGGTGTTGCAGACCACGAGGGCTGATTTGTCTGATCGAAATCCTGAAAGATTCATAGTTTGAACGATAATCTCTGGGATGGGAAACCACAAACAACTGCGTAAAGGATGCCCTTCGAAACACGTGAAGTAACTCAAAGGAGGAGACTCAGCACTCTCTCCATATCTTGGTAAACAAAAATCTACATCATCTCCAACCCGATAAAAATCGCGAATGGTCCCAAGGAAAGAGTAAACACATTTTCTTGGTCCTTTGTAAACCTTTCCCTTGGTACGAGGCCTCTCCGGAGACCACAGATCGGGTGGTGGAGGTGGTACAATATCATACGTATTTCACCAGTATGTCGCAGCCTCTTTCGGATTAACGGAGTGCGGTATGAACTCCACTTTCAGAATTACTTCATCATTCGACTCGCATGCCTCTTCTTTGGCAAAAGGAGGTGGTTCGACAAAGGAACTTTTGGGATTGTGACAAAGAATTTCAACCTTAGAGAACTCCTTGGAGAAGTGAGTTTGAGCAAGTAAGAATGGAAAATCAATTCATACTTATTGGAGAGAAAAAGGAGGGAAATCCACTATAGCTTTCAGTGAAAATCGTTTTACCCTTGGACTTTTCAGGAATTAATTTTGCCTAACTTTCCTAACAAACCTTACATTAACCCGCAAGAACACCATAAAAATTCTAGCGAGCTGGGGGGGGGGGGGCGAACTATTGGGGTCAAAATCGGTTATGACGACGGCTAAAATCTTTCGAGAAAGTATTCCTTAAATAAATACAAGTAGGAAATGTCGAATGAACGACACTACACATAATCCGAGCCTATTTAAATAAGGATACGAGAAAAAATCTTCATGTATTTCATCCCAAAAAATAAATGAAAGAGTTTATATCTAAACATGAAAAGATCGGAAAAGCATTTTTGCGCAAGGTTTTTACGATAACTGACAAATTTTACAAAAAAATCTTCTGTAAAACAAAATTTGGAAAGTTTCTGCAGAAAAACCTCATAGGGAAATCAATGAAATAATCTTCTGCAAAGCAGCTTTCGGAAAATGTTTACGGAAAAGTTTGCGTAAAACAAACTAAGTAGTTCTGAAAGATTACAAAGCGATCAACGAAGAGGATGAGAATGGACGAAAGGAAACAACACTCTTCTCACTCATTCCCATCGCTACACACACTCCCTCTCATCACCACACAGCTCCTCATCGCCTCACATGAGCTGTCATAGCCTCACATGAGCTTTATCGCCATACAAGGCTCCCTCATCGTCATAGAGAGCTCTCATCGCTCCACACAGTTTCTGATCGCCACACACAAGGCCTATCATTGTTCCACATAGCTCTCATCGCCTCACCAAGTCTCTCATCGACACAGCCCCCTGTCACCACACAAGGGATCCAATCGCCACACAGCTTGTCTCATCGCCACAGAGAGCTCCTTATCGCTTCACATCAGCTCTCATTGCTTCACAATTCTCTCTCATCGCCATAGAGAGCTTCTCATCACCACATAGAGCTCTCTCATCTCCACACACGAGCTCTGATCACCACACACAAGGCCTCTCTTCGCCCCACACAGCTCTCATCTCCCCAAAAGGCCTCTCATCTCCACAGAGAGCTTCTCATCGCCCCACAGGGCCTCTCATTGCCTCACAGAGATGATGATGGTTAACTCATCGCCTCACAAAGATGATGATGGTTAATTTAACACCACTGTAAAATTTTGAATCCATCGTTGATCAAATGATTGGTTTCCATCATTCACTAGGACTGACGATTTCTTCGAAGATAATCGTAAAAATGTTTACGCCGTAAAACAGCCTGAAAGGCCTAATCGCGACAAAATCCAACTTATTATTTAATACGAGGATATGCCAAAATACAATGATGGTTTATTTTTTTGGTTAAAAATAAATGAAAAAGAAGATAAATGCAAAACTTCTAAGATAAACGTGAAGATCGAGAAGATAAGGAAAATATCCGCAAATAGATAAACTCGAATCAGGGGCAGAAGGGGAAACATGGCAGACTTTGGAAGCATATATAAGGAGAGCCAAGGCAAAGGACACATGGGACTGAAAAAGACACAACAACGTTAGGACTTAGAGAAATCTAGGCAATTCTTGTTTTTGTTATCGAGCTTCGACTTAACTAGGTTTTAAGGTCTTAGGTGGTTAGAACTAGGGAACACACTGACAGCTCTTGCAGTTGAGGCTTTTTCACCTGTTGTAACGTTCATACGCATAACCGAAATAGGTTTCTCGCTCTCTTTTCTCTCAAATTTCTTATTATTATTTTATTTCGCTCATTGTCTGATTGCTTGTCGTTCACTTACAGAGAATCCGGATCCTCAGGAAAAGTCAAGAATTCTATCTTTCTTCCATTTACGAAAATTGACAGTGCAAATTTCGGTTCCCACATATAGCATTATCAAAAATGCAGTCTTCCACGAGAGGACCAAACACGTGGCTGTCAGTTATCATTTCATTAAATATCTTATTGATTCAGGAGAGGTAAAAGTCACGAAGATATCAACTGCATACAGTCCAGCGGATATATTTTTGAAGGCGCTTCTAGTGTCAAAGGTGGAAAAAGCAGTAAAGAAGCTTCGTATCACCAAAGAGTGAAGTCTAAAGGCTAAGGAGGAATCCAGTTAAGGACTAAAGGTTGCTTTGTCAAGAGCATGAAGGTTAAAAGGTAAAGAAGGTCACATAAAGGATGATGAAGATTGCCAAGGATTAATGGTGATAAGAAGACATTGTCTAAGGAGGAGATTTGAAGATTGTAGACAAGTCTTAAGTCCACAGCCGGTTCAATAAAGTGTAAGTGTAATCGGTTTGTGATTAGGCTGGTTTGAGTTAAGTAAACCCTCTCTCTCCCAGGTGTAGCGTGGGTCGTACACGTGTAGGGTTATCAGATAGGCGAATGTAAATATATGATCCTATTTGTTCAGTGAGCTAACGAGCTGAAACAAGATAGAGTTTTAGAGAGAGAGAGAGATGGTTGAGATTGTAACAGCACAGTGGCTCAAGTTTAGAGTCATCAGAGCTAGTGGATTTCTGATCATAGATCAGCCCCGGTGAGTATAGCAGCTTCTCCTATCATTGGGGAAGTGTGGTGAAGTCAAGGTAAACAAATCGTTTGCATGTTCTTGTTTTCAATCTTTTTTAATTTTCTTTATGATCGATTACACACAAACAAGAGAGAGAAAGTGAGACAGATAGAGCAAGAACAAATAAAAGGAAGATAGAAAATCATCACACGACCTATATTAGTTTATTTTCAGTCATTAATTCGATTATGCCTTATCTTTTGCTCATAAAGTATTGGAGAGAAGATCACAGAACTCCTTCAGAGATCAATTGGAACTCAAATATTTTTTGCTTTATTTATATATGCAGTTCATTCAGATTATTGTTATGTTTTGAATGATCATGTTTGAGTAGTTTGCTTGTTAGATTTAGGAATTTTCTAGGGTTTATGACGAACTGATTTATTCATAGATTTGCAAGGTTAATCTTATTATATCATTCACCTGGTTTGCTATTATTGTTTTTTTTCTAAAATACCTAGCTAGAAACTTGATCATATGATAGTTTTGAGACAAGAGTTGTAATCAGTTACCTGAACTGAATCATGTTGAGCTAATATATATTCCTAGCGAGACTGGGTCTAGGAATTTAGTGAAAAAATCAAATATAAATTAATGCTTGTTTGATTCATCGAATAGAGTAGGTAATTTAATTAGTGTTAGGTATCTGATAGTTTTTCGCTGCGAGATTCGGGTAACTTACTATTGAATTCAATTTCTAGGATTGTTTCTTTTAAAACCCTTAGTATCTATTGATTGCGGTTCTAATTGCTTGTTTGAATGTCCCTATGTATAACACTTTTTCCATCATTTACAAAAGTCTATTTATTTTGTGCTTTGTTTATTGCTTTCTTTTTTCTAGCTTAGCTTAGCTCAAAATCTAAATTTTATTGTGTGATCCTCCAGGTCGATTCGATCTTTAAGTACTATACCAATCCTTTTATTTGAGAGAGTGGTTTAAGGTTAATTTGAGCATATCAATTTTGTCAATGTTGCCAAAGACTGCTTGATTCAGAATTAGACTAGGTTTAAGGTTTAGTCTAAATCTTTATTTTGTTGTTTACTTACTATCATTTTCTTGTGTTTCAGGTGCATGCCCTACAGGCTACAGTACCTGAAGCAGCAAAGAGAAAGAACTTTTGGACTTCTCCAACCAAGAGTTAGCTGAGTTAGAACACATGATTTTATACTATAAGCAAACAGTGTCGAGCGACACCCTTGCATCGTCGAGCACACTACTCAAATCCAAGTGCCGAACGGCACCCTCCTAGTATCGTATGACACTGTTCATATCGTGACATAGATAATTTCTCTGATCGATCTGATTCGTGACATCTACGTAATGCAACATATCAGAGAATTGATGAATACGGGGTTGTAATCCCTGAGCCATTTGTAGAAGCTTAACATGTTACGACTGCTGCAGAAGTTGCGAATTCTGAGAATGATGTGGTTGTTTGGCCAAGAACTCTAGCAAACTACAACAAACCTGATCAGTACTACGCTAACATGTCTGTCATTCGTCCTCTAGCTTTCCAAAAGAACAATTTTGAGTTGAAACCTGCATACTTCAGACTTGTGGGAAATCATATCATGGCCTTCCACACAAGCATCTTATGTACCATATTGAGAGGTTTGAGTATTGGTGTCAGCCATCAAGACTAATGGAATCCCTAAGGACTATTTGCTCTGCAAGCTATTTAAGTACTCTCTTACTGGAGATGATTCTTATTGTCGCAGACAGTTACCACCAGGATCTCTTAATACTTGGAAAACCATCAAAAACGTCTTCTTGAGAAATTTTGATGATGCTAGATTTGAAGATCTCTATGTTCACTCAAGGACCTACTGAATCATTCAAGAGCTCCTAGACCAGATGCAGATTATACTAGAGAGATTATCCATATCATCGGTCCAATGAAGTAAAACTACTTGGTACTTTCTCCAGAGGTTTGGCTTTATGTGAACTATGTTAGTGATACTAGCTTTCAGAGCCAGTAATTTATCAACATGCAACAAAGGGTCGAATTCTACTTGGACAGAGGGTGAAATCAAGGAAACTATACGTGCGTAAACACCTCATAAGGGGAGTAAATGAAGCAGAGCTTGCTAGTTTATGAAAGAGAGCGAAGAAGATCCCTGAGATGCATCTTTTCAGGATGCTTATTACAAGTACAAGTTTCACATGTTCTTCAGAGAAAGCAGAGAGACATATGAGGATATCGAGTTTCTGTTTGATATAATCAGGTGTAAATCTAATAAGCTGAGGATTTTGATTTCCCTAATGCTATGTGCAATTTTGAAGCCTCAATAAGCATGAGCATAGAGAAAGACCTTGTTAGTGTCGATCAACACTCAACCCGTTGTTAGGTACGAACTCGTGTTTCCTTCATTTTTATTTATAGTTTTATCCATTTTATTTCACCAATCTTAGACTGTATAACATTGAGGATAGTTTTATTTAAGTATGAGGGAGGTTTTTACTGACATTGTATTCTTTTTTTAGTGTCAGTTGTGTTGTTTTATTGAGTCAAAATAGAGTCACTTGGGGATGATGAACTTTTTCTTGGAACTAACCACTCTCGAGCATCATTCTTTGAACTACTAATTGCATGGTGTACTGAATGGAAATGCCAAAGTAGATCGGCCTACCAGTAACATCCATGCTTAGTATAAGTGTATGAAGGAACCATAGCACACATCCAACATAATCTACATAAATTCGCTTATTTTGGGGCTTGATGTGTGTTTCTGATTCCTTACTCTTTTCGCTTCAGCATATAAAAACAGACGAGAAAGAAAAAACTGAGATGATTTTCTGAGTAGTAAAAGAGTAGAAAAAATTATTATGACCCTATTAGCATATGTCAAGTACATGGAAGTACCTTATAAGGTTGGTATTATTTGATGTGACATGTAACATTGTAGAGGTGCTGGTGGTATTCTAAAGAAAAGGTGAGTCTCTACATTTTCAAACCTTTTCCACAGGTTCATTCTATGTTTTGCTTGAGGAAAGCAAAGGATAAGTCAAGGGGAGTTAATATACTTTGGGTTTTAGGGATTTTGACCATGGTACAAGTATAGTTTTAGAATTTATTTTATGCATTTCGAGTATATTTTAGGGTCTTTACAGGTTTATGTACGTTTTGGAGCATTCTGGAGATTATGGAGCCATTTGGAACATCAAGTGATGAGAAGCCGAGAAGTTAAAGTCCGAGACTCGATTTGGAGATAGTGTCGATCGACACCCGTGTTGGTGTCACTCGACACCTTTGCTTTTAGAGCCGATCAACACAAGATTCAACATTTACAATTTGGCCAGAAGTTTCCATTATTTGCAAAAAAAACCCTAACGAGTTTTAAACATTTATTAGTTATTTTTCAGTTGTTGTGGGCTACGTTTTATTTTTGTTCTTAGTGTTTTGAAATGAAGATCATAGAACTCTTTCTGAAATCGAAAACTCCAATATTTTTTACTTTATTTATCTATAAAGTTTATTCAAATTATTTTTATGTTTTGCATGATCATATCTGAGTACATTGCTTGTTAGATTTAGGGATTTTCTAGGGTCTATGACGGAACTGATTTAGTGATAGATCTAATAGGGCAATCTTATTTATCTTTCACGAGGACTGCTATTATTGTGTGTTTGTAGAATAGCTAACTACAAACTTGATCCTATGATAGTTGTGAGACACGAAAGTGTAATCAATTACTTGAATTGAATCCTTCAGAGTTAAATATCTACTCGCAACGAGAGTTGGTATATGAGTTTAGTGAACAAATCAAACTGGAAATTAATGCTTGTTTGATTCATCAAATATGCAACGAGAATTATATTGATTAGAGTTAGGCATCTGATAGTTTATCCAGCGAAAATTGTGTAATTTACTATTAAGTTCAAGTTTTAGGATTGTTTCTATTAAAACACTTTTCTATTGATTGCAGTTTTGATTATTGTTTGCATATCATGATTCTAACACTTTTTCTCAATGTTATAAACCGATCTATTTTGCTTTTTGCTTTGTTTATTGCTTTCTTCTTTTTAGCTTATCTTAGCTCGAAATCTAAAGTATGTTGTGTGATTTTCAATCCATGTAGATTCGATTTTCAAATACTACATTGATCATCTTATTTAAAAGAGTGGTTAAGGTTAATTTTAGCATATTAAGTTGGCAAACTTCTTTGGCTTCTTACGTTTGCCGGCAATGAATGTATGGGTAGAAAAAAGTTGATAACCTAGGTATTAACTATGTATTCCGAATACAGAATGGTTTTAGCTTATGTATGAATTGTCTGCACAGCATCTGTTTTTCAGACAATGACATTTTAAGATCCAAATACGGGTGTTCATAAATGTCTGTCCTCGTTGGTTTTAAAGCTAGCAGCATATGAGCAGGTATGATTTAAGGACTTGGAAAATATGTGAGCCTATAAATTCTGGAAACAAACAGCTTATACAGCAATTCAAATGAGAAATAGGGAAAAGTTGTTATGGCGGATAAAGAGCTTAAGATTGGCCAAATAAAGATGAGGTAGTAAGAGTTTCTTACTAGAGGCTACTCTCTACAATAGAATTTAATGTCGTGCACGTTTGTTGCTGCATGCAGGGCACTTGTACTGTTTGATATGTTCAGCTCTGGCTGGAGTTATCTTCACACACTTCCCATGGAACCATACCTCACAAACGTCACAGCAGATCCAGAATTCATCAGTACCAGTACCATCACCGTCTCCACAGGCGCCACAAAGGGTTTCCCCGTGTTCATCCTCATCCTCTTCCTCTTCCTCTGATCCTTCTTCCTCATTGTTTGCTTGCGTGGTCTTTGAGTTTCTGCCATCTGACGATCTCTGCATTTCGAGACAAACAAAATATATTAACCTAAAGCTGAAAACCTAAGCAGAAACTCAAAACTAATCCAACCAACAGGCGAAGGTACAACTTTAAGTTGAGATTCATTAAGCACTGTTGTCTTTACTAAGAAGCTTACATGGTATGGTCTACAGAGACTTCTCAGAGCAAGATAACGAAGTAGAAAAACAAAAGAGTATAGTCTTTACCACTTTGGAATCCGACTTGGATAGATTGCCATTTCGATGTGCAGTAGAGGACTTTTCCTTGGTTTGCTTTTTCATATTTCCAGTGACTACTTCAAATATGGTAGGAACCCCATTGATCATATCAAACAAGCGTTTCCTAAATTAGACAAGTCATTCAAGTTAGCGTAGTATAAAACAATGTGTTTAAAGCCAAGAAACCATATACCTATCAGCCTTGTCGAAGGAGAATCTGGACCCGAAGTAAAAAGAGACAGAGAGCAACCAAGTGTCACTGTGGATAGCAACAAGAGAAAGCCATTCCTTCTCAGAAAGTCCATCTCTTGCAAAGTTAATGCCTAGAGCTGGCTCTGGAAGCTCTGGAGGCACTTCTTCAGCAGGTAAGTTAACTTCCCATTGTTCGTTTGGTAACCCATACAAGCAAAGATTCTCCTTCTCTAAGAGATTATCATAGAAAATTCTGAGTCAAATAAGAGTAAGGATTCAACACAAAATTGGGAAGCAAAAGAGAAACCCTAACCAGGGTCGCATTGCTGATAAAACTCTCCAACATCTGCAAACATAAAAAAGCTGATCAATTAGATCGGAGAAGAAAACATCGTACAAACAGATCCAGAAATTATATATACCAAAAAAAAGAAACAGATAAAATTGGGAATACCGGAGGTGAGAGCTTTGACAATGGCGGCTCTACGGCCTTTGAAATCCCTGAAAACTTCTTCGACAGTGCGGGGATTGTAGAGACCAGCTCCTCCTTCCATAGCTATCACTCTTTCTCTCTCTGGTTTGGATCCTTTTAAAATAATTAAATCGAGAAGACGCCGTGGACTGTGCAGACCAGACCCGATCTTCTTTCTTATTGACAAAAGTCTTCGGAGTCAGTTTTTGCTTTCGGCCAAAGTTGGGTTCGGGTCGGATCCTAGGTACAGCCAGAAGAGCCCAGGCTCATTAACTAATTATTGGACAATGGATATTTTTAGGAGAAATTCTCTCAAAATACATTAAAATAAGTTTTTTCATCAAAGAAAATGACCAAATAATATTTTCATTAAAAATTAAAAAAAAACTATTCACTCTTACTTTATATATATAAATATAAATAACTATTTAAATAAATAGTAGAAACTAATAGATACAAAAGTAAAATATATATAAATTTTCTATTATGTTAGAATAATATGTTTTTGAATCCGAAATTTCTTTTAATTTTTTCAATTTTTGAATTTTTTTATTTTGAAATCCAAAAAATTCCTTGAAATTATTTTAAAATTTTAATTTTAAAATTTCAATTATTTATTAATTTATTTTTTTAAATCATAAACCTCATCCGTTAAATTTAAATTTTAAGTATAAATTAGTTAACCTTAGGATATAAGTGTCTATTCACTATTTTATTTCTTTGTGGAAAGAGAAATCATGCCTTTTGATTATATTTCTCAATTGGAACTTGATTTTATCTCTTTGATATACGTAGAATTTAGTACTTTTGTTGTGATAATGATTATCTTACCAGAGATAAAGTTAATCTTCATATTTTGTTGTGTTTATCTTACAAGAGATAAAGTTAATCTTCATATTTTGTTGTGTAGTTCAAGTCGATTGAACTGACTTCTTCCTTCTCTGTATAAAGGGATAGAGAGACTATAACATCCGTGTTTTGCAGTCTGAGCTGGAATAGTCCAATGTCGGGTCTTAGCTAGAATGATCAGATTAGCTAGTTAGTGTTGAACTTGTCGTCTGGATAGTATTGGCCTGCTAGGACAATGATGTTTGGTCCAAACATAGTTGTTGAGCTTGTCGGACCAAGCTGATCGGAATCAGACAAGGTAGTTGGACTTGTCATTCGAGATCAGTTAGTCAGTGCATGGACTGACTGATATACGTTTTGGTGGGAATGGTTACTGAGCCAAACGTATATTGATAAGCAAAGTAAAATGGCGGGAACGGTTACTGGATCAATTACTGAGCAGTTACCAAAGCAGTTACTGGAGCAGTTACTAAATTTCTTAACCGAACATAATCAGTTATCATAGGAATGAACTGTGAAGCTATGGTTATGGACTGGGAAATGAGTAACCGATGCTGGGCGGTCAAGAGTAGTTAAGGGGAACAGTTCTAGATCGGTTATGGACAGTTTCTAAAACCGCTTAAAACTGTCACTTGGCAGCTGGGCTGAGGGAAAGAAACTGTCATGGGCAGTTTTGGACTTGACTGGGAGCGAGAGTAGTGAAGATATGGTTTTGGGGCGGTTAAGGCCAAGGAGTAACCGCCAACTCCCATTTTATTCTTATTTTCGTGGGGAGAAAGGGAAACTTCTTCCTGAAAGGTTTCTGGACAGAAAAATAAACATAAAAACAGAGAGAAAACCGAGAAGAGAGGGGGGGGGGATTCTGATTGGAACAAAGAGATTGATGGTTGGAGGGCTGATCCGAGTCATTATGGCCGGATTTTGGGTGGGTATGATCAATATCTTGATCATGACAAGTCTGATGATCCTTGGAAATCGACGAGGGATTGAGAAACAATCATGAGCGATGGTCACGAGTCAAGGGAGGAGGATTCTAACTATGTCTGGACCAGTTCTTGGTGTGTTGATGTACGACAAGATTGTGCTTGCAGAACTGATTGATCGATGGTTTCAAACAAGGAAAACTGGGCACTTGGTGTAGAGATGAGAATCAATTGGGTCTGTGGAAAATTGGAGCGATTCTGAGCACTAAGGAAGGGACCTCGATGGAATATGTAACCGTGATCATCCCTCACAAAACATGGATGATCGGCTTGAACCAGATAAGTGTTTATCCGCCTTACTGGTTATTCCAAGTCGTATATGGGTCAGATGCGTGATGAACAATAGATCGAGTGGATAAAATCAGATTGATCAGTGTTTCTATAACAAGAGATCGATCGGGAAGTGATTGGCTATGTGACTTGTATGTGTTCTGAAGATCACTGGATCGCGAGTAATAATGCTGGATCATGAGTGATTATGGGGGTTTGACATGTAACCTGCGTTATGGAATGTGAACTGGCGGATTACAACTGAAGAAGAATGAGTTCGAGTCTTCAAAGAGTAAACGTGTATGGATTGAGGGCGACTTCAATATGTTCTGATGCGAGGATTAATGGGAATTAGTTGTAGGTCCGAGTGTACTGGTTGAGAAAGATTACACTCTGTGAGTTACCAAGACCGAGTTCAGTGTGATTGCTAGAATGGATGATGGTATGGAATTCATCAATGGATCAATGTCCATATGGGCCGAGTGTGGTACCGACTGATCATGAGTTAATCAGTAACTGAGTGATCATGAGTTAACTGAGTGTGGTACCGACTGATCATGAGTTAATCAGTAACTGAGTTGATCGGTGATTGACTGTGGAGCGTCAGCGTGCTTAGCATTCCGACTGGTACTGGATGGCTCTAATGGGACTATGTCATCTCTCTTTGCTTACTTGGTCATGTGGGGATGGTTGCTTGAGTGACTAAGGAACAAGGATAATTTGTTAAAGTCTAATCGAGCTTATTGGATCAGGAAGCATGGAGATAATACAGATATAACACATGGATGGACGAGCAGTCAGCCAAACACCGTGCAGTAAGGTACACGTTTATATTTCTGCATGTCTTAGTGTTTTGCTAGGATGTTGGATTAGACCTAGAAAACAATGTGTACTCAAATGAACCTCCTTGAGGAAAAATAAACAAAAATCTTAAGTATAGGGAAAACTCTGCAAAGGTCCATGTTATGTCAAGAAGGGCGACCCACGGACGTATAGACGGTTAGGTAATCTGGTTCGGGACCCTTCAAGTCGTATCATAGCAACTTTAGCAAGAATCAAGATTGTCTAGACCGAATGGACGCGAATAATGCTAACTGCGAGCATTGAAGAACTGATTGAGTGACTTTATCTTGGGAATTATCTAGTCGGAGCTACACTTGTATGGCGAGTTGTAACTTAGAATTTTGTCTGGAAAATCAATCGGAGAAATATCATTTGGTGAATGATCAGATTGCTACTTAAGAGGTACTGGAATAACCAAGAATGTTGTTCAAAATTTAGCTAAGTCATGGAACGACTTGGAGGTTCATACAAGTCAGTGGATCCGGATTCTGAAGTAAAGAAATGGGAAGGATTGCCAAAGAGTTTTCTGAAGCATAAGGATAATAAGTGGACTGAAGTTGTGATGAATCAAGCAGTTCGAGGGAATCTGATAATTCTTAAACAGGAATGGACAAATCGTCCACAAGGGAATCTGGTGTTTTACCAAAGGAAGTGATACTTCAGTGAAAAAGTGTTCAAGGTCAAGAGCCGAACTGATGAGCATGAATGGCATCTTTGGAAATTGTTCTGAACAAGTGGTCCAAGAACTGAGATGGAGGTCTCAAGGGATGGAAAAGCTGGTCCAGGGACTGGAACCGAAGCCCCAAAAAGTGATTTGGATAATATGAATAAGTCTTACATATTAGCAAGTGACAATTGTAAGCAAGTCTTGATATAGAGGAATGGACAAAGGAATTGTCAAAGGCACTAAGCTCGATTGTCGTAGTAGGCTTCTGCAATTCAAGAGTTGAGATTATCGGAACAAGAGATTGGAAGTCAGTTGCACTTTCCAATTACACGTTTGGTGATCACGAAACTACTCTGAGATACCAGATGCTATAGATGATGGGTTGTAGTTGGAGTGTCGATGGTAGCAATATGATTAATTCATTTCATGCGAGAGTGTAGATCAATCTAGGTGTTTATTGTTGTGATGCTTATTAAGACTTAGTTGGATCAAGTGATGGCTGCTCGATGACTTGGAATGATTATGCTAGACAAGAGACCAAGTGTTTGTTAGACATGGCGCCTTTGGGAACCAAGTGGGTTTGCCGAAGCATTCATTTGACTGTGAATATATGACCTTGGGAACCAAGTGGGTTTGGTAAGGCATGCACTGATGTATGTATATTCTAGAATTGAGGTAAACCGGCCAAAACTGTTGGGAGTCAAGTGTTTTAGCCAAATTTTGTGTCCGATCACCAATAGATTGCTCAGAAATAAGAATTACTATGCTTAGTGAATTGCTGAATTGTACTGAGTTTGTGAGACTCAATAAGTGGTAAAAAAACCGGATCAAGAAAGTCTATAACTAAGATTGTATCAACGTGTGGTTGCAACCAAGTGTTCTAAATTCAATAGCACGAAAGTCTGGAAAACGTCTATGGTCGAGTGCCAAAACTCTGAAAACTGAGCTAAGGCAACTGAGTGTCGGAAGTCAGTAATGATCTGAATATATATAACAAGGTTCTACTTACAGCTGATTCGAGGACGAATTCATTCCAAGTAAGGGAGACTTGTAACACATGTGTTCTGCAGTCTTAGCTGGAATAGTCCAAAGTCGGGTGTTGGAATTATCCTCTGGATAATATTGGTCTGATAGGACAATGATGTTGGGTCCGAACAGAGCGGTTGAGCTTGTCAGACCAAGCTGGTCAGATTTGGATGAGGCAGTTGGACTTGTCATTTGTGATCAGTTAGTCAGTGCATAGACTGACTGATATACATTATGGCGGGAACGGTTACTGAGCCAAACGTAAACTGAGAAGCCAAGTAAAATGGCGGGAACGGTTACTAAATCAGTTACTGAGCAATTACCGAAGCGGTTACTGGAGCAGTTACTAAACTGCTTAACCGACCATAAGTAGTAATCATAGGGATGAATTGTCAATATATGGTTCTAGACTGCGAAATGAGTAACCAAAATGTTAAGATCAATTCAAGGGAACAATTCTAGACCAATTATGGACAGTTTCTAAAACTGCTTAAAACTGTCACTTGGCAGTTGGGCCGAGGGAAAGAAACTTCCATGGGTAGTTATGGACTCGGCTAGGCGTGGTAGTAGTGGATAAACAGTTTTGGGGTGGTTAAGGCCAAGGAGTAACCGCGAACTCCCTTTTTATTCAGCTTTTTTGTGGGGAGAAAGGGACACTTCTTCCTGAGGCGTTTCTGGACAGAAAGATAGAGAGAAAAAACAAAGAGATTGATGGTTGGAGGGCTGATCCTAGTCATTCTCGTTGGACTGTGGGTGGTTCTGATCAATATCTCGATCATGAAAACTCTGATGATCCTTGTAAATCGACGAGGGGTTGAGAGGCAGTCATGAGCGATGGTTGCGAGTTAAGCAAGGAGGATTCTGACTATGTCTGGACCTGTTATCGGTGTTTTGATGTACGACAAGACTATGCTTACAGAACTGATCGATCGGTGGTTTCAACCAATGAAGTTTGGGCACTTAGTGTAGAGATGAGAATTGATTGGGCCTGTGGAAAATCAGAGTGATTTTGAGCGTTAAGGAAGGGACCTCGATGGAATCCGTAACTGTGATCATCCCTCACAGAATATGGATGATCGGATTGAACCAGATAAGTGCTTATCCGCCTTACTGGTTATTCCAAGTCGTATATGGGTATGATGGGTGGTGAAGAATAAATAAGGTCGAATTGATAGGTGGTTTCTATAACAACAGATTAATAGGAATCGTGGTACTGGTGATAATAGCAATTGGCTATGTGAGTTGTATGTGTTCTGAAGATCACTAGATTGCGAGTAATCATGTTGGATCAGGAGTGATTATGGGAGTTGGACATGGAACCTGCGTTATGGACTGTGAACTGGCGGATTACAACTGAAGAATAATGAGTCCGAGTTTTCAAGGAGTAACCGTGTTTGGACTGAGGGCAACTTCAATCTGTTCTGATGCGAGGATTGATGGGAACTGGCTGTAAGGCCGAGTGTACTGGTTGAGACAGATCATGCTCAATGAGTTACCAACTGAGGAGTCAAAGTTTGTTCAGGATCAAGAGATCAAGACTGAGTTGACTGTGATTGCTAGACTGGATGGTGGTATAGAATCATCATTGGATCAAGGGTCGTATTTTCTGAGTGTGGTACTGGCTGATCATGAGTTGATCGGTAACTGACTAATCATGAGTTGATCGGTAATTAACTTTGGACTGTTAGTGTGGTTAGCATTTCGACTGTTAGTGGATGGCTCTAATGGGACTGAGCTGTCTGTTTTTGTTTACTTAGTCATGTGGGGATGTTTGGTTGAGTGAAAGGAACAAGAGGATTCGGCTAATGTCTGATCGCATGGAGATAATACAGATATAACATATGGATGGACGGGCAGTCAGCCAAGCAATGTGCAGTAAGGTACACATTTATATTTCTTCATGTCTTAGTATTTTGCTAGGATGTTGGATTAGACATAGAGAACACTGTGTACTGAACTGAAACTCCCTGAGGAAAATAGACAAAAATCCCAAGTATAGGGAAAAATCTGCAAAGGACTATGTTATATCGAGGAAGGTGACCCACGATAAATAAAACCTGAGTTTGGACCCTTCAGAGATACAAACACGAATAACAAGTTATACATTTATAAAGTCACTCACTCACTCTCTCTCTCTCTATCTCTCTCTCTCTCTATCTCTCTCTCTCTCTCTCTCTCTCTCTCTCTCTCTCTCTCTCTCTCTCTCTCTCTCTCTCTCTCTCTCTCTCTGGTTATTGTTTTTCCTCCCCTCCCATACATAAAATAATGAATTTCTCGATATAGTGAGTTAACCCGTATGGTTAATGAGTTCTTTTTATGATGGCATTATACATCAATGATTAAATTACACAAACATTAATCTCCCTACAAAGAAAGAAAATCCTAGTGTGATGGTGCAATTTCGACTAATCAGTTTATATAATGTAATTTATAAGATAGTTTCTACAATCTTATGCTAGAGATTAAAGAAATTTTTGTCGGACCGCATTTCAGAAACTAAATAAGCCTTCATTGAGGATAAACAGATCAGAAATAATATTATGATTGCTCAAGAGATGTTTCATGCGATAAAAACAATCCTTCTGGAGGGAATAAGAAAACAGTAATCAAAACATAAATGGGTAAATCATATGATTTGATTGAAAGGGAGTTTATTAGAGCTGTTATAAAAGATGGGCTTTTCGACAATCTCTATAGACTGATTAATGTGTTGTATAATATATGATAAATATCATGTTTTGATGACTGTTCATCCTGTAGGTAATATTATCCTAGGGAGGGTATTGTGTCAAGAAGATCATTTGTCTCCTTTCACTTGTATTCTATATGGAAGTGATCATTAACCTTCTTAATCATGCAGAGAATCAAGGGAAGATAACGGAGATGCGCATATCATGCGCTAGCCCTCCGTTGAAACATCCTCTTCTCTACTATTTGGTAAGATAACCTAGGAATGTGAAGCAAACGACCAAGATGCAGTATGGATTCAAAATGAAGGTCGAATGGGCTCATATTTGGAATACTATAGCATATTAGTGGTTCAAAATGCAAAAAAAAAACTTTCCTTCTTAAAGGAAATATTACAACGTAGAGTTAATGAGTGGTTAGCGCGATAGTTTCCAAAACAAGAAAAGAAGAATCTGGTTAAATTTATCGCGCTATATTTTTCAAACTATGTTATGTCCAGATTTGTGTTTCCCTTAGACATTTCTGAAAAGCTTGCAAGTTGCATTTCACGATTCTGGTGACGTATAAATCGACCAAAAAGAGAGCTCCATTGGAATTTTTTTAGAAACTTTACATTCCAATAGATGAAGGTGGTCTTGATTTCGTATGATCCATGAATTTAATTTAGAATTGTTGGTGAAACAGTTATGGAGACTAGTATAATTTCCTAGTTATATGCTAGCTTGAGTACTGTGTGGCAAGTATTACAGACTTAGCTCGCATTTGCAATTAAGTTCTCCAGATAGCTAGCCCTCTATGTATGGACAAGTCTTTCAGCTTTGAAGCCATTATTGGCGTTTGGATTATGTGAGAAGGTGTAATCTAAAATATGTTTAAGAGATGATCTATTATACTCAAAGATTGCAGAGATTGAAGAGTTTAGAAAGATTTAGAGATTGAGATCCAAGAGAATAAGAGAAGATGGAGAGAATATAATCCATTAATTTTTATTGCTCGCGGATCATAGTATAGAGAGAAGGAGAAACAATGGGTAATGTAAACAAGAAAGAGGAGAATGTGAAGTCATCTTGACCAAAGAGCATCTAGTTTGAATACTTGGTCGAGATGGCTCACACGCTTGATGCCAAGAGCATCTTGACTAGATGCTCTTGCCATTTATATTTCTTCATGTCTTAGTGTTTTGCTAGGATACTGGATTAGACCTAGAAAACAGTGTGTACTGAACTAAACCTCCTTGAGGAAAAATAGACAAAAATCTTAAGTATAGGGAAAAATCTTCAAAGGACAATGTTAGGTCAAGGAAGGTAACCCACTGATGTACCAAAGTTTAGGAAATTTGGGCAGGACCCTTCAAGTGGTATCATAGCGACTTTAGCAAGAATCAAGATTGTCTAGACCGAATGGACGCGAATAATGCTAACGGCGAGCATTGAAGAACTGACTAAGTGACTGATCTTGGGAATTATCTAGTCGGAGCTACACTTGTATGGGTGAGTTGTGACTTAGAAGTCTGTCTGAAAAAGAAATCAGAGCAAGATCATTTGGTGAATGGTCAAATTGCAACTTAAGATGTACTGGAATAACCAAGAGATTTGTTCTAAAATTTAGCTAAGTCATGGAACGACTTGGAAGTTCATACAAGTTAGCGGATCCGGATTCTGAAATGAAGTAATTGGAAGGACTAACCAAGAGTTTTCTTAATCTTAAGGATAATAAGCGGACTGAAGTCATGACGAATCAAGCGGTTTGAGGGAATCTGATAATTCTTGAGCAGGAATGGACAAATCGTCCACAAGGGAATCTGGTGTTTTTTCGAAGGAATTGATACTTCGGTGAAAAATGTTCAAGGAAAAAAGCTGAAATGATGAGCATGAATTGCATGTTTGGAAACTGGTATGGACAAGTGGTCCGAGAACTGTGATGGAGGTCTCAACTAATGATGGTCGAGACTGGAAGAAAACTGGTTAAAGCAATGAACATATTCCTGAGAGATAATCTGACTAAGGCATTGGTGCTGGAATGTGGAATTAGAGAGAACTTACATTCAAAGTGAATTGTTATGTTGAGCATGCCTAGATGGACTCTAATATTTTCAGAGGGATGGACAAGCTGGTCCGGGGACTGGAACCCAAAGTCTAAAGAAGTGATTTGGATAATCTGAATAAGTCTTACATATTAGCAAGTGGAAATGGTAAGCAAGTCTTGATATAGAGGACTGGACAAAGGAATTTTCAAGGGCACTATACTTGATTGTCGTAGTAGGCTTGTGCGGTTCGAGAGTTGAGATTATCGGAAGAAGAGATTGGAAGTCAGTTGCACCTGCCAATTACAAGTTTGGTGATCAAGAAACTACTCTGAGATACCAGATGCTATAGATTATGGGTTGTAGTTGGAGTGTCGATGATAGCAATATGATTGATTCCTTTTATGCGAGAGTGTAGATCAATAAAGATGTTTATTGCTTTGATACTTTCTAAGACTTAGCTGGATCAACTGATGGCTGCTCAATGACTTGGAATCAAAAGACCGAGTGTTTGTTAGACATGGCGCCTTTGGGAACCAAGTGAGTTTTTTGAAGCGTTCATGTGACTGTGGATGTATGACCTTGGGAACGAGGTGGGCTTTGCAAGGCATGCACTGTGTCTGTTTGTTCTATCGTCTGTGGAGACCGAGAGTTTCCAAGACATATGTGTTACTTTCATCGCGCTTTCTGACGTCTCTGGGAAATGGAGAGTTCACCAAGACATATATGTTATCGCGTCGATGGGAACTGACTTAGTTTGCCAACGCGTGTCTGTACTGGTGTCTGAAGAAATATTTTCTGATGCATGTGAAAACCGTACTTTCCAAGGCATAAAATGTACTGTTACTGAAACTCAATGAGTTCAGCACTGTGAGTTTCTGATAGCGATGAAAACGTGGTGGGAACTAGTGGAGAGTTTGCCATCACGTGTTTTTTGGACATCTATCTTTTCTGACTGTTCTGATGTTGGTGAAAACCGTAGAGCTTTCCAAGACATGATTGCGATTGAGTCAATGGGAACTAGATGAGTCCGCTGTTGCGGGTTGGTGAACGGAGAGTTCCAAAGGAAAACTGCAGAAAGGATCAAGTATATGGATCAGATAAGGAATGTCTGTAAGGATCAAGAGTATGATCCGGGGAAAGAAAATCTGTAAGGATCAAGAGTGATCCATAAGCATTAAGGAAGATCAGTAATGATCTTAGAAAGTTTGTGACGATCATACGTGATTAGGAAACATGTTAGGATCAAAGACAGATCCGAGGAAACAACTGTAAGGGATCAAGGTGAGTGGTTCTTGAGTTCTGGAGATCATCAAGTGTCCTAGCATTCGGAGTTTGTCCATGCTAAGGAAATATCAGATTATAGAAATCAAACAGTCTAGTCAGCGAATGGACTTAGACTGGTTTGGACTGAGTCGTCGAGGGACTAAGGACTGAGTCAATGAGTGACTGCGAACAATAAGGAAAGAAGATTGGAAAAAACTTAACTAAGGTAGTGAGTTAATATTTTTGGAATTGAGGTAAACCGGTCAACACTATTGGGAGTCAAGTGTTCTAGCCAAACTATGTGTCCTATCACCAATAGATTACTCAGAAATAAGAACTACTATGCTTAGTTAGTTGCTTAACTGAACTAAGTCTGTGAGACTGAATAAGTGGTAAAAAGATCAGATCGAGAAAGTCGATAACTTAGATTGAATCTAAGTGTGGTTGTGATCAAGTGTTCTGAATTCAATAGCACGGAATTCTGGAAAAAAATTGTGGACGAGTGACCAAAAATCTGAAAATCGAGCTAAGGCAACTGAGTGCCTGAAGTCAGTAATGATCTGAATAGATATAACAGGGTTCTACTTACAGCTGATTCGAGGACGAATTCATTCCAAGTGAGGGAGACTTGTAACATCCGTGTTTCGCAGTCTTAGCTGGAATATTTCAAGGCCGGCTCTTAGCTTGACTGATCAGATTAACCCGTCAGTGTTGGACTTGTCGTCTGAATAGTAGTGGTCTGATTGGACAATCATGTTGGGTATGGACAGAGCGGTTGAGCTTGTCGGACCAAGCTGGTCAGATTCGGACAAGGCAGTTGGACTTGTCATCTGAGATCAGTTAGTCAGTGCATGGACTGACTGATATACGTTTTGGCGGGAACGGTTACTGAGACAAACGTATAATGATAAGCCAAGTAAAATGGCGGGAACGATTACTAGATCAGTTACTGAACAGTTACCAAAGCGGTTACGGGAGCGGTTACTAAACTGCTTAACTGACCATAAGTAGTTATCATAGGGATGAATTGTCAAGCTATGGTTCTAGACTGAGAAATGAGTAACCGATGCATGACGGTTAAGAGCAGTTAAAGGGAACAGTTCCAGATCGGTTATGGACAATACCTAAAACCGCTTAAAATTGCCACTTGGCAGTTGGACCGAGGGAAAGAAATTTCCTTTTATTCTGATTAGTGGAGAAACAGTTTTAGGCCGGTTAAGGCCATGGAGTAACCGCCAACTCCCTTTTATTCTGATTTTCGTGGGGAGAAAGGGACACTTCTTCCTGAGGTGTTTCTGGACAGAAAGATAGAGAGAAAAAACAGAGAGAACCGAGAAGAGAAAGAGGGATTCCAATCGAAACAGAGAGATTGATGGCTGGATGGCTGATCCGAGTCATTCTGGCTGGAATCTGGGTGGTTCTGAACAATATCTCGATCATGACAACTCTGATGATCCTTGTAAATTGATGAGGTCTTGATAGGCAGTCATGAGCGATGGTTGTGAGTCAAGCGAGGAGGATTCTGACTATGTCTGGAACCGTTGTCGGTGTTTTGATGTACGACAGGACTGTGCTTGCAGAACTGATCGATCGGTGGTTTCAACCAATGAAGACTGGGCACTTGGTGTAGAGATGAGAATATATTGGGCCTGTGGAAAATAGAGTATTATGAGCGTTAAGGAAGGGACCTCGATGGAATCTGTAACCGTGATCATCCCTCACAAAATATGGATGATTGGCTTGAACCAAGTAAGTGTTTATCCGCCTTACTGGTTACTCCAAGTCGTATATGGGTCTGATGGGTGATGAAACATAGATCGAGTGGATAAGATCGGATTGGTCGGTGGTTTCTATAACAAGAGATCGATCGGGATCGTGGTACTGGTGATAAATGCGATTGACTATGTGAATTTTATGTGTTCTGAAGATCACTGGATCGCAAGTAATCATGCTGGGTCAGGAGTGATTATGGGAGTTCGACATGGAACATGCATTATAGACTGTGAACTGGCAGATTAAAACTGAAGAAGACTGAGTCTGAGTTTTCAAGAGTAATCGTGTATGGAATGAGGGCGACTTCAATCTGTTATGATGTGAGGATTGATAGGAAATGGCTGTAAGTATGAGTGTACTGGTTGATACAGATCATGCTCTGTGAGTTACCAACCGAGGAGTCAAAGTTTGTTCTGGATCAAGAGATCAAGACCAAGTTGAGTGTGATTGCTAGACTGGATGATGGTATGGAATCATCATTGGATCAAGGGTCGTATGTGCGAAGTGTGGTATTGACTGATCATGATTTGATCGGTAACTTACTGATCATGAGTTGATCGGTAACTAACTGTGGAGTGCTAGTGTAGTTAGCATTTCGACTGGTACTGGATGGATCTAATGGAACTGAGCCGTCTCTCTTAATTTACTTGGTCATGTTGGGATGGTTGGTTGAGTGAAAGGAACAAGAGGATTTGGTTGAAGTTTGATCGAGTTGATTGGATCAGGTTGAATGGAGATAATATGGATGTAAATAATGATAGACGAGCAGTCAGCCAAGCACTATGCATTAAGGTACACGTTTATATTTCTGCATGTGTTAGTGTTTGCTAGGATGCTGGATTAAACCTAGAGAACATTGTGTACTCAACTGAACCTCCTTGTGAAAAAATAGACAAAATCCTAAGTATAGGGAAAAATCTGCAAATGACCATGTTAGGTTGAGGAAGGCGACCCACGGACATACCGGCGGTAAAGAAATCCGAGTCCTGACCCTTCAGAGACACAAACACGAATAACAAGTTATAAGCTTTTAAAGTCACACTCTCTCTCTCTCTTGTTAATATTTTTCCTCCCTCCCATACATAAAATAATGAATTTCTCGAATTAATGAGTTAACTTTTATGGTGAATGAGTTATTTTTCTAATGGCATTATACATCAAGGATTAAATGACACAAACATTTATCTCTTTCCCGAAAAAAAAAGCCTACTGAGATGGTGAAATTTTGACTAATCATTTTAGGTAGTGTAAGTTATAAGATAGTTTCTAAAATCTTATGGTAGAGATTAAATAAATTTTTGTCAGACCGCATTTGAGAACCAAATAAGCCTTTGTTGTGGATAAACATATCACAAATAATATTATGATTGCTCAAGAGATATTTTGTGCGATAAAAACAAATCCTTTTGGAGGGAATAAGAAAATGGCAATCAAAACATAAATAGTAAAGCATATGATTTGATTGAAAGGGAGTTTATTAGAGCTGTTATAAAAGATGGGCTTTTCAGAAATCTCTATAGACTGATTAATGTGTTGTATAATATATAATAAATATCATGTTTTGATGAATTTCATCCTAGAGGTAATATTATCCTAGGGAGGTTATTGGGTCAAGAAGATCATTTGTATCCTTTCACATGTATTCTATGTGGAAGTGCTCGTTAATCTTTTTAATCATGCAGACAATTAAGGGAAGATAACGGAGATGATCATATCATGCGCTAGCCCTTCGGTATAACATCTTCTTCTCGTTGTTGATATCCTTTTCTTTTGTAAGGGTGGGCCTCGTGAATGTGATGAAGTTATAAAAATGGTTAGGATATATGATATGTCATCTCTACTCTTTGGTAAGAGAACCTTGGAACGTGAAGCAAATGAAAAAGATGTTGTATGGATTCAAAATGAAGGTCGAATGCGCTGATACTTGGAATACTAGAGCATATAAGTGGTTCAAAATGCAAAACAAAAAATCCTTAAAGGAAATATGGAAACATAGAGTTAATGAGTGGCCGGCGCGATGGTTTCCAAAAGGAGAAAAGAAGGTTCTGATTAAATTTATTGCGCTATCTTTTCTAAACCATGTTATGTCCAGCTTTCTGTTTCCCTTAGACATTTTTGAAAAGCTTGCAAGTTGCATTCCACAATTCTGGCCATATATAAATCTAACAAGAAGAGAGCTCCATTGGACAAAATTGGAGAAACTTTACATTCCAATAGATGAAGGTGGTCCTGGTTTTGTATGATCCATGAATTTAACTTAGCATTGTTGGCGAAACAATTATGGAGACTAGTACAATTTCCTGGTTATCTGCTAGCTTGAGTACTGTGTGGCAAGTATTACAGACTTAGCTTGCATTTGCAATTAAGTTCTCCAGATAGCTAGCCCTCTATGTATGGACAAGTCTTTCAGCTGTGAAGCCATTATTGGCGTTAGGATTAGGCAAGAAGGTGTATTCTAAAATGTTTAAGAAATGATCTATTATACTCAAAGATTACAGAGAATGAAGAGTTTAGAAAGATTTAGAGATTAAGATCCGAGAGAATAAGAGAAGATGGAGAGAATATACTCCATTAATTTTTATTGCTTGCGGATTATAGTATATATATGGAGAAGGAGATACAATGGGTAGTGTAAACAAGAAAGAGAAGCATGTGAAGTCAGCATGACTGAGGAGCGTCTGGTTTGAATACTTGGTCGAGATGGCTCACACGCTTGATGCCAAGAGCATCTTGACTAGATGATCTTGCCATTTACAGTTAGCCACAGCTCATACGTGCATGCCTTATCTTTCAACGGTCTAGTTTGGAGAGTAGAGACTAAACATTCTTCTTCCTTCATTAACTTCACCTCAATACTCCTTTCGTCCATTTAAATTTTCACCCATGGTAATTCCATTGTATGGACATGCCATGGTCCATACACTTAGCCTTATTTTTGCACATCCCAAAATGTGCTTAAAGTTTGAATGCGAAAGAGTTTTGTTCGACTTTGCCGTACGGTCGGGCGTACAGTCTGTACCGTCCATACACTCGCCTTATTTTTGCACCATCCTTTCTCGCCTTCTCTTCTTTACACAAACACCTCTTAAACCTTCTCTTATTTATTTCTCAAATCAACACTCCCCCTCAAGCTTGACCAAGGGAACCGATCAAGCTTGGAAACTATGAGATCTTCCTCATTAAACCTCACCAAGCAAACTCATTTGGGACAAAAACTTGATGAGAGAAAAAGAGTAAAGACCCCATGGTTAAGGTGACTAGCTGGTGGGTGAAAGATCAATGAGCCCCAACCAAGAGTGGATGGATTCAATGGTCTTCTGTTTAGCTGCTTTGGTGAAAACATCTGTAAGTTAGTCTTCACTTCTTGTGTAACATGGAAGGATCACTCCTAGCACAATCATCTGTATCACCTTGTGGCAGTCAACTTCAATGTACTTGGTCCTTTCATGGAAGACTGAGTTTGAAATCAATGTGAATGGCGGATTGATTGTCACAATGCATGGTCATAGGAGATGATGCTTCAATATCCAAATGCTTCAGAATGACTTTGATTCATACTAGCTCATTGGTCAGCTTCAGCATGGCTCTGTATCCAGCCTCAACACTCGGACATGACACCACTTTCTGCTTCTTGCTCTTCCAAGTAACTAGATTTCCCCTATGAATGTGCAATAACCAGTGTTGATCTTCTATCAACTCGATCTCCTGCCCAATCAACATCACAATACCCAACAACTTATGTACTTCCATTGCATCACAATCATACTACTTGATTTGGTGAGCTATTTAGATACCTTAGTATCCACTCAAAACTTGCTCCAATGATACACCTTGGGAGATTTCATGTGTTGACAGCAAAGCAAATATCATGCCTAGTAATGGTTAAATAGATGAGCTTACCAATCATCCTCCTATTGAGTTTGGATTCTTCAAATGGCTGGTTGTTTTCCATCTCCCCCTCAAATAAGACTTTGTATCCATCTTCAAAAGGGGTTTTGGCAATTGATCCTCCAAGCTTACATGCATCTTTCAAAAGATCAAGTGTATATTTTCTTTTGAGACATGAACAAACCTTCTTTGGATTTACAAATCAAAATTCCAAGGAAGTATTTCATTTCTCCTAAGTATTTAATTTCAAAAACTGATTTAAGAAATTCCTTGGTGGCTTGGATACCAACATTTTCACTTCATATGATAATAAGTGTGAAAAGAGTGTGATCAAGCTCTGACTTCCTAAAGCCACACCCATTCAGAGTAGTGCTCAGTTTATTGTACCATGCTCTAATAGTGCCCAGTCTAAGAACATTGTTTGATTTCACAAGACCCTAAAGACCTGTTGGAGGATGCATATACACTTCATGTTCAAGTTCACCTTGTAAGTTGCATTCTTCACATCTATCTGCCATAAGTCCCATTCTAGATTAGTTGCAGAAGACAAAACAATCCGAATGGTATGAAGATTAAGAATAGGAGCAAATGTAAAATGGAATCTTCTCCATATGTTTGTGTAAATACCCTAGCCACCAGTCTCGTTTTATTTCTATCTACTTTCCCATTTGGCAAGTACTTGATTGTGAAGATCCATCTACTTGAAACCGCCTTCTTCACTTTTGGTAACTCACTCTCACACCAAGTGTCATTTTTGATCATTGCATTTGCTTCATCTACAAAAAAACTATTTACACAAAAAACTATTTGGAACATTTGTGTGGAACATCATGGACATTGCTACTTCCATTAGGTAATGATTCTTCCTTTTAGCTACCCATTCTGTTGTGGAGTATACAAACAACTTGTCTGGTGAATAATCCCTTGTTTGGCTAAGTGGTCTTTGAATGCACTGCTTGTGTACTCCCCTCCATTATATACTTATGATTCTCTGTAGACAAATAAGGAGAAATCCAAACATCTGAATGAACTAGATAAAAAATGCTTATAGATAGAATCAGATTTAGCAAAAACAGTCTTACGATGTTTACCCAAGATACAAGATTCACAGCCATTATTTTTAAAGGTAACATCAGGAAAAATCAAGTTCAATGCTCTACTATGAGGATGTCCTAGTTTAGCATGCCACAATGCTTCATTATTCTTAACAGGAATGGAACTAAATGAGCAATAATAATCAGAAAGAGGCTTGGTCTCTTTAAACATATATAGGTTCCCTTTGGTAATATCTTTTCCAATCAATCTACTACTTTCAGTATCCTGAAACTTCACATCATTAGGACTGAATGTAACATTACAATGAAGATTAGTAGTTACACGTTTGACATATAATAGATTGGATGTGAAATCATGTATATAGAAAGCTTTAGATTTTTTTTTCAAATAAACTCAAGTTTCTTATTCCTTTAATTGGTATCTTATCTCCATTAGCAATCAAGACATGTCCTAACGCAAGTTAAATTTATTTTATCATCCTAGAATCACTAGTCATATGATGTGATGCAACATAATCAATGATCAATGGCCTAGGCTTAATACTAACCGGTTTAGTCATGTTTGATGCAGCTAGAGTAATACCATAATCATGAACCTTACTTGCGGCTAATGAGTAACCAGAAACCATACCAGAGTGATCCTTAAGAGCTTTGAGGATAATATCAAGGTCAGAATTCATAAGGAGCTCATCTTCACTCAAATTTAGGGCATTGCTTGTCATTTCCTTACCTCATTCAGACTGGTTTCCTAGAGTACTTCCTTGTTCAGATGAACCAGTAGTAAATAATCTCTAGAAGCATCTTTCTCCCTCGTGAACTTTGGCTTGAGATGTGGATGGAGAATCCAGCACTGACCCTTCTTATGTCCATACCTCTTGTATTGCTCACAAACATCATTGGAATGACTCCTCTTCCCATCATTCTTGAATATAACCTTTATTGTCCTGAGGTGCTTCTACCTTTTAGATAGAGATTTGTCTCCCTTTCCTCCAAAGATTCTAAGAGACCCTTGTCCTTCTAGATTTGAGCACACACATCCTCAAGAGTAGGAAGCTTCTCAGACTTTAGGATATGTTTGATGAGATCATTGTAGGTCGGATTGAGTGTGAGAAATAGGCCAAAGACCTTGTCTTGCTCATTGTCAGTAGTAGATGGTCTAAACATCTCCAGTTTGGACCACATGGCTCTAAACTTTCCAAAATGACCTATAAACTTCATGTCTTCTTCGCTTAGGTTGTTGATGGAGCACTTGATTTCAAACACATGGCTCAGGTTTGAGATGTTTCCATATACCTTCTTGAGAATATCCCAGAGGTCTTTCACCTTCTCACAGTAAAAGTATGCTGGCATGGGTGTGTTTATTGTTCTAGCAGAGTATGAATATCCTAAACAATTAACTATCAAATTAATATTAATCTTAACACACAAAATATACTCTTGCCAAGAGAGATTGGGTGTAGTACTTAGGGATCTAACCCACAGAGAGCAATGACACACAATAGATTTCTTATTTCTAAAGACTAAGCTAGGCTATATATTAGTAGTAAACGATCAATTAAAGAAATATTCATTATCAAGAGGTATAGATGCAATATGGAAATATGATAATAATGCTTTAATGTAAATATGTAAATATGCTATTAAACTAACTAGATGCAAATGTAAATATGCTAGATCTAGGGTTTCAAGCTTAATGGATTATAGGGAATAGGAGGCACGAAAATGTAAATATTCTAGAACTCAAATACTAACTATTCTGACCCTTTTAACTCTAACTCTTGCATGCAAGCAAAAGGAAAGACCATTGATCGATGGCTTAGGCCTTATGTTGATCGATGGTGAAATCAGAAGGAAGTGTGAACGAGATTTGATAAGTTCACCAAGATAATTAGACAAGCTCTCGCATGCGCCTAACAACCTAGTTCAATGGAGTTTATTTTGGCACAGAACCTACTCTCGTAGTCGTCCATGTCCTACTTTCGAGATCCTAGTTAGCTACTCTAGAATGCAAGCATGAAGCACAAATAAATTGATGGATATTAACTTAACCTAGAAATCCTACTTTTGACCTAATCCATGATTGCTATCATTCAACCCTAAACCTAGTTGATAACTACTGATACATAATAAAAGAAAGAACAACAGTCTGAATATGCGTATATAAAATACTGCGGTTCCAATACAAATCTCTCTAAGTAGTTATGAATCTTCTCCCTTAAAAACCTTAAAACTCTAAGAGAGAACTAAACTCTCAAGAACATTATCTCTCTATCTCCCTCCTATCTTCTGCCATAGACAATGACATATATAATATATTTAGGTAAAAACTCGTCTAAGGGTAATCTTGTAATTTTGTGTCTTGTATTGGGCTTGAAGCCGATTGTGTCTGTGATTGGGCTGTCGATCGATGACAAGTGTGCAACATCGATCGACCTCAGTTTGGTAACATTGGTCGACGCCAATGTAGTGTCGTCGATCAACGACTATCTTGTACTTCGACTCTCTAAATGATCAGCTACAGATTCTTCTCTTCTAAATGCTCTAAAAGCTCCAAGTATCTCCATATATCTCTAAAACGTATCTGGACCTGTAAAGAATCTAAAACACAATCTATACACACATAATAGACCCTAAATAGAGCCTATAACTTGGCCTAAAACTGGTAATGAATAGGCTATATCAATTCCCCCAGACTTAACCTTTTGCTTGTCCTCAAGCAAGCAAAGCCTATGAAAGAGGTTTTGAAAAGCGTAGACTCACATAATGTCTAAGTATAACTATCACCCTACTTTGTTGCAACCACATCCTATCAAGCAATCACAAAGAAACTTTATATACCATATCCTAGTATAGCAAACAAATCTATTCTACTAACAACTCAACAAATAATAGTCTTACTCACCCCTCTACTGATTTAATTTTTTTACATAAAATAAATGTGTATGTTTTACCTTGGGAGTATCAATCAAAGGAGACATGGACTCTTACCCCTGAAAGTATCTGAGTATACATGTACTCTTCTCTGATTCATTTCCTCTCTCTCTCTTCTCACTTCTCTCAGTCAATGTCTCCCTTCTTTTGAGGGTATCATTTTATTTTTTTAATTGACTGAGATATTTAGACATGCTTCCATGAATCAAGCCCAATGGTTTTTGCCACCAGATCCTATTCACTTCTTTTTGACATTTATCTCTTTTTATAATCATATGAATTAATCATTAATGGTTATAGCCACCAAATCATTTTTGACTCATTTTTAATCTGAAATGGAGAGAGAGGGGAATCAGAAGCACATAAACTTTCACCTTCCAGACTTGCAGAAGGAATCTGATCCGATGTATACCAAGCCCCAAAACAAGCTGATAATGTCAGGATTAGTGTTGGAAATCACCTTGGTTCCTTCGAACTTTCTAAGCAAGTGTGATATAGCGGCAGGATGATCCACTTTGGTATCTCTAGTAATCTCTGCAGACAGCCTTATAAGAATGGTGCTAAAGTGTGGTTAGTCAATAATAAATCTTGATTTTTTGACTCAACTAGAAATTTGAAAAACTTATATAAATATAGAAATGGAAATCAAAAACAAATAAATCGCATTAGTGAGCATCCCCCAGACTTAAGTTACAATGTCCCCAGTGTAATCTGTCCCAGATTGGTTAGAAAAAATCAAATCATAAGTAAAAGTTTAATTAAAAAAACTCGATACCTCTCTCTGTAAGAGAGTGTCGATCGGTGGTAGGCAGGTGTGGTCGATTGATGGTCGCGATCCATTGTTGACTGATGGCACCTCTATGGTGTGATCGATGGTGGACTCACACAGTCTGCAAAAGAAAAGTAAAACTCGAAATAAATAGTAGTATAACTAAAAACTAAATAAAAACTTACTGAACAGTGGGTTGCCTCCCACTCAGCATTTGGTTATAGTCTTAAGCTTGACGTTTTGAACTTTCTGACTAGTATGGAGGTGGATCAACACTTGGAAAACATACATAT
Source organism: Moricandia moricandioides (assembly GCA_905132885.1). Lineage (NCBI taxonomy): Eukaryota > Viridiplantae > Streptophyta > Magnoliopsida > Brassicales > Brassicaceae > Moricandia > Moricandia moricandioides. The sequence goes on from CAJHQQ010000022.1 coordinate 111,138, forward strand.
TCTTTGCTCTTCTGAAACCATGTACCAACAAAGCTTCTCATTGCCTCATCTCCTATGGCTTTCTCAGTCTTTATAATCTCTCTCGCACCCTCCACTGAATGCATTCTCCTTTGTAGATTCTCAATATTTCGCAGTAGCATTCTAAGTCTGGCAGCTGTAGTCTCTGGTATATCCTCCAATTGATGAGAATCATGCTCTGAGAAAAAAAAAGCAATCGCATCGAACATGTCTTCTATAATGTTTCTGCTACGGTTTTCTGTCTGTCTATCTCAGTATCGATTGATTGCATGATGTTGTCGTCGATCGATGTCAGTATGTTTGCTCCAATCGCATGTTGTCTTTGAAAAGTATCCAAATCTTGATGTGTCTCATCCATGCGTGTAGACAAACCAGTGAGGCAATTTTCTATAGGATAGTAGAAATCATCAAGCCTCTTGTAGAAATCATCCAGTGACATCTCTTGAGCTTTGTAGATCTCATGCACAATCTCATCAATATTTGTTCTGATGTATGTCTTTTGTTTCTTCATAGACAAGCGATCTTTGCTGCATGTTCTGGTAAACATATGTAGCTCTGCTCAAACATAGTAGCTCTCTCGAGAACTGCTTTGATTTTTTCTTCTTGCACATTCACGACTATTTCGTCTATAGCTCGTGCATTACCATTCTCATCTCTATAGATGTCATACTCATCTTTCTTTTCCCAATGGAAAATTCTTTTGCCATCAGCATCATAAGCTCTCTTTTGTGCTCTATACGACCGTCGATCGATACTGGGTTTATCCAACCGTCAATCTTGGACTTTCTGAACCATAGGCATTATAAGTACAAAACTTGTGTAACCCTAGAATGGTAGTGTCGATCGATGCATGATGTCTGTCTTCGATCGATCTAGGATGTTTGGAAGTGTATAGATCATTATGGATCGCCTCATTTTTCTGCTGCTCAATGTCCATCGACGCTGTTACTTGTGCGTCTATCGATGGCTGATGATGTTTTCCAAATAAATTTCATGATCCATTAGCCATAACAAGGACATCTGCTACATCCTCCTTAGATATATGTAGAATTCTCCCAAAAAGAGCATGTGCTCATGCTTCTAGGTCTCTCAAATTTCCAAACTCATAAGGTCTAAGATAACCAATATTTATATATTCTCTCTAAGTTCTTGTTCTGGTTTGCGTATTATGTCGTTCGATGTCCAGGAGATGTCGTTGATCGATGCTCGATTATCCACTTTCACGTTCATTACCCAGCCAGCTTCTTCCAGTGCTAGGCCGCAATACTCAATCAGCTCTTCCTCTTTGTAATCGGCATCATCTTCTTCTTAAGCTTCATTTTATCCTTGATATGCCTTATGTGTGTCGATCGATGGTGTATGGTGACCATCGATCGATGCTCGATTATCAAACTGTTGGCCGAGAAGGTTTACCGGTCCATTATCCATGGCAAGTATCTTTGCTATGTCTTCCTCAGTGACATGTGAAAGTTTTCCATCCATAGCTTTTGTGTGACCTTGTGAATCTCTCACAATACCAAACACATCTGGTTGTAGATAATCATATTCCTTATCATGTTCTGCTCTTGAATTTAGTTTGAACTCTGCTTTAATATCAATATTGATCAATAGTGTATGGTTAACGTGGATTGATGTCGATTTCCTGATTCGATGAGAAACATCAAAACACCAGCTTCTTCCATAGCAATACCACGATACTCGATTATCTCTTCTTTTCTATAATCTTTGTCATACTCGAGGTAGGTTGGGTTGTATTTGAAACCTGCATGGTAGGTGTTGATTGGTTCTGAAGTAGGATTATCGATCGATAACAAAGGGCGGGTGTCTACCGATTGCTGAAACTTCAAACGCGTTGATCAATTTTCTGGGTCCCCATCTTCCGACTCCTCATTGAACTCATAATATCATAATCATGTGGCCACAAGCTCTGCATCATTACACAATTCAATCAGAGTAGCTTTGTTTTTATTGTTAACAACTTCATAAAAATATTTGGATCAATTAAAGATATATTCAACATGTATAACTTCATATCGCATATAGCTCCCACAGTGGCCATGAATTCTCTCCCAATTAGTAGTGAAGAGTTTCAATCTATCATGATGTCCATCACATGGAAGTCTACTAGGACTAGGGTGTTGTTAATCTGCACCAGAACATCTTTTACCATCCCTCCTAAGTTCACTTTTGAGCAGTCTACAAATGTGAAAAAATCATTGGAGGGTTCCACTTTCAGGTTCAGCTCATCTGCCAAAGTCATTGGCATAATGCTCACTGATGATCTAGTATCACAGAGGGCATTGATATATTCGCTGCCCTTGATGAAATATGGAACCACGAACTTCCCAGGATCACTTTTCTTCCTCAGACAAGTCCTTTGCTTCATCTTCTCTCTGAGATGATTGAACTTGATCTCTATATCATCATATGTTTCCCTTGTTTCCCTAAAAAATATCCAAAATCTGTGAGTATAATAAGCTTCATCAAAAGGAATATCTAAAGGAATTTTGAAAACTCTTTTAGTAAAGTTATCCATCTCTTTCTCATTGGCTTCTCTGCGTTGATGTTTGGCGATATTTTTCTTCCTCTAGGAGTGTCCCTCATGTTCTCTATCAAGATCCATAGCTTCAGACGTGTCTGTATTTTGTTTTGATGCTCGGCAGTCGAACTGGTTTTCTAATTTGTTGATCGATGCTCAGGTTGCATTGTCGATCGATACCGCTATCTCTCTGTCGGTCAATGTTCTCGTCTCTGTGGCGATCAACGTTAATCTATTCACACAAAACAACTGACACTTCAGGAATCGTAGTCGATCGACGCTCATCGCTTAGTGTCGATCGACACCAATGGGAAATGTCGAATGACATAGAACTTTCGACACAAAAATATCCTTCTTGGAGCTTTTCTCTCTTAACTTCCTGCCAAAAATCACCATCAATCAATGTATTGACGTGGTGCTTCTGTCCAGCCTCCATTTTCTCCTAAATCAGGCTCTCATACCTCATAATCGTTTCACTTGTTTGCATCACTTGATTCTCCAACTTCTTCACATGGGTGTTGAGGTTTTCAAACTTGGTATTGAGGTTGAGGTAAAAACCATCTATCCTTCCATTGAAATCCACAGTCATCTTCTGTTGTCCCTCTAAAACTCTGTCAACCATTGCTTCGATCTTGATTTCGTGAGCCTTTGGAGGAGGATTCTAGTAGTAAGAAGATCCATAAGTCTTGTTGTTGTTGAAGGACTTCCGCTGTGAACCCTGATTAAAGTTACTCCTTTGACTATTCCCATAGGAATTCCTGTTGAAACATGGATTCCCTTTTCTCTGGAAACCATTTCCACCAATGTAGTTCACATCCTTTTCTTCAATCTCATCATCTCCAAACTATTGCTTCTACTTCTGCAAAAGTAACATGCTTGTTGAGAAATTTCTGAACACTATCCAGTTTTGCCTTGACCTCTTCAATATGCTCCTTGCTCAAAGTTGGAGTTGATTTCTTTCTCTCAAAAATTGTATTGTTGGTGCTGTGCTGGATGCCAGATTCTCAATCAATCTCGTAGCTTCTTTAGAAATCCTAGTGCTGAAATTCCCCTCACTAGTTGTGTCCAAAGCCATCTGATATTGTCATCCAATACCTCTGAATAAACTTCTAAGAAGCTACACTTCGTTGAACCCGTGATGTGGACAATTTCTCTGGTATGACTTGAATATGATTCAGGAGTTTCTGAAAAACTCTGAAGGCTCTTGTGAAAAAGTATTGCTCCTTAGATCTTCTCCTCTCGCGTCACCAAAGAATTTACGCAAGAAAGCGTTCTTGATGTCAGTCTAGGATGAAAAAGATCCTGGTGGTAACTAATTAAGCCAATATGAAGCTTCTCCAGCAAGTGAATACTTGAAGACTTACAAAACAGATAGTCCTCAGGGACTCCATTGGATTTAATAGCAGTCACTAGATCCTCAAATCGCTCCAGATGATCCATAGGTGCTCATGTCGCAACCCATGGTAAGGCGTCTGCGTTACAAGTCTGAAGAAAGCGGGCTTGATCTCAAAATCGTTTCTCTAAAAAGTTGGAGGACGAATGGCGGATCTGTTGGCGTAAAACTGATCTGAACGGTTGCAGTCGGCCAGTGTTCTCTGAGCATCTTGGGCATTAGCTTCAGGTTGAGCTACTGCAGCGTCTTCTTCCATTTTTGCTTATGTATCAGGGATTAAAGTCTCTGATCGTCTATCTTTTGACCTGCTGCATTACATAGATAACCGTCGAGGTCATGTAAGTCTCCACTCTCATCCCGCACCAATACTAAAGTCGCAACCATCTGAACTCGTCTGCTACTGTAAATCGATGCGGGTAAGTTGTTGTCAATTGATGTGGTGAGATCAATGTCGTTCGATACTCGAGTTCTTATGTCGGTTGATTATGTCTGTATAGAAGTGTCGGTCGACGCTATGTAGGTGTTGTCGATCGATGCTAGTCGTCTTCCTTTGTGGATCGTACGTTCGAGTTTTTCCGGGTCTGAGAATAGTAGGTCTTGTCTTTTATTGCTCCTGGTACTTCTTTGCATGTACCTGAAAAACAAAGAAAAGGAAAAGTTTAGTAACTTGAAAGTAAAAACAAACTTAGACAAAATCTTAGAAATTAAATCTAATGGCGATCAATGCTCCCTGGCAACGGCGCCAAATTTGACATTGGTATGTTTATTATTCTAGCAGTGTATGAATATCCTAAACCATTAACTATCAAATTAACCCTAATCTTAACACATAAATAATATTTTTTCCAAGAGAGATCAGGTGTAGTACTTAGGGATCGAATCCACAGAGAAAAATGGCACACAATAGATTTCTTATTTCTAAAGACTAAGCTCAGTATATATATATATATATATATATATATATATTAGTAGTAAACAATCAATTTAAGAAATATTCCCTATCAAGAGGTATAGATGCAATATAGAAATATGATAATAATGTTTTAATGTAAATATGGAAATATGCTATTAAACTAACTAGATGCAAATGTAAATATGATAGATCTATGGTTTCAAGCTTAATGGATTACTAGGTGACCGGCCCGCACCCTGTGCGGGCATAAACCAATTCAAATTATGGATTAAGTAGTACAAAGTTTAGCACTAACGGATTTTATATCATAAGACCACCGTCTTTGGGAAAAAGCATCAGGCACAGAAACATGTTGGTACTCGATATTTTACACGGACGAGATGGAACAAAGTAACTTCAGTATCAAGAGGTAGTCGTTCCGGTATGCATAATTGCAACGTCCCAAAATAATTTGTGTGTTTAAGAAGATATTTTATTTTCCAAATCTGGTATTAATAGTGTATAGTTTTAGAAGTAATATATTTTATATTATCACTAATTAGAATTGTATTGTATGTGTTGTAAGTCTTTATTTTAGGTAAAAATATTATTATGTTTTATTTTTTCGAAAAGATTATGTAGACATATTAAAAGAAAATATAATAAAATTACAAGTATTATCCATAAATTATATCAAGTATGAAGTACTTGATCAAGTATGAAGTACTGTATCGATAATGAAAACAACTTCCATTAGAAACCTGCAAAAAATGTATTTAATTTTGTAAGCAAGTGGACGTGTTACATAATTTGAAAGATTTATTCTTTTATATTCTTTATTGAACAGAAAAAATATTAAAGTGACATACCATTATCGTAATAGTCGGAAAACTGATTGGCAATGAAATACTATCAATCTTCATACTCATCATTACCCATCTGGCAAATTGCAAAAAATAAATAATTGTAACAGTTTATATATTTTAAAAAAATTATTGGAAAAAAGTAGATAACATACCGTGTAGATAAATAGTTTCAACCTAACCTGCAATGAAATATTATCGATCTTCATACTCATCACTACCAATCTGGCAAATTACAAAAAATAAATAATTGTAACAGTTTATATATTTTAAAAAATTTATTGGAAAAAAAATCTTGAGCACAAAGATTCAAGATAACCTCAAGTTTAAAGAGCACAAAGATTTTGCACGTTTTCCTCAAAACCATCTCCTTGTCTGACCATTTTTCTTGTGCAAGAAAATGCATGCCGTGTAGAACCATGGTTTTTCCAAATAGCTTCAATTTTAGCAACAACCATACACTTTCCGGCCTATTTTAAACCATTTAAATACCAATACATTTTTTAGTAAAATCATATTTAAATTAGTTTTTTATTTAACAAAAGAAAATGTTTGGGTACATAAAAACTACCAAAATATTTACCGATTTTGCTTCAATAATTTCAGATATTGTTTTCTTCATGTTTGTCATTGCTTCAGGAATACTGTGTTATGACAAATAACTATATCAACCTTCATACTCGATTTGTATGACATAATGATAGAGAAGATAGAGAGTGGAGATTTTAACATCTTTGTACTCGATATGATCTATAAAATTTCGATATATTAGGTTTATTTATAAGAGCATATGAGATAAATAGGTTATGTAAATATATAGTTTGAGCAACAAAATATTCGTATTCGTATTAATTTGTGAAACAGTAAACTAAACAACACATGATAAAAGCTGAAAGATTAAAAACATAGAGAAAATTATAATTTCACATCGTATCTAGATTTTCTTCCATTTTGGATTTATAATTTCTTATCCTTTTTAACTTTTGATTTAGTAAAAGTTTTTAGCCATTTGGATTAAAAGAGTAGGGGTGTTCAATCCGGTAAAAAAAATCAAACCAACCAAATAGAGAAAGTGATTTGGATCTAATAATACCAAATAAATTGAATGAATGTTGTTTAGAAAACATATTAAAATATGAATATAGTTCTTTTGATAATCAAAATAGGAGGCACGTAAATGTAAATATTCTAGAACTCAAATGGTTTCAAGCTTAATGGATTATAGGGAATAGGAGGCACGTAAATGTAAATATTCTAGAACTCAAATATTAACTAGTATAACTTTTTTAACTCCAACTCTCGTATGCGAGGAAAAGGAAAGACCATCGATCGACGGCTTAGGTCTCATGTCGATCGACGGTGAAATCAGAAGGAAGTGTGAAAGGGATTTGATAAGTTCACTAAGCTAAATAGACCATCTCTCGCATGCGCCTAACAACCTAGTTCAATGGAGTTTATTCTGGCACAAAACATACTCTCGTAGTCGTCCATTTCCTACTTTCGAGATCCTAGTTAGCTACTCTAGAATGCAAGCATGAAGCACAACTCAATTGATGGATATTAACTTAACCTAGCAATCCTACTTTTGGGTTAATCCATGATTGCTATCATTCAACCCTAAACCTAGTTGATAACTACTCAGACATAATCAAAGAAAGTTAAATAGCCTGAATATAATGCATAGATAAAATACTGGGGTTCCAATACAAATCTCCCGAAGGAGTTATGAATCTTCTCCCCTAAAAACCCTAAAACACTAATAAGAACTAAACTCTCAAGAACATTCTCTCTCTCTCCCTCCATCCTCTCTTCTTCCTTAGACAATGGCATAGATAATATATTTAGGTTAAAACTCGTCCAGGGGTAATCTTGTAATCTTGTGTCTTGTCTTGTGCTTGAAGCCGGTTGTGTCTGTGATTGGGCTGTCGCTCGATGGCAAGTATGCAAGATCGATCGAACTTGGTATTGTAACATCGGTCGACGCCAAGGTAGTGTCGTCGATTGACGATTGTCTTGTACTTTGACTCTCTAAATGATCAGCTACGGATTCTTCTCCTCTAAATGATCCAAAAGCTCCAAGTATCTCCATATATCTCGAAAACGTACTTGGACCTGTAAAGACTCTAAAACGTAGTCTAGACACACATAATAAACCCTAAATAGAGCCAATAAAATGGCCTAAAACTGGTAATAAATAGGTTATATCATATGCTTAAAGGATAGAAGCATCCAATGGGCTTTGGATAATGGACAAGACAATCATGTCTTCTTTTTCCCATTTCCCTTCATCGACAAGAGTTATCTCCTTGTCTCTTTCTTATGGATTAGACGGTTTTGGAGCTGCATCATCAGTAACATGACTCCACAATCCTTTACCTCCAAGTGTTGTCTTTACTAGGTGAGCCCACAAAAAGTAGTTTGGTCCTTTCAGAACCACCATAATGACCACAGATTTTTTGTTGTTCTCCATCTTGATCAATTTAGAATGATAGAAGTTTCAAGTGTTGTTCTTGAGCTTCAATGGTTTGCGGAATGAAGAAAGCTTCAAGCTTTTGTTCTTGAGATTCCAAAAGAGATTTCAAAAATAACAAGAACATGTTATGAGCAACCTAGCTCTGATACCATAAAATATTTAAGAAAAGATTGATTATACACAAATATTAGTAAAATAGAAGAGATTATAAAGATTTAGAGATTAAGATCCGAGAGCATAAGAGAAGATGGAGAGAATAGACTACATTAATTTTTATTGCTTGCAGATTACAGTATATATAGAGAGAAGGAGATACAATTGGTAATGTAAACAAGAAAGAGAAGCATGTGAAGTCAGCTTAACCGAGGGGCGTCTGGTATGAATACTTGGTCGAGATGGCTCACACGCTTGATGCCAAGAGCGTCTTGACTATATGCTCTTTCCCTTTACAGCTAGCCACAGCTCATACGCGCTTGCCTTATCCTTCAACGGCCAAGTCCGGATACTAGAGACCAAACCTTCTTCTACCTTCAGTAAGTTCACCACAATACTCCTTTCGTCGATTTAACTTTTCACCCATGGTAGCTCCATTGTATGGACAGGCCATGATCCGTACACTTCGCCCTATTTTTTTACATGTCAAAATGTGCTTAAAGGTCGAATGGGAAAGTGTTGTGTTCGAGTGGTCTGTACGGTCGGCCGTACAGTCCGTACGATCCGTACACTCGCCCTATTTTTGCACCACCCTTTCTTGTCTTCTCTTCTCTACACAAACACCTCTTAAACCACCTCTTCTTTATTCCTCAACTCAACACCTTCTGGTTATGAGGTTAGAGCTTGGGAGGATTCTTGGATTTTGACTATTCATGCGAGGCTGGCCCAATCTAATGTTCTTGTAGTCCACTTGAAGATGACAACTAGTGATTTTTTTCAAGGTGAACTACATAATGGAATGTGGAAATTCTTGAGAGTTAGTTGTACGAGGACATATAACTTATTCGGAGCTTGGACATAAGCCAGTCCACCCACCGAGATACTTTTCGTTGGAGCTATAACATGAGTGATTAGTACACTTTCAAGTCAGGATATTAGGTAGTTAAGAATATCCTAAATCGAGAACCTAATATTGTAAATCCAGAACCCAATATCAGTAAGCTTCAAGCCTTGCATTGAAAATTAATGCTCCTGAGAAGATGCGCCATCTTGATACATCTAACTGTAGGAAGAAACTTGATACATCATCATATGCATTGTGATAATCATTTTACTAGATGTGGGGAGATTGATGAATATGTAACTCATACTATCTTTGAATGTCCACCTTATATATAAAAATGGGTCTTATCGTCTACACCATCCAGTCCAAATATTTTCTTGTTTTGAGTGTCTATACTATTTTGGACTATTTCTTCTGGTGAAAAAAAATATGGAAGATATAAAGTTGTATAGAAATTCTTTTTTCGTGGATAATATGGTATATATGTAAAGTTTAGAATGATAAATTATTCATAATAATCAACATGCATCCTTTAAAGTTGATTAGGCATGCTGAAAAATGCCAGGCCTGGTTTGCAATGAAGGCAACAACCATTATTGAGGTGCAACCACTATATCAAATAGCTTCACAAACCATATGCTCAGAACATTAGATGACTTTGAAAAAGCATGTCAGGCTAAATTCACCTTATAGGTAAAGAAAACCAAAGGAAGAGAAGTGTTCTCTCTGCATTTGAAGCTAAAAGCAATTTTCTGAGCAATGAGAAATATGTTATGCTACTCAACGTGTTAGCATTTTGGATGGGACTGAAAGGACATGATCTCGATGATTAAAGAACCAAAGGCATGGTCAAGATTTTCAACATACTTAAAGGAGTTAGCATCGCTAAAAAGAAGATTTCAAGATTTCTTACATACCTCGAGTTCAAAACGTGATTTTTAATTCATTAACTAAACCTGATATATCTTTTTATAAAGATTCTTTATGTTGGTTATTATATTCTGGCATACCTTCGTAGACCATCTAATATTTGAATAATGAAATAGCCTTTGATATTAAAAAAATGTATAATTTTTAAAATACAAAAATCTTTTCGTAACCTAAACTTAAAATACATAGCATTTACTAGCAAAATAAAAAATAATAATAATATAAATATCAATAAATAATTAGGTATAATATATCATTCAACAATTCATAGAAAATAATATAAATTTTTAAGATTAAAAAATTATTAAATAACTTTAAAATAGGCAAAAGACTTGTAAACATTTTATAAAATGATAACAGTTTTTATAAAACAGTTTATACTAAAAAAAATTAAGAACAACAAATAAAAAATTAGTAAACTTTTGCCTGAAGATATAAGAGCATTTCCAATGGGAGGTTCTAGCATTTAATAGTATGGTTTTTAACTTTATGAAAACTCAATCTAAAGTATCTCTGCATAAAATTTTTAGATTGAGTTTCCCGTAAATTTAAGAACTCCACAATTAAATTATATATATATATAGATAAATATATAGATATAGATATATTAAGAACCTCAATGCTATGACCTCTATTGCAGGTGTTCTTAGGGTAGGATTATTGGAGGTTCTTAGTGGGGTTCTTAAGGGGTGGGTCCCATTAATTCTCCCAAAACCCATCTCTTATTTCTTTTAAATAAGAATCTCATTTGCCATGTTTCTTACACTATTCGCGGGTCCCATTGACACGTGGCGGTCCGCGATTAGTTCATTTTAATTTTTCTTTTTTTTAAAGCAGAAAAAAAAATAAGAAATTCAGGTCTCTTGACCTGGGTTAAAGATGATCTTACATGATCTTCATGGGAAAGTTAAGAACATCAAATAAAAAAATAGTAAACTTTCGCATGAAGATATAATCGCAAAATAGATAGTGAAATAATATAATTGTGGTAATTTACAGATGAAAAAGTTGCTAAAACAAATCCTATGAAATAATAATAGATGTCACAAAAAAAATCCCCGAGAACTGTGGTAGATACAAGGTCAAAACCTTTTAAACCCCATGGCCGTAAGAAATTCTCCAAGAAAGTCTGTGGGATCTCAAATTCTTTTCAATTTTCTTTTTTAAAAAAAGCAATCTTCAATTCTGTGGGATCTCAAATTCTTTTCAATTTTCTTTTTTAAAAAAAGCAATCTTCAATTTAGGAAAATAATAAAAAGCTATTTTTGGTAAGAGCAAGCCTAAACTTTGACAGCGAACTCCCTCAAAGACAAGCAAAATGTCTTCCTTTCTTTTGGAACCCTCAAAAAAGATGACCAAAGTTTTGAACAATAAACACAATCCAAACAAAAAAGAAAATATTCATAGACGAAGAGACATCACCACACATCATATTTGTGATCAGATTCTTCATAAAGAACAAAACAACAGCAGCTATATTTCTTTTCCTTAACCCATGACTGCTGTTCAATTTCTCTGCCTCCTCCTCCTCCTCTTCTGTTTCTCCTTCACCCCTTCTCTGCAACACGTCAGGGAGTCTGAGCCGCTCATGCGGTTCAAAAGCTCGGTGAATATAACAAAAGGGGACCTGAATTCATGGAGAACAGGAACGGATCCTTGCAATGGCAAATGGTTTGGGATCTACTGCCAAAAAGGTGAAACAGTCTCCGGTATTCACGTCACTAAGTTGGGTCTCTCTGGGATCATCCATATCGAGGATCTAAAAGACCTCCCAAACCTAAGAACAATCAGGCTCGACAATAACCTTCTTTCAGGCCCACTCCCTCCTTTCTTCAAGCTTCATGGCCTCAAATCCCTCTTGCTATCAAACAACAGCTTCTCTGAAGAGATCGCTGATGATTTCTTCAAGGATATGCCACAGCTCAAGCGAGTGTTTTTAGATAACAACCGTTTCACTGGTAAAATTCCCTCATCCGTGATGCAACTCGCGGGCCTTGAGGAGCTTCACTTGCAAGGCAACCAGTTCTCTGGTGAGATACCTTCGCTTACAGATGGCAACACGATCTTGAAATCTCTCGACCTCTCCAACAATAACCTGGAGGGAGAGATCCCAAAGAGCATTGCAGAAAGAAAGAATCTACAGATGAACTTCCAAGGGAACCAGAAGCTTTGTGGACAGCCTCTGAATATCGAATGTGATGATAAACCGTCACCGTCAGGGAAAGACCCAAACGAGGTCACGGGGAAGGCTGTCTTTATGGTCATACTTTTTCTTTTGTTGTTCTTGATCCTGGTGGCAATTATAACAAGATGGAAGAAGAAGAGGCAGTCCGAGTTCCGGATGCTCGGCAAGGACCATTTAAGTGACCGTGAAAGCGGGGAAGTCCGTTTGCCAGAGCCGGTAAAGAAGCCTGCTGAGTCAACCAAGAAGCAGAGTAACCCCGAAGGTTCTTCTAAGAAAGGTTCAACTCATCATGGGAAAGGTGGTGCTGCAGGAGGTGGCATGGGAGACATTATAATGGTGAATAGCGAGAAAGGCTCCTTCGGTTTACCTGATCTCATGAAGGCTGCAGCCGAGGTGCTCGGAAATGGTAGTCTTGGATCGGCCTATAAGGCGGTAATGGCTAACGGGTTATCTGTGGTTGTAAAGAGGATTAGGGATATGAACAAGCTCGCACGTGACGCATTTGATGTCGAGCTACAACGGTTTGGGAAACTACGACATCCCAACGTTCTTACACCTTTAGCTTATCATTATCGTCGTGAAGAAAAGCTTGTCGTCTCGGAGTACATGCCTAAAAGCAGTCTACTCTACGTTTTGCACGGTACACATGCATGCATGCATGGCTTGGCCCATATTGTTATCCCTACTCACAACAAATTTTGAATTGTCTTTTAATAATTTCAGGAGATCGAGGGATTTGTCATTCCGAGCTAACTTGGCCAACAAGATTAAAGATCATACAAGGGGTTGCACGTGGGATGCTGTTCTTGCACGAAGAGTTTGCGACCTACGACCTTCCACATGGAAATCTTAAATCCAGTAACGTTCTATTAAGTGAAACCTATGAGCCAATGATTAGTGATTACGCATTCCTCCCATTTCTTCAGCCAAAAAACGCGTCGCAGGCTTTATTCGCTTTTAAATCACCAGAGTTCGCTCAAAACCAGCAGGTGTCGCCCAAATCAGACGTCTATTGCCTCGGAATAATAGTTGTAGAGGTCATGACGGGGAAGTTCCCTTCACAGTACCTAAACAATGGTAAAGGTGGGACGGATATCGTTGAATGGGTGCAATCTTCAGTTGCGCAGCATAAAGAAGAAGAACTTATTGATCCTGAGATAGCGACTAATACTGATTCGTTTCAACAAATGGTGGAATTGCTGCGGATCGGGGCTGCTTGTATTGCAAATAATCCAGATGACAGAGAAAACATGAAGGAAACTGTTACAAGGATAGAACGAATAACGATTTGACATGTTTTTAAGAGAAACAAAAAGCCTTTGGTTATCTGTAGATAAACAAACTTACGAGAAAGGTATGTTACATAAATAGGAGTAAAGATACTTACTTGTAACCGAAAAAAAAATTATCACATTTCTGTGTTCATAGGAAGAGGCCAAGAGAAAACCACATTTTTCTTCTTTTTTGGATTCATAGATTCTCTATTTTCCCCATTTTTCTTTGTCAAAAGACTGTAAAATCATATTAAAAGATTCTTTTTTCAAATATTTGTTGTATACACCGGCGCATGCATAAATATATTAGGTTTGATTGATAAAATCTTATTAAAAGAGTAATAGTTGCTACCAAATAACCTAGTTTAACTGTATATTGACCACTTTTTGTATTGTTCCTGAAAAAAAAATCTTTAAGTGGACCGGCTAACAACCAAACTCCGAATAAAATATATATTTTTCAGTACAACTAGACTCTCTAGACCATCATTATCCAGAGTTCTTAAAGGGGGTTCTTGCACTGTTTGCGAGCTCTATGACACGTGGGGCCGTGAACAGTGCAAGAACCATCTCCTAAAATCCCAAATTAAGAACTTATTTTTGATGGATTCTTGCACTGTTTACGGACCCCACTAACACGTGGCAGTCCGCAATTGGTTCATTTTTTTTTTCTGAATTAAAAAAAAAATAAAAAAAATAAGAACCCCAAAAGGGTTTCTTGGGATAATAATTCTCTAATATTTCCACATCCTACTCTTTAGGTTGACCATGAATAAGACCATGATTATCCCAAGTTCTTAAGAAAGGTTCTTGCACTGTTCGTAGGTCCCATTGACACGTGGGATCCATGAACAATGCAATAACCACTTCCTAAAACTACTAAATAAAACCCGTTTTTGGAGAGTTTCTTATACTGTTTACGAGCCTCAGTGACACTTGGTGATCCGCGATTGGTTTGTTTTTAATTTTTTTTAAGTCAGCCAAAAAAAGAAAAAAGAAATTAAAAACCCCACTTAGAGTTTTAGGGATAATGATGCCCTAAAATCATTTATTGTAATCCTTTGAACATGAACAGTAGGCTCGACTCGCTTCACATGAATCGTTAGAATCCATGAATCCTCGGATATAATCTATGCATAATGACCGAAATATTTTTTTTATTTAAAAAATTAATATTTATTTTTTAATTTTAAAAATTTTTAGTTACCCCAAAATTTCACTTCATAGTTCTAAACCTCAAATTTATATTAGTTAACCCTAAATATATAAATATATATTTATACTTTTAATAAAATTTTATTTTATCATTTTTTTCCTTAAAAAATATTTTTGTGACAATTTTTTATTTTAAAATTATTCTAAAGTATTTCTCACATAAATATCTATAAATATAGAAATCAAACATCGCGTATAAGCCGATCAAAATCTAATTAATAGTTATATTAGTATTCTCACTGTGTTAAACAAAAAAGTACTAGTGTTCGCACATTATATGTAGTTCACCTAGTTTTCATATTGTAGAAACGATTCATGTTTATTCACGTTGACCTATTCTAATTTGATAGTTGGAGAATTTTTGGACTTAACAAATTTTGTTTTTTACTTATAATAATTTTTAATAACCTTCAAATTTACCAGTATTTGTTATTTTTGGAAGTGGATACAAATTGGATAACAGACTGAGGACGGGTAACACATAAGTGCGCCCATGCATAATGATATACTCTGTAGTTACATTTCTTTTCCCACCGGATTAATTGAAAATTCTGTTGACAGAAAAAAAGAGAAAAGGTATATTGAGCAAGAATAGAATCCTGTAATTTTGCTCAACTATAAAAGAAGAAAAGGACCTTGTAATTTTTTAGAATATCGTTAGTATTGAACTATTGATGACATAATTAGAAACAAAAGAACCATATAATGGCGGAAGTAACGGAAAGACCAAGAAAGATCTGTTTTGCTAAGAAAATATAAAATCTAAAATAAGAAAATTATTGTTAAAATTAGAAATTAAATTGTAAATTTCGTTGTTCCGTTATTTGAAATCTCTCTCGTCATGTTCCAAACTAAAAAAAAAAATCCTCTAAAAAGAATAAAATCTTCCAGAGTTGCTAAATCCGTTTCTATGGCGTTTCCTCTTCGTGTCTAAGAGTGCTTCATTTCCATTTCCTCTTCTGGTAATCTGTACATCCTTATGTATCTATCATGAATAGTTATTGAGAATTCCAATGATATATTTTGATTCGTCCTGTTAACGATTTTGCTTGATATATTTGGATCTATGGCGATTAGTTTCCATGTGATTGATGTGTATTGATTTCTTCCTTATATATGGCTAGATTGCTGTTTGTTAGATTGATCTAAGATTACAAATTTATATAGGATCAATTACAAAAAAAAAAAGAAAAATTATATAGGATCAAACCATTTTTATATATTTTTCTTAAATGGATATTTAAAGACAAATCTTTATGAACTACGAGCATAAGTATTAGATAGACTCAGTTTTGCATTTTTTTATGGAGTGAGGTTCATAACTTATAATTTTTTTTTTTTTTTTTACATTTTTTCGCTAAAAGACGTTTTTTAGATCTCTTACTTAAGAAACCGTTCTTAACTTTTCTTAATTAAAAGTAAAAAAAACGTTTCTTTGAAAAGTTAAGAAAGTAAACATGTTCTTATTAGTTAAAGTATTTTTAAAACTATAGTAGGATTGATGTAGAACTTGGTTGAGATCTTAAGCAGCGCAATATGAACCAAAACAATGAAATATACTTCATCCTTTAATAATTTAAAAACTGTTTGCGGGATTCTAAATTGCAGCTTGCCTGGGAAGATCATATATATCCTTAACGAGGAGAAAATGGATGAAAACAACGCAGCAAAGTTAACCGGGATCAAGCAGATAGTGAGGCTAAAGGAGATTCTACAAAAATGGCAAAGTGTCACAATAGGGTCAAAGTCAGATGATACCGAGTTGGGAGCAAGAAAGCACACAGCCATTATTTCACCGGTTATCAACCAGAGGCTGTTGGATATGAAGACATGTGATTCGGATGAGGAAACTAACCAAAGTCCTGAGCCACCGCCTGATGTCCCTGAAGGGTATTTGGCTGTCTATGTTGGACCCGAGCTCCGGAGATTTATAATACCCACAAACTTTCTAAGCCACTCTCTGTTCAAGGTCTTGCTCGAGAAAGCTGAGGAAGAATACGGATTTGATCATAGCGGCGCCTTAACCATACCTTGCGAGGTCGAGACTTTCAAGTACTTACTTAACTGCATTGAGAACCATCCTAAAGATGACACCTCAGGTAATTAGCTCTTCTTCTTCTTCATCATCCGTCTTTAATATCCACACCTTTCTTTATTATAATGTTATGTAGATTCTTTCTTTGAACAACAACAGAAAAAGTATGAATCTTGAATGCACTCTTAAATCATTTTGGGGAGAGTAGAGAAGATCTTATAGGACTGTTTTTTTGTGTGTGTGTGTTGTCTTGCAGCTGGAGATTCAGTGGAAACGGAAGAGTAAATAACAAGTCACATATGAAATTCTTCCTTTTCTCTCTTAAAACTAATCCCCTTTTTTAACTTGTATTAGTGCTAATTGTCAAATATCCGACTGGTAATTGTCAAATCAGTCTTTGTATTTTCCTGATAATTTGTTTCTTCTATCTACTCTCCATTGTTTTTTTCTCAAAAAGGAAGAGTAGGAGATGATATGTTAAAGCGCATACTCCATTAAACAAATCAGTTTTTTCCCCTTCTATCTCTATCAGGGAATCAGTGTGATAGAGATTGTTTTATTGCCAAACTATCATGGTACCACTATCATCTGTTTAATGGAGTATGCTTAGTTCTAAGGTCTATGCAGTTGAGAAAATATGTAAAGAAGAAAAAGATCAAACTTTTATTGCCAATACAAGGAAAGCTCTCATGACATGAATAGCTTAAAAGCTATGCTGAAGCAAAAGCAGAAAAGAAATATTAAGTCATGAGTGAAATAACAGAAGTCGTCGACACGACACATAATGAAAGATATCTTTATCCTTAAGGGATCTTTTTGGCGTGTTGATGCAAAGAGCTCTCTTGGCTCTTGCATATGGAAAAAACTTCTGAAGTATAGAACCTTTGGCTACATCTTTTGCTCAGATGGAGATTAAAAGTGGAGCCCCAACTTCATTTTGGTTTGATGTTTGGTCACCTTTGAGAAGACTATATGATTTAACAAATTTTCGGAGGTGCATCGATATTGGCTTAAATATCAATGCTACTGTGGAATATGCAGTTCAACACTACCGTAGACGACGTCATAGATCAGAAAACTTGGATCTTAATTGAGGAAGAAATTCTCAAACTAAGAGTACAAAGGTTAGTAGCAGAGGCAGATGTGTGTTTATGGAGAGGGAAAGGAGACATATTCAAGCCTGCCTTCCATGCGTCTCAGACTTGGCAACTCATTAGGGAGATACGACCAACAGCCCAGTGGTATAAGGGTGTGTGGTTCTATGGAGCAACACCTAAATACTCGGTGATCAGTTGGATTGCAGTTCACAATAGGTTGGCTAACGGAGACCGTCTTTTACAGTGGATTCTCTGTCAAGCTTCCCTTGAAACGCAAGACCATATTTATTTCAGTTGTCCTTATTCAGAGACAGTATGGAAGAACCTTATGGTGAAAATACTTGGACCGAACTACTCCAACAATTGGAACAATGTACTAGAGTTGTTGACAGTAAATATCCAGAGCCGCACGAAGGAGTTTTTGTTTCGTTATGTGTTCCAGGCTTCAATACACATAATTTGGCGTGAGAGGAATGGCAGGCGCCATGGCAAAGTTCATCACAACTCAGACTACATGATTAGCTTCATCGACAAGCAATTACACAACAGAACCAGTTAGCTCAAAGGGAGGGGAGAGAAACATATGGATCAAGCTATGAGGGTTTGATATGCATCACGAGAGTAAAGAGATAAAGATTTTTGTTTCTTGCTAATTTTTAAACCATGTTTGTTGCAAAACAAGATCAAAGAGCACATAATCTGTAAAAAGGTTTTTTGATCTGAATAATTTAACATTCTTGTTTTTTGCTAATTTTTAAACTATGTTGGTTGCAAACTAGATCGAAGAACACATAATCTCTAAAAAAAGTTTTTTGATTTGAATAATTTAACATTTTTCAAAAAAAAAATAATCTTTATTCTTTGAAATACGAAAAATAATTTTTTTCATACTCATATTTCACTCTTCTTGAGCAAGGGATACAACTTGAGCCTTCAAGACATAAAAGGAACGTGAGATACGCACCAGAGAAAGCACAAAGTTACATATCTCAAGGGTAGAAAAATGCGTACCAGTGGGCGATACTTGTGTGACAGCCCTTCACGTGGGACCCAACTGGCGATGCAGTGCATCACTCCTAATATCTTACCATGGAAATATCCACATCCACCGGTAGGTTATTGGTGAGGTTCGAACCCATGACCTCACACTTTAACAATTTTCCCACAGAAAAGTTGTTAGGAGTCTCCGCGAGTATATCTTCCAGGTATTCCTACAAAAGCCCACCAAAAGATAGTTGAAATAATTATAAAAACATAGAACCTATAAGACCTGAGTTATAGTTTATATTTTACTCTCCTAATCCTCTCATTGAGATCTGGTCCAAGTGCGATGGGTCTTGCTTATATATAGTGAAGAAATCACATAAAAAGATCAATAAGATATTCTAGAAAGTTCAACGGCCAGGTGCCCAGTGGCGGAGCCAGACTGAGATTCTAAGATGGCAATTGCATAGTTTGCATACACCATAAAGGTCGATAAGCTAATTTTTGCAATATTTTCTCAGTTTTGTTTCTAAAATATAAGCAACATTTTTTTTTACATTAAATCCACATGGGTCAAGTGACCACCTCCCATAAGGGTGCCTCGAGAAGGTCAAGAAGAAGATTCCGCGTGTCTCCCCAGACATACCATTCAACAAGACCTGTTAACAGGGTCAAGCCCAGGCATGGTTATTGGCTTGTTCTTCTCCTTGAGCATACATCTTTTTTAATAGACGTAAAATAAAGGGTCAGGTTTCACTAGTAAAAAAATTCAAGGTAGCCACGACGTTGCAACTTGAAAAATTGTGGCTAAATCGAAAAGTCACGGTTTAGCCACATTTTAATCACGATTTATCCACATTTTAAAAATCGCCACGATAACATAAATATAATGGCTAAAATATAACTAAAATAATCATAATTTAGCCAAGAAATCGCTAAATTAACCATAATTTAACCACATAATAATAGTGATTATACATGTAACCATGACTTTGCCAAGTTTTTTTCTCGTGTCTACTGTTTTAGCACTACCTTTCTACCTTATTTCGGTCAGGTCCGGCTTTGAGGGTGTGCACACAGTGCAAAAGCACAGGGCCCAACTTTAATTTCACTAATTTTCTTTAGAAGTTAGGGTCCAAATTTTTTAAAAACATTACAAAATAGGGCCCAGTTATTTCAATGGTTATATTTATTAAAGAACATTTTTTAAAAAAAATTGGATTAGCACCGGGCCCTAGATTCCTTTGAGACGGGCCTGATTTCGGTCGCCGTCTTAATAGCCACGATTTTTTCACATAACATGGCTATTTAAATTTTTTTCTCTTTACCATAAACTATAAATCTCAAACTTAAATCATATGTTTTAAATACTAAATACGTTCTCAAATTATAGTATTTTCAAACTTTAAACTCAAATATTAAACACAAACTCTAAATCTAATTTGCTTTTAATTCCATTCTAAGTCTTAAATCTACATATTAATTATAAACTCTAAAGTACATATATCGAATCCTATATCCTAAATACAAACATCAAATATATATACTATTAAAGTAGAATTTTAGAAAGGATTCTATCCTTGTTTTTTCAATTTATTTACAATGTCATGCCACTACGTTTTTAATCTTTCATCTATACTATTAAAACAGAATCCCTATTAGAATTATGTCCTTACTTTTTGTGATTATTTACAAGGGAATACCACTCTCTTATTTAAATACCATAATTAATTAATATTAATCAAAAAAATAATTGAGGAAATAGTCCAAAACTAAAAAGAAAATTAATCATGTATAACTTTTATTCTTTATTATTTATATTCAAAATATACAATTATATTTATTATCATAAAAACTATTTAAAGAAATTTTCAAAAATGTAACCACTATAAATTTTTATATAATAAATTTAAGAATAATATAGTTTTGCAGTTTATAGTATTTTTATAAACATTAAACTAAACAACACTATTTAAATTTTTATTAAAAATAATAATGAAAAAAATTACTAATTTTAAAATGTTTGAAATGAATATTCACTATGTAAAATCAATATTATAAATATGTTTGTAAATTTGATCAAAAAATAAAATAAATATGTTTGTAAACAAATATCTTAACAAATAATTTATTAATGTGTATAAAATCATTTAACTTAACATATCAATAACAATTTTGGAAATTTGTCAGAAAAATTACTTTCCACAACAAAATATTTTCAAATATACATTTTATTACTGGAAATTATATCCAGTTGTAACACATTAAAAATTATATAAAAATAATAAAATAGAAATAGAAAAATATATTATTTTGATTCTCATATATATATATATATAGAGAGAGAGAGAGAGAGAAAATTTTAGATAAATTTAGGAGATTAGCAAATTATATATGTTAACATATGCTATATATACGGATCTCCGAGTCTATTTGTTCGAGAATAGGTGTATATTTGATATAAAAACAAAGATTAAAATTCAAACATTATAAAAAAATAAATTTAAGATTTTTTTCTAAGAAAAAGTATAGAATCATGAATACCTTATCAAAATGATCAAGAAAATATATCCGCGCTTTGAAAACGCAAATCAAAATTTAATTAATAATTATAATTGAAATATTCTCGATCCATAATAAGATATTAATTTTAGAAAAAAAATACTATTAAATAGGAATATTTTCCGCATAATAAATCAGCATACTAAAAAATCATCATATTGTGATAAATATTTCAAATATATATCTTCGTAATAAATATCTTACTAACTCAAAAGATTATATAGATTTCAACTTGACAACCAAGATATTTTAAAATTTATTCTTATCTAACCTAACCAACTATCTACCCTATAAGTAGTCCATTGAACCATTTTCTTAGTAGGCATTAATTCTTTGTCTGATTTTTGTGTGTGGTGTGTTCCTTTTAGTTATTACGTTTAATTTTATTGGTTTGCATCCTAATTATTTATTCTTCGCTAAATAACCTGATAATTTATGTGTTGTGCAGGGAATAAACTAAATAGAGTTGATGGAAAACTACCAAAAATTACTAAAAATCTGATGTCTGTGAATGATAATTCGAAAGAGGTTACTTCTATTTTGGAGGTCATAAGCATAACCCTTTATCTAAAAAACTAGGTAGTGATCTGCACCCTGTGCGGGATGAAACAATTATAATTATGTTTAAATTACAAAATTGTGATTATGTATATTATATTATAATTTAATTAAAATAATGTTTATTATAATTTAGTTATAGAAATACCGGCTTGGGTTTTAATAAATATCCACTATTTAAAACCCTATAAACATACACAGAAATTTGCTAAGATTTGAGGCTCACCAGTTGAACCAATATGTAATCTGATTTAATTGATTAAAATTTTTATTTTTAAAATTGAACTTTAATGTTTGCATTGGATATTTAAATAATAATTTATTTTAATCTTATTTCATTTTTTATCATATGTTGTATCTTCGACTTGTTACAAAAATTTTTTTTAATTTTTTTTCATATTTTATGTGAAATAAAAAAAATTAGAAACTTTACTATATTTTTAAACATGTTTTTGTATTTTTAATATTGAGATATATTATATAAGAAAATTATTCAATAGCTGAATAACTAAAAATAGTCTGGTTAATATTTGGGTCGGGTTTTACAACATTGATTAAAACATATTTTTATTTTTATTTTCTTATAATATACTTTTATATTAATTTTACCAAAATGATTATGATTTATATACTAATTAGAGATATGTATTAAAATTATTAGGATATTTTGGTAGATATTAATATATGTAGATACACTTACAAAAATTTGGATATATTATAGTGTATAATTTTAAAAAAAATTTTACTATCTAAAATAAAGTTGGGTCCAAAATTTTGCTTAGATTTTATTAGTATTGATATTGTAAGAATGCTATTTATTTGTTGAAATGGTTATGAATTATCTAATTAATTGTTAACATTGATTTGGTACCATTTAAAAACTTGTTATTCATGGATGTCTATATGAATACTTATAGATATTCTAGTTCATAATTTTCTAAGAGTAGATTATAGTATTGTTACCATATAATGCTATAATATATTGAGATTTGTTAGTACCTATAATCAGTGATATTTGTTATCACTAAAATTCTTCGTGAAGTTAATTTAGGATATAAAAACCGATGCAGATTTGGTAGTTTCCATATTCGGTGAGATATTTTAATATTTTTTTTTTTTTTGTGGTTGTAACAAATATAAACCAATTTTTTAGTTCTTATAGTCAATGAGATTCTTACCATTATATTATGTAATTTAATAGTATTCAG
Organism: Moricandia moricandioides; assembly: GCA_905132885.1. Classification (NCBI taxonomy): domain Eukaryota; kingdom Viridiplantae; phylum Streptophyta; class Magnoliopsida; order Brassicales; family Brassicaceae; genus Moricandia; species Moricandia moricandioides. Next base: position 134,361 of record CAJHQQ010000022.1, read on the forward strand.
TGAATTTGTTGATTTAACGCCGAGTTTATATTCAGGTATTTAAAATACATTACTTTGTTGACCTTAAGTTTTGTATATTTTTTTTCGAAGTGTTTGCTATGGTTAGATTATATGCTATATAATCAAAACTCTAAACCGATATAATTGAAAGTCTAAACCAATATAAACTTAAAGTATATCATAATCAAAAGTATAAAACATAAAATATATCATAACCAAAAGTTTTGTTAAAGCAAACAATTCGAAAATCTAGGATGATAGAAAGGTTGTTCTTGTACCAAATCATTATTATAAGGGATCAAAATAATGTTTGTATATGTTTTAAAGAAATTTTTTTTTTAAAGAAGACAACGTGAACTTGCACTATTCGTTTGTATTTTGATATATAATGAGTATACAAACTTTATACAATGTACGAATGTGTAGTTTATGTGATAATATATATATAATATCAATAAATGATATAAGTGATGGGATGTCCAATGGAATTTTTTATGTAAATAATATAGTAATAAAAGCGTTTTTATAATAAGGATGTGAGAATGCTTAATATGCTGACACCTAAACATAATGAAATTTTTGTTATTAACTTACACTTTTAAGGTTAGTTCTTAAAAAATGCTCTTACTTTAATATATAAGGGATATTGATGGAGGTTTTTTCAGTTTTAGTATATGTTTTCATGGTACCCTGTTATTAATTTTTGTTTCTTTTTCTTTTGTCAGTTATAGTGAGAAGAACGAATTTACTCCAATCACAGAAAAGGCTACCGAATTTTTTTAATGATCTTCATATATATAGTCTCTGGTATTATGGAGAAACTGGAAAAATCAAAAACACTATTAGAATATGAAAATATCACATTAATATTCATTTGCATGACCAATTTTTCTTATCTCATTGTTTCATGCAAGAAAAAGATAGTCTCTCATCTTCAAACTCCTTCGCCTCTAACCATTACTTTATCTAAAGGTGAGTTTTTGGATTTCCTTTAGACTAACCTTGCTTTGCATCCTTTGCAACTATGTCGTTTCTAATCATTAACTTTTATATTCGCTTCTTTGATATACTTTTAGTGCTTGCTTCTGAGTTTTATCGGATCAACGAGTATCAGACTGTGAGTGAATAGCAATTTTAGGGGTTTTGTCGGTTCATATCAAGTTTTTAACTACTGATTTATCACTAAATCCAAACTAGATAATATACGGATCATCGAGTCTACCGGTTTGACCAGGGATCTGGATCGGATAACGAGTATGTTGAAACTCAAACATTATAATAGAACAACTTTAAAAATTATTTGTATTCTAATAAAAGTTATCAACTATTGTAAATTTCATCAAAATGGTTAACAACAAAGAAAATCGCAATTTCAAAGTGGGTGAAACTGTAAAACTTAAACTCCAAATCATAAAAAAACTTTTAACCTAATTTTTAAAACTTAATCTCAATTCTTAAAAAGTAACCCCGAATTTCATATTGTATGAATATTAATCTATAATGTCCCTGAAGACTTCCAAAAGATTTACAACAACCTATTTTAGCCTACATTTCCTAGGGAGTGCAGAAATCACCAAAAAACCATTAATAAAACTCGTTTCTCTATGGTTCCAAAAATGAAAGTCTTTTCTCAGCCATAGGACTTTTGAAAACTTTTTGAGCCATATGATTTTCCTTTTTCCTTCTCTCCTTTTTGAGTGGGACCCACATTGTAATCTCTTCTTCGTCTTTGCAAAGATAATACAACTGATATAACTCATACAGTAAAAAATGTTAACAAGTGGAATAATTGGTATATAAATGATATAATTCATTTACAATATGCAACCAATATACGACTAGTAAATTATGTTTTCCATATAAAATAGATAAACAAGTATCCTAATTCGTCTATAATGAAAAAAATCCATTGATTTTAGGGGAAAATGCTAAAAATGACTTAAAACTTGATTTCAAATTCAAAATTATACCCCAAATTCAATCAAATGCAAAAGTAACCCAAAAGACTAGTGAAAATACAACAAACTCCTTGTGAGCAAACAAAAAAACTGTATTCACTTTTACCATAATAACTTTTTCGTGTGAGAAAACTTACATGGAAGTCTTCTATGAGAAGACTTCTTTAGAAGTCTTCTCAAACAATAAATCTTAAAAATAATTTATAAAATTTATAAAAAAATATTTATATGGGGGAATATAGAAATCATGTAAGCAAAAACATTTGTAAATGATGTAAATTTATATCAACTAAAATTGAATTATTTTCAACCTAGAAGATTTAATATAGAATGAGTCATGATATTCATTGGTTTAGGGTTTCGTAACATATGTTATAGTATTGTAGGTAATTTTAGGCATAGATTTTGAAATCTTATCTTTTTAACTTTTTATTTTTTGAATTTGAAGAATATGTGTTAGGGATCCTCTAATAAGATGATTTTAAAAACTTTTTAAGTTTATTTTATGTTTAAGGAAGTGTTTTTGGTTAGTTAATTGATTTTAGGGTTTCAGAAGACTTCCAGAAGACTTCCCGGGAAGTTTTCTAACATATAATGCAGTAAAAGACTTCATGGAAGACTTCACAGAAAACTCTACAATTTTTCCGCTTGAATATCAGTGAAACTCAATTCCCGCCTAATGGCGAAGTCTTCTGTGAGTCTTCAAGTAGTCTTCCAAAATTCTTCGAGAAGTCTTCTCTGAGAAGACTTCCATGTAGGTATAAAAATCTTTAAAATAATTTATAAAAAAAATATTTATATGGGGGAAAAATAAAAATCATGTAACCACAAACATTTGTAAATGATGTAAATTTATATCAACTAAAATTGAATTTTGTTCCACCTAGATGATTTTATAAAGAATGAGTCATGATATTCATTGGTTTAGAGTTTAGTAATATATGTTATAGTATTGTAGGTAGTTTTAAGCGTAGATTTTGAAATCTTTTTAACTTTTTATTTTTTGAATTTGACGAATATGTGTTAGTGATCCACTAATAAGATGATTTTAAACATTTTCTAAGTTTATTTTATCTTTAAGGAAGTGTTTTTTTGTTAGTTAATTGATTTAGGATTTCGGAAGACTTCCAGAAGACTTCCCGGGATGTCTTTTAACTCCTAGAAGACTTCCCTGAAGACTCCGAACTGGAAGACTTCTCGGAAGACTCATTGAATTTGAAATTAACTGAAAAATCCAAAATATATTTAACATAACCTGATAATTTACCGTATATATAAATATTATTTCTCACTGTTTTTTTTTCACTTTTCGGTATTTCAAAAAAAAAAAAATTGGTGAAAACCCTAGCCTCCTCTTCTAAGGCGATTACTGTGACGATTTCTAACGAATCTCTTCTCCGTCGTTTTCACTTCATGTAATCTTATTTTTTCCGGTCAATCTTGTATCTCCTTCATCGCCCAAGTGTATTATAGTTTATTAAACTAACCGGTTCCTCTTTATTTCAGATTTGAAACCGTTCGTTTCTCCCTGTGACTTCTTCCTCTATTTCTTTCCTTTCCGACCTCAAGTTGACCCATTTGTCCGTAAGTCTCCCGGAAGTCTGCCGTAAGTCTTCATGGAAATCATCCGTAAGTCTTCATGGAAGTCATCCGTAAGTGTTCATGGTAGTCATCTGGAATACTTCATGGAATTCATCCGGAAGACTTCATGGAAGTCATCCGGAAGACTTCATGGAAGCCATCCGGAATTCTTCCATGAAGTCTTCCGTAATTCTTGCATGAAGTCTTCTGTAAGTCTTCCATGAATTCTTCCGTAAGTCTTCCCTGAAGTCTTCTGTAAGTCTTTGGTAAGTGTTCGGTAAGTCTTCCGTAAGTCTTCCGTAAGTCTTCGGTAAGTCTTCCGTAAGTCTTCCAAAGTCTTCCGAAGTCTTACGTAAGTCTTCCTAAGTCTTTCGAAGTCTTCCAAAGTCTTCCAGAGTCTGGATGTTAGTATAGAACTCTTGGTGTGTTTGTTTTATGTTTGAGATGTTGATTTTTCATTGTTTGCAGACAATAAAATGGAATTACCAGAACTCCCAAAGAGGTTGTTCACCCTAGGGGAAGAACCCATTCCATTGAAGAGCATTGGATATCATACCGATGACCCCAGATTACTTTATGCTGTAAAGGATGCTATCCATGTTGATGAATGGGAGGATCTGAGGAACTCTAGGTTGGGAGTCTTCATAAAGTTTCGGGAGTTGAACTTTTGTTGGGCGTCTAGGCTGGTTCACTTTATGCTCTGTTTCAGCTTGATGTCAAGAAGAAGTAATAGCTTTGGAGTCTCATTGGTTCAGAGCCAGTAAGGTTTTCACTCATTGAGTTCGAACATCTTACCGTTCTCAACTGCGAGTATGTTGAGCATGTGGATAATCCTCATGTAGGGCTGACAGAGGAGTTGTATCAGTTTTGGGAGTTGATGGATGTTGATATCGATTCTGGTCCAAGCTCCCAGCAAATAGTGGCGGCGTGTGGGAGATGTGGACAGTGGCACTCGGGATGACCGCATGAGGCTGGGATACCTAGCCATCTACACATGATTCATTTAAGGACGAAAGTCCACATCCGCTACACGGGCTAGTCCTGCCAGGCTAGTGATGAATCTATAAGACTTTGAGACCTACCCATGGGGGAGATTGGCGTTTAAGATCCTTATGGACTCTATGAAGGCTAAGAATTTGAAAAAAAAATCTTATACCATTGATGTGTTTGTTAAATTACTCAAAGTCTGGATCTACTTCGCTCTGCTCGACTTTGCTGCGGAGTATGGAAAGCCCATACGAAACAAACCTAGTCCTCCTTTGTTGGCTTATAGGAGACATAAATGATGAAAATTTGTCAAAGAGGGTATCATCACAAAGGTATGTCTGATTATTCCCAATAGTATGGTAGTGATTATTGTCTCAGTATCCAACTTGATATTCATTACTTCCTGCAGACTCGCGTGGTGAACCTTGTGGTGAAGGAGATAGGTGAATTGTTCCCTCAGTGGGACAATGATAACACCGATGTGGCAATTGAAAACCTCGTGAATCTCATGTGTGGTGGTGAAGGTAAGATGAAGTGGGGCAAAGAGTACTGGGCAGACCATGGTACTAAGCCGTGGACCAATCCAAAGGTTATCATTGTTAAGGATGAATCTCTTGAGCTCTTTGAAGGAAGAAAGAAGACCCTAGAAGAATCTTCGTACAGTCTTTGAGGCTCGTTCTGAAGCTCGTACTGAGACTTCTGTATCGTGGAGTGGGGTTAAGAAAGAAGATTTTGAACAAAGTTTCAAGAACTTTACTAAAGTTATGACTGATGGGTTTGGGCAGTGCCTAAAGGAGATCAAGCTTCTTGCCGATAGGATTGAAGCTGTAGAGAAGAAGGTGGGAATCAACCACAATGAACTTCAACTCACAGTTTCAGAACCGGATAAGGGTTCGCACGAACTAGGGGTTAGTACTGAAACCTCTCCCAAAATAAAAGTGAAGAGAAATACTAAGAATAAGAAGTGAAAGTTGTATTTTGTTTCATCTTTTATGGATTTTGTTTCATTTATTGATTGGATGGATGGTACATGTGTTTCATTTGTTGATTGGAACCTTTGGCTAAGTTAATTTTATGTGGATTGAAGTTGTTATGTTTGGTACTTATCTTGACATTTCTATTGAACCCGAAATTGCAGAGTGAGAGTGTGAATGGGGAGAAAGCAGGAAGTGTGAACAAAGACAAAAAAAAAGAGTAGTATCAATGTACCTCGGGTCCCGGAGGTGGAAGACACAAGTGTTGTCATTATGGACAAAACTGAACCAACCACATCAGACTTAGATAGGGAGGAAGAGAGACGCCAGGTAAAGAAAGATGCTACCATGGCATTCCTTAAGGGAAAGAGTGAGCGAGATAGGAAGCTTGCTGCATCACAACAGTCTCCTTATTAGGGAAACATCACAGCCAAAGTGATCGTACCGAACAAGAAGGCTAGTCTTGGCTATGATCCGTTTGCTCCCGTTGACAAGAAGAAAAATAAGTTGCTTATTGATTTTTTGAAAAAAATTGGTTGATCTAGTTTTGCTGTTTTCAGGAATCATAAAGTAGCTTTTGATAAAAGACCACAGGGGCCAAGTTTGTAGTATTCCACCATCCGAACACCCCTAAATGGCTCTACGACTCGGTAAGATTTTTAAGGGTTACTTGTGAAAGTCTTCTGGAAGTCTTATGTAAGTCTTCTGGAGGATGTATTCTGGAGATCTTTGTAAGTCTTCTGGAAGTCTTCTGTAAGTCTTCCGGAGGATGTCTTCTTGAAATCTTCTGAAAGTCTTCTGGAGGATGTCTTCTTGAAGTCTTCCAACTTATTATGTTTTCTTGAAGTCTTCTGACTTGTTATGTTTTCAATGCAGCATATGGATGGTTTTATCAATTTACTGAGGCAGTGTTCCATAGGAATCCAAAGCATTTTAGGACCGATGGGCTTTGCTTTCTTGATCATGTGTTTAGTAGGATGTGGAAGTTTAAGTACCCGAAGTTTAAGAGGTCATAGCCTGATATAAACGGGTTAGGAAGGCGGCTCCCTGCCGGGAGTTGGGATTATTATGCAGGTTTACTACCTAAATTTTGCCAAACAAAGAAGGTTTGGGGATCAGAGGTGGATGATATTTATGCGCCACTGAAATTCAAAAACGATCATTGGATTGCTATTTGGGTGTCCATTCCAAACAGGCACATCACCATCTGGGACAAAATTATTTCCCATATTAGACATGCTCAACTCGCCGAGTTAATGGAGTCTTTTGCCAAGATGATACCTTATTTGCTTGTTGAATGTGCTGCCTCCGTCGAAGAGCGAGTCAAATACACACTAAAGCCATTCACATATGGGAGAGTGACTGCCGGAGTACCTCAGTGTCGTGCTGGTGATTGTGGTGTGTTCACCTTGAAGTACATTGAGCATCATGCTCTAGGAATAGAATAATTTCCTTCTGCCTTTTCTGATAAGAACGTCAAGAGTATTAGAGAGAAGATGGATACGGAGTTATTTGATGAGACACCTAGCAACAATGGGACATAAACCGGTATTGAGGGCTTGGATCTGTACGATTGAATGTGTAATTTGTGTTTGATGCTTTTGTAACCTTGAAACACATTAACAGGGTAGGGCACTAATCTTTTGTACAACTAATTCTAATGAAGGAATCTATTCAAACACAAGACATAAGACATAAGATAAGTTCAGAAGACATCAATTCACAAGACATAAGATAAGTTCATAAGACATAAGTGCACAAGACATAAGATAGATAGCTGGAAGACATCCAGACGACTTACCAAAGACTTCCAGAAGACTTACCGAAGACTTCAAGAAGACATCCTCCAGAAGACTTACAGAAGACATCCAGACAACTTACCAAAGACTTCCAGAAGACATACAAAAGACTTTAAGAAGACATCCTCCGGAAGACTTACAGAAGAAAACTTACCGAAGACTTACAGAAGACATCATCCGGAAGACTTACAGAAGATTATTTCTCACTATTTGGACAATTTGGACGTGTATGACCATGTTATCTGCAGTTTGAGCAGCTATAATCCTTGTGTAGCTTCCATGGTTTGTGTCCTCTCATCCTAGATAGCACCAACCAAGATTGCCATCTTGATTTCTTTTGTCGCCCCAAACCACACTTTACATCTGGAGGAAAACAAGTCCGGGACTCAACTTCTCCACCACAAGGATATATATTCTATGAGTATCCTGCATAAAATTATTCCCTCGAGTATATGGGGCACACAAGTGTTGCAATATGCAGATTAGCAAAGGTTATAGCTGCTATAGCATGCGAGGAAGTTATTTTCTCGATTCCATAGACACCACAATCAAACTTAATATGTTCCCAATCAACAACACAGTCATGTTTTCCACCTGCCACAAAGAATCGACATCCGTCAATTGGTTGGACAGTCATCGTATCCGCTATGTCCTAACGAATCGCCAATAAGTATTTAACTCCCCGCCTATGTTCAGTTGTGAGATTCAGAGCATCTTCTCACCTTTTCCAATACCAACTTCCCAACTTTTCACTTATAAACTCCAAAAGAAACACTACGAGAAATCCTCTTGCTCTTTTGAGAGCGGAGTTAATAGATTCAGCTATGTTGCTCATTTTTATATTGTACCTTTCTCTATGACAATGAACTCGTGACCATAGTCTCATGTCCGCTTCCTCCAAATATGTTGTCAGTGTCGGGTTAGCACTCCGGATCTCCTCCATGTAGCGGTTAAAGTCGAAGAGTGTATGAGCATAAGCAGCGTCTTTAACCAAGTACAATAGATGCCTCCCTTTATACGTTTGGACAATGTTCTTTTGTAAGTGATAATAACATATTCATCGGGTTTCCCAAGGGAACACCTTATCACACGCGCTTTTAATGGCTTGGTAACGGTCGTAGACTATCATCAAAGCATGCTGATCAGATACACACTCCTCAGTTGTGTGAAAAATCATTCCCAAGAAGCATCATCCTCTATATCTACGATTCCAAAAGCCAATGGAAATATCTGAAAATTACCATCTTGTGCAGCTGCAACTAACATAACACCTTCATACTTCCCACTTAGGTGAGTCCCATCCACCATGATGCCCTTCTCTGATACTGAAAACCAGAAATATAAGCTCCAAATGATATAAATATATATTTAAATCTATTTTCAGCATCAAGTTCTATACTAGTCTTAGAACCTGGATTTGCTAACGTGATTTGCTCCAAATATGAAGGCATCCTCTCATACTCTTCTTTTGCTGATCCTCTTACCAATTTTTGAGCATGTAACAATGCTCTGCATGAAGTGGTGTAATCTAGAGTCATGACAAATACGTTCCTCATTGCATCTTGGATATGCTTCGGATTTAACCCATCAATGATTCCAACGCGATCTATGAAAAGCTGACCAACATACTTCGCAGTAAAATGTTTCCGGTGAGCCCGTCGTTCAGACACTGAACATGTATGAGTCTTCACATACTTTGTTACCCAAAATGTGTTTGTTCCATGTTTCACACTCGCTCTAAGCTTCCATTTGCACCCAGGAACACGACATTTTGCTACAAGTAGAGTTTTAGTGGTCTTGTATATTTTGAAGGAGAATTTATGCTTCACCGCTGTCAACCCCAACTCTGAAACCAATGTCGCTTTACTGATAAAACTCTGGTTGACATAGATATTGCTGTCAACTATCTCATTTGAGCTTTCTCCTTCATTAGCATATGTCTCTTTGAAATTCTCAAAACATATATCTTCTTCCTCTTCCTCTTCCTCTTCCTCTTCCTCATCCTTAACTTTTCCATACTCACTGTAATCTCCAAACTCATCATCCACTTCAGGAACATACTTCTCCTTCTCATCATTTATATCTTGAGGCAAATTATCATCATCTTCTTCTTTATTTTCTTCTTCCCCTCCATTTTCTTCTTCTCCTTCACCAACTAGGTTTCCTTCAGCGTTGGCATCATTAACATTCCCCATCCTACCTCGGCTTGATACACAAAGATGTACAACATGTATTTTAACTTATCTTGATCAAGTTCTGAACTTGTCTATCACTTGTAACATGAATAGGAGGAGTATCAGGAGCTATTTGTTGCATTAGTGCGTCTGGTAACAAGTAAGTTAAATCCACAACCTCTGCATTCTTGTCCAAGTTAAAATCTTCTACATCCATTTCAACAAGTTAATCATGTGTAGAACCATCACTCAAAAAGAACATTCTCGCTCCTTTGACATTATCAACCACAAAATCCCAAGAATTATTTTTCACCAACCATTTTCCGTAAACAACAGGTAACTGAAGCATCATCTGGAAAAAATCATATTAAAATACATTAGCAAACATAGAACATCATATTAAAAAAATTAATACGGAGAAGACTTCTTAAGAAGTCTTCTACGTTTAGCTAGGAACATTAATAAACATAAAAAGTTTGTAATCTCATAATTATCATTATTTTAATTATGAATTCAACTCAGGAGCCCCAATATTGACTAATACACATTAATTAACAAGAAAATATTAAAAATTCGTTTTGAGTTTTGAGAAAATTGAAGTTTAATAAAGATTGACGTAGAAGACTTCTTAAGAAGTCTTCTCCGGGAAGACTTCTAAGGAAGTCATCCCTAGAGAAGACTTCTAGAGAAGTCTTCCGTTTAGGTATTTTTTGGAATTGCAAATTTACAAAGTAAGACTTCTCTGAAAGTCTACTCTACATAATACATCTTGAGAAGTCTTGCCTTTTAAATACTGGCTTACATTTGAATTTGAAAAATTCTCGAAATTCCCAAAGAAGATTTCCTTAGAAGTCTTCTCAGATAAACAGGTTGGTTTTGCATAAGACTTCTAGGGAAGTCTTTTTTTTTATAACATGAATTCTTCTCAGCGTCGCCAGAATTCTAGCTAGGTTACTTTTGCAATTGAGAATTAATAGAAAAACATTAAATATTAATGAAGCCTTCTCTCGTTCCCAAATGTTTAACCAGAAACCCGAAATAAAACTTGAGAAGACTTCTTAAGAAGTCTTCTACCGGAAAACTTCTCGAGAAGTCTTCTCTTTAATATTTAATGTTTTGCTATTAATTTTCAATTGCAAAAGTAACTCATGCAAACTTCTGGCGACGCTGAGAATACTTTATGTTATAGAAAAGGACTTCTAGGGAAGTCTTCTACAGAAGTCAAATTTCTCACAAATTTTGGTCAATTGCAAAACCAACCTGTTTATCCGAGATCACTTGTAGAGAAGTCTTCTCGGTTCTTCTTGTTTTTTTTTTGTAATCAAAGGAAAGTTAGAAGACTTCTAAGGAAGTCTTCTAGTCAAAACACGTAAAAGGTCAATTGCAAAACCAACCTATGCATTGACCAGAAGACTTCTCTAGAAGTCTTCTTCGCAAACAGATCTGAAAACAATATCGATTTCATACCTTGGACCGTCAGATGACTTGCTTAGCCTTCTTTAAGCACACAGAACTTCAATACTCAAGCTACGAATCCGTTAATGACCAAGATACATGAGGTTCGACGTCTCTATGAACATTAAAAAGTTTGGAATAAAAATCTTGGGTTTTTTTGGATGAATTTTTAAGGAAAGTGAAAGAGATGTTTTTTGAGTGTAGAACAAATGAGATAGTAAGCGAAAAAATCATTTTTTTCCACTAAGACCTTCAAATTGGTTGTTCATGGTAGTTGGGGGATTGATGGCAATGGCAATATTGTAAATATTTGTTGAAGATGAGGATGATAGAGTAAAAGACTTATTTAAAAAAAACACTGACATTTTCGTGAATAACTCGAAAATCTAGGGTGAATAAGGCAAATGAAAGTTCCAAAAAATGGTGGGTTAGCTTTGCATTTGAATTGAAATTTTGAGTTACTTTTGCAAAAACCCCTTGATTTTATATGAGATTTTTTTAAATTTTGTTAAATTATTACATTATACTCTTAATTTTACATTATATAACTTATATTGCTAAGATTTTTTAATTAGATTGGACATTTTATTATTAAAAGAAAACTTTGAACTTATTTTCACAAAGTTATGATGCAAAAATATTGGTACAACCCGTAAATCTAAACATATAAACAATTGATATAACTGTACAATTAGTAATTTTTCATTATATATCAGATTGATATTACTGGTACAACTAACGCAATTTTGACATTTCAGAAATTGACAAAATCAAGTTGGTATTCTATACGACTAAAACAATCAAACATACAAACTGGTATGTAGTTAGAAAGTTTTCTCCTAATTTATTTGAAGTTTTGCAAAAAAAATTAAAATTATTACACAATCCCATAAGTTTACATAACATACCTTGTACTTTAAAGTTTTTTTACTTGTTTAACCACATTATTTTGGATTCATATACACCAAGCGTATTTGTAAAAACATTATGATTCCAAAATATGTTAGACATAGTATGTACATATAAATCATTGGTACAATTAATGCATTTATATTTTGTACATGGTACAAGTATTTTTTTTTAATTTCATAGTCAAAGTACAATTATGTTCAGTCTAGTACAACTTAAAAATTGGTACAACTATGCATTATTAAAATGACTTAATTATACTAGGTATATTGATGGAAATACATATTTTTCTGTTCATTGTACTAGTAACACTTGTCATACATGATCCATTTTTCTTAAAATTTTGTGTCTTATAGTCATACATATTTTTCTGTTCATTGTACTAGTAACACTTGTCATACATGATCCATTTTTCTTAAAATTTTGTGTCTTATAGGCTTTCAATATCTTGATGGAAATACAAAAAACATCGGTATGTCATCTCTTTATATCGAAATATGTAAATTTCATCATATTATTCTTGTATATGCGTTTACAATTGGTTTATCTTTTATCTTATTTTATGTCTTTATCAAGAAAATGGATCTCGAAGTGAGAAGCTTACCTCCCAATGTTAAAATAACACAACTCAAGTGTTGAAAAAATTAAACTAGTAATACTACTATCGTAGCTAAACCAGTTGGGTTGTTATTTTCATAGTCCAAACACCAAACATGAAGGCTTATGCAGCCTTATCAAACTCATGATGGTTTCTAAATCATCGTTTTCTATATACTCTACTAAATGTCCTTCCAGTGCAAATTTTTCACCCCCACAACTACGGGAGCAAAAAGATGAAGATTTTTTTTTCGAAAAATAGTACAACTATAATAAATAGTACAAATTTTAAACAAATCATTATCCAGATAAAAATATTTAAAATACTATTCATGTATTTTGACACATGCATGTGAGGAAAGATTAACCAACATGTTCATTGGTTCTACATCATCATATTTTCCAGCATCATTCCTACGTTGAAAACAAAAAACAAATATCACCCAATTTATTGCATATTTGTATTAGTTGTGTTCTAGTTGTAAGTTATATTGGTTAACTCAATCTAGTTGTATTAGTTATATTTGTTCTAGTTTTACTAGTCCGAGTTGTCCTAGTTGTACTAATAATAATTTGTGTTATTCTTTTTCGCGATTTTTCACAATGAAGATGAAATTTGATTAAAAATGAGAGGAAAATGATTGAGGAATGTGACGAGTTCATAGATTTGGTCTAAGAATAAAAAAGAAGGTTTGGATATTTTTTGTTTACTTTTTATTTGAGTTAAGTAATAAAAAATTGTTTGTTGATGGTGAAAGGAAAGTTTAGGATTTAGGGTTCTTAACCATGTCAGAATCTGGGTTGAACGGATCGAGTCCATGTAGATAATTGAATCTGTAAATAAATTTAATTTGATTGGTTAAAGTGTCTTTTCGCTCAATTAATATATTTAATTTATTTTTAAATAAATTAAAAATAGGGAAGTGACATATCAGTTTTTGGTTTCCTTAATGGCCAAATCAGAATTTGATCCTCATAAAACAATCATTAAAGTGAAAATTTCAATCATAAATCTTAAATACTATAAGATAGCCAAAACTAAAATCACTTGGTGATATCCTGCCCTCGAATCACTTAGAGTATATTTGAACATCCCAATTCATCCGTCAAATATTCACTGAAAGGTATGGGAAAACGATCTTTGATTGTCATATTGTTCAACCTTATGTAATCAACACATAACCTACATATGTTGTCTTTCTTTATAACCAAAACCACCGGTAATGCATAAGGACTGGAGCTAAGATGAATTGTACCTGCCTTTAAGAGTTCTTGCATCATTTTATCAATCTTATTCTTCTGGTGCACAGCATATCTATATGGTCTCTGATTCATTGGATATGACTCTTCTAACAACATAATCTTGCGATTATGGTTTGTTCAGAAAGGTGATAACGGATTTGGTTATGTGAATATAGCATACTATTTTGTTAACTTCTCAATATTTGTAGTCTCACTCCTTTGTTTTGTGTTAGCTCCTAACATGTTTAAGCCAAATGAATTCTCTTCTGAATCTTTATATGCATATATCATATGGAACTGCATATTTGAATCCTTGATCTTATCCCATTTCTTAAACTTCACTTCCCTCACTGAACTTGGTTGAATTCATGTTAAGAGTACCTTTTGTAGTCTCCATTTGAACCTTATTTTCAGCTTTTCAAAGTCTCATGTGATTGGGCCAAGTTTTGCTAACCACTAAACTCTCAAGACAAGAACATGACCTTCTAAAGGAATTACCAAAACATCCTAAAGAAATTGACGACCTTGAAACTCCCACTTGAAGTTATCATTCCTCCCACAAACTACAATTTGATTACCATATACTACAAAAACTTTTGTTTTCCTCCTTTTTTTTTATTTGACATCATGACAACTCTGTAAATTTTTTATCAATAAATTTGTATGTTGAACTTGAATCTATCAACACGTGTAACATTTTCTTCCCATGAAACCCTCGAACTTTCATTATAGTATAGTTTGTTATCTCTGCAAGAGTATTAATTGAAATTCGAGCTTGGTTATCTTCCATAAACTTCTCTTCAGTCTCTAAGAATTCCAAGCTTCATGAAACTCATCCTCCTCTTCACACTCCATAGCAAACATTAGTGTTTTCTTATGTTTTAAGTAATGGTTTTGTGTGAAGTTCTCATCACAGTAGTAACTTAACTATTTTTCTCTCCTTTCACTCATTTGAGCTTGTGATAAGAATGGTTTCTCTCTACCATTTCCTTCTTTCTGTTTACTTTTTCCTTCCTATTGGTAATAATGATTCCCCTCTGCTTACAGATTTTTATGAGAAATAAAGTTGCTCTTTACTTCCTTCCTCGGATGTGCCTTCTCATAAATTCTACCACGAACTAAGCACTGACGAGTTGACTGTGAGTTGAACATGCATATATGCATTTGCGTATCCAACCTAAGGCCTGCAAGATAAGCACTAAGCAATCCTCTGACATATGAAGTCGTGTTATTATCAACTCGAACTTAGCATGATACTCAGTAGTTCTCTCTGTTTCCTTCAATTATGTCAACTCTGCCATTAGATCATCAAGAATCTCCTAAAACCTTTCTTTGAGTTTGTTTAAGTATCCTCTCCGACAACTCAAAACCACTACTTCTTCATCCTCTTGCATCAAATCCTTATGCCAAGTAGATGCCCCACCATCGAAATGCATTGAAGTCATCCCTACTTTAGCTTCTTCAGGTAAATAATTGTTCCACTTTACTGAAACATTCTTTGATCTTGCAACCATCAAAACATGAAAATTTGATCTTCGTCAATCTAGTCATACTAGTGTAGTTTGGTAACTGATCATGACGATTGTATCAATTATTCTCATTCTGATTCTCTGCTACTCAGTGTCCTTCTCTATGGTTCAGTTCTCCACTAGTCGAAGCATTCATTAGATTTTGACTTTCCATCACCTTAAAATCTTTGATCATCTCCTAACACCTTTGTCACACTTCTCATTACGATGCAATTGCCTTCTCTAAAGCATCAAATCTGCTCGCCAAAGATCCCTCCAAATCGCTTGACACAGTTCCCTTTGATAACACATGTGATCTAGTTTCCGCAATTATTTCTCATCAACTCTGCCACTAATTCATAGGATAAGTGGCTCTGATACCACTAAAAAAAAGAGTTTTAGTTCCTTTATGATAAATCGATTCGACGTTTATGAAAGCACCAAACCGTAGCTCAATTGCATAAGATCGTGAATAAGAAATTTTTTCCCCAATTATGCACTCGCAAACGAATTATGGAATGTAACCAATGGTTTAAGAAGAATTGCAAAGATCAATTTGTGAATGAATCGAAATGAGAAAAACTACTATGCTTTATACTTCATTACAAACCAAAAATATGAAATCGAAGAATCCCATGATGGCACTTGTTAGCTCCATCTTCTGCTTAAACCATTGTAACAATTTCCTAACAAACTCACTTCTCCACTAGTCTTCTGCCACGTGTCCTATTTCGTTTAGTTGTATGAGATCTCGTCATCAGGTCAATCATGGCCTCAAGACTATCAGGGCCATCAAGTCGATCATGACTTCAAGACGATCACGACACCACACCAATAACATCAACAAGGAATCACACCGATTTTATCGTGACACTGATATCTTCAAGACGTTGATCGCTGCATCATGCATATTTCATCAGTGCGCTGATCCCTCTATCACAGATATCATGTTATCAATACCGTTAACTCATAATACATGTCCACTAGTGATGGTTTGTTCATTACATTTCATCCACGACCGTATGTTTATGATGACTTGTCATTGACAACTAGTCAACAAATTTTCCATCCACAGCGGCTGATTTCTGCGTTTTACCACAGGCCAATTAACCTAATGTGCACGCTACCACAATTGAATGGTATATCGATGCAGCACTTTAGGATCGAATCCACAGGGAACTAATGATCTATAACACTAAGAATACACAAAGTTTCCTAATCTAAGCAAGTAAAAAGATTGATGATTTGTAACAATCTAAACTCCTAGAATTATAAGCAAAGTGATCTCAAATTCAAACAAGAAATAAGTGCAAGAATTAAACTTTCAATCAATAGCTAAGGATGGATCCATGGGTAAGATAATCGATATCGGGTGATCAAGATTCAATATAGGATGCACAAACAAAATAATCAACAAGTTTATAGGTCTAGAACTCATAAAATAGACTAATCCACTGTCGTGACAATAATCCCTATGCTAATCAAGCATTAAACATCAACTGTCGTTGGCCTAACACAATCAAGCATGCATAAATCACAAGTCTACTAACCATTTAACATCTCTAACATCAATTATCATTGGCTAGACATGTAAAAGATAATATTAGGTTGGTTCAAGCATTTCATCGAACACCTTTCGGGCATGAAAGTACTTAAGCTCTAAATCAACTTGATCAAGGCTAATCTAGCATTAAGAACACCTAATAAACATAGAAAAATCTTAATAAAGCAAGAGACATCCTAAATATTCACTTAAACACCCTAATTTACTTAACCCATGAATCACAAGTTCACTACTCAATACTTTTCATGAGAAACCTTAAACCCATATGAGATTCAAGGCCAATCATGTTAATGAGAAAGAAAAACACAATAAAAATAAAGTACTTCCTTCCAATGATCAAAAGATTCAAGCTTTTTTAGTTTAGACAAAGTTTTTTCAGAGAAAAAGAGATCCCCCTAGGGTTTTAGGGTCTAAAACTATATATAGGAGTCCAAAAAACGAGTCGGATCAACCCAACAAACCCAGGTTGACCCATAAAAATTTGGGTATTTTTGCCTGTAGCGACCACGCCTGTTCGCTACGCCTGGTCACTACGGCATCCGCATTTCTCTTGTAGGTCTGTAGCAACCACGCCTGGTCGCTACGGCATCCGCATTTCTCATGTGGGTCTGTAGCGACCACCCCTGATCGCTACGCCTGGTCGCTACACCCCCATTTTGCTCCAAACTTCACTTTCTTAGCCTCAATTGCCTCCAAAATCACCAATAAGCATCTCCAACACCTGACATAGATAAATGTAATGGAATGCAACCTAAATATGCCTAAATGATATCCTATATGCTTAAAATGCATCAAAAGAGATGACCAAAACCATGCAAATATGTAAGATATCAACTCCCTCAAACTTGTCCTTTACTTGTCCTCAAGTGAACTTTCAAAAACAAGCAAGAGAGAGGGGTTTGAAGATGGTAGCTCAGAACCAAAAGATACACCTCCTAGCCTTCAACATCACATCTTAGGTAAACATAGCAAGTAGAATGAACAATCTTTCCTATTACACTCTAGCTTCTCAAGGCTTATCTCAACTCCAATATCTTTACACAAGTCATTTACTCATCAATCAACAAGTCTTTCAACCAACTCTCACATTTATTAACAAGCAAATAAGGTGAATTCTTGCAAATGGGAACTTGATCTCAATCATTTGGTTCGGTGAGTGAAAATGGTCTAATGTGAAAGAAGAGAAGGTTTCAAATACATCTTTTTAAAGTGGTAATCACTCAAAAATAGGAGCTTGATCATTATGCAAAATTTATCTAAGATAAGGAGCAATTCATGCATACATAGATTGATTCCCATCAAACTACCATTTTCCTACATGACTCCAAGTTCTACCCTTCTTCTTCCTCATCCCAAAACCCAAAGATAACACTCATCTCATCACTCTCCTAATGAACACTGTTTTCTTTTTCTTTTACTTAACCAACTAGGGACTTTTCATCTTTAATAACATTTAGCTCTAGCTCTCTTTCTTTTTTTATCTTTCCCCATTCTCTTTTTTTTTTCTTTTTTTTCTTTTGGGGGTTCTATTTGACACATCTAGAGCTTTTCTTTTCTTATTTTCTTTTGTCCCTAGGGATTTCTCTTCTTATAGCACTCTCTTTGTTCATTCTTTTAGTTCTTCTCTTTTCTCAAACCCAAAATCTTAAACTCAAAAGCACACAAACCCAACCACAATCCTAAATGCTAGCTCAAGTGAGGTCCTAATGCTAGCAAAAGATGAGAACAAAGCTATGTCACTCCCAATACTCTTAAGATTTTGCACATGACAAGCTATCAATAAGAGGCCTCACACAAGCAAATCAATTGCGGTTTCAAAGAATGGTAAGGGTTCATGGGTATGGGGGTGCCATTTGGGTTATCAATAGGGTAATGAATGGAATAAGATAACCCAAATGTGTATGAGATCCATGTTTGAGTATGCAAGTACCCATAAGCAAGAGAAATTAATTTCATTATGCCTCAAGTAGGTTGGAGTTGGTTTCAAGAACTAGTCAATATCAAGCTCACAACAAGTTTCAAGTAGAGTCTTCAAGGCTCGAAGCATACAAGTTTTTTTTTTTTAAGATGTTTAAGCTATTTGATATGTTTAGCTAGGGTATCATGTTGAGTTCTAGACATGTGTTCTTTTCAAGGCAATTAAAACACAACTCCTTATGTATATAGATGCAACCTAAATGCTTTTAGACTCAAACTTAAGGATGAAAATGAAACAAAATAAAAATCTAAATGCTTGTTTTGGTGTTTTCGAAAATTTTCAATTTTTTTTAGGTTTTTCTATGCAAATAAGTATGTACAATGCAATGCAATGCATGAGACTCATGACAAGTAAACAAAACAAAACACAATGTGAGATGGTAGACTCTCCCCCAAACTTACTTCACACAGTCTCTTGTGTGGTAGTAAACTTGAAAGAGAGATCAAAAGAGAAAAAATATGAAAGAACTAAGTATTTACAAATGTGGAGATGCACTTACTTGGAGTTGGCTTGATGAGAGGAGGGAATGTGGAGGGACGACTTGTTGAGACTTTGGCAGTTTTGGCATGACCTCTTGGAAAGTTTTAGAACTCTCTCAAACTTGTCCCTAAGCTTATTCAAACACACTAAAGCAAGATAAGAGATAAATAGAAATATATACAAAGGATAAACATAGTAATGCCTCCCAAGCGCACTTGTTTTAAGTCTCTAGCTTGACTTGGTGTCCTTGTTAATCACAAGAATCGAAAGGTTGAGCCAATGCACCTTTGATCCTTCTCCTACAAGAACAAGAAACAAAGTGCGCAAAGGAGCACACTACTGTCCATAGAAAATAGACAGATTTTTCATCAAAGAGCTTCACAAGAGATGTAGCATGAGTTATAAAACGCTCCCTGAGGTTCAGATGTTCATGAGAATCAAATGCATTTGTTGGAAACACAAAGTCAACTACAGGCTTAAACGATGTTTTAACAAAGTAGTCAACTCTATCCCCATCAATCAAATAAAACACAATATCCTTATTCTCATCATTGTTTTGGCCAATGGGGTTTTCTAGCTCAAGCAAAAGCTTATCCACATCAAGTTCATCCCCTAGATCAGCTAGTTCAAGAAGAGGTCTAGGTTCATCAAGCATAAATTCAGTTTCAAGATCAACTGAAGCACAAAGATAGTCCTTGTCAAAACAAACTTCAAGATGATCTCTAGCAATCTTTTCTACTCTCAAGTCATCTAGTTTTCTAGTTTCACATATCAGATCAAGACATTCGTGGATGAGCACATGAGAATTCAAATCAGAGGCAATATCTTCAACACAAGGCAAGCGACTATCCTCAAAATAATGAAGTTCAAAAGTAGAATCGCTTATACCTTCTAGTTGGGTTGGTGGAACCCAATAAAATACCTCTTTGAGCTGATGAGCAATCCTTATCTCAGTACATGTGAGCTCTCTTCCTTCTAGTGTTGCCCGGTGTTGCATAAGATTCAACCTTAGCATCACTGCCATGTCACTCCTTGTCAACATTGGGTTCTCTTTGCAAAGCTCATCTACCTTCACACTATGTTCTAGTGTGAGCACACTTTCATCGAAGGGTGGCTCCACATATGGCTCATCATCTTCCATGTGATCTTCAAATGTGTCTTCCTCTTCTTGTGGCCAGTCAAAGTAGCTTGCAGCCATTACTACAAAAAAAAAAAAAAGCTAGAATAAAAGGTTAATAACTGTATAAAGCAAAACAAAGCATAAGAAAAGAAAGCTTAATCTCAAGAAAGTTCGAAATCCTAATGATAAAAATACTTAGTTCCCCGGTAACGGCGCCAAATTGATTTCTACGTTTTACCACATGCCAATTAACCTAATGTGCACGCTACCACAATCGAATGGTATATCGATGCAGCACTTTAGGATCGAATCCACAAGGAACTAATGATCTATAACACTAAGAATACACAAACTTTCCTAATCTAAGCAAGTAAGAAGATTGATGATTTGTAACAATCTAAACTCCTAGAATTATAAACAAAGTGATCTCAAATTCAAACAAGAAATAAGTGCAAGAATTAAACTTTCAATCAATAGCTAAGGATGGATCCATGGGTAAGATAATCGATATCGGGTGATCAAGATTCAATATAGGATGCACAAACAAAATAATCAACAAGTCTATAGGTCTAGAACTCATAAAATAGACTAATCCACTGTCGTGACAATAATCCCAATGCTAATCAAGCATTAAACATCAACTGTCGTTGGCCTAACACAATCAAGCATGCATAAATCACAAGTATACTAACCATTTAACATCTCTAACATCAATTGTCATTGGCTAGACATGTAAAAGACAATATTAGGTTGGTTTAAGCATCTCATCGAACACCTTTCGGGCATGAAAGTAGTTAAGCTCTAAATCAACTTGATCAAGGCTAATTTAGCATTAAGAACACCTAATAAGCATAGAACAATGTTAATAAAGCAAGAGACATCCTAAATATTCACTTAAACACCCTAGTCTACTTAACCCATGAATCACAAGTTCACTACTCAATACTTTTCATGAGAAACCTTAAACCCATATGAGATTCAAGGCCAATCATGTTAATGAGCAAGAAAAACACAATAAAAATGAAGTACATCCTTCCAATGATCAAAAGATTCAATCTTTTTTAGTTTAGACAAAGTTTTTTGAGAGAAAAAGAGATCCCCCTAGGGTTTTAGGGTCTAAAACTATATATAGGAGGCCAAAAACGAGTCGGATCAACCCAACAAACCCAGGTTGACCCAAAAAAATTTGGGTATTTTTGCCTGTAGCGACGCATTTCTCCTGTGGGTGTGTAGCGACCACTCCTGATCGCTACGCCTGGTCGCTACACCCCCATTTTGCTCCAAACTTCACTTTCTTAGCCTCAATTGCCTCCAAAATCACCAATAAGCATCTCCAACACCTGACATAGATAAATGTAATGAAACGCAACCTAAATATGCCTAAATGATATCCTATATGCTTAAAATGCATCAAAAGAGATGACCAAAACCATGCAAATATGTAAGATATCAGCGGCTCACCTAGACGGCTCGTCCAAGATATTGTAGGACGGAAGAACATGTCCACACAGAACGTTCGTGCAGCTGTACATGGAGTACGAAGTTTAATTGAAATAAGAAGCACATCTATGACAACTCGTCCGCGATACCTAGTCTATAACATCCTAATTGAGCCATCATGTTCGTGACGACTTGTCTATGATATGAGTACGATAAATTATTTCACAACTTAAGCTCATATACTCCAAGAATTCCGGCGAGTTATACATAAAATTAGCCGATCACAATTCATGTCAAACTAGTCTCTTGGAAATTCATCGATCTCGCAAAACGTTTGATCAACGAAATGAAGAGAGGGCGGGGTCTTATAGTTGGAGACGGGTTTGACATCATTGTCAAAGCCCTTTCGTAAATTCAAAATCAATGGAAGTAGAAAAAGAAATAGGAAGTTAACAAAGAAAAAGAAATTGAAGAGAAGAAAAAGTCGACTAAAAAAAAATACTTTAAAGAAGAAAAAACGTACAATGAAAAAGAAAAGAGACTCACTTTAACATCATATAAACATGGAAACTCCTTAAGTCAAAAGATTATCTACTAGTTTCTCCTTTCCGGTAGAAAGCCATGTACTCTCTAAAAATATCTTTTGACGACTTAAACTTCGTTATAATGAATCACGATTGGATTGATCCATATTGAAAAGATTCACACATTTTTAACCAGGTTTAACTATAATATAATTAAACTTCTTTTATGGTCATTCGCTGAAATCCGATCTTAATACAAAGACTTCTCCTAAACTTTTAATGGAATCGTGCTCTTATCAAGTACACCGATTTCAGATAAACAATTAGGTAAAAGAGAAATACTCGTTGCTCGATATAATAGGGGCATTTGGGAGTGTATCTCTTGATAGAAATGTTTTCACATCAAGAATGTAAAGTTCTATGGAGATTCATACCTAAGCACAACGGACATTCTACTTGGGATGGTGGATCAATCCAAAGCGGCTGAACTATTTTACCTTTACACCAATCATCTCTCCATTCACATTAAAAACAAGAGAAAATTACATCTATAAACAAATTTTGAATTTCTAATATCAATAAAAGACACACTCTACTTACCACACACATTTGAGTTATTGATTGTCTATAATACCCTTAAAACACCCATTTCTTTCTCGTTACTTTTTTTATTCTAACTAAAACACTTTCTTGATAAGATGACAGTGATAATTGATATAACCAATTGATTGAGTTAGGATGATAATAATCAGATTCAAATTTAAATTAAAGATAACCACAACATCTGAATGATTCAGAATCGATCTATATTATTTTCTCGTTCAATTTCAGAGATCAAAGGAGCCAACAAAGAAAAGGATCCAGCTTTCCCATAAACGGTGAAAATAAAGAAGGAGTGAGGACCCGGTTTGGTTTCCTTGAAAATATATTCAATTTTTGTGTTTCAATTTTTTTTTCTTTTTCTCTTTGTTCCAGATTTTTTTAACTGAATCTATTCTCAAAGATTCTTTAAAGCATTATCGCTTCTCTTGTTAATAGGGTTCTAAAAGGAAAACGAAGAAAAAATAGGAAATAGAAATTTTGAGCTAATCTTTTTTTTTTGAATTTAGGGGTTTTTCTTTCTCGATTTGTGGAAAACATATTTTCCATTTCGTGGTGTTCTGAATTTATATATTTTTGTTTATGTGTTCAGTTTCCATTCATGTCTATACTTTTTTGTATAAATTTTAAATATAAAAATAGATATCAAATTATAGATAATTTTTTTATAATTTATTGTAACAACTATTTTTGTTTTATATATTATAAAATTTGAAAAAAAACAAATATAAACATAAAGATCATAAATAATATTGAAATAAAATAAAGATAGAAATTTTTTTTTAACTAAACCAATAACTTCTCGTTACACATTAGAATATACTATTATTCAATTTTATCAACTACTAGTTATAACCACTAAATTTTTTAAAGGACCAAAGGCAAAAAAGGTAAGAAAATGCATTGGTAATATGAATTGTGTTCCTCATGTAAAAAGTGTTTTATACAGTAAACAAAAAGACAAATGTGTCTAATAATGAAACTCACTCTAAAAACAACTATACGCATATAAATGTATATCCATTTTTTCTTTCTGGAACCATGTAATCATTTGTTAATTTATTGAAGGCTTGTTTAAGTAAATTTTAAATCATGTTTTTCATTCTTAGAATTCTATTGTGATTTTCAAGTCTTTATAAAAAAAACAGAAAGACTTGCATTGCAAAACTCGTGAGATATCAGAGTAGCCATCAACCATTTGGGATTTCCACACCAATTTAAAGTAGAAACAAAAGAAGAAACGTGAAGCTAAGGGACAAACAAGCCATTAGAGTTCTTCTGAGACTTCTTCCTGTAATTAGAGACGCTACAGTTTGGGCACACATATTCCAACCCATCTGTCTTCGCGTAATCCTGTCATATAATCATTGTGTATCAAATCAGTGCAGGCCACTGATGATGCTATACTAACGAGTGCATTACGTGTGTTTTTTTGGCTTACCTTGAAGGCACCGAGGCCGGGCCTTCTGTCGCATCCGAAATGAGCCCATTCTCCACACGATCCACAGTTCACCCAGTCACCTGCCGTGCTACTGTTTCAACCGAAAGCACGAAGCGTATTAACATGTATCCTTCTTATGTGAGAGAAAGAAAGATGGTTTGTTCTTCATGTACCTTCGACATATTAAGCAACATTCTCCATCAACATCATCATGAGCGTACTCATACTCAAGTAGGTACGTCTCATAGTGTCTTTTCAGCGTATTTCCCACTCCCTGCCATATTATAAGACCACATTCATGATTTTCAAGAATAAACCAAGTGATGAGATGAGATTAGAAATCAAATCATTTACAGTCATTCTGTTCGTGAGTGTATGGTTCCGCATCTTTGAGAAAACTTGTCCTTTCCAGTTGATCCCATTCCCTACGTGGAACCCTCCACGTGATACAACCTGCCAAAAAAAAACTCTCATTACCTCACCAAATCTTTAATGCTCTATGGGTTGATCAAAACCAAAATCATTGTGTAAACTACCTCTCGGTACAGGTTGAACAGATCAAGCCGTTTTGAGTTGAGAACAGCATCTGGAAACTCTGCTAGACCCCCAGGAGGAACAAGCCGGCTATGTCCTCGTATTACCAGAAACTGCATCACATCCCTTAGAAATTCCTCCTAAACGGAGAAGCCCCAAACAAATAAAGACATCCAGTCCCTTTTAAGCTTTTAAAAAAATCTATTAATCACTCCAAATGATGCAAACCTCTGAGCAAATCTGAATATGCGCTCTTCCACAGTCGTGTTTCTTGAGAGGCAGAGGATTCAGTGAGATGATTTGCTTCCTCTGGTACGAACCAGAAAAGGCTTTACGGTGAGTTACCGGAGTGCCACCTGATGCACCATGCTTTGGAGGCATAGGCAGGCTTCCTCTGGTGTGGTCACCATCAAACCTTCCGATTTCAGAGTAGCCAGAGAAAGGTATCATCTTATGTCGACGGGTGTGAGGTATTGGTCTCAGAGCAGCCAAGTTGATTTTCTTCGATGTAAGTCGTCCGTTTTCCATTTCCTAGGCGTTAATTTTTTTCAAAGGATGCAATCGGTAAGATATATAACTCCTTACATATATATGTACCAAGAAAAATCACCTAGATTAGAGTTGAAATCAAAGAATCTAGCTCGTAAAACACAAAGTACGTCGTCTAAATTAAACTTTCTGTACTGAGGAGGTTTCAAGCAGCGGCATCCTAAACCATACCTCGTTTTCTCTCCATGGCTCAGGTCTTTTTCTGCTTGGCAAGGGAGGCGTTAACCAGTGAGGAATTTGGGATAGAAGAGCATCATGATTTGATGTATCACTGATCTGTTTTCGGCAGAAGAAAAGTAGACGTTGTGCATCATCTTTCTCAAAGGAAGCAACAGACAGCCCCTGAATGCTAGCTACTCCAAGAACAACCAAACTGCGGTATGACACATCAGGCGCCAGCTGTCTTAAAACCTGCCGAAAAGCAAAACTAACATTTTCTTAGCTAACCATCACCAAATAAAAACACATGAAATGCAAAATTCCTCGAACAATTTTACATGTAAAATCACACACACACATATATATATATATGTATGTATGTAGAGTGAAAGCAACAACGTAAGTAAAATGGTCCTAGGATATCCCAAAGCTCGAGTAAAAGTTTCAAAAAAGTGAAAAGGCTTCATTAATGTCCGCTGCATAATTAAGACTCTTGTCACTAACCTAATTGACTAAATACTGTTGAGAAACTTGTCAAGATGGTGTATCAGATAAATGACTACTACTATCTATAACACATCTGAGTCGAGGAAAGAGAGATTACTAACCTGCAGAGCCCATGTTGGGACTTGCATCGAAACTTCACAAACACTTGCTCCACAAGCTACTGAGGCAGATCTCCGAGGCTCAGAGAGAACCCGCTGTGTTTCTTCTGAGTTGACCACTGAGTGGACTAGTTGAATCTTCTCAACCACCTCATGTTTTATGTGATTTCCCAAAAGCTAAGATTTAAAAATAAGAAAACTACTAAATCCCATTGCACATGTACGGAGAAGAACTTAGCTTTAATAGATATAATCCCTTGCCTGATCACTGAAACATGTCTGCGCATTTCCTGACACCAACATTGATATGTGTGCGGAAGAACAGGTCGAGATATCACAACGCATGGTGACTACACCACGAGTAAATGTTCCCGCTTGAAGAGGAGGTGCTGGAGCACTGCATTTTTAATTCAGATAAGTACAAATTGAAAAGTAACAAAGTAAGTCTGTGTCTAAATACCTAGGCAAAAACTCATAGAACGGTTGTTTGGCCAAATAAACACATACCTAGCACGGTTATGAAGCTTACTGCCTCGCATCTGGAACAACGAAATAATAAAGTTATATTTTGGAAAAAAACTAAATACATGTACATGCACATATTATTTTTCCATGCACACATTTTAGTATGACAACTGATGACAAAGAAGGAAACTATAAACTAACGAACTACACTCACTTCTATTCTCAAGAGAGCATTGAGTCCATCCACCAAAGATCCCAGAAAGAATGTATCCTGAAATAGCCAAAAGAAAGTTTTGGGACTGAAGATATCATAACGAAGTAATTCCATTATAAATGTGCGAGAAGGTGAACAAAACCCACCACTGTGCATGGTGGCCCACACAAAAGAAACCTCACGGTTACATCTTCATCATATATCTTTATTGATGGGAGGCCCTCTAATGAATTTTCCTCTTCTAGTTCATCGGCTCCCGGTGAAACCACATCAATCTTTGGAGGATCTCCAAGCAGGCAGGGACATGGTCCCATCTCATAATTCATTTTACGATTGCTGTCAGAAGAAAGGACGGCATCGTTACTCGTACAATAGAGCCGGAAAGATGCTTCTGCAACCTGGAACGCATCCCATGTATCGCTGCAGGAACTGCATTGCCGAAACACATTATTGACAGCTAAAGTTATAGACTATCAGGACGGATACAAATTAGATGTAAAGTAGACTAAAATGAAGGCTTGTTTCAGTAAATAATTACCTTTGTATGACTGAAAACAGAGCATGGCGGAAATGGCAAGCTGCGTATTTCGAGAACACATTTTTCCAATAAATAACATATTGAACTCCCTGCAAGAAAAAAGCAATGAAAAACTGATGAGAAAGAGCAGTTCAAAATTCTCCATAGAATAACTACCAGAGTTAACCTCGTAACATAACGTATGATCGAATCTAGCAATGAGGTGACCATCCAAGGAAAAAAAAAAACTGTCATGCAAAAGGTGCTTTACATTTAAAATATTTCTTTCCTAGAATTTAAACATAACCATTGGGTAAAATGGATAGCGAGAAAGAGGTCATGGAGAAAAAAGAGTAGTAATAGGAAAGGAAAAGAAAACCAAAACAGAGCTAGATGTTTATCAAGAATGGTGCACCTTAGAGTAGAGTGCTTGAGCAAGTTCTTCACCATTGGGAAACTCAAGGTAAACCTGAGACAACAATATGAAATCAAAGCCTATTAATATCTCACGGACAAACAGAAACTAAAGCAGGTACCGCAGCCTTTTAAAGCATCATCAAGAGAGTTAACATCAATTTTCAAACAAAGATCTTAACAGCATCAGCCTAGCTTCAGGTAGTAAAAAGGAACTGAGCAATGTAAAAACGATGAATGTACCCACCGTTGTTGGTATAGAGGAACCAAAAAGAGTAACCAAGACATCAGGAGTAGAAAAATCAGCAAATCCCGAAACTAATGGACCAACTTCATCAGTATCTCCACTCTGATCCCCTTGCAAGTACAAAATATCCGGTGCTGAAGAGTTAATTGCAACCTGGAACTCCTCTGTAGTAGGGTTATTCAGTACCTGAAACTATTAACATGACAAAGCATATACACCATAAGAAACAACCAACTTTTTTGTTCTCTTAAAGACAACCAAGAACCAGAACTAACGAATCTATAGACCAGAACCATGTTAGCTAGACACTGCAAAAAGATTCTAAATTATTACCTTGAGACGCCCTGTAGAAGAGAGATTCGGAAAAGGGTATTTGGTTTGGTGAGCTTCGACTTTCAGCTCTCCAGAGACAAGAGCCAAAACATTACAACGGTTTCTCGAAAACCCTTGAGCATGAAACATCATTCAAAGCATTACCCAACTTTTCAACCTCTATAAAAGAAAGCAATCGAAACAAGGTACGAAAGAAACCCTAATTTGTAATTTGTAGAAGACGAAGAAGGAAGGGAGAAATCATCGAGGAGGGGGAGAGATGATTTTTTAATTGGAAAAGGAAAACCTAACCGAAGAGGCCCATCATTCATTCACAAAGGATATTGACCCTCAAATAAAGGAAGCAACTTGATGATGATTAGTAGCATCACCCACACACATAACAATGTTACAAATCTAAAGAACAATTTTTTTTTTTTTTAAAGAGTTATTTATGATTTTAAGAGCTATCAGTAGACAGTGTTTGTGTTTCTCATCGAAACCCCAAAATCTAAACATAATTAAACAGAGCGAATTTATCTACTGGGCAAGCCATAATTCTAATTAACAACTCAGATTAATTCCTCCTTAGGCCGATAAATGTTTCGTTTTGTCTTTTCTTTTTCTGCACATGGTTTTGATCCTTCAATAATTGAAGCTTTCGCTTCAACACTCACTCATACTAGCACCAAAGACCAAACAACATCATGTGATCCACTGTCTAAATTCAAAGACTTACGATATTAAACTTTTTCATGGTGTAAATGGTCTAACTTCCCTTCTTCCAGCTTTTTCATCGGATTTGTTTCAGTGGTTGGGTTTGTTATCGTGTCCTTGACTGACATGCTAGTGTTACCATTTCAGAAGTTATTTGTCACATCTCGGACCTAGACCCAGTGAATAATAAGGAGGCCCGTGATGTTATGACCCATGTAAGGTTTTCACGTACCTCTCTTATAAAAAGGAGGTAGCGCCTTAAATTTTCTTCAGAAGATAAAACACAGCGAAACCTTGCCCAATTGAAGAGAGAGCCACCGTCGGAGAAGAAGAAGCACCCAGAACCGCCAGCCACCGTGTAGTCTCACCAAAGAGAAGATCTCGCCGTGTTTCAGTTCCTTCTCGTCGTTTCCTTGAATCTTATTCTTTTGATCTAGATCCAACAACTAGTAAGGATAAGGAAACTCTAAACTTTCTCTTTTGATTCTCTTTATCTTTTTTTTCTTCTAGATCTCTTATCTAGGGTTTGGGTAGAAACCAATCATTGTTCTTGTAGATCTGGTCCGTGAGGAGACGTAGAACTCAATCTAGGCTAAGGTGAGGGCTTGTTGCAATCTCTATCTCCTTCTATCATTATCTCATCATGGTAGAAGTGTCTAGGTTGATCATTCATCTCTACATGTTATTTTCTATAGATCTATAAATATATATACTTATACATAAGATATATATCTTGATGCTTGATGTGTGAAAGACACATATCTATTACTAGGTTGTTAAAACATGGTTGAGTGATGTTTGAAGATTGTATGTGATGATTGTATTGATTGAGGTTATAATATCTATGGGTGATGTATATGACTTAGAGAAAGGCATAAGGCCTATGTGTGCCGGTGTGATACAAGCCTAAGCTATCAAAGGTTGTATGATCCTTGGATCAAAGGTGATTGACGATCCAACAAGAGGGGTTAGTTGTACAATCGATTTAATCGACTTTATAACCGACTATATGGAAGAGTTGATGATGATACTGGATAGAACGGTTTGTTGAATGATTCCACAATCAACCACGAAGAAGAACACTTGAATCAACAAGCAGCCTCAATCGCCAATCACCTAGAATAGTGATTCCACACAAGACTTGATGATCAAACTCACGCAAAGACACAAGACTTTGGAGAAAAGAAACTTAAAAGTTTATTGATTTTGGGTAAAGATTTCGTGCTTACAATGTTAGACCTAATGAGCTTATATAATGCTCAATACAAAGACTTAGAAAGCTAAAGAAAATAGAAACATAATGAAAATATCAAAAACTAGCTGTTAGGCTTAAATGGGGGGGGGGGGGAATTTCGGCCAAAACGGAAGTTGTGATGTTCTCTTTGTATCTTGATAGCTTGGGAAGGAAGAACTGATTTATTAGGATATTCCTGGATGTGTATAGAGGCTCCAAAACGCAGAATCTTAGACATGAGAGCCGTTGGTCTTCATTAACTTCAAGTGTGAATGCATCCATGTAAGGTAAGTTCAATAATAAGAGGATCCTCTTGATCATGTGGATGTTGGTGCATGTAAGGATGATGGAGAAATCTTCTGGATCGTGGATTATGTCTGCTGGATGGTTAAGATGATCTCTTGGCCTCCATAGATAAGTTTAGGTCGGACCAAATTGATTGGATTGAGGACCCTTCACAAATAATATCAGTGTGGCCAATTGATGCAAACCGGGTCTATCTTCTGGTCTGATTGGGATCCGCATGATCCAGTGTATTTTGCTGATTCTTAAGATGTTTCACTACAATAAAACAACCCTATTACGAGGGCTAGTTTCCTAGATATTTCGTCGTAACCTGGCCATTACGACGAAATAACCACGAATCATGATTCGTTGTAAAACGCTCGTCGTAATGCCCGATTCGTTATAATTTCGTCGTAAAGTTTACAACGAACCAAATTCGTCGTAAACGAGTAGGCCCCATTTCGTCGTAATTGCCTAGTAAAATGGACTCGTAAACTTATTGTAACATTTCTTAGTAAAACACTCCCTAAAACCTTGTACATTTTACGACGAAATTACATGTCATGCATGTTAAGTCGTCGTAATATTTTACAAGGAATAAACAAGGAATTCCATGTAAAGTAGTTGTAAAATTTACGAGGACTTTACAAGTACCTACTTGTAAATTCCTTGTAAATTTTACGAGGAATTTAAATGGAAATTTTAATTAAATAATATATATTAAAAAAATTATAAATTAAAATTATTTTAAATATAAAAACTGAATATATATAAAAGTTATAAAGTAGTAGTTAAATTTATAATACAATATCAAAATATTTTTTAAAAAAAAAACTAAAGTTGGACATTGTCGAAGTAGTTGTTGGAGGTCTTGTTCCCTTCCGCAGCGTCTCGAGGCTCGTCTACATGAGGTGCTTTTCCGCTGAGATTCCGGCGTCTCTTTTCAAACGCTCTCTGTAGAACATGGTTTCCAAACCATAACATCGAGAAGATCCTCCAGAGATTGCAAACGAACCTGTTGGTCGTCCACATGAGCCTTCAACCGAGCATTCTCCTCATCCCGGCTCGACGAGCAAAACGAAATCGCCTTTGGAACATCATTGACGGATCCTATTCCCATTGTCCGCCCCTTCTTCCGTGGAGCGACCTTATAAAACAAATATTTATAAAATTAGAAATGAAATATACTTTACTTTAAATTATAAAATTAAATATTAAAAATATTTCTAAAATTTACCTCTTCGAATATATTGTCCACCTCAGGTGTACACAATTTGATGGGCTGTCCATCAGTAGACTGTTGGGTTAGCTGCATCTCGCGCTCTTCAACCCGAGCAGCCACGTCGTGAAAGAGCTTCTCCGACCGTGGATCTACAAAAGCCCCGCTCGCTTTTTGGTGAGTGATCTTGAATAGATCACTCAAAGACGGCATCACTCCGGTCTTCTTAGCCTACAAAGCATATAAAATGTAAGTTTAATTTTTTTATATAAGATAATATAAATTAAGAAAAATAAAAAATAAACCTAACATTAATAAAACTTACAACTCGTAGACGAACTCCGGCGTGGGGGGGTTTGCCCGGTTGTATGAAGCATGGGTAAGTTACCATCTGCATTCTTGGTCCTACGGGAAGCAGAGCAACTGTTGGCCTTACGGACCGAGCCCGGTAACTTCCAATAGGAGATGAGGCCATCTCTTACCTCTTTCGTGAGCTGGGTGGGTTTATCATCATAGCCATAGTACTCCCACTTGTCCTTCCAATCTGATACGGTGTTGCAAAGGCAAATCTTTGCTCTAGCAACAAATTCCGACTAAACCCTCTCGTTGATTGATACAGACATTGCCACATTTGCTGAAACAATGAAAAACAAAATGAATTAGAAAAAAATTAATTAAATGAATTAGAAAAAAATAAAAAATATATATTATTAAATAAGAAAATGTAAAATTGTTAACGCAAAGCATTTGAACCACGTAGTTCGAATGTGCTCGGAAGTCATGCTCCAGTTGGGATGAGCCTCGACGAAGTAGCCTTTGATTGTGTCAGAAACGCTACGTCTGACACAATTATCCACGCCAAACCTGAAAACAATATGAATTTATTAGATGAGTATAACAAATATAATTAATGCTAAAAATATAAAAATTAATAAAATTAATAACTTACCAATAAGTACCCTCTGGGGTGTCGGGGTCCAGAATCTTTAATCATGCTCGTCTAGGCTGAGAAAGAAGATCCTCCACTGTATATGTAGCGTACGGTGCAGAAGGAGGGACCAACAAATCGGGATGAACACCGAATCCTGAGGCAACATGTGGAGCCGGTGAGGGCGCCTCATATGGAGGAGGAGGTGGAGGCATCGAGTGATGTATCTGAGGTGCATAAGGAGGAGGAGGAGCCCAAGGAACTCCCTGTGACTCTGGGACCGCCTCCAGATTTGAAGATGATGGAGCTGAACTAGATGATGTCCCGTTTCGAGATCCAAATATATCAGAATAAGTAGGTCGTCTCCTAGGTGTCATCTAAATTTAAAGGAAAAATAGAATTAGATAATGAAAAATATTTAATCAGTTTTTAAAAATATTTATTCAGTTTAAAAAATATTTATTCAATTTTTTTAAAAAAATTATGACAAATTTTCTAAACAATTTCTAATAACACTATGTTCCTTATAGCTAACCACATAAACTAACCACCTATTAACTACCCAACCTAAAAAAAAAATTAAAAAACAAAAAAACATACCTTGAGTTAGAGAGAGAGAGTTGAGGTTGGGAGGAATACACGAGACTTGCCTCGTGACTGATCCTCGATTATATATAGAAATTTATGGTCCTAGTAAATTCGTCGTAACATTACAACGAAGTTACCACGCGCGTGTCTTCTATTACGACGAATATACCACGCGCGTGTTTTGCATTACGACAAATTTAATAGGACCATTACGACAAATTTAATAGGACACATTATGACAGATTAAATAGACCCATTTACAAAAAAACTACCATGCCCGTGTTTTCATTACGACGAATTTAATAGGAATATATTCAAAAACCTCTAAGTCAAATCCCTAAACCCCAAACCCCAAATCTATAACTTCACATCTTTATTTCAATCTTCATCCCATTTCCTTTAAATTCTAAGCTCTCATTTTTTGGTGGTAAAATAGAAACCCTAAACCCTTAATGAAAGTGGTTTTAACCGTAAACTTCAATTATGTTTTAATACATTAATTAATTATTTAAAATTCGAATTTTAAGTTCTAAAATTCAACTGAATAACACATAACTGAAGTTTTACACATATTTAAATATTGAAAACATTTGTTTACATTCATTCTGAGTCATTCGATTCATCATCAACATCAGTACAATGATCATCATCTTTTTCACCAAACTCATCTTCACCTGCTTCATCCGTCATATTATCAGGAAGATCTTCATATTGACGGTTTTCCGGATAAATGAGAAGACTGTCATCGGTATGTTGTTCAGGTACTACAACCTCAGTGATACACGCTTTTTCTTGCAAAGGTGGTTCTTCTCCAGCAACTATTCGTCCACGAGGAGTAACTTAGATAGCCGCTAACCAAGTTATTCCGGAATCCCTAAGGCGTGAGTATGGAATGAAGCTAACTTGGCAGGCTTGAGAAGCTAAAATGAAATGCTCAAATTTGTTGTATCTTCTTCTAGAATAAACATCGACAACACGGAATTTGTTAATCCGAGTACATATTTTCAGAATGGGGTCTAACCAGTCACATTTGAAGAGAACGCACTTCAACTTCAGTAACCCTACAAACTCAACTTCAATAATCTCCTGCAAAATCCCATAAAAGTCTGTTTCGCCTGTCACACACACTCCGTAGTTACTTGTTGTTCGTCGTCTTCCACACTCGTAAGCGTGAAAGGTAAAACCTCGTGTCAAATACATAGGTGATGTGGTCACCTTTGCTACAGGGCCTAAGACCAAATCATGAAACCATACCGGATAGTGTGGATCATCATAATCAACCTACACAAAATTCATAGCTAGTGTTAGACTCATAAATATTATACTATAGTGTTTAACATATAAATTTACCTGAGTCTTTAACCATTTGACGAAGTGTTGATCTTTTCGCTTCTCCATCTCAGTTGCGGATATTCCTGGTATTGCTTCTTCAACTTGCATAAGAAACTGAATATAAGTGTGGACACTATGCTTATCATCTTCACTAGACCACCAAACTTCTTTCAATTTACCACCAAACCGTCCAATCTGACAGAAAATTTCAGGTACACCATCAACTGCATATGTTGGGACGACCCTACCATCATCATATCTTCTAGGAACCTTCTTCCTAGTGCGGACTGCTGGTGCGAAGTAGTATGATGTGAAGTGCGATGTTTCTGCAGTCAAGCTCCCAGCAACTATGGACCCTTCGACCTTTGCAAGATTTTTTTATTTTCCCTTTCAAATGTTTCATGGAGCGCTCATAAGGATACATCCATCCATAATGAACAGGTCCACGAAGCAATGCCTCGTACGGGAGGTGGACAACTAGATATTCCATGATGTCAAAAAATACAGGAGGAAATATCTTCTCTAGGTTGCAGATTAAGATCAGAATATTCTCATGGAGTTGTTGCATGTCGTCTTCTTTGAACATACGTGTGCTTAAGTCCCTGAAGAATGCTCTAATGCTTATATATTACAAAAAAATACCTCATATATATCATAGTTAACATATCATAACACATAAATTATTATGTAATAAAAATATTTTACCTGTAAGTGATTCATGTACATTTGTTGGAAGCAGCTAAGCAAAAGCGAATGGAAGTAGTCGTTGCATAAACACATGGCAATCATGACTCTTCATTCCTGAAAACTTTTGACCTTGTTCAACACATCTTGAGAGGTTTGAAACATACCCATCAGGAAACTTCACTTCTGATGCCACCCAGTTGAACAAAGTCGTCTTTGCTTCTGATGACAATCGGAAGATGGGAACTTGAACTTTTCAATTGCTCTTGATATGCAACTCACTTGTCGAGCAAATATCAGGTAAGTCCAATCTTGACTTTTTGTTGTCTTTTGTCTTCCCTTGAACATTGAGTATTGTATTCATGATGTTGTCAAAAAAATCTTCTCTATATGCATCACATCGAGGTTGTGCCGCAAAAGAAGATCCTTCCAGTAAGGCAGCTCCCAAAATATACTCTTCTTGTGCCAATTATGAGTGACTCCATACCCATCAGGCATATTTGTAGGAATATGCTAGTTCCCTCCACGAGGAACAGTTTCCAGAGCTCCATAGTGATCAAGTTATTCTTCAATTTGTTCTCCTGTTAAATATGGAGGAGGACTGTCTTTGACAACTCTTTTGTACCTAAACAATGTCTTGTTTCTTCAGTATGGATGAGTAAGGGGAAGAAATCGACGATGACAATCAAACCAACATGTCTTCCTACCATGCTTCAGTTGAAAAGCATCTGTCATTCCAAGACAATAAGGACAAGATAACCTTCCATGCGTTGTCTATCAAGAAAGTATCATGTAAGCAGAATAGTCACTTATAATCCATAGCAGAACTGCTCTCATCGTAAAAAAAAAAATCAAGGAACAATCATACGTCCTCACTCATGCTGACCATAAGTCCTTCAGCTCTTTTATCAATGGTTGGAGAAAAATATCTAGCGACCGTTTTGGATGCTTTGGACCAGGGACTAATATGGTCAAGAATAGAAATTGTTGTTCCATGCACATCTCTGGTGGGAGGTTGTACGGCGTAAGAATGACTGGCCACAAAGAATATTGTCTTTGAGACATTCCAAATGGACTAAATCCATCTGTGCATAACCTAAGATACACATTCCGAATATTTCTAGTGAAATCTGGGTGTACCGTGTTGAAATGTTTGCACGCTCTTGCATCTTACGGATGAGCGATCTCGCCATCCCTTTGTACATGTTCAGCATGACATCTCATCGCTCCAGCTGTCCTCTCAGATTGATATAACCTTTTCAACCTATCTGTAATTGGTAGGTACCACATCCTTTGGTACGGTACCCTATTCCTCCCACGTCCTTGTGGTTTGATTTGGGGTTTATTGCAGAAACGACACTCTTCTAACTTCTCATCATCCCTCCAATATATCATGCAATTGTCGATGCAAACATTTATCATCTCTGAAGGCAACCCAAGACTATAAACCAATTTCCAAATCTCATAATAAGATTCAGCAGACATATTGTCTTCTGGCAAATACTCTTTAAACAATTCGGCTCATGCATCCATGCAATTCTCAGGTAAATTATAATTTGTTTTAATTCATCATCCTAGCTGCTAGAGACACTTTAGAGAGACCTTCTCTACAACCAGGGTAGATTGGTTGATTTACAGCAGCTAACATCTCATAAAACCTTTTCACATCTAATCCATGCAATTCTCAGGTAAATTATAATTTGTTTTAATTCATCATCCTAGCTGCTAGAGACACGTTAGAGAGACCTTCTCTACAACCAGGGTAGATTGGTTGATTTAAAGCAGCTAACATCTCTAAAACCTTTTCGCATATAAGTTTGGTTCTTCAACATTTTCACTTTCAGCAGCTATTGTTGTAGTGGTTTCATGTAAAAATGCATCAGTAATCATGTCATGAACCTATCATGATCTACCATATGTTCCTCCTCATGGTAACTATATTCATTATGCAAATGATATGGTTCTTGCCTATTACCAGCATCCTGAAAGTTATTATTACTACTACTAGCTTCATTTCCACCATAACCTTCTCCATGTTGAAACCAAATATAGTAATGTGGTGTAAAGCTTATGTTTAATAAATGCTTCCATACAGTTTCACTACGAGCAAATTTTGAATTCTTGCATTTTTGACAAAGACAGAACATCTTACTACTTTCTTGCGTGATCGGCGTACAGTTTGCCTGGTACATGAATGTCTCTAGCCCCTTGAGAAATACATCGGTCACTCTACCATTAACATCCGTGTGCGTATACATCCAACTCCGTAACTCGTAAATATTTCTACCATCCGACATTTTTTTTTATTCTTTCCTTTTTTTCGTTTGTGTGATATGTTATGAAGAGAATGAACATATATATAGGAAATTTTTGAATTTGGTAGGTGAAGATATACCAACAAATTTACAAGGAAAACATTAACTAGGCTATTACAAGTACCCACAATGATTTTACAACGAATTTACTTCGCCAAAGCACAGTCTAAACACCTTTTCACCAACCATATATTTCGTCGTAATGTCCTTGTAGTTTTACAAGGACATTACGACGAATGAGAAAATTTGTCGTAATATCTTTGTAAAATTTCAAGGAATAATTTTCGTCGTAATATTACAAGGACATTACGAATATATGGTTCGTCGTAATTTCCTTGTAATGTACTAGTACCTTTACGACGAAGTATTTTCCTCGTAATATTTCGTTGTTAAGTCCCTGTTTTCTTGTAATGTTGTGGAGTGCCTCAGAATGATTTATAAGGTCGACTGGTTGCAATTCTTGAGGTTGGTTTGATGTAGAACCCGGATCTTCCAAATAAGGCAAGTGTAGAACTGGTTTGGTCGGTTTTGGGAAATTGATCATAACTTCAATTTCACTCGGTTTATTCTCCTCATTATGTACTTGTTGAAAAGCTAAGAAATCCATCTTAAAGCTTATCATTGGATTTTTCTCGGGCCACTCCTTTCGTGGCCTTGAATCTACTTATGAAAGCTGATATTCACAGTTGGACGGGCTGGAGAACCTCTGGTTTCTAAAATTTATATCTCTCTGGTACAGACAGTTTTTAAGATGATTCCAATTGTTATTGAAACTTCCTTGAGTGTAGAATCCTTTATAATTGGTTTCATGGTGAAAACTTTTCTGGTTTGTAAGATATGGCTGATTTACTGAACATACGTCTTGGATAGTTCTCTGACTGGTTGAGTAATGGGCATGGTCGACCTCTGGTTTAGAAATGGACTTGATGACCACATCATGCCCTCCCCCTTGACAAAGTTTTGACCTCAAACTGAAATACCTGCATCAAGATAGAGCAAGTCTGGTTTCATTCTGTTTTGTGATTATAAGTTCTTACCTTGGTATTGTTTCGGTTTGGGAAGGGGTTGAGTCTCAGGTGGTTCTCCTTTGAGAAGATAGTAAAGTATCACTCCTCTCCCTCTCTCCAGTTTGAGAGTCCTCTCCTAGATATGAGAAGTGTTCATGGCATTTTCTTCTTTGGTGGCAATGATGTTGATCACCATTGGGAGTGGTGCCTTCTTTTTAAGCAACAAGCTCTTCTCATTGCAACCTTGGCTTTTGCAATCTCCATCAAGTGTTTTATGCTTGAAGTGGAGGATTCATAAACAGAGTATTGAGTAAGATTTAGATCCTTACTTACTTGGTTACCACTCATAGCATATCGCATTGATTCTACTTTGGTATTTGTTAACTTTAAAGCATGATCAGCTAGTGAGAAAGTCTCTAGGGTACATTTCTCATTCTCCTCAGGTTGGTGAGCTTCTGAACGTGGCTCCTCCTTACCTAGACCTTCATCAATATTCTGGACAAAGTGCAAGTGTATCATACCAGTATTTTGATAAGTAGGATTACTTACATTTAGTTCAGAAATCACCTTATCACGTGTTGAACATGATTGCACAGCAAAGTTAGGTTCTTGTTCCTTGATTTCCATGTTAGTACGTGAAATATTTTCAACCTTTTGGCCACTAGGCAAGTGTGTTAAAACAATCATGGAATTACTAGAAACAAAATTAGAACTACCTTTAATCAAGTTGATAAGATCATAAAACTGTTTATCTATTCTAGTAAATGAACCATCCATTCTAGAAAAAGGATCACTTAGCTTGAAGTTAGTTTCCTTTGCTACATGTAATACTTTCTCCACAGATCGTTTTGTGGAGAAATCTTTTGCAATATGACCCTGGACTTGACACCTATAACAAATAACCTCAGGTGGTTTTGAAGATCTAGAGTACTCACCTTGGTTTCGTTTGACTTGAAGTGTAGGCACTGGTTTTGAGCCTTACCTCTGGTTTGCTGGGTGCAAGACTTGTGGTTTTACAAATCTCCTTGTGGACACCCTCTGAATATGTTGTTCTCTTTCCACAAAATCAGTATATATGACCTTTTTCACC
Source organism: Moricandia moricandioides (assembly GCA_905132885.1). NCBI lineage: Eukaryota > Viridiplantae > Streptophyta > Magnoliopsida > Brassicales > Brassicaceae > Moricandia > Moricandia moricandioides. Next base: position 174,107 of record CAJHQQ010000022.1, read on the forward strand.
TCTTTCCAAGTAAAGGTTGGATCCTTAAAATAGATCCGATCAGCAGCAAGCTGACTCCACCAATTGTATGCTTCCCCAACTAAGGTATCTCTTGCATAAGATGGCTTTAGATTCTCTGGAATTCTCCAAGTCATAAACCATTGCTCCATGTCGTCCTCCCATCTTAGGTATGCACTTGGTCCTTGCTTATGACCAGAAAATTGTATACATGGTGCATCAAAGCGATTCTGATAAAATTGATCACCATTGTAGTTCCATGGCTTGCTGTGAACATGGCTTAATTGATTCCCATGATTAGACCTTGTTGTTTCATTCACGGTGGTCATTAATCTCCTTGGACATAATTGACCATAAAATTCCCCATCATAACTTTCCTCATAATCAGATAAGTAGTTGTGATCATAGATGAGCTAGGATTTAGGACCATAACCATTTGAATACTGGTCCAATGGTTCTGGTTCTTCCTGATTTTCTTGTTCATCATCAGGGACATACTCTAGATTAGTATCTAGGCACCAGTGACCTTCAGTGTGGTCATCTTCATGATTATTGTGTTTTACCACATGCCAATTAACCTAATGTGCACGCTACCACAATCAAATGATATATCGATGCAGCACTTCAGGATCGAATCCACAAGGAACTAGTGATCTATAACACTAAGAATACACAAATTTTCTTAATCTAAGCAAATAAAAAGATGGATGCATGATTGGTAACAAACTAAGATCCTAGAAATATAAACAAAGTGATCTCAAATCCAATCAAGAAATAAGTGATATAACTAATCTCTCAATCAAATATTACGGATGGATTCATGGGCAAAGATAATTGATATAAGGTGATCAAGGTTCAATCTAGGATGTTCAAAGAAAATAATCAACAAGTCTATAGGTCTAAAACTCATAAAATAGACTAATCCACTATCGTGACAATAATCCCTATGCTAATCAAGCATTAAACATCAACTGTCGTTGTCCAAACACAATCAAGCATGCATAAATCACAAGTCTACTAACCATTTAACATCTCTAACATCAATTGTCACTGGCTAGACATGTAAAAGACAATATTAGGTTAGTTCAAGCATTTCATCGAACACTTTCCGGGCATGAAAGTACTTAAGCTCTGATCAAAGCTAATCTAGCATTAAGAACATCTAATAAGCATAGAACAATGTTAATAAAGCAAGAGACATCCTAAATCTCCACTTAAACACCCTAATATACTTAACCCATGATTCAAAATTTCACTACTCAATAATCTCCATGAGAAACCTTAAAATCATATGAGATTCAAGACTAATCATGTTAATGAGCAAGAAAAACACAATAAAAGATGTCATACCTCCTTGCAATGATCAAAAGTTTCAAGCTTTTACAAGTTTATACCAAGTTTTGAGAGAAATGAGATCCCCTTAGTGTTTAAGGGTCTAAAACTATATATAGGAGTCCTAAAAACGAGTCGGATCAACCCAACAAACCTGGATTGACCCATTAAAAATTGGGTCTTTTTGTCTGTAGCGACCTGATGAAGTCGCTACGACTTGGTCGCTATGACACTTAGAATATTTAAGCTCCTCAGGATTTGTAGCGACCTCTCCTGGTCGGTAGGGGCGGTCGCTATGGAACCCGCAGATTCCCCTAGCGACTTCTCTTGGTCGCTACGAATAGGTCGCTACAACACTTGGGCTGGAAAATTGACTTTTGCCTCAAACTTCACTTTTTTGCCTCAAAATGTCTCAAATGCCTCCAAACTCATCAATAAGCATCTCCAACACCTGATATAGACAAATGTAATGAAATGCAACCTAAATATGCCTAAATGATATCCTATATGCTCAAAATACATCAAAAGAGATGACCAATACCATGCAAATATGTAAGATACCAACTCCCCCAAAATTATCATTTACTTGTCCACAAGTAAACTTGTAAGAACAAGGTGAGGAAGAGGTGTGAAGGTTGGAGCTCATTACAAAAATATAATCTTCAAAGCCATAAATGTGATATCCTTTCAAAATCTTACCAAATAGCAAGAGCACAACATCTTATCAAACTCTAACTTCTCTAGGCCTATCTCAACTCCTTGATCTTCTACACTTATCGTCAAGACTACAAAAACAAGCCAAGCAACCAACTCTCGCATTCATTAGACAATAATCAAAAGTGCATTTTTTCAAATGGGCAATCGGTCCTAATCATTTAGCTTGGTGAGAAATAGGTTTGAAGCTATTGTGAATCAAGAAGGTTATCAAGTTCTTTAACGGTGATTTACTCTCAAGAACAAGTAGTTCAACATTATGCATAATATATCTAAGAAAGAAAACAATTTATGCGTACAAAGCTCAATTCTCATTGTTCTACCCATTTCCTAGACACAAAATAATCTCTACCGATGATTCCCAATGTCAAACTCTCTCACTCACCCAAAAACTCCAAGAACATTCTCATCTTTTTCTTTTGCTTACTAGGGATCATTCCACCATTTTCTTAGCTTTAGCTCACACTATTTTTTATCCCCCACTCTTTTGAATCTTTTCTTGTCTTTACTTAGGGGATTTCTTATTTTGACACTCTTTGAGCTAATCTTCTTCTTTTCTTTCATCGCTAATATCCTATCTTTTTATTATACTCACTTTTCTCTCAACCTTCAAGATGAAACACTCAATACTCCATTTCAATCCTATGTGCTAGAAAATTATGAGATCCTAAAGCTAGCTAGTAATGAGGACCAACCATTGTCGTTCCCAATACTCTCAATATTATGCACATATCAAACTTTCAGAAGAGATCTCACTCAAAAAATTAGTAAAGTTAGAAAGGAAGGTAGGGTTAAGGGTATAGAGAATCATCTAAAGGAGATATGGCCACTTGAGCTGCCAAAGTTTTGTAGAAAGGGATAAGACTAACTCAAGTGTGTGAGGTAACCATGATCAAGCACAACAAAAGCCCATAAGCAAGATAGATTAGGTTCATTAACTCAAGTAAAATTGGAGTTGATTTCAAGGACAAGCAAGCTTCATCAGTCAAACAAGTTTCAAGAGGAGTTTTCAAGGCTCGAAGTTTACAAGTCTTTCAAAGAATGCTTTAGCTACTTATTATGATTGAGAAGGGTATCACATTGAGTTCTTTGCATGAATTCTTTACAATATTTGCTCCCAATTCATTAATGCAATTTATATGCTTCTAGACTCAATCTTGAAAATGTAAAAGATGCTTCTTTTTGTTGCTTTCGGGTTTTTCTTATGCATCATAAGTATGTAAAATGCAATGCATGAGACTCATGACAAGTAAACAAAACAAAATACAATGTGAGATAGTAGACTTTCCCCCAAACTTATTTCACACAGTCCCTTGTGTGAGAGTAAATTTGAAAGAGAGATCAAAGGACAAATAAAAGATGAAAGAAATAAGTATTTACAAGGGTGGAGATGCACTTACTTGGAGTTGGCTTTATGAGAAGAGGGAATGAGGAGGGAAAGATTGTTTTGACCTTGACAAAATTTTGGCATGACCTATTGGAAAGATTCATAACTCCCCCAAACTTGTCCCTAAACTTATTCAAATACACTAAAACAAGATAAAAGATAAAAAAAAATATATATATATACAAAGGATAAATATGGGAATGCCTCCCAAGCGCGCTTGTTTTAAGACTTTAGCTTGACTTGGTGTGCTTGTTAATCATAAGAATCTAAAGGTTGAGCCAATGCACCTTTGATCCTTCTCCTACAAGAACAAAAAACAAAGTGTGCAAAGACAGATTTTTTATCAATAGATGTAGCATGAATTATGAAACGCTCCTTCAGGTTCAGATGGTAATGAGAATCAAAAGTATTTGGTGAAAACACAAAGTTAACTACAGGCTCAAACGATGTTTTAACAAAGTAGTCAACTCTATCTCCATCAATCAAATAAAATACAATTTTCTTATTCTCATCATCGTTTTTGACAAGGGGATTTTCTAGATCAAGCAAAAGTTTATATATATCAAGTTCATCCCCTAAATCAGCTAGTTCAAGAAGAGCTCTAGGTTCATCAAGCATAAACAATTCAATTTCGAGATCAATTGAAGCACAAAGATAGTTTTTGTCAAAACAAACTTCAAGATGATCTCTAACAATCTTTTCTACTCTCAAGTCATCTGGTTTTCTAGTTTCACATATCAGATCAAGACATTCGCTGATGAGCAAATAAGAATTCAAATTAGAGGCAATATCTTCAACACAAGGCAAGCAACTATCCTCAAAATAATAAAGTTCAAAAATAGAATCGCTTATACCTTCTAGTTGGGTTGGTGGAACCCAATAAAATACCTCTTTGAGCTGATGAGCAATCCTTATCTCAATGCATGTGAGCTCTCTTCCTTCTAGTGTTGCCTGATGTTGTATAAGATTCAACCTTAGCATCGCTTCCATGTCACTCCTTGTCAACATTGGGTTCTCTTTGCAAAGCTCATCTACCTTCACACTCTGTTCTGGTGTGAGTACACTTTCATCAAATGGTGGCTCCACATAAGGCTCATCATCTTTCATGTGATCTTCAAATATGTCTTTCTCTTCTTGTGGCCAATCAAAGTAGCTTGCAACCATTACTGCAAAGAACAAAAGCTAGAAGAAAAGGTTAGTAGCTTTACAAATCAAAATAAAGTATAAGATAATAAAGCTTAACCTCAAGAAAGTTCGAAATCCTAATGATAAATCTACTTAGTTCCCCGGCAACGGCGCCAAATTGATTATTGCGTTTTACCACAGACCAATTAACCTAATGTGCACACTACCACAATCAAATGATATATTGATGTAGCACTTTAGGATCGAATCCACAAGGAACTAGTGATCTATAACACTAAGAATATAGAAACTTTCTTAATTTAAGCAAATAAACAGATGGATGCATGATTGGTAACAAACTAAGATCCTAGAAATATAAACAAAGTGATCTCAAATCCAATCAAGAAATAAGTGACATAACTAATCTCTCAATCAAATATTACGGATGGATCCATGGGCAAAGATAATTGATATAAGGTGATCAAGGTTCAATGTAGGATGTTCAAAGAAAATAATCAACAAGTCTATAGGTCTAGAACTCATAAAATAGACTAATCCACTATCGTGACGATAATCCATATGCTAATCAAGCATTAAACATCAACTGTCGTTGTCCTAACACAATCAAGCATGCATAAATCACAAGTCTACTAACCATTTAACATCTATAACATCGATTGTCATTGGCTAGACATGTAAAAGACAATATTAGGTTGGTTCAAACATTTCATCGAACACCTTCCGGGCATGAAAGTACTTAAGCTCTAAATCAAATTGATCAAGGCTAATCTAGCATTAAGAACACCTAATAAGCATAGAACAATGTTAATAAAGCAAGAGACATCCTAAATCTCCACTTAAACACCCTAATATACTTAACCCATGATTCACAATTTCACTACTCAATAATCTCCATGAGAAACCTTAAAATCATATGAGATTCAAGGCTAATCATGTTAATGAGCAAGAAAAACACAATAAAAGATGTCATACCTCCTTGCAATGATCAAAAGTTTCAAGCTTTTACAAGTTTATACCAAGTTTTGAGAGAAATGAGATCCCCTTAGTGTTTAAGGGTCTAAAACTATATATAGGAGTCCTAAAAACGAGTCGGATCAACCCAACAAACCTGGATTGACCCATTAAAAATTGGGTCTTTTTGTCTGTAGCGACCTGATGAAGTCGCTACGACTTGGTCGCTATGACACTTAGAATATTTAAGCTCCTCAGGATTTGTAGCGACCTCTCCTGGTCGGTAGGGGCGGTCGCTATGGAACCCGCAGATTCCCCTAGCGACTTCTCTTGGTCGCTACGAATAGGTCGCTACAACACTTGGGCTGGAAAATTGACTTTTGCCTCAAACTTCACTTTTTTGCCTCAAAATGTCTCAAATGCCTCCAAACTCATCAATAAGCATCTCCAACACCTGATATAGACAAATGTAATGAAATGCAACCTAAATATGCCTAAATGATATCCTATATGCTCAAAATACATCAAAAGAGATGACCAAAACCATGCAAATATGTAAGATATCACTTCATCATCCCAACAAGCTTGGTCCAGTTCTTCTCCCAAATCTACCTCAGAAGTGTTATATTCTTCAACTTCTTCTTCATTCTCCATCAAGCTTGGTGTCAAGGTCTCGCAAGAAGAAAATAAATAACTTACTCATAATCAAGAGACGTGGATTAAGAACAGTTAAAGGAAGGAAAAAAAACAAAAAAAAAACAAAATATGGAAGTTTGCAGATTTTTTTTGTTCTTTTTAACTTTTTAACCTTCGAAAAATAACTAATGAATTATTTTTTTATATAATTTTAGTTTACGGTCGACATAAAAGTAAATAAAAGGAAAATAAAGTTGCATGAAAAGGGTTTTGAAAGAAATTTGAAAAAAAAAATCAACCAAGAAGGAAAATCTTTTGAAAAAGGCAAGACTGATATGCAATTTAATACTAACATTTTTTATGATTTTTTTAATGCAAATAAGGGTCTAGGAACTATAAAATTGACAGCAACATGAAGAACATGATGAACACACTTTTTTTTTGGACAGAAATGAAACAACTAAATGCAACAAGAAACAAAGCGATTTCTTTTTATGGGTTTTATAGTTTTATGAGAAGATAAACTAGATGTAGTACGAAACAAGTGATTCTTATGGGTTTTTCTAATATTATGCAAGACATAAACTAAATGAAACAAGAAAAAAGATTTTTATATGTTTTTGATTTATGAATGCAAAAGCAGAAATGAAACTAAAAAAAACGAATGCAAATAAAAAGAGACAAGGATATATACGACATGATGCTTGAGTAACTTCATCTCTGATACCAGAAATGATACAAGACTAAGCTATCAAATGTTGTATGATCCTTGGATCAAAGGTGATTGACGATCCAACAAGAGGGGTTGGTTGTACAATCGATCTAATCGACTTTAAAACCGGCTGGATGGAAGAGTTGATGATGATACTGGATAGAACGGTTTGTTGAATGATTCCACAATCAACACGAAGAAGAACACTTGAATCAACAAGAAGACTCAATCGCCAATCACCTAGACTATTGATTCCACACAATACTTGATGATCAAACTCACACAAAGACACAAGACTTTGGAGAAAAGAAACTTAAAAGTTTATTGATTTTGGGTAAAGATTTCGTGCTTACAATGTTAGGCCTAATGAGCTTATATAATGCTCAATAAAAAGATTTAGAAATCTAAAGAAAATAGAAACATAATGAAAATATCAAACTAGCCGTTAAGCTTAAATGGGGGGGGGGGGGAATTTCGGCCAAAAAGGAAGTTGTGATGTACTCTTTGTATCTTGATAGGTAGGGAAGGAAGAACTGATTTATTAGGAAATTCCTCGACGTGTGTAGAGGCTCCAAAACGCAGAATCTTATACAGGATAGCTGTTGGTCTTCATTAAATTCAAGTGTGAATGCATCCATGTAAGGTAAGTTGAATAATAAGAGGATCCTCTTGATCCTGTGGATGCTGGTGCATCTAAGTATTATGGGGAAATCTTCTCGATCGTGGATTATGTCTTCTGGATGGTTAAGATCATCTCCTGGCCTCCATATATAAGTTTGGGTCGGACCATATGATTGAGTTGAAGACCCTCCACAAATAATATTGGTTTGGCCAATTGATGCAAACTGGGTCTATCTTCTGGTCTGATTGGGATCCGCCTGGTCCAGTGTATTTTGGTTCTTCCTAAGATGTTGTGGAGTGCCTCTAAATTATTTATAAGTTCGCCTGGTTGCAATTCTTGATTTTGGTTTGATGTAAAACCTGGATCTTCCAAATAAGACAAGTGTAGAATTGGTTTGGCCGGTTATGGGAAATTGATCATAACTTCAATTTCACTCGGTCTATTCTCCTCATTTTGTGCTTGTTGGAAAGCTAAGAAATCCATCTTGTATCTTATCATTGGATTTGTCTCGGGCCGCTCCTTCCCTGGCCTTGAATCTACTTTTGAAAGCTGATACTCGCAGTTGGACGAGCTAGAGAACCTCAATTTTCTAAAATTTATATCTCTCTGGTCCGGACAGGTTATAAGATGATTCCAATTTTTATTGAAACTTCCTTGAGTGTAGAATCCATTATAATTGGTTTCATGGTGAAAACCCTTCTGGTTTGTAAGATATGGCTGATTTACTAAACATACATCCTGGATAGTTCTCTGACTGGTTGAGTAATGAGCATGGTCGACCTCTGGTTCAGAAATGAACTTGATGACTACATCAGAGCTAAAATCTCCTATCATATATCTTTTTTGTTTTTATTTTGTTCTTCATTCGATTGTCAAAAAGAAAAAAAGAAAAAAAATCTTTTACATCTTTCTTTCTTTTCTGTTTTGTTTTTCTAAGTTTCTTTCAAAAGAAGATATGGAAAACCATCCCAGCAACAGCAACTTGGCGAGCCATCCTTGGAGTCTTTTAAAGCAAGAAGATTATTATTTTGCTAGAGGAACAGACCCTGATGAGTACTTTGAATGGGAGCAGAAGATGAACGAGTTATTCCATTCTTGCGGCTGTCCAGATTTTGAGAAGGTGTAAATTGCATCCGATCAACTCATCAACCAAGCTCAACACTGGTGGAGCCAATCTACTGCAAAAGGAAATCATTGTGGGTATTCTCGGGAATCAACTTGGGATGATATGAAAAATCTGATGAGAAAACAATACATCCCACGTGATCAGTATCAAGAAATCCAGAGGCAGTTTCATACACTTTGCCAAGATGATAAGGTGGTCATGGAGTATCACAAGCAATTCAAGTATCTCCGCATTCGGATAAATCCAGGAGTAAGCAATGAGAATGTCATAGACCAGTTTTTTTATGGGCTGAGAGGTGAGACACGTGTGCACGTACAAAGGTACACCTGCAATGGTTTAGAAGAGTTGGTCCAACAAGCTGTCCGAATTGAGCATGGAAACAAAGCATCTGAAACGCTTGATCCACCAGATGAGTCTCCTTTGCCAACAATTCCCACTGAAATGGAGGAGCCATCAGAAGAGGTCCAACAACATTCAAGGGACACCACTATGTCGCATGAACAAGGAGGAGGGTATGATGTGGGCATCAAATCCACTACTCATAAATGTCCAATCTCATTCAAGACCAGTTCACATCCAGGAAATTCTCTACTTGAAAATGAACCTTCTAGAATGTTTAAACTATTCAGAATTATTGAGAGTGCTTCAAAATACAAAGGAGACAAGACTTACCATATTTGGACTCAGATGAACCTAGACGACATCAACACTATGGTTCGTTTTCGTCAGCTGGATTTACCCAACAACAGGCCACCTCTTAAGACTCCTTATCAGCTACTAAGGATGTGAATCCAAGTAATTAAAGGCGTGCTCAATATTCTCCTTAATAAGCTAATTTCACTCCCTTGAGATTAGCCTTTTGACCAACCAAATTATTCTTTCCTTTTAATGTGATTTCTGCTTAAATTTATCTTCTTATTTATGTATTTTGACTGCAGCAATAATTTACACGAGCTATATATAAAGCTCCTCTCAACTCATTGGAAAATCAGACTTGAAATAATGAATGAAAATGAAACTTTTGTTTCCCTTTAAAGTTTTCTCTTGTAAAACTTTGTTTCTCTTGTCTTGTCAAGACCAATACCTCCAAGAGCTTGAGTATTTGTGTTGTATCACGAGCCTATCTATCTCTCGTGTGGTGCACTTCAATCCATGTTCATCATTAACTCGATCCATCTAACCGGATTCACTTGGTCGATTAAATCAAACTTTTGAACCACCCTCTTCTTGTTTTGATATTCTTAAGGATTTAAGCCTTTGATAGCCTAGGCTTGTATCACGGTGCAACGTGGTGGAAGTACGTATGTCTCGGGCGTTGCATCGTTTTTTGTTGGATCATGTGGCAATCGCGTGAGTTGGCATGATTCATCGCCGGAGCGGGCATGTGGCGTGCATGTGTGTGAAGTAAGAACGTAGTAGCGTGATGTCGTCGAGACAACGTGAAACATATGAAAATGGTGGCGGATCACGCGAGAACCAAAGACGGTAACGTGATTGCGTGAAAGCGTGGAACTCATAGAGTCAGTGTGATGTCGTGGAGACAACGTATGTGGTGAGCTCTCCCGCGACAACATGAGGAGTGCAGGGACCGAACGAGGTGGTGTGGTCTCATGTTGACACTGTCGGGGTTTATCCTCGTTTCTTGTTGATTGCTGCTTTTGATTTACTGGATTTTTAAGTTATATACTTATGCTATGTTGTGTGATGATTGTTGGTGAACGATTTCGGGGATCCTAGAGATTTCCTCACTGAGTATTTGTCGAAATGCTCATCCCTCCTTTCTTTTCAGGTGAGTTCGACGAAGTTGAGGAGTAGTCGTCTAGGTGTGGTGCTAGTTTTCTAGTTGATGGATTTTCTTTAAGTTGTTTCATTTTAAGACTTGATACTTGGTATTAAGCGTTTCCTATTCGTTTTAGTATGGTTTTGTAAGACATTTGGATTCGATCTTTGGGAATGAGATTTACATTGGTCTTTTTAAGTGATTCTTGTTGGTGAAGGCAATGTGAATACATGACGTCTTAGTTTGTGAGAGTCAGGGCGTGACAAGTGGTATCAGAGCTTAGGTTAGGGCCCCCGGTCCTAACGCATGAGGCTATAGAAAGGGAAACATTTTTTATCCGGTTCCTATCGGAATAAAGGTAAATATCTTTAGGAACTTTCGGATTTCTAAGTTGTTTTGGTTTTCAAGAGGAATAAATGGGATTTTAAAAGTTAAATTTTAGAGCGCCAGCGAGACCACTTTTTGACTTTGAACTCATTCATTCGTCATTCGTAAATAAAGAAAAATTATGACTGTAACTTCTGCATAAACAGGATGGCACCAAGAGGAAGAAGAACCGTTAGGGGAAGAGGCATTGCAGCACGTGTGGTTTGGGAAGCTAGCCCGACCGATTTTGTGGGAAGTGTGAATGGAACTAACACTGAGATTCAAGGCGGAAACCCATTTGAGGTATGTCGACATGGTGACCAAGGAGCAGGGTATGCAGCAATGTTCGCGGAGTTGTAAAGGTACCGTGAGCGTTTTGGAGATCAGATGCGTGAAGAACCAATCAATGAAGCACCAAAAAAGGCTGATGCTCGCGGGAATGTGCCACCCGTTGGAGTGCAACACCGTCATCCGCCTCCACCTCCACCTTTTTCGGTTGCGGGTGCGGATGGTGGCAGTTTTAAGCGTTATTAAGAGATTTAGATTACTAGTACAACGGTTAAAAATTGTTGCGTTTGGGCATACTTATGACTCGTTAACTACCAATTGTAGCAGTGGTTAAATAATAAATTAAAAATATTTAGATTGTATATAATTATAAAAATATAAAAATAATAAATATAAAATTATTTTTATAAAATTATTTAATCTTTTTTAAAAAATATTTTTTTAAATTATAGAAAATAGTTTTTTAAAAAAGTATTATAATATAATTAAAATATAATATATATATATATATATATATACTGGTATTTTTATTACTTTATATTTATAAAGTTTTTTGAAAAAGTAATTTTTTTTACCTTCCCGCAACCGCCCACAACCGTAAACGTTAGCTGGAACCAATTGTTGGATTTTAAAGGTTTATAGCGGTTTAAAGCGATTTATAGTGTTTTCTGTGATTGTTGCAAAATGCCAACAACCGCTACCAACCGCAAAAGTTATGTTTGCGAGTGATAGCGGAAAAACCAAATCATGCCCTTAATCAAAGCCAAAATCACATGATTATGTTTATTTGGATTAAATATCAATAAAAGCAACTACACATAAGTGTTTGGTAGGAAAATTTGGGTGAGCTAAACAACTCGGATTTGAAGAAACCCACGACACTAAACATGTGTACCCATGCGAAATGCGTATCTAATTTCTATTGCGAACAATCGGATCTTTCTAACGCCGATAGACAGATCCCCAAGAAATTTGTCAGTTGGGATTCACCCCGCCGAATACCCCGTAGATTATCAAAATATAAAGTATGCAACAATAACAAATTAAAGGTTTTATCTAAGGATCGTATTCTAAATATTCTTAGGATTGAAAAAATGTTAATAAAACATTTGATCAAAAAAATGTTAATAAAACATTAATTGAAATGTGTAGAGTTCTCGAGAAGAGAGATAATGTGTAATATGAAAGAGAGAGAAAACACTAATAAATGAGTATATTATGGATAGGATATGTAATAAATGATTGCTAACAAAAAATATTTTCTATTTTTAATAAAAGGTTATTCTATTAAAGTTTACGGTTTTGCCACTTTAACTTTCATTTCATTAGAATTTTTGAACATACTTAAGAAACTTTGATAAATGGCAATGAATTTTTACATTTTAATCAACTGAAATAGTGAGATTTTTTGCTTTTAATAAAAAATCAGTGAAAATATAAATTATATATCACATAGACATAGGTTCATCTATATTACTTCTACATTTAAAAGAAGAAAAACATCTTTATTTCCCATAATATATCTCTTTAAATACATATTATATAAACTTACGGAACATGTAGTTCAACTTTTACTGAAACCATATGAAACTAAATATAGAATAAATAAAATGGAAATATATGAAAGATTATATCAAACATGATTAAATTACGAAGCTAGACCAGCAGTGTATTTGATACCAGTTGCAGGTAACCATAAGTTTCCTTGTATGAACTGGGCCACCGTAAAATTAGTAGCTTGTGCCGAAGTATTCAACAGATGATACCCTGGCCACTTAACACGACGGTCAAGGCTAGCCCCCGGTCCACTGTTCATATATTCGGCATAGTACAACGTGTCCAGCGCAAAATTGCCGTTCCATTCGAGCCATCCTTCGGGCTTGAGTACATCACTCATGTAGTTTTGCATGAACACTGTTCTAGAATATAGTTTCCATGGCCGACCCAAGTAAGTAGAAGTTGTATTTAAGTTTGGAAGTAGGTCTGTATCAGCTGTTATGTTACTGAACTGGATGATGAATCCAGTTGGCTGGTTAGGATCTTTACGTCCTTGAGCCGTGATGCTGTTCTTCTGGTTTGGTAGGCCTTGTTTTGCTTTGATTTGGCAGTCCTGGAATACAGCTGTAGCATCTCCAAACATGAAATCTACGGTGCCCGTTATGATGCATTCTCTAAAGAATTGACGCATTGTGTGGGCGTAGAGAGTGTCTTGATAACCTCTCATTGCACATCGATAGAATACTCCCAGATCTGAGTCCGACCGGATTGCAACTGCTTGATGTTTTTCCGGTCCTGCTGTGTTTTGAAACGTTATGTCCCGTGCGATAAATCCTCTTCCACTCACAGCTGCCAAATGTTTTTATAACCAAATGAAAATCTTCGTTAGTAATCAATAGAATAGTAATGTGAATAAAAACGTTTCATTTGCCACTCACCAAAAGTAGCAGAACGGAACGTAGTCCAACCGTCGATGAAACTTCGGTTACCGGTGATCACGGTGGCATCAATGCCGTCGCCGACCATCATAATGTTCCATTTCTTCTTCTTGATCTCTACATTCTCCACATATACACCTCTTTTCACATGTATCACATATCTTTTTGTACTGTAGTCCGGTGCGGCCAGCACTGCTTCGCTTATTGTCGTGAAGTTCCCTGTCCCATCTGCTGCTACAACTGCATCCGCAGCTGTTGATAAGCCATCGGTCTGTAGTAACTTCCGATCACCGGGTCTAACCCATGAGGGAAACTTACTGAAGCCACTATGAGCGGTGCTTTTCTTGTGGGCTCTATTGGGCTCTGGTTTGGGCTTGGAGGAAAAGTGGACCATGGTTAATAGATTTTGGATGATTTTACCGACCTGGCTTAGACCACCGGCCACAACTTTTTTGATAACTCCATTAGTGCCCTCGAAGCCGTCTAGACAGGTGTCCTGGTTAGAAAGGGCGGCGCTTATCCATGTCCTTAGGGCATGATTAATGCAAGTCTCTTAACAAGGGGTTCTTATTTTTTAAGAGACCGTTTCTTAATTTTAACTAAGAAAACTTAAGAACCGTCTCTTAAATAAGAGACATAAGAGACGTCTCTTATCCGGAAAAATGTAAAAAAATAAAAAAAAAAATTAAAAAGAGGACAAAAAAATTAAGAACCCCATCTTAAGAGACCCGGGTTAAAGATGGCCTTAGATCTGAAGCCACGTCTCCTGTACTATTGTCTTTACCTGTAACAGTCCAATTTTTTTTTGTCAACCAAATCTGTAAGACCATCATTATTTTTAGAAACTTCTATGATTTTTTAATTTTTTTTTTTAATTTAAAAATAAAATAAAAAGTGAATCAATCGTGGGCCGCCACATGTCAGTAAGGCCCATCAGTTCTTATTTGTTATTTTCTGCAGCCGGCTTTCTAAAAAAAAGTGAGCCCCACCATGGAACCCACCAGTAAGAAACCACTTAGTGACCTGCGATAATGGTACTCTAATAGTCCAATATAAGTGATGATTAATAATAATAAACTGTTTTTTCTCAAAAAAACACCCGTTTCTTTTGTTGTGTACATCCGATTAACAAAAGGAAACGTATGAAAATGTGTTACCGCATGATTAATGGGTATCTTTAACAGAGTTTTTTGCATTGTTTGCGAGCTCTATTGACATATAGGACCATGAACAGTGAAAGAATCAATTTTTAAAACTACTAAATAAGAATCATTTTTGGAGGATTTGTTACACTGTTTGCGTAACGGTTTATAATTGATTCGTTTTATTTTATATTTTTTTAAATCAGCAAAAAAAAAAATAGAACCCCACTTAAAAGATAGCCCTAAACGTTTCATTAATCGATTTCTGTCTAGCATTTAATCGGCGGATATTTCCACCATATGCATGCACGTTCCCCACTTTTCAGTTTTTATAGCACCATCAAGTTAACAGAATTTTCTACTTTAGTCACAACTAAGTGAAAAAACTAACCAATGTCGACGAAATAAATATTTTCAAAAGAAGAATTAAAGTTTTGAGCTCCAATAAAACAGAAAAACCATAAGAAATCGAAGAATTAGATAAGCAAGGGGAGACTAGAGCGAAACCATCGGAATTCATCATAATGCTCGCCAATACTTAGTATTCCCTCTGTTACAGAAAAATATTTTTCCTCCGTTCCAAAAAAAATTATATTCCAAAAAAAAATCTGGTTTCAAAAGATATTTTTTTTTTTACATTTTTGATGCAATGATTAATGATAATTTTTATTTTAAAAATATAATTATATTTATTAAAATTATATTGGTTAAAAGTAACGAAGAATAGGTAATTGTAAAAAATAATGTATTGATAATTAATTTTTTTTAATAGGTTTGAAAATCGTAAAACATGAAATATTTTAAAACAGAAGGACTATGTTTTAGATTTTTTTTATCTTTTAAAAATGTATTTTTACATTTTAAATACACTTTTTACTAAGTAACAATTATTACTCCATTTATTTCAAAACGATAGATTTTTTAATATTTTCACACATATTAAGAAAACATATTAAATCACTATAATAAATATATTGTATTTTGTAATTTTCAATTTTCAATAATTTTTAACCAATAATAACTCATTAAAGTCAATTAATTTTTTTGAAAATTACAATTTTTTTCATAGAAAACACAAAAAATTATCTTTGTGAATTTGTTTTTTTAAAATATATCTTAATGGAACGGAGGGAGTAGTTACTAATTTCAACAAATTAATTGTGTTTGTTACATTTCTAGTGGTTAAAAATTACGGAAATAGTTAAACATAAAATACTCCCTCCACTAAAAACAATCCATGTTTTTAGAAAAAAATAAGTTTTAAAAGACATATTTTTTTTTCAATATAATTTTTACTAGGTAATAGTATTAAATTTAAAAGTTAAAAAAATATATTTATTTAACTTTAATTAGTTACAAGTTATGGAAAATAGTAAATCACAAATAAAAATATTCAATACTAAGATTTAATATGTTTTATTAGTATTTATGAAAAACCTAAAACATGTAATATTTTGAAATCGAAAAAGTAATATATTTATAACTAAAATTTAATATATTTAATTAATTTTTGTAAAAATTCTAAAACATATATTAATTTGAAACGGAAGAATTATGTGATTTGATATGTTGTGTAGTCTTTTCCCTAGCCCCAAAACTCCAGTTAATTGGAAAACATATCATGTGAGTTGGGCTTATAAACTATAACTACAGAACGACATCATAATTAATTACCGATGTTGCTACATTCATATGATATCCAAGATCCACATAAATGCAAAAGTTATGAACAAAAAATATTCCTTTCCCACGTCGATGTTTATTCACCGACTATATAATATACCAACTCACTCTTTTCTTTTTAAAAGTTTAAGAATCCGATTCAGCAGACGAAAAGTTAGATTACTAGTATATTTAATTTCTCAAAAAAATTGATGTCAAAAAGAATTTAGCAAGAAAAATAGTTGAAAATAAGTGGTTCTGGATACAATGGACTTGTATAATATTATTTTCCGTCGGTTACTAATTTCTACTTTGTCGCTGAGACAAAGAAAGATTCAATAACAAAAACAAAACAAAAGCAAAATTAAAGTAACTACGAAAATTACTAAATTAATGTTTGGTAACAATCGTTTTTTCCGTTAGATCAGGCTTTGCGGTCCTATGTTTGTTCGTTTTATTTTTGTCAATTGCTGGTACATAATCGCATTAGAATTTAATAGGGTTCCATTAATATAATATAAGTAATTAATCATTGAACAAAAAAAAATATAAGTAATTAATCGATTGCAAATAACCTTAAAATGTAACACATATATATGCATTTTATAGATAATTTACCCAAAAAACTATTCGATTTGCACCCACGTGAACTGTAAATTACTTGGTAAGTTTTTAAATGTTTTATGAAATGTAATCATATTTACATTGTATTACCTCAAATTAAGTTATTATTTAAAAACACGAATTTGCATGGAAAAATGAAGAAGAAAAAAAGGTGTAAGCGTTTGATACCGTTAGGGTTCTGAGAGGCAGAGATGATCCAAGAAAGCTCTTCAGAGGCTGAATCAAGAAGATCAACGCAATCAAGAATCGCATGGCCCACTCGTGTGTTCCCAAATTTCTTGTCAAATTTCGACACTAAAGCTCCGGCTTTTCTGACTAATTCGACGGCGGTTTTGGCCGCTCCGGCGAACTCCAACGGCGGTACTCTCAAACACTCTGTTTGAACATACCCTGTTGAAGAAAAATCCTCTTTTCCGGCTGAACACAGAGAGAGGGTCAGTAAGAGGAAGAAGGTCGATGAAACGACTCCTCGTAACTTCATCATCTCTTGTGAAATCGTGAAGATTAAGCAAAGTGTGCCTCTCACTCTCTAAAATATTTGTTTGAAGATATCTGACTGAGGAGTAGAGGTGAGTGATGTGTGATGTTATTTATGAAAGAAGAAAGAGAGAGACTGAAGCTTTGTTCAAAAAAAAAAGAGAGAGAGAGAGAGAGATTGTACTTGGCTAGGTAAGAAAGGAGACCACGACCTACCCTCGCATTTATACAACAAGTTAGGGTTAAAACTAGAAAGTAATTTCAAATTTAGTAGATCAAGTCTAACCATGACACCAAATTTGATGCTTTACTTTTGATGTTTTACTTTTGACTTCTAATTTTAATCTCTAACCATCACACTAAATTCTACACCAAAATAATAATATTACTAATATTTTATTTTTAATAATTTAATATTTTAATTATTTGTAACTAATTAACTATATTTATGAAAATATATTTTATGTTTATTAGTTAAAATTTGGTAATTTATAAAAAGTGATATTAAAAATGAAAATAAAAATAAAAAATAGAAAATAGTATGATATATTTATTGTAAACTAGAAACTAAAACTATTAATAATATTAATCTACTTATAATTAAATAAGAAATAATAAAATATATATTTTAGTACTTGGATTGATGAATAGTTTTACATCTATTTGGTGAAATGGTATAATTTTTGGTACATTGGAGGTGAAAATACACTAAATTCGTATTGATATCTCATTAGAGTCAACAAAGTTGACAAACGTAATCGAATTTACTAGATTTGGACATTTGATATTTCTTGAAATTTTGTTTTTCTTTCGGCCCACAACACAATTTTAGTTAACGTTACTGTTGAGAGTTGAGACCAATTTCCATGTAGTTTATTGGTTTGTGGAGGTAGTATTGTTATATTCATTTTATTTAGAAAGCTCAACAATTTCTAAGTCATGGTTGATACAATAAAGAAATTCAAGAATCATCTGAAGTCCAAACACTTAATGACTCGATCACCTATAGTGTTTACAAAAAATTAAATTCTAACTCTCAACACATAATATAAAATTCTACAACCCAGATTCTAATTGTTAGCATGCAGATTGTCCAAACTTTTCATAAAAGTTTTGTTTTCGTTGTTGTTCTATCCTGATCTGAATTTTCATGCTACCTTTTGTTTGAGAGATTGAAAAAGTTTTTGATGTCAGAAAAACAAAAAGAAAAAACAAACTACTTAGACGTAGATACACTAAACTAAAAACAGAGACTCGAGTTCTCTAGAGCTGAAGCTTGAACGAAATGGGTTGGTGTTAAGTAAATGGACAAGTGGGACCACCCTTTACCTAAGTCGGTGTGTTGAAGATATAAATGTGATTATATATCGTGTTTCAAAAAAAATGTATAATGAACTCAATAAGAAAATGTGATGTGAACGAACGAAATTTGGGGGAAATCTTGGGACGCAATTACATGTGTCTTCTCAGTCTATTCTTCTCGTTTGCACTGGGTTAAGACAATGTTCGTTTACTCTATTTTTAGGGGTAACAATCTCAAATGTTCTTACTGAGCCAATTTTTTTTCACATATTCTTACTTTTTTTTTCACATACTCTTATTTTTATCAAAATAAAGAAATTCTGATTTTGCTGTTACTTTTTCTTCTAAATCAAATTTCAAATTTTTATATTTCAATAATCGATATTAAGTTATACCAAATTCTACAATTTTACTAAATTCTACAGTTTTACAGTTTTTGGTTTTACAAAATTTTACAAAATTTTACAATTTACAAATTTTATAGTTTTACCAAGTTACACTTAAACAATTGTACAACTTGATAAAACTAGATACAAAGTTTTATTAAGTTGTACCATTGTCGAGGTACAACTTGGTAAAACTTTGAATCTACTTTAACCAAATTTTACAATTTTACAATTTTACATAGTTTTACTTGAATAGTTGTTGGTAAAAATTTATAAAACTTTGTTTATAGGTTGAAGTTTTACTTTTACATTTTTCATATATTTCTGGAACATGCTAGATCTGTAGAGCGAGAAAGAGAAAATCAAATAAGAAAAAAAAAGAAATTGAAGAAAAACCCTAAATCAAGAAGATAAAACAACAAATCAGAAGAAGAATAGTCGAAGGAGAAAGAGGAGACAAAAGGTGGAAGAGGAGAAAGAAGTTGGAGGAGAAAGAGGAAGAAAAGGCGATGGAGGAAGAGAAGAAGGAATTTAAGTGAAGAGGAGGAAGATGCGGAAGAAGAAGATCAGTAGTCGACGGAGAAGAATGAGATGGATGAAAAAGCGGAAGAGAAATAGAAAGACAAGAAGAAGAATTGAAAAAGAAGATGAAGAGAGAACGAGAGAAAGAAGCGTTAAATTTATATATCTAAAGATAAAGAAACTGAATTAGGCTTAGTGGCATAATCCGTAAATATGTGAATTCATTAAAGGCTAAACTGGACTTTTAATCATTTTTTAATTAAAAAATAATAATAATAATTAAAAGGGAGGAGTGTATGAGAATATAGTTTTTGGATGATGAGTATTGGATCAATTGTTTACTATTTTAGAATATCTTCACACTAATATTGACTTATTCTAAAATAAATAAAAAATTTCTCCAATTGTTTACTTGATATTCTAAAATATTTTTTTTTCTATTTTATAGTTAATATTATTATTTAAAAAAAAATGTACAAATTTATCCTATATTTTATTTTCACAAAAATTTCATAAATTAAATAGTTATATCAAACATTTATTATATTAAAAATTATATCACATAATATTAAAAACACAATGCATTTCAACTTAAACATCACATTGGTGTATCGTTCCACAAATGATCAATTGACAAACTTTGAAGTGTGAAATGAAATTCTTTATCCTTATTTTTTTCCACAAAGAGCCAACACCATGAAAAAAAACTCCTTCTTCATCTACCTCATTTAAAATATATTTTAACAATTTTGGTGGATGATGTAACCATGGCTGAGCCAACTGACTATGCGACAAAGGACAAACCTGGATGGAGAAAAGACCTGAAACCAGCTAAAGAGAGTGTGTATGAGTTGAAACTAACTCAATTGGATGCCATTAAAATGGATGCTAATGGAGTGGGTCCATTCGAGTGGATGCCATTCGAACTAAAGAAGAAGATGGGCTAGTTAATTTTCCTCATCCCAAAGGAAGTTTAAAATCCAAGATAAAGATCCACTCTCTTACTGATGGGACAACCATGAAATTCAACTCTAAAAAACCATTTGAAGCTGTTTTGGATCAAGTGGTCCAAAGAGAAGTTCAACCCAAGAAAAAAAAGCATAACAAATTCATATTGAGTTTGTTTCAAGCCAAATTCGACCACCCTTATTATTAGAGCTTTTTGGCCATTTTCCATCAAGAATACCAAGAGAGAGTCAGCAAGAAAGTCCTAGTCGTGGCCATATCAAGGATCATTCAAAGAAGAACTCTATTCAGGTCAAAAGTCTTAGTTCACATTTCGGTTTTCTAAATTGTCTAGTTTTCTACATTGTCTTTTGATTTCTACAACCTGTAAATCCTATATAAAGGGATGCATGACCAGTTTGTAATTCATTCACTTTTTTTATTATCAAAAACTACTTCTCAAACTTTGAATCCTTTGTTCAGGACCATCGAACTGCTATGAGTTCATTCTTTGCAAGCAAACTCGTCCTTGATCATTGTTTGTGAGTTCATTCTCACGATCAAGGACACATATACACAAGTGTTGATTAATCCATATATCAACACTGAAGACCATTCAACCTTATTTCATCACAATCATCAGTTCGAATCCAATACATTCTCCTTCAACCCATTAGATCAACCTTCAAAGTATCAGGAACACAGTAACCTTGTCCTAAGGGGTCTATCAAGTGGTATCAGAGCATATTTGAAGGCTCTTGATGAGGGGTTTGATTTCCAAATTTTTGAATTCCATTATGTTTTTGGGGATTTCAATTTTTTCTCTCAGTTTCTTCATCTCTTATATGTATATATTTTGTATCTGCAAGAGAGCCAACCAGTTAAAAAAAATCAAAAAGTCAAAGAAAAGTCGAAGAGAAATCCGACTTGGATGAAGACAAATCCAGCCCTAGTGGTAAGATCTATTGCAACCAAAAATCTTGTAATCTATCTATCTATTTCTTCTGTTTTGGGGTTAGGGTTTGTTCTCTTAAGCTTGGTCTTTGTTTATTGTTGAGCTATTGGATTCACAGAAAAAACTTGAGAGAAACACAAAGAGAGAAGTGAGACTTCAGTTATCTATTTGTGTACTAACTTTTCTTGTTGAGTTTGTAACATGAAGAAATCTTTGAAGGAAGCAATGGTAGCAGGAGACGTCATGAAAGGGAGTTAGATTTTAACTTGTTTAACTCTGCAAAAAAAAAAGCAACCTTATAAAAAAGAGAAAAATCTATAAGAAAAAGAGATTTTTATGCTATTGATGAATCTGATTTGTTGCAGGAAAGATCACGACAAGGAAAGCTTCTGGACATGCCCACTAAGAGGAGCATGGGACATCCTAAACTGTCCAGAGAATAAACAAAACCTGTCTATAGTCGTGATGATCAGAAGTTGCTGCTTAGAACACTTAAGCGGATGAGTAACCCTGAAATATGTGTTGATTTGTGTAAAAACATTGAAAAAGCATTCGAGTATTTAGAGAAAGACAAAAGACAGAGCACACGACCTTCCTCAACAGTTTCTAACCCAAGGAGTTGTAGCAAGCAAGAGCAGATTATCCAAGAGCTAAAAACAGAGTCATCTAAGCTAAGTAAAGAACCTGAGACAGAAAATGAATTTTCTCATTTCTCTGCTTAGTCTGAACTTGTTGTCAGTAATATCTATGATGAACTAACTTTTTATTAACTAGTGGAACCCAGTAGTCTTGTTTCAGTTTCCCATGTCTCAGAAGAATACTCACCAGAAACAAAACAAAAGAGTTTAGCAAAATGTGAAGTGATAGAGCTTAGCATCATTAGTTATGTTCCTGAATTGTTTATTTTGATATCTTCTAAAGATGAATAATGTTTTAATCTGGAAAATGTGAAAGAATTTTTTGTTTCAAACTTTGTTTTTGATAACATGATTTGTTTTTTAAGAAATTTGAACCAGATAAAATTTCTAATCATTTTTTTTTGAATGTGGTAGTAACATCAATCCTAGTCTCGTTTTGAGTCTTGATCAGTTTATATGGAATATAACAAAAGCCTTGACCGCCCTGAAAATACATTAGAGCTTGTTCTTCAACAACTTGTTTTCTGTTTCAACAAACCATGTGATTCATTTGCTTGATTTAGCGATAATGGCTTTGAACTGATTTTTTCTAGGCATTAACTAGTCATTGATGATTTGTTTGCATCTGCTTATGCCTTGAAAAATCTAGAAAGCTGCAAGAACCGAAATCACTTAGGGCAGAAACCGATTTTTTTTGTGATTCTGTTTTGAAACTTGCTTTTTATGTTCTGAAAATGCAAAATATTGGCATGTTTTGAGATCATGCTTTTAAAATTGGTGTTGTTTTAAGCTTTGATGATATTCTAGTTTACAATACATTCTTTGAAAAACATGTTGATCCTTTTGTAAGTGATTCTCAATTTGAACTTAATCATTTTAATTATTTGTGTTCTGATTCTGAGAAAGTTAGGTTTTGAAGTTGCTTTATGTTATTGTGTGTCGTGATAACATTTTGGCCTACCATACTTTTGATGTGCATTTTTAAAGTATGAAACAAGTGCAACATATTATCAGAAAGAAACGCTTGGTTATTGATCAAATTAAGAGAAAGTATCGCCTATATGACACTGGATATCTAGTCTCTGTTTTGAGTATCCAGGATCAAATGGTCCAGTCTTAGAGGAGTGAAAAGGTCTTGGACAGATCCGAAACAAGTCATCAAAACCTTGGCAAGTGGTATCACCTTGCTTATTAGCCTAAGGTTTGGAGATGGAAGTACCTGAGAAAATGACTTCAAAACATTAAAGAATCCCCATTCTAAAACTTTTCTTTAATATTTCTTTCATGCTTATTTTCTTGACATATTTCTTGCTTTTTATCCCTTTCCTTTGATATAGGAGATACGAATTTGAATATAATTTTTTTCAAAGGAGGAGGAGATGATGTAAACATGGCTGAGCCAACTGACTATGCGACAAAAAAAACATGGATGGAGGAAAGATCTGAAACCAGATGAAGAGAGAGTGTGTATGAGTTGAAGCCATCTGAAGTGGATGCCATTCGAGTGAATGCTAATGAAATGGATGCCATTTAAGTGGATGTGTATGGAGTGGATGCCATTCGAACTAAAGAAGAAGATGAGCCGGTTAATTCTTTCTCAGCCAAGATAATGATCCATCCTCTCTTGCTGATGGGCCAGCCACAAAATTCAACTTCAAAAAACCATTTGAAGCTGTTTTGGATCAAGTGGCTCAAAGAGAAGTTTTCCAGACCAAGAAAAAAATCCTAACAAATTCATATTGGGTTTGTTTTAAGCCAAATTCGACTATCCTTATTATCAGAGCTTTTTTGGCCCTTTCCCATCAAAAATACCAAGAGAGAGTCAGCAAGAAAGTTCTGGTCATGGGTATATCAAAGGTCATTCAAAGAAGAACTCAATTCTGATCAAAAGTCTTAGTCCACATTTTGGTTTTCCGAATTGTTTAGTTCTCTACACTGTCTTTTGATTTCTACAACTTGTAAGTCTTATATAAAGGGATGCAAGGCTAGTATAAAATGCATTCACCTTTTTTTATCAAAAAATACTTCTGAAAATTGTGAATCCTTTGTTCAGTTTCTAAACATCGAACTGATAGGAGTTCATTCACTGCAAGCAGACTCGTCCTTGATCATTGTTTGTGAGTTCATTCTCACAATCAAGGACACATCTACACAAGTGTTGATTAGTTCATAGATCCACACTGAAGACCAGTCAACCCTATTCCATCACCTATTAGTTCAAATCCAATCCATTCTCCTTCAACCCATCAAATCAACCTTCAAAGTATCAAGGACAAAACTATATCGTCCTAAAGGGTTCATTAGTGGATCTAGAAGCAATCTATTAGATATGAAGTCATTATTATCAATGATTTTAACTTTATGTTATATGCTTATTTTTAAGTTTAGTACTTATTTTTGTCTAATTTTATAAAATTCTTTTTAATTTTAGTGCTTGTTTTCTTTGGCTAATAATAGTAAGTATCAAACGTTTAAGTATATTGTGTTGAACATAATTATGTTTTGTTTGCATAATTAAATTACATAAATAGTTACAAAATAAAAAATTAAAGTATAAAAAGACTAAATTATAAATAAAAAGTTTCACACTGTAATAGAGTAAAAATAAAATCACTCTATTTTAGAATGAGATATAAAATGGGATTGGATAAAGTTTTAATGTATAATAACATTTAGTTTAGAAAATAGGGTGAGATTGGAATGCCCTAATCATTTTTGGAGGTGAACCATTGCTAAGTTTTATACACACAAAAAGTTTTTGCGTTATAAACTGAGACATTGTTTTTAGAGTCAGCCCTAAAAGTTATGGGTTTAAGCCGTTAAGAATTTGAATTAAATGATTTATATGTGTATAAGTTATCTATACTTATTAATTCACTTACCAAGTTACCAGTTGCCGATGTTCTAACCGGACATGTATAATACTCCCTCCGTTTCATATTAAGCGTCGTTGTAAAGAATTTTTTTTGTTACAAAATAATTGTTGTTTTCGACTTTCGATGAAAAATTTATTAAATTTCTATTGTAATTTATTTTTCTATTAGTTGAAATATGGTTAGGTGTATAGGTAATTGTGTTTTTTTAATATAGAAAATATGCAAAATTAATTATTTTCTTAATCCATGTATACAAAACTAAAGTGACACTTAATATGAAACAAAGGGAGTATAACGTCCATGATTCGTGAATTTTGGTGTCAAGACTAGCCTACAATCCCTATATCTATTTTGAGGAGACATGTAATGTGAGATCGTATAAAGACCTAATTATTTGTTCGTTTAGATGTTTCATAACTGTTTTTTTTTAAAAAAGTTTTGAGGAATTTGTAATTCTACCACAAGTTTAATACCACTTTACAAATTTATCATTAATGAATGAGAATTTTCAAAAATACCTTAACATTTTGATTAAAATATGCTTAATTAATTTTTCTAAATATTTATAAAAAAGTTAGAAACTCAACCTCACCGCTTAACACTAAACCCTAAACAATAATCACTAAAGTGTAAATTCAAATGTTAATATATTTTTGGTAATGTATATTTTTGCAAAGTGGTATTTAACTTGTGCTATTTTTAGCAATTTCTCAAAAGTTTTTGTCACAAAATAATTTTTTAAAAGAAAAATAATCAAAATAGACTTTATTAAATGAAGTATATATAGATTTATACCATTGAGTTAACTAATCTAAACTTAGAATTTAGAGTTATGGATGGGATTTTGGAAGTGAAGTTTAAAATTTTTAAAAGTAAAAAATAAATATTAAAATATGTAACCTAAAAAGGTTATTTGAGTCATTTGTAGGGCTATTGTTGTAACAAGAACTTAAGAAAACCTATTTGGTAAAAAAACATTTTTTTCCAAGATGTTTCATAAATGATTTGTAGACAAATATTAAAGCTTCCAAATATTAATGTCTATATCTCAGCGATCTCGTAAGAAGAAAATGGTATTGTCTTTTTGTAAATAGATAAAAGAAAGCGGTAGTGTCGGGTTGAAATTTAAAGAAGAGTTGTGGAGTCATGTGTCGGTGACTCACTTATAATTTCATTTCATTTATTTTTGTGTAAGTCTCCTTCGTCGGCCCCAAACCCAATCGTTTGGTCCATTGATCGTTGTCCAATGCATGCCTTCCTACTTCCTAGTTGTCAAATTTTATATCGTTTCTAAGATACGTTGCGTTTTAAAAATAACCTACGATAGAGATTTTTAATATATGTGATTAGATTTTTTCTCTGTTGTCAACATCCTGTTGACCGTTCTTTAAATATTATAAAATAACCCAAAACTCAAACAAATCAGAACAGATCTGAATAGTAACTTCGTTGCACAAAAAAACCTGAACAAAAACTTCAACTCATCGGTTTTCAGCCAATCACTATCTAATTAGTTGGATGAATTTAATTATATTAACTTTCGGGACAACTAAAAGAAATTAAAGAGAAAGCAAAAACGCGTTTTATAACTTTCAATCCTTTTTTGGGTAGCATCATGTGCGCGCGATCACTTTCCATGCAAAAATGCAAAGCAATTACTTTTAGTGCTTTTGCTTTTGCATGCATGATCCTCTACCTCCTTGTTTGTCCCTCCAGATTAAACCACTCTCCTTCCAACAAGTGTTACATCATAATTTAGCGGTTTCGAATGTGAAAGAATAAAGAAATTCTTTAACATATCATATTTTTGTTTTTTTTTTTTTTAACAAAAAAGCTTCTAAAAAATGACCAAAAAAAGATATCATTATATGATAAATATACATTTGTATCCATAGGATTAATTAATATATATTTAGAATTTAGAGTTATGGGGTAAAGTTTTGGAAGTATAGTTTAATTTTTTAAATAAATAAATATTAAAAAAATTTAATTTTTTTTTTTAATAGTTTCAAGAGAATTTTTGAATTTCAAAAAGAAAATATTTTTTAAAAAATCTGAAAAAAATATTTAAGAAAAATTTATAAAGCAATTCAAATTTGAAAATATATAATTCAAAAATATAAAATATATTTTTATTATTTTACTGTTTAATAATTATTTATTTCTATTTATATAACTATAAAGCAAGTGGTAGAATGGTCTTTGCCTCTTTAATGAAACTTTTTGATCATTTTTCTCTTTGAAAGCTTTTTTTTTTGACAAAAAATAAAAATGACTATTTGAGAGAACTACCAAAAAGAATAACAAGTTTTATATTTAGACTACAATAACAAGTTTTATAATATGCGCGGGTATAAAATCTGGATTAAAAATTCAATTTAGTTTAAAAATAAAATATATTTTTACATAATTTTGTATTTTAAATATTATTTGATGTTTTATTACTATATTATTTCATAAAGTTATAACCATAAGATAATAAATTATTAGATATTTATTTTTGTAGCTATAAATGTATTAATTATGTTTATGAACATATTTATATTTTAAGAACTATTAATATTTTTATATTAAAATATTGTATAGAATGCTCAAGGGAAATTGCCAATATGACATAAATCTTCATTTTAAATGCAAAATTATATCTCAATTTCAATCAAATGCAAACATAAACCAAAATACTAGTGAAATTGAAATCAATTCCTTATGACCAAACAAAAAACATGTATGCACTTTTACAAATATAACTCTGTGAAGTCTTTGTGGTTTGGGAAGTTTACTGTGAGAAGACTTCCAAGAAGTATTCTCATGAAAGTAGATCTTAAAAATAATTTATAAATTTAATAAAAATATTTTTATGAAGGAAAATTGAAATCATGTAATTATAAAAATTTCTAAATATCTAACAAATTTTGGTCAATTTTAAAACTAACATGTTTATCCGAGAAGACTTCTCGAAAAGTCTTCTTGTCTTTTTGTTAACAAAGAAAAATTAAAAAACTTATAAGTTTTCTATAAAAACACACACACAAAAGTCAATTGCAAACTAGCATATGCGTTGACCTGAAAGACTTCTAGATAAGTTTTCTTGGTGGAGAAGACTTCAGAGAATTTTTCTTCGTGAAACAGATTGAAAAAAATTCAAATATCATTCTTAGATCCAGTGAAGTTCATGTTTAGCTTCTCTAAATACACATAACTTCTTAATAAAAGTTACCCACTAGTTATTGGCAAAGAATATGAATTTGAGTAGGTCTAATAAGTTTATAAATTTTGAAATAAAAAAGTTGAGATTTTGGGATGAAATAAGAGAGGAAGGGAAAGGAAATGGTTTATGTGTGTAAGAAATAAAAATATGTCGATGAAGATTGATTTTAGGTGCATTTAGAGCTTAAAATTGGTTGTTGACGGTGGTTGGTATATTGATGACAATATTGTAAATAATAGAAGAAAATGAGGATGGATGAGTAAAATAATCATTTTTGAAAAAAATTAAAAAAGTAATGGCATTTTCGTGAATAATCCAAACTACTGGGATAATAGGACAAATAAAACTTCCAAAACAATTATCGTTTTGTTTTGCATTTGACTTCTAGTTTTGATTCATATTTGCAAAACTCGCAATGCTTATTGCATATACAATTTTAATACACTATTATAGATATTTTTATCATAACTTTTACGTATGTTCTTAAAGTAATAAAATACTAGGTTGATACCCACGTCTTGCGTGGGGTGAAATCTCTATTTATTATTTTGGACAAAGGAGAAATATTTTATTTGTTTCACAACTATCAATTGGTCTGATAACATATGAATAAAATAGTTACTTAAAATTATATAATGTGTATAATTTGTAAGTGGAAAACATATAGAAAATAGAGTGCCTATTTTTTACTATTAAATATACGACATGTGGGAGATGATTGTTTATAACATTATTCCGTATTAGTAACTATACATTATGAGCCTATAACATTTTCTATTATTAATATTGGGCTGGATCAATTATGTAAATCCCACACTATTTAAGATTTCTTTTTGTTTTATCTGTCCGAAGTTCTGGAAATTTTGACAATGATAAGATTTCCTAGTAACAAAACGTCGATTGGAAAGAAGATTTTATGGTTCATGATTAGCTAAGATCAATTCTTATTATCTTCCAAGTAAAGGTATCTTTTCTTTATTCCGCTTGATAGATTTCAGTATCTAGTTGAGTTTGATGGAAGGTTTCGATTCTTTAGGGAAAAAGTCATTCACGAAATTGAAGATCCTTTTTATATGTTTGTCTTTAGTTCTGATCAGTGTAACTTTGACAGTTAGACATGTATTTGCCGTGGCTATGATCATTCTAATATCTTCATGTATGAGTAGGCGCTAAGATAATACATTCTTAATTTTA
Organism: Moricandia moricandioides; assembly: GCA_905132885.1. Taxonomy (NCBI): domain Eukaryota; kingdom Viridiplantae; phylum Streptophyta; class Magnoliopsida; order Brassicales; family Brassicaceae; genus Moricandia; species Moricandia moricandioides. Next base: position 203,530 of record CAJHQQ010000022.1, read on the forward strand.
GATTTACAGATTTTTTGTACTCGCAAGTTAGGTGATCTATGTATATTATTTTAATCGTTTTGTTTGCAAACATGTATTGGACGGGAGAGAAAGATGAGTTAGTAGATCAATTGAAATAGACTTTAGCTATTTTGAAGCAGAACTATTTGCAATAGAAATAGCATAAGGAGATGACTTACACTTACGGAGGAGACCATTAAATTTGCTCACATAGCCATTAATATCAAGTCATTGCCAGTAGCACCTATCCGTCAAAAACAATATGCAGCAGCTAAAATGAGAATTATCTAATTCATTGGCTCGTGTTTCCAAAGTATGAAACGTAATAATAATAACTATTTAATATATTTAATTATACTTAGAATATCCAAAGTTTAAATTGCTTAGAAAACATAAACAAATCAAGAATTCAAAAACGTTAAAAACAGTAGAAAAAATTGCAACGCAAAATAAATTAAATATATAAGCTTACTATTTCTTCGCAAATATGATAGGTATTCAATATTTTGTGATTGGTATCATGTAAAAAAGGATTTAGGCTATGAGTTTCTGTAAATAAAACATAAAAAATTACTTAATAAAATAAAGACTATACACATACTTCAAACGAAAGCCGTGAACTTCAGGAATGTTAGGTTCAACCAAAAGTTTAGAATACCATTCAATTTTAGTGATATTATGCAAGCCACCTAAATACAAAACACAATTCTCTTGTTAACACACATTTCACAAATTTGTAAAGAAAATAGATAACAATTAGGTAGATAAATTATCTTCTTCCCAATTAATTCTCCAAAACTTTAATACACAGAGAATAACATTAGCATTAGTAAAAGACCAGAATTCATATAACTGTTGAACTATATTTCCATATGCGACACACTAGATATATGAGACCTGTTATGTAATGAATAGGTATTTACTATATAACAATTTAATCGTGTTTCCGGTATTCTCCCCTGTTTGGATGATTTTTTTACGTTGCTAGGTTTCTATGGTTCGGTAGTTGTGGTTCTCTTTGGCCTATAACTTGTGTTTATATAATACCTAAACGCATTAATGAGAAAGTTTTGCGTTATGGCCAAGCAGTATATACACAATTTATATTAGGGAGTAAATTTCCGCCAGCTTAAGCGAACTTCACCGATGAACTTGAGAACCAAGTTTAGTCATTAATATTATCCTTCCTTTTAGGTGAAACTAGGATTTGGCCCGCCCTACGAGCGGGTTAGTTATGGAAAAAATTTCATAAATATATCATCAATTTTACTAAGTAGTTCAAGATGTTTACTTTACCTTAATTTAAATTGATTTTTTCTGTGTAATTGTATACTTTTTGTTCGTACTACTGATTATGTGTATCTTAATATTGAAAATATTTCCATGAAATGCTGTGGAAAAGTTTTCTTGTATTATTCATTTGCCGGAGGTTAAATGACCACATTAAAATTTGTTTTAGTGTGTGGTGTTATATAAGTGATGGTCGTAATTAAAATGGACGTCTCCTTGCAGCAGTTGGTCTTGAAATGTTTCAAATTGATTAAAATGGATGTCCCTTGCAGCAGTTGCTTGCCAGCAGTTTACCACCATCGATTAGGCTCAAAAGACCAATTTCTGATACAATCATCAGATGATTTTTACCTATACTTCACAAATGAAGAAGTAGTTTCACATATGGAACTCTTCATCACGTTACAACCTGAAGGTGACACGGCTCAATCCTTGATTCAAGAACTGTTCGATGATGCCAAGAAAGCTGGTAGTCTATAAAAAACCTTGATGAAATTATTTGATTCAGAGTCTCGTTAAGACATCCAAACTTTCGAACATCTCGTGTAGGAGGTTGGCCAGGCTATGAAATACGCAAAGACACACAGTCCATTCCCTGCATAGAATTATATATAGACGTAACCAAAGAAGGAGCATGACTCGTCGAAGAGTGACGACTGTAAAGTTTAAAACACATAAGTGTTTGTTCATATGTTTATTTACTTGTTGATGCGAATGGTAGTCATTATACGTTGTGTAATTTGAGTATCATAATTGTAAGTATTACGGACCTCAATCACGTACTTGAAGGACCTCTTGTACATCTCAGCAGCTTCCTTCTCGAACCTCTCAATCACACGCTTGTTAATACTACCAAGCTTGTAGATCAAGTGACCAATGATTGTCGATTTTTCAGAGTCAATGTGGCCATTGACCACAATGTTGATGGGTAACTTCTATTTATACATGAGTACTTACCAAATAATCTTCAGAAAAGCATAGAGAAGCGATGAATACAGTATACACATACAATCTTCACCAAAACATGATACATAAAACCATATTAAATTCGTCGTTAACACTTACATTGGAAGGCGTCTCACCGAAGGAGCTGTACCTCTTTCCAGTCTTCCTTTCTTGTCTCTAGCTGAAATGAAATATCATTGGTCGGTTATTTATTGGTGAAAATGAAATGAATGAATTATATATTCCAGTGAATCTTCATAGATCAAAGCAAGTATTATGAACTGATATGGTTAATGTACATAATTTTCTTCTCGCTCTTGCTACTGAATGTATTGGGAGCAGTGGTTTTTCTTACATTTCGGTCTTTTGGAGCTGTGGTTAAGAAAGAAGCAACAAACTGAGTTTTAGTTTTAAACCAACATTAATGTTTCGTTGAAAAATTTGGCCAAAATATAAAAGGAAAACCAACCTGAAATGCAGCGCCAACACTAATCTGATCGAGGACCTATAAAAACGACACACCATAAAAGAATTAGTTAAATAGATGAAGCTTGAAGAAAACTAACGAAAGGTGAGTGGGTATGAATCTTGTGATTAAATCAAAGTAGCTAACCGTGTCAATGAGATCTTCAATATATTCTTGTGAAGTAATAGTAGAAAAGTAAGTAGGTAATTGGTTTGATAACAATAATATGAAATAGCTAGTTGATCAATAGATTTAAAACAAAAATCAATGATGCTAATGTTTTATAAATCAACTAGAATTCAATAAGCAAGTAATCCAGCTCTCACATGCAATTACTAATCAGATGCCTATGTTCTATGTTCCAGCTCTCGCTTGCAAACAAGGATCGAGCGTCGATCGATACCAATGCTTGGGTATCGATCGATGCTACCTCAGACAAGCATTAACACACACATGAATGATGTTCAACAATATCCTAGACCAACTTTCGTATGCGTCTAGATATCTAATCCACACAAGGATCGGGTTCCGTTAATTAATTGCACTCTCGTGCCTCTCAATTGTCCTATGATTCCAGGTTCAAGCAATCAGTCACACTCTAATGTTATTCCACTACTCTATATCCTAGTATTACAAGCCACCCTGGTGTATAGATATATAAATAACCTAGCAATCCTATGACTATCAGTTTGACATTAAGAACATTAACTCCCTAAACCTAACAAGATGATTACTAAGACATGAAAGCAATAACACAAATCATAGTCTGAATAAGTAATAGTTATAGAAATCAATATGAAACAAAAAGAGTTCCAATCAATATCCTGAAGGAGAATTGATATTCTCTCTAAAACTTAAGACAATGAATAAAATAAAACTTAGTTGTCAACAATGGCTTAGAAACTATATAAATTAGGTCTAAACTCGTCAATGGGTATTCTGGTAAATTGTGGTGGCTTCTGGGCTTAAGTAGGCCATACAAAAAGTTGGGCATGTCTTCTGGGATCACCTTCGATCGATGGTAAGGCTGTGCCGTCGATCAACACTCATTCATCTTCTCGACAACTTCCTCTCGTAAGGCAGACAGACCACTGTCCAGTAAAACATGCATAACTTTTGCTGTAGGACCCATATTGACCTCAAACCGGTGGAAATGGAAAGATAACTGAAAGCTATAGCTTCTGTCAAAATATCAGATCAATCTCACCGTCGGAATGTATCCATCCATAGCTAAACATCTGATGCATCTGCATATTTCTGCATCTCTAAAAGCTCCAGAATCACCAAAGTTCTCCAGAACGTACCTGAACCTGAAAATACTCTAAAAAATACTCCAAACACATATAATAGACTCTAAATAGGGTTGATATCATGGCACAATAGTTGTAAATATCAAGTCCTATCACTATGTTAACTCGCAGATTCAAGGCATATTTCAAAAAATCTTCACCTTGACTTGAATCCTCCATAATAAGATGTACTAGAATGCACTTTTTCGTGCTCAGAATACATATGTATTAGAATCTCTCTTTGCCTCAGATGTTCCATCGAACTCAGATGTCAGATGTCATGCCAGACAGATGCTCCTCAGAGCCAGATACCCACACTTGGACAAGATGCTCTTTGAGACAGATGCCCCTTAGTCCAAGCGCCCATTAGGGCCATATTTAACAACTTGAGTTATTCATCAAGTCAAGACAATGCTTGAACTTCTGTGAAGGACCGGCTTAGTGAAAATATCTGCAGGATTATCAGCTGTTCCTACCTTTTTCACTCAATCCTCTTATCATCTCTCAGAAAATGGTATCTTACATCAATACGCTTCGTTCTCTCATGATGAACCTGATCCTTGGCAAAACAAATGACACTCAATCTATCACAATACACAATAGCCTGATCATGATGAAGACCAAGATCACAGACCAATCCTCTCAACAATATCGCCTCTTTAGCAGCTTCTGTCAATGCCATATACTCTGACTTAGTAGTAGACAAATTACCTGTTAACTGCAATGTCAATTTCCAGCTTACAACAGAACCACTTAAAGTAAATACGTAGGCAGTCACAGATCTCTTGCTGTCCACATCTCCTACATAATCCGAATCAAAATACCCAGTAACCACTCTTGGATCTTTCTCTCCATAGACAAGATCAACATCAGATGTACCCATAAGGTACCGAAAAATCCTCTTCACAGCCATCCAATGCTCCTTGCGTGGCTGAACCATAAACCTGCTCACCACAGTGACTGCATGTGCAAGATATGGTCTTGTACAAACTATAGCATACATCAAACTTCCTACATCGCTAGTATAAAGAACTCGTGACATATAATCGATTTACCCTTCATGCATTCCATCACTTATGGTAGGATGAAAATTTGCAGCTTATAGAGTACCGATATGCTTAGCATTAAGCATCTTGAATCTTGTCAAAACCTCATTCTCTACTTTAGCCCAAAATTTCTTCTCCAAACCAACATTAGAAAACATGCACCTCGCTCTCTCCTACAAGGTTTGGTTCATTCTCTATGTTACACCATTCTACTGTGGTGTATCCCTGACTGTAAGATGCTTAATAGTTGTTGCATCTTTGCAAAATTGATTGAACTCTGATGAACAGAATTCCAGACCATTTTCTGAAACTTAGAACCTTCCAACAAAGACAGAGTGCCATCAATGAAACCTCTTATAACTACATTTAAATTCCTATAGACATTCAGAACCCCATCTCCACTTGAATACTTGAAACCTCTGTTATCCAAATGACTAACTGAGATCAATTTCTTTGATATAGCTGGAACATGTCTAACTCCGGTCAATGTGCAGACTCTATCACCATGTGCCCTGAGCTTTATACAACCGATTTCTCCAACATCGCAAGCGAAGTCATTCGCCATCTTGATCTTGCCATCAATAACTTCCTCATACTTTGAGAATATTCTCTTCTTGGACACATATGATAAGACACTCTTGTGTCTAGAACCCACACATCTCTAGTATGTGTTTTCCCATGAGCAACTAGAGTAATATCGTTAGCTCTATTCTCTGCTACAGCAGCAAAATCAGCTTGCTTCTTCTTCTTAGGACAATCAAACTGCAAATTTCCTTTTTCATTACATAATTTCAAATATCAGTTGGTTTAGGACCCTTTGTAAACGACCTTCTGTCTTTTCCAAAGTTCTTTCCACCACCTATAAATAACCCAAAAGCTTGGTCATCTGTACCATAACTTGATGCCTTGTGACGCAACTCCCTGCTGTGAAGTGTCAACCTGACTTCCTCCAAACTCACTAAATCCTTGCTCCCTATGAATGACTGGAAAAATTTCTCATAGGAGTTAGGTAGTGACACCAACAAAATCAGTGATGCATCCTAATCCTCAACCCTAACGTCAATATGCCTCAGATCTAACATAATGGAATTTAGACTATCAAGGTGATCTTTAAGTTTTGTACCTTCCTGCATCCTTAGAGCGAAAAGACGCTGTTTAAGTAGCTTCTTAGTCAGAGACTCTATCATGTATAGACTCTCTAACTTAGACCACAAATCAGGTGCATTATCAACACCAGAAACCTTAATGATGATCTCATCTGCCGGACTCAACAAAATCGTTGAATACTCCTTTTAAGTAGCCTCCATCTCTGTTGTAACAAGTTTAACCTTCTTCCCTGACAATGGTGCCCAAAGACCTTGTTGCTTCAGCAACGCCTTCACCCTAATTTGTTAGAGACTGAAATTGTTCATTCCAGAAAACTTGTCGATCTTTATGTTTATCCTAGACATCTTCTCACCAGATTCAACCCAAAGCTCTGATACTATTTTGTTGTGACGGGTGTGAGAAGAAATATATTAACATAAAGATAAATAATGAATAAAAATATAGAGATTTAACGTGATTCACCCCTAAAGTTACGTCCACAGACAAAGAGAGTACTTTGTTGATGGAAACAGTTTTTTTCAAAGTATAATTCGTGCTACATAATAGAGTAAAACTCTAAAGATATATATGAGAAAGCGTATAATAAAAATTTCCATATTTTTCAGATTTAGCAAGAAGCGCCCATTCCATGCCGCAAGGAACGCCTGTTCCATGCCGCATGGAACACCCACTCCATGTCACAGAGCGCCCTTTCCATATCTTAGAGAATGTCCGTTCTTAGCTAGGGATTCGCCCGATCAATGACGACTGGATCGCCCAATCAATGTCAACTCGCAGATTCAAGACATATTTTAACATTAATCAAAATAATTTGATAAATAACTTAATGTTTTGTCAAAAGTACTTAACATTATCAAAGTTATTGATACAACATACCAAAATTTTTTTAACCATTCGACCCACTAATAACAAAACGTGAAATTTGGACCCTGACGACGATTAGCATGATCGGTCTTCGAAGTCGCTGCTTCAAAAAAATGCAAAACTCATACCAAGCGCAATCTGGCACCGGCGCCGGAAGTAGAGCTTCGCCATGCTTCACCAGCCAAGACCACACCTCCGGTTGACTACTTTGTCAGCATGTATCTTGGAGTGTGTTGTCTCTGAGAACTAGAGAGAAAACTTTCATCCGCTGCATGTTGAGTCTCTCCTCCAACCGTCTCACCATCACACCAGGAGGTAGATCCGAGATAGAGAAGGTGTCTGGCTGATCCACGCGCCATTGCTGTGAAGTTCTCAGTTCTCACCAGAGATCTGAAAACTGTAAACAAGACCTGGCGAGTTCTTCAGTCCTAAAATCCGACTATCCTCTCCTTACTCGCACCATAAGTCTCGCCGCCTCTCCAAACAACGCCGGGAACCGCCACCGTCGAGCAAACGCAGAACTGCGAGAACTCAAACAGCTCAAAGAAGGTTGCATATTGACTGGGATTGAACGAGAAGGAGGATAACAAAATGAAAAGGAGGATGGAGAGGGAAAGGACGCGCCTCCTGCACCGTTAAGGCGGCATGCCAGAGCTAAGGTTCAATTCGGGACAGTTCTTCTTCTTTTTTCGAGAGAACGAAAAGTCTTTTTTTTTTTTCTGAGTTCCTTCTCCTGTTGTCTTCGTATTTTTTACAATCCATAGAGTCATTCGAAAAATATACTATAAAAATACTATTGTATCCATATTAATTCTTTATTATCACTTTTATATCAACATTAATTACTCTAATCATACATATTTTAAATATTTTAATTCTCTTATACATTAATTGAAAACATTACAACATTAAAATAGTTATGTGTCATCACTATAATGATTCTCAGAGTCTTTAAAAAAATGGATTAGTCTGTCTAAATATATATTATACTTTTCACTAAAGGTAATTTTCTTAAATATTTTTTTTTAGTTTTGTCATAAAAAAATTCCCTAGAAGAAAAATGACAAAAAAAAGTTTTATTAAAGAGGAAAATGACTCTTCTACACATTGCTTTATAGATATATAAATATAAATATAAATAAATAAATTAAAAGTTGTTTTTATAGTTTTCAAATTATATGTCTTTTGAACTTTGTATAACTAAATGGAAATTTTGTTTCAATTTCTTAAGTTTTATTTTTGAAATTTGAAAATACCTTTTGAAACTATTAAAAAAAATATTTTAAAACTTTTAATATTTATTTATTTTAATTTTCTAAATGGTTTAAATGAGATTTTAATATAAATAAATGCCTAGTTAGATCCATTTTAGTTTCAAAAAGGAGAAATTTGGGCTCATATACATAACATACTAACAATTAAAAATATATGCATAACAAAGCTTACGTTACAATATCCTTGAATTCTTGTGAAAAGAGATGAGATACCTTTTGTCTTGTTCTAGGAAACTGATAGAAGGGATTTTGATCAGCAGTTGGAGAACATAAAAGAGTTACACCTGAGAACTATAGTTGTAGAGTGTTCGCAGAATTAGGAGAACCAACTTTATGATTACATTGGGGATTAAAAGTTCTCGAGAATGTGTGCGACTGCCGAGAAACGAGCTAAATCTTGGTAAGTCTGGTATGATAGAATAGAATTAAGGGATCAAACAATAGTTTCGTTGATAGTGAGGTAAACATGTGAATCAATATCTTTATGAAGATGAAGAATCATGCGATGGATAGATGAACAAATAACTTGTTTCATACTATTTTTCATTACAATATAGTATAATACACTTCTCCACCTCATGTTTTGCAATTTGTATCCCTTTCTATGCCTCTTGATTCTTCTCCTTACTACTCCATCATTTCCGTTGTTTTGTTCTCCAACACCGTCACCACTCATCATCTCCTCTCCGTCTCTCCTTCTATTCTATTTTATAATCATAGTATAATATGTTACAATTTCCTCCTCGTCCTCGTCCTCCTCGCCAAATTGTATCTCCTTTAAGTCCCACTTCTTCTCCTTCAATACTCCATCAGCTCCACCTTCTTTTCATTCAGCACAGTCGCCACTCATCACCACCCCAAAATTAGATGTTGGCTTGCACTGGAGAAGAACAATAATCTATATTAGTATGTTCTATTCCAAAGTGTTGTAACAAATAGAATGGAATGTAAATTCATGGTAACATTAAAAGTTATATACCACTGAAATGAATTGGATGTTTAGAATTTAAAAAAAAAAGATTTATATCTAATGCAAACACAATTTGTTTTCATGAATAATGCATTTCAGTGAAGAATATACAGTTTTTCTTTTCATGGTCAATGCATTCCGATCACTTCACTTCTTGTTATGCTTCAAAATCCCTTAGTTGTAATATCACCACCACCGTTGTGGCCGACTGTTTCATTCTTCGCCACCATCATCGATTCCACCATTGTCGCTACCTTCTTCTTTTTACCACTGTCTCCACCATTTTCTTTTCCACCATTGCTTTATTTTCTACCATTGGCGCCAGTGTCTCCACCATTTTTTCTTCCACTACCGCCATCACGCATGATCTCTTCAGTTCTTCCCACAGTCTCTTCTTTCCTTTCATCTTATGTCTTGTTTTTTTCTTCTCATCAACTTGGATTACTCAAAAATTTCTAAGTTAATCGTATCTCTTTATCTGCTGCGTAATTCTTTTTCTTCTTTTGCTTTTGCTTTTGCAATGTAATATTAGTTTTGTTCTATTCTATTTGAGAATAATAAAATATAAATAAGTTTTTAGAGTCCTCCTCACAATTTGTTGTTGTTATGAATTGATTATTCTATATTACATATTTAACAAATATAGCATAGTTTATTATCAAACATTGTATTGACGCGCGAAGTGAAAGATTGAGTAGAATCTGAGTGTAAATGAAAAGACTAGAGAAATTAGAGAGATTTATGAAGAAAGAAGAAGATTAGACTCAAATTAGAATAAGAAACCATTGAGACTTTTAGAGAGAGACTAGAGTGAGAGAGTAGAGAGAGACTGAATATTTCGTGTGCTATTGATGCTTAACAGAGTTTACAATATATAGAGGAAGCTTAAGGATAAATTTAATTGATACAAAAGACTAATCATGTGGAGTCAAAGAAAGGCTGGAGCGTCCATTCGAAATACTTGGATGAGAGGCTTCATACGCTTGATGCCAAAGGCATCTTGACCAGATGCTCTTCCTTTCCAGCCACGAGCCAGCCTATCCAGACGAGCTCCTCTTATCCATTCAGTCACGCTTATCTGCATGGTAACAAGTAAATGTGACTCTTGGTCGAGTTACATTTACTTGAGTAATTTCAACCATGGTCGATCTGGGTCGACCAAACTGTATGGCTTGTACGGCCACTTATCCAAACACTCCCAAATTAAATCCTCTCCACTTATTCGTACTTCCTTCATCATTTAGACTCCTCTGTTCAACACTCCCCCTCAAGCTTGAACAAGTCAAGCTTGGATGCCATGAGATCTTCCTCATTAAAAAACTTACCAAAGAAAACCCTCCTTAAGGATAAAACCTTGATAAGGAAAAGAGTAAAGACCTCATGACAAAGGGAATCAGCTCCTTCTGGTTAGGTAAGATCATTGAGTCATAATATCGTGTGGATGGACTCAATGGTAATCTATCTAGCTGACTTAGTGAACACATTAGCTAGCTAATCTTCACTTCGTGTATAGCATGGCAAGATGTCTCCAGATACAATCATTTGCCTCACCTTATGAAAATCCACTTCAATGTGCTTAGTCCTCTCATGGAACACCAAGTTGGAAGCAATGTGGATGGCTTCTTGGTTATCGCAATGCATTGTCATGGGCGTGTCTTGATCAATTCCAAGTGCTTCAGCATACCCTTGATCCATATCAACTCGTTTGTCAACTTCAGCATTGCTCTATACTCAGCTTCTGCACTTGAACATGACACCACCTTGTGCTTCTTGCTTTTCCAAGTAACCAAGTTTCCACCAATGAAAGTGAAATAACACGTAGTGGACTTCTTATCCATTCTATCTCCAGCCCAGTCATCATCACAATACCGAACAACTTCAGTGCTCTCATTACAGGACATCCATACTACTTGATCTGGTGATCCATTCAGGTACATGAGTAGATGGTTCACCATATTCCAATGATGCTCCTTTGGTACTTGCATATGTTGACTTACCTGATTCACAACAAAGCATATATCAGGTCGTGTAATGGTCAAGTAAATCAACTTACCCACAAGCTTTCTATAAAGCTTGGCATCTTAGAATTTTCAACCACCCTTTCACGTGGAACTTTGTATCCATCTTCAAGGGGTGTCTTGGCTGTCTTTCCTCCAAGTATCCATGCATCTTTCAAAAGATCAAGTGTATAATTTCTCTGGGACAGAAATAAACCTTCCTTGGGCCTACATATCTCTATTCCAAGGAACATATTTCATCTCTCCCAAATCTTTAATTTTAAAGACATATTTTAAATAATCTTTGGTAGCTTGGATACCAGCTTTGTCACTTCCAGTGATGATGGTATCATCAACATACACCAGAAGGACAATAATACGTGAATGTGTAATGAGAGTGAAGAGGGTGTGGTCGAGTTCAGATCTCTTGAAGCCTCTTACATTCAAGGTAGTGCTGAGCTTGTTGTACCATGTCCTTGGTGACTGTTTGAGACCATAGATAGCCTTCTTCAACCTCTAAACATTTCTTTCTTTTACCAAGTGTTCAAGTTCCGAAGGAGGATACATATACACCTCATTTTCAAGTTCTCTAGACATTCTTCACATCCATCTGTCAAAGTCCTCACTTAAGATTTACTGCCACTGACAACACTATTCTGACATATTAAGCTTGGGAACCGGAGCAAATGTGTCTAGATAGTCTTCACCATAAGTTTGAGTGAATCCTCTTGCTACCAATCTGGTCTTACTTCTATCAATCTTCCCATTGGCAAGGTATTTGATTGTGGATATCCATTTACTAGACACTGCCTTCTTTCCTCTTGGTAGCTCACTTTCATACCAAGTATCATTCTTGATCATTGCATCAGCTTCAGAACCTACTGATTCCTTCCACTCATTGTCTTTCATTGCCTCCTCATATGATTATGGAACATAATTCTCATCCAGACTGATTATAAAGGCACAATGTTCTTCAGGGTAATGCAAAAAGGAACATGATACTTGGGATGGATGTTCCACAACTTGAGAATTGTAGTACACTCTGGTGTTCTCCCAATCTGATGGAGGATTCGTTATCCTCGTGATCCTCCTTAAGGGATTTTCTCTCACTGGCTCTTGATCCTGATCCTGATCATTTTTCTCACTGGCTGATCCTTCTTCATTTTCTCTTACCATTTCCTTGTTCCCCACCTCGATCATGAGCACGTGAACCTTCTTCTTCTTGGTTATTTCCTTCAGGTTCACTTTCCACCTCATGGTCGAAGTGGGGTGTATGATCTTCCTCAGTAGCTGTGGGGGAAATTTGTGGTTGTCCCCCTCCAGTCTTTGGATCCTAGGATAGATTAATCCAAGACTCTCCAAAATAATCTGTAACTTAGCTGCCTTGTCAGAAGCTACATCCTTCAACTATGCATGGTTCTTCTCTTCATAATAGCTTCTTTCTTCTACAAACTTCACATCCTTGGACACCAAAACTCTCCTGGTTACTAGATCATAACACTTGTACCCATTTTGAGTTGGTGAGTACCCAATGAACATGCCTTTAGTGCTCTTTGGTTCCAACTTGTTCCTCAACTCTCCTGGTTTAAGAACGAAACACTGGCAACCAAAGACTCACAGATGATCTAAACTGGCCTATGCTTGTTCAAGACCTCAAATGGAGACTGATCATCAAGGATCTTGGTTGGGGTTCAGTTGATAAGGTAACAAGCAGTAGAAACATCATCACTCCAGAACCTCTTTGGAACATTTTCTTGGAACATCATTGACCTTGCAACCTCCATAAGATGTCGGTTATTTCTTTCTGTCACACCATTTTGATGAGGGGTATAGGGGAAGCTTGTTTAATGAATAATTCCATGCTGAGATAGGTGTTGCTTGAAAGCTTGACTCATGTACTCTCCACCATTATCTGATCTAAAACATTTAAGCTTGACATTGAAATGGTTAGTCACGTAGTTCTGAAAATTTCTAAACGCATCAAGCACCCTATCTTTAGATGAAATCAAGGTTATCCATGTGTATTTTAGACTTCTCATCTATGAGTGACAAAATATTTGTGATTCTGTCTAGACAAACAAGGAGCAGTCCACACATCCGAGTGAATTAAATCAAAGCAATGTTCATAGTTAATTTTGGATTTATGAAACACAGTCTTACAATGCTTGCCTAAAATACAAGCTTCACAATCATTATTCTCAAACATAACACCTGAAACCATTAATTTTAAAGCTCTAATATGAGGATTTCCTAGTTTAGCATGCCAAAAACATTCTTATTTAAAACAGAAGCAAAGACAGAGGTAAATGAACATCTATGATCAGGCAGTGAAGTAAGCTCTTCAAGTAAATAAAGGTCTCCTTTGGCCACTCCTTACTCAGGCATGTAAAAAGCTCTAGATTCCTTATCAAACAATTTCAATTTGCCTATACCTCTAATTGGCATCCTATCTCCATTAGCAATGATAACATATCCATACACATGTTCTATATCTCTAATAAGACCAGTATCACTAATTATATGATGAGATGCACCTGAATCAACTATCAGAAGTTTAGACATGTTATAATCAGTATGAGATTTACCAACCCTCCTAGAATAAGTATAAGCATTATCAGTTTGATCAAGGATACTAGTAACCTTAAATGCACCAAATGAATACCCACTAATACTACCAAGAGTGTTGCCATTGTCCTTGAGCATTTTGATGAGAGCATCCATTTCTGATTGCCGGATGAACTCATGCTCATTTGGTCGGGTTGGTTGATTGTTCTGATGAGCAGTGTAGGTCACCAGAGCCTTGCTTTCACCACCCTCACGACCCTCTGCTTCATTTGATCGGCTTGGAGTACCAGCTCAATGTTGATCAATTTCTCCATAAGTAATATTCTCCCTTGCTTCCCTATCCTTCATGAACTTAGCTTGTTTAAGGTGAGGATGAAGAATCCATCATCGGCTCTTCTTATGACCATGCCTCTTGTAATGATCACAGTTCCCATTAAACCTCCTATCCTCATATTTTCCATTAAACTTCTTGTCTTCATATTTGTTGACTTTGTTTGCTTGAGGTACTTCGGCTTGATTAGCTAAGGTGAGCTCCTCCTTTCCTCCAAAGAGTCCCAAAGACCCTTATTCTTTCTGGATTTGCGCGCTCACTTCTTCAAGGGATGGTAGCTTCTCAGATATCATGATGTGTTTGATGAGGTCATTGTAGGTAGAGTTGATTGTGAGCAATAGACCAAAGACCTTGTCTTGGTCACGTCTCTCATTCAGCTCATCCGGATCTGTAGTACTTGGCCTCAACATCATAAGCTCTGACCATAGAGCTCTAAACTTTCCCAAATGCTTGGTAAACTCCATGTCTTCTTGAGCTAAGCTGTTGATAGCTGTCTTTATCTCAAACACTCGAGTAAGGTTTGAGATGTTTCCATATACCTTCTGTAGTGTATCCCACAAGTCTTTTGCCTTCTCACAGTAGTTGTAGGCCTTCAAAATGAAAGGATTCAGCGATTTTTGAAGGATACACATTACAAGCATGTTTTCTTGCATCCACTTCACTTCATCACACACGAAAATTTCCTTGTCGCTTTCATGAGTAATGAGCTTTGTAGCTTCATCCTCGAGGATGTGAATCCAGAATCCCTTACTTCCCACAGAATTCTTCACCACACGAGACCATAGAAGGTAGTTTCCACCTTTGAGAGTAACCGAATGATAATAGTCTTGGTATTCTCCATCTTGCGCTTCTCGGATCAAAGTAGAGTTCTTGAGGATTCGAAATCAACACCCAGATTCAAGGTGACCTGGATCTGATACCATGAAATATTGAGTAGAATCTGAGTGTAAATGGAAAGAATAGAGAGATTAGATAGATTTATCAAGAAAGAAGAGGATCAGACTCGGATTAGACTAAGAAACCATTGAGACTTTTAGTGAGAGACTAGAGAGAGACTGAATATTTAGTGTGTTATTGATGCTTAACAGATGTTACATATATAGATGAAGCTTAAGGATAAGGTTAACGGATACAAAAGACTAATTATGTGGAGTCAAGGAAAGGGTGGAGCGTCCAATTGAAATACTTAGACGAGAGGCTTCACACGCTTGATGCCAAAGGCATGTAGACCATATGCTCTTCCTTTCCAGCCATGAGCCAGCCTGTCCAGACGAGCTCCTCTTATCCATTCGGTCAAGCTTATCCGCATGGTAACAAGTAAATGTGACTCTTGGTCGAGTTACTTTTACCAGGGTAATTTTTGACCGTGGTCGATTTGGGTCGACCAAACTGTACTGCTTGTACGACCAATTGTCCGGCCACTCGTACAGACACTCCCAACTCAGATCCTCTCCACTTCTTCATACTTCCTTCATCATTTAGACTCCTCTGTTCAACACGGAGAAGGAGAAAGTTTTCTATCTTCGTACCAAATTGTCACACATATTAATGCATGGCTATATTCTTAATTCTTCTTCTATTATGTACATCTCACAAAATCACCCTAGAAAAAATAAGAATTGGGCAAGTTTTAAGTTTGTAATTAGAAAAATGAGGTACATCAATTTTTAATTGGGCAAATTTGCTTTTTGGGGTAGATGAAATGTCTCTTAAGGCTTTTACTCGATTTTATATTTACGCCTTTGCCATTCAAAATTAAAAAAATATTTTCATTGTAAATCAAATTTTACAAACTAAACTTGCCTCCAGTCTACCCAATAATCTTCGCTTTACAATATACATAATCATTGAACTAAGAAAAGCATAAGAAACATTGGCAAGTTCTAAGTCCTCTTTGGGCAACTTTACACAAACATCGTAACCCTAAATTAGTTTTTGATTCAATCTCTAATTTACATCGGAACCTTACAAAAATCCCGACTTTGGAATCACAAAATCTCGATAATGGTTTCTCAAATGCTTTGTCAGACAGCCGCTGAGGAGGGTCACCCGTAGTTATTCTCGTGTTGCAAAAGCTGCAAAACCTCGATACACATTTATATCTTTCTTCTAATCATCTAGTGAACTGTACTGTATAACCGGAACTTCCTTAGTCGACTTCTTCTCTGTATGATTCATATTGTTTTGGTTAGTAAGATATAATGAGAACAACTATGATGTTTTTGCGGTTACGTTAAGTAACTATTATATTTCGTTCTCAATACCGCTAAATGGTTACATTAAGAAAACTGTCTTGATTTGCATCTCTACGAAACTCAAACTGCTTAACGGTTTTGCTTATTCAATTACAGATAAAGATTCCAAAAAAATCAGAAGAGGAGATGTCACCTGGCTCCCCATAATTTATTGAAACATCACTCACTCGAATATCCGTCACAGTTGCTGGAAAATTTGTCTGTACCTAACTGTTATCCAACTCTTCCTCGCGTAAACATCTACTCCAAAGCAACAATCATTGACTCTATAGTCAAATCGCTTCAAGGCATGGCTGAATTGCAGACGTTACTGAAAAGTCAGTTCGGCTCCCTGTTCCAGTCACAAGTTACTTGTTGTTCAAACTCCGCAAAACTTATAAATTCCTTCCTTAGCCATCAACTTGTTACTAAATGCAAATATGAACTCTGGTTCTTATTTGTAGAAAACCTGCTTCGGTTTTTGCTTCGTGTATTTCGTAACATCACAGACTTAAATTGTCAATTGAATTGTGAAACTTTGGTTGAAAAAGTTGGAACATTTGCCTCATCATAAGATGTATCAGCCAGTAAAAAAATGTGGAAACAAATGTTCGGAACTATAGATCTAAACGTCACATTACCCATTGTTCTTAGGCTGCTTGAACTGCCAACGCTCCCTGAACGGAAGCGTCTGCCACTAGCTCCCATTTCTCTTGTAGAAGGTCTACTTGTTTGTAGCAACAAACATCTAAAAGTAACACCTTCGTACGTTGAAATGGTTGCAGACGCTGCATACTTTATCGAAAATCCATGGGGGAGAGAGGCATTCCTCACAACTTTGTCTACATCGACACCACCTGCACCTTCTTCTGATATGCCTGATTCCATAGGGGTCTTGCACTCCCGTCTGAAACAACAAATATCAGCATGTTATGGCTTCCCTTTGGCTCTGCAACTTATGGCTTTAAAATCAATCCATGCACTTGTTGAAAGAATTCCCAAACCCGATAAAACATTGACTTTTTTTAATGAACATGATGGTTGTAACTCAACAAATACACTTCTAAATCTTGTAGACATAGTTCAAGTTACGTTTTGTTCGAATGCTTTTATACAACTGAACCGCACAACCAAACTTGACTGTAAATATTAAATTTTATTGTCATGTGGAAAACAAAATAGGTTGCTGTGAATTTTACGATCCCGGACTCTGATGGTGGGGATCTAGACAGGGAGGAAAACGTGGACGACGTCAATGTTGACAATTTAGGTTCCCTAGGCCACAAATTTAAAGTTACATATTTTAGTGGGGGGGATTCATCTCTTCCACCTCTTGAAACCACTTTGAAGGTTACATGGGCAACTGTGAAAAAAGGAATGCCACGAACTGCCTAGACCTTCTCGCAAACAAAAGGAGGAACCTGATAGCTCTACTCAAACTCAGCGACGTCTACTTCGTCCCTGTATTGTTAATGGCAAGGAGGCTATATATGCAAATATAGGGGCAATAATTGCAGAGTTGAAAGTTTGGATCCAAGGTGAGCCCTAAACCAATATGTCAATTTTGCGAGAAGAAATCTTATATGGGTCACACCCCAAAGATAGGAGTTCAGATCCTGATACCCACTTCAACGGTTCTACAAAGCAAAGCCGAAGATAATAAAACCCCATGAGGAGCAATCCTGAGGATGACATAAGAGGATCTATGAGAAAAAAAGACAGAAATATAACAACTTCATAGGATTGACGACGGTGACACTACTACGTATGAAAATTTCCCAAAATTCAACAAAGTACTGCGTTTGAGAATATGGTAACACATCCTCTATTTTTCAAATAATTTGCTTGCTGGCCTTTACTTATAAAACACTTTCTCATGCTTTTCAGGTTGATTATACGGTCAATGCTGGCATTGATTACACGACTTCATAAAAACCATTAAACTCTAATGTGTTAAGGATAAATCCTCGTGAAAGGCGTATTACTCAATGTTGCACAAATGGTAGCTTCAAAGTCCGTTGTTGAAACATCGCCATCAGAAGCAACAAATACATAAGTTGAGGAGATAAAACGTTTTTCTAATCCATATGCATTTTTGATAGTTGTATAGCCTAAGATTTATAGTGTTAGATGTTTCACTATAGGTGTAAAATATGTGAACGATGGTGTACAGTGAATAACCATGGGCTACGCAATTTTGGACTATTTGTTTTCGTGATGTTTTGTTATTTGGTAACTTGTATAGGTTGCCTTTACCGAGAAAACACTTTCTCATACTTTTCAGGTTGATTATGCGGTCAATGCGGGTATTTAGTACATGACTTCACACACCCAATCAAATTTTAATGTTTTAAGGATGAACCCTCGTGAAGATGTAGTACACAATATATCACCACTGATATCTCAAGAGTTCGTAGTTGAAACACCGGAAGCAACATATATCGAAACCGCAGGGGTAAAACTCTTTTCCAATTCGTATGCATTTTGGATAGGTGTTCAGCGTAAGATTTATAAGTGTTCAGAGTTATAGTAAAGGTGTACACTATGTGAAGGTGTACACTGTCTTACCATTGAAAAAACAATTTTTTAAAATTGCTATCGTGATGTTTTTGTTATTTTCAGACTTGTATAGGTTGCTTATGTGATCAATGATGTCTTGTATTCTGTCTTTCTGGTGTCACAGTGGAAGAGGTGTTACAGCTATATTTATTAGCTGAATTGGTGAAAAATGCTATTGCTAGTATGTAATTTATCAAGGAGGTATAGGAGGTGGACGAACGCTTGGCGCTTACCATTTTTGATGTGCCTAAAACTTACGTGCTCCCATCTGAGGTATTTGCAGACCCAACTACCGGTAAAACTTGTTCACCACATCCATGAAAATAAGGCATCATCCCCTACCAATTGTGATGATTACGAGACATCACCAAAGGATGCTTCATCACAAGAATTACATACACCAAACATTGGGAAGGAAAAAGGGAAATATATTATGCCAAAGTCAACCAAAACTGGGAAGTGAAAAAGGAAATGTATTCCGATAAGGTCAACCAAAATCAGAGGAGTGTATACCCTAGACAAGAGATTAAAACTCTTTTCAAAATCCTTAAAAAAACCAAAGTATATGCTCTTACCAAACGTTGACCATGCTATGTTCAAAGAGTTTCGGGCTATTCTACTAGAGAACCCTGACCCGTAAGTTTTTTTTTTGAAAATAATTTCTTCTCTTTTCCTTATGAAATTTAGCTTGGTTAACATTTGTTCGACCTCTATACTCCTCGGAAATTTGTCATTGCTACTAGGAATGTTGTTTCCAATGAGTTCTTCCTCGTAATTGCGAAGCCAACAAATTGGATTGGCACCGAGGTATTCATATGCATATGTACAATTTACATAATTACTCGAAATTTTTTGTAATACTATTAAATTCTTGACACATTTTGTCTAGTACATGCACGTTATAATGATTATGCTGTAGAGGCAAAGTGGTCCAACCAAACTAAAAGAGTGGTACACAATTGTAGACTACTCTGTCATTGCGTGTATAGTATCAAGGTTCCCACAGTTCCAGGCGGCGGCCGAGAAGTTAAAATTCGACTGTGCTTCAACCGTGGAATGCTTTGTCACAGGGAAAAGCAGACGTAAAAATTCTAAGATGGAGTTACTGAGCGATGTGGACATGGTGTACGCCCGAATGCTATGGGATTCTGAAAATTGGGCCGGCCTTATAATCAACCTGCCTTAAAAACGTGTGGAGACCCTCGGCTGCATAATTGATTCCAAAAAAACTCCTGATGAAGTTAACAAGTACATGACTCCTCTCATTTTGTTATTGCAGGTATGTTCTAGAAAAGTATTTGCCTCCGACCTTGTGCCCTCCACCTGAAGATGAGACTTTATTTACGTGGAGTCTCCCAAGTAATATTTAACAAAGTATTAGATCTGAGGAATGTGGACCAAGCACGTCAAAATCCCCTGAAATGCATGCATGTGGATATAGTTATGATGACATGGCACTCATCGATGACAAAAAGGTGAACAAATTCCGTCAAAATACGCTATGGACACCTATGAAGAAACACCTATGAAGAATTTATTGAAAACACGAAAGTAGCTAACAATGGTGAAACAAAGTGAAGCGAAGAACTGTGTCCTTGTTAAATAAGTTTTTTTTTTTTTAAAATAAACTGCTTTGAATATGTTGTTCAGTAACTAAATGTCTGTACACTTTAAGCAACAAATTTTGTTTCCTGAAGTGTTTTAAATGTCTTCAAAATTTGAAGTATCATTATCTTTGTGGATTTACTAGGTAAGTGTTTTATGTTTAGGTTATAGGATTTATGGTTTAGGGTTTAGAGTTTAAAGTTTATGGAGAAACCCTTGGAATTTTTCCACCTAATGTTATGTCGTTGGCAACTGTTTGGTCAAATGACCTTTGAACCCGAAAAGTTGTCTTTTCAACAAGACACATTTTCAACTCTTCCCTCATTAATACACAACTCTTTCCTTATT
This sequence comes from Moricandia moricandioides, assembly GCA_905132885.1. Classification (NCBI taxonomy): domain Eukaryota; kingdom Viridiplantae; phylum Streptophyta; class Magnoliopsida; order Brassicales; family Brassicaceae; genus Moricandia; species Moricandia moricandioides. Next base: position 224,420 of record CAJHQQ010000022.1, read on the forward strand.
AATACACATATTTTCACTCTTCTCTAATCTCAAACTCTATGAAACTCAAATATTGCAGAGAAAATGGAACATTTCCCGATTCTAGCAATGCCGAAAGAAATTCAAGTGCCAGTGGTGTGTGGCCGGTAACTCCTTTGAAGATCTCTATAGACTGAGAGCGTCATGCAAGCCAATGAAGGCATTAATAGAGCGGCGTACGGTATACCATTTTTCGATGTGTTTAAATTCCCTTGGGTCATATATATGCTTCCATTTTTGTTGGAAACTTGCTACGCCTAGGCAAACTCCAACACACTTTTCATGAAAGACATTCATTTTTTCTTTACATTTGAAATTAAATAGAAAGGGCTTACCTACATGAAGAGAGCAGTGAATGCATGATATGGATGAGCCGTGTATACATACGCTATGGCATGGAAGATATATTGGGAAGGTGAGGAGTATTTTTGCTTGTTTAACAAGGAATCAATTGACAGGATCGGGAAAGAATTAAGATGTATAAAATGGGCATGGGGGTATGCCTCACAATGATGTGTTTCTCAAAAAGAGGGATGAATTCATGGCTACCGTTATACCATTGTTCTATAGTTGCCAATTGTTGGTGTCAAAATCGGTCACGACGGAATCAACGCCTGAAACTTCCCGGAAAATTTCCTCTTTATAAAAGAGGAGATAATATTTTAAAGAAAAGAAGAGCGGGAAAAATAAAATCAACTTTCATATGATTTCATACAGTAAGTCCTCGAGAAAGGTTGCTCTAAGCCTCGAACAAATGGATTTCAAGCATCGGAAAAACGAAATGACTTTAAGGCTCGATCGCCTAACTCGCCCATTCGGCGAGTTGGACCAAGCAAGACGGTCCAACTCGTCGAACAGGCGAATGGGAACAAGCAAGACGGTCAAATCGCTGAACGGGAGAGTTGGACAAACCAAGACGGGCAACTTTCCCATTCGGCGAGTTGGACCAAGCAAGACGGTCAACTCACCCATTCGTCGAGTTGGACCAAGCAAGACGTTCAATTCTCCCATTCGGCGAGTTGGACCAAGCAACACGGTCAACTCGCCCATGTTGAGTTGAAGTTCATATTTTAGTTGAGTGATTAAAGAATGGGAGAGGAATGTTTGGGACAACCAAATGGTAAAAGGCCATCTGGGTAAAGGAAGAAGTTACCATGCGCTTACCTTGCATATTTACCCTTGATCCATCTGTTGGAAAGGAAGAGAGGATAGGCCTTGACAGGCTGGAACATCTGGAAAGTAACATGCATCTCGTCAAAGATGCTAGATGCTACTTGAGTGGCTCTCCTTTCCTATGGTTCAAAATATGCGCTCCATCCCTCCTCCTAGACCACATGTTCCATTCTTTGATTCTGAAAACCCTTGTAGCCTCTACTATATATATTTGTAATCTCAACTTAATGAAAAGATCAGACAGTTCATAATCCTTCTCTTAGACTCTTACTCATGATTACATATTATTCTTGTTTCTTTGTCAAGTCTTCTTTATTATCTCTCTAAACTATCATCAAATCTAAGATTATCTAAAATTTTTAGCCCATTCGGCGAGCTGGACCAAGCAAGACGGTCAACCCGCACGTTAGGCGAGTTGGACCAAGCGAGACGATCAACTCGCCCGTTCGGCGAGTTGGACCAAGTGAGACGGTCAACTCGCCCATTTGATGAGTTAGACCAAGAAAGATGGTCAACTCGCCCGTTCGGCGAGTTGGACTAACCTAACTTGCCCCCGAGGCGATCTGGGCCGAATATAAACCAGATCTTATGCCTTCCTTTGAAGATCGGCGGATCGACCCCTCGTTTTGTCTCAATCGAATTTATCGTCGGGACTTTACGATAAAAACCGCGAAGACTCATTTTCCAGAATAAAGTTCATGGTTATCGTATAAACGGTAACGTTAACTTGAAGCCACAATCGTTTAAACTATACGAGAAGTGTGAACTTCCTAGCCAAAGCGGCTTCGTATCATTAAACGTTCTTTCGGAGAAATCGTAAAAAACATTTAAGTTGAAATACGGCCCAAAGAGGCCTAGAACGCGGTTGAAGACCCACTTGCAATTTCATCCGAAATTGAGCCCAAAAATGTTATGACGGCGTATCCTTACTCGCATAAGAAGAGAAATCTCGAAAAACAGAAGATAAATGTCAAGTTTCCAAGATAATGATGAAAATTGAGATAAAAAGGAATGTTTTCGCGAAGCGATAAACTCGACTTAGGGGCAAAAAAGGGAAGAGGAACCGACCCAGAAGGCATATATAAGAAGAGCTAAAGCTAAGGGCAAAATAGATTCAAAGATTTAGACCTAGAGAAGTTATGTTAGCTTATAAGAACTTAGAACTTAGGTGGCTAGAAGGACAAAGTTATACTCATACGTTTATCCATCTTTGTTCGACGACTCTGGTTTCCCTAGATTCTACAACTCATTGCACTTGGAAACCCTAAGCTTTATTCTCAAAAAGCTCGGTTTCTATGACTGGCTCTCGATTACCAGATGAACTTTCTCCGGCAGTTTGATCTCTTGGTCCACTTTTTAATTGAACTACGTCCAACTTGATCCTCGAAAGGGGTACGTAGGTAGCCTTTCTTTAGGTCCAGTCCCAAATCCCTCAAACCTTTTTCTTCTTTTTCGGCTATTGCTAAGCGAGTTGCAGCCACATAGGTTTCTCTCGACATAGGTGGTAGAGCTAGCCAACTTAGTCTCGTTTTACTGCTTGTGTTATACGAAATCCTTTGTGATCCCGTTTCTAGACAAGCTTCATGTACGCTTTTGTCTCTGGAGCGTTCGTACGCAAATTCAAAATAAAGATTTATTGTTTTCTAAATTCCTTTTGTTATCTTTTCATGTTTTCCCAGTTTACTCGATTAATTGTCGTTGGCTCTCGCAAAGAATCCGGACCTCAGAGAAAGTTAGGGTTTCTTGACTTTCCTTAATTTACAGAAATCGACGGTGTAAATTTTAGTTCCCACAGTTTGGCGCTAGAAGGAGGGGGGGGGGGGTATGGATTACTCTAATTCATGGCCACAAAATGCTTGATCGAAACGATGTCTGGAAATACGAAAGACAATACCGCAGCTCACAACAATGCTGTTAAAACAACTCCAGCAGTGACTGCTCCCATCGCCAACGCTTATGCAAATGCCGCATTGCTTGAGAAAATCGAAAACCTAGTTGTGACTTTTCGCCACAGGCGGAGTACCGAAACAAGCTCGCGATTTCTCTCACTAAAAAGAAAGGAAAACGATGAAATCTGTCAAACCCTGTAAAGTTCGTCTCATTACCAAGTTGAAAAAATCTCAGCGCATAAGGATTCGACCAAAATACCTTTTTCGAAAACTTTTTGGAAAGATAAAACTTGCTCTCCCAGAAATTGCGGCGAAACCCTAAATTACTCACGAAGAAAGGTTTTAGATTTTCAGAGTGTAGATAGGTTGTGTGATGAAAAATCCCCTTTGGGGCAGAGAGTACTCGAAATGAAGATGAGAAGGGTCTGATCTAACTTGTGTTTACTTGAATCATAAACAGAGATTAAGAGAGACTAAGATAAAGTAGAGAGATTAAGAAAGGGGTAGACTAGAGAGAATATGAATCAAAAACACTTGGTTTATTATGAAGTGGAGAGGGGAAATCTCCCTTACTCCCTTAATTTTTACAAATCGCCAACCATGAGCTTATATAAGCTTTACAAAGACATAAATCAAAAACCTATATCTAATGGTTGAGATTGCTTGAAGAGATGGACGATCTGGATGAGGAGATATGTTGATCTTGGTGAATGAAGCTGATTGGTGGAGAGGCTGGTCAAAGGGGAAGGCTGGCTCATGACTGGTTGCCATAAGGCTCCCATGAATGTTCCCATATATTAGGCTAGATACATGGTTTCCAATAGCTCTTATTTTACAGCAAGTGACAGCCTGTCTTGGACAGCCTTGACCAGCATATCCTTGACATTTTTTCTTGGCCCAGATTGTGCCACACGACTAAAACCATTTAGGGATAAATCCCAAGCTTTGCACGGACCACCAGGGAGTGTACGAACATGTTATGGTCCATACACCTTTTCCATATTTTTTTCACAAAGCTCAAAACACTTCAAATGGTCGAGCGTCAATGTTATGGGTCGACCATGGTCCGTACGGATCCGTATAGTTCGTACTGGTCCGTACGGTTCGCCCTATTTTTGCACACTCGACCATTTGTTCCCAAATGATTCCTTAAGTCCCTCCTGGAACCATCCCTCTCTTTGCACCACTTCCAGGACACTTATTGTCACCTTTAAACACTCCTAGAGCGTTCTTCAACAATGTCCAGAGGTCTTGCCCTAACTTTGCACAAGACCAAAACTCAACCCAACTCCTCTTTTGGCTCCATTTCTTTCTTCAAGTTAAAAATTCCCCTCAAGATTGACTATAGGTGATCCTTAGTCAAGCTTGGAACGTTGAAGAATCCCAGCATTAAAAACCTCACCAATGAAAACCATTTTTGGGATAAAACCTTGATGAGGGAAAAATAGTAGGTTCTTCAAGGCTGGGGATTGGCCAGTGGGTCTTTGTGTCTTAGCATCAGTGTGATGGACACAAAGAACTTGGATCACGGCCTCAACATATGATGCAATGTTGATCTACACTTCATTTCACATCACCACACCTTCTCGGACCTCTTCTTTGGACTGGCTTGTGCCTTCCCTTCTCTCATGGCTTCTTGCATTCTCCATCAGGTCAGACCACACGCCTAGCTCCTTCTAATCACATTGAGAATCCAAGTAAGGTACCTGATACATCATTCCACAAGTGTATCAGTTCTCAATAGGTAAACTTATCAAAGACATATTGAACTAGATGACATCAGTTTACTCCCTTGTTTAAGATGGTGAGGAGTGACTGCTTTGAACCGCCACTTTAATCCTCACTTGTTGAGATCTTAAGCTCCTTCTCTTATCACATAAGCTAATCCACACTCCCTGTAATAACCCTCACGAGCCAATGAATTTTTGGTCGAGAAAATTACCGCTCGACCAGTTCGGAGTTGGTCGATCAGATTTAAAAATAAAATCGTCCCGATGAATTAATGTCTCAACGGGACTGTCATGCGGTCAAAAGGAATTCCCTTGAGAGTAATGGTTGAGTGTTAATTATTATGTTCAAGTTTTATGCAAGCCGGACGAGTTTATCCGAGGGCAGGACAAGAATTAACGGACAAGAAATTTTTTTAGTCGAAAACTGTCCAAAGATTATCGACCAACTTCATGAATAGTTCTTGACCTGTCTTGTGACTTTCACCAACCTACCTGATTGATTCATTTAAATGATCATGTGGTTGTCACAAGTTCCCTGCCTGCTTGGTTAATAAGTAAGTCATGTGCAAGTCATAAGCTACTTGCTTACCTGCTTGCAGCTTTCTTCATGGAAGGGAAAGGTGAGCTGCTTGTGCATGTTCTCTCCAAACTACAGCTTGTGTAAAGAGAAGAACCTGAGCTAAATAAAACCCATATGGTATAAAATACCATCATCTCTCCTCCTGGACGTCCTGTTACTGCAAGAAAAACCAGAGAGAAGCACATGAAAAAACAGAGAGAGAGAAAAGACAGAAAAATTCTTGAAAGTTTCTGAGAAAAATCAGAGGAGTGATTAGAGCTTGGACGACCCTTTCTCACCCTCTTGTTACTTTAGTCAGTGATTTTTGGTGTGCTAAATAGATGAATTTTTGGCGTTATGAAGATGAGGATCATCCACGTTATTCAGCTTTGAATTTAATCGGCAATAGTTTATCAGTTTGATGGGATCAATTTTCCTTGAGGAGTTCTGCTAGATGGTTTATGTTTGAACTGTGTTTTGATAAATCCGGCCATGGATTCTTGTGGTGGTGATCAGGTTAAGTTGTGGTTAGCTTGAAGAGAGACTACCATCCGAGTTTAATAAGTTAAGTGAAACCGGTAAGCTTCAACCTCTTGATTCAGTCATGCTCTGATGACAATCGTTTGTCGTGTGTTACTTAACCCGTCAGGTTCAGTTATCTAAGGTATTGTATGGTTCATTCTTGGTTGGTTTATTATTGGAACTGTGTCATAGAACCAGTCTCTGAACTAATATGAAATGTTGGAATTAAACCGAACTGATTTGACATTGTCTTGAACTGAACCAAGCCGAGTATGTCCTGAATTGATATGAGCCGATCTGCCTATGGTCTGAATTTGTCTTGAAATTATCTGGTCTGAGTATAACCGAGATAAGCTGTTGTGAACTGAATAGAACCAGACTCAACTGAGCATGAGCTGAGCTGTTATAAACCGATTTAAGTTGTTATAGCTTGAACCGAACTGATAAGAGAGAACTGAATTGAAATGCTATGAACTGAGTTGATTTTCTTCTGGAACCAAACTGATGAACCTTACGTTCCAACTGTTCTGTTTTTAATTCAGATGGTCAATGAGAGTGGTCGGATCATCCGGATCCTTGTGGTGGTTCTGAACCGAGAGGAATCCAGGAGTGGAGAATGTTTAGTGAGGTCGAGTCTAGTCTTCCCTAGCCAATCTCATGGATTCAAAGGTGAGTCTAGATAGATGTTGAATAAGCCATGAATGAGTATTGTATGATTGCGTACTAAATATGGCTGATTGATTAAGTTTTTTTTGTCTTGATCTATATTTAATTATGAAGTGTTTGCCTTGTGTAAACACTAAAGAATTACTAAGAATAATTCTTTGAGGTTTTCCCGAGCCTTAGTACTTGTTCTCAAGTACTAATATATATGTTTATTATTAAGTAAATGAATATGAATCATGTGAAGTATTATCATATTCACTCTCCCTAGAGTCCCCGCATTACTGTCTCTTTGTCCTGCGAATGGAACAAGGTCATGAAGACACGATGATGGGGTCGCACCCTGGAGGCCGTGTTTCTGCATGCAGCATTAGATGTTCGATCTTGTAATATCTGATGAAGATGATGGTTATATTTATTTTCCCGCTAGGCTTGGTTAGCCTTGGCGGTTTTCCGGGTTTAGCAGGTAAACAGTAGGCGGGAGACCTTAGTTTAGGACGGAAAGGAACAGCATTAACCAGCAGTAGTTTTATTATCTTTGCAAAGTGGTTTTAATCAATCTTATGTCTAAATATTGTTTTCCGAAAACCTCGAGGTTAATCTATAACATTTGTGTAATATGCTTTTGAATGAATAAATATATAATTTATAAAGAATGTTTTTAAAGTAAGGGTTCCATATGATATTAGTCCTTTGTTCGGATGAACCAACTATCGGGTATTTGCTCGGTCGGGTTGAAAAGCCTCACGCGATGTCCAATAGGAACGTTGGTGTTTACTGATTGCTAGTCTAAGGAACTTGGAAGTATTCTGGGAACCTTGGATCGGCGTTCGGGGAGCATCGACCATGTCATTTTCGGTCATTTATGATCGGCGTATCACACTCCCCCTCAAGCTTGAGACCGAGTATAGGGAAGGTCCAAGCTTGATGGTGAGCGCATGTTAGTTCCATGATAAGGCTGGTGAGGAGCACCTCCATATTCTTCAGACTTGATGCTTAAACCCTCACTTGAACTGCCATTGCAACCTCTACATATAGACACCACCATGGCTGAGGAGATACCTCAGCTTACTCTCCAATCACCTCACACTAAAATTTGCCTTGTTGAGTAACTTTCTTCTTCCCTCACACCCGGATGGATATCTTCACTTCTTGGCTTGAAAAGGCTTGAGGATCACAGGTCATTGAGCTTAGAGGATCTTCTGGTAGCTCACTTGAATCCCCACCTCAAGCTTGGCTTAGTATAGTTCCAAGATTGAAAGTGACCCTCAATGATTTTCAAACCGGGAGCACACCACTTCCAACAGCTGCGCTTAAACCAACCGATGCCTTCATCTCCAATTCCTTCAGGTCATCGGTCTCCTCAAGACTTAGGTGATGACCTTGCCTTGTGTGTCTCCATGACCAGGAGTGCATCACCTTAACAACTTCACTTAATCAACCAGCCATACACACAAGCACTAACAACTCTCCATTGCTTCAACAATAGGAAAAGTCTTCCTCTTTAACTCGGTTTGATGATGGACCAAGATCAAAAATTGTGTACCTGAAACAACACTCAAACTCCAGACAAGATAAGACACACTTGCATTGGGATCAAATCTAGACTAATCATCACGTTTGATCTCCAATGTCACAAGCTTTGTAATAGACAGATTCTTATCATCATTAAGATCCATCTAGTAAAAGCTTTCCATTCTCTAAATCCTATGGATGAACTGACCAGGAACACTCCCAAAGCAATTAGGCACTCATATCCTGCCTTAAACGACTTTTAGGATTCAGTCTAGATGTCTCAACCTCTAGGCAGTAACCATATAACAATATGCAACAGTGTTAACCTATTCTATCCATGAATGCAAGCAGGACTAGACTCAACCATCTATCATCCTAGTTACACATTCATTTAGAACAGAGACTAAGAAATATTATCATTTCCAAATACCAGACCAATGCAATGCTTTAATCAAATTCTATTCATGTATGCAAGCAGATAAAGAACATACTATCTAATATCATGTCAAGCATCATTTTAGCACTGGAGCAAGCATTTTATAACTCAATCATTCAAACGAGTCTCTTTCAAATATCTTGGGACAGCTTCTAAACATTCATATCTATCAATATTTAAACACATCCTCAGGTTTCAAACACATCACACACACATTCAGCTCATAAAGGATCAAGCTTTATTCAAGGGAAAGAAATTTCCTTACAATCAAGGAACTAATGGTAGTTCCTTGAACCACCAGTGATACACGGCAAGAGCATGAGCTATTGGTGTCGACCCCAATATCTCCTTCTTCTGTGGACCTTCCCCTTGGACTCTCCATGTCAAAAACCCCACCTTTATTCATACTTGAGTCGCCTCCACCACCAGTAACAAGGTGAAAGCTTTCACCATTCTTCGTGGATTGGAATAAGAACAAGCTTCGACTAGTTTGTTGAAGAGGGTAGCTAATCCACTTCATCACCTCTGGATCCAAGGCTCTTTTTTCTTCTGGATGGTATGAGAAAGTAGGAGGAACCAAGAACAGTTTTTGGACACGCCTAGGATGAACACCATCTTCTTGTAGTGGTTGAATCAACCGGCTTGACAATAACTTCTTTTGTGTTTGAAATGACATGAGAGTGAGCTTTGATCTTCGGCGGATGAAGGAACCAAGTTCTTGCAAACCTGGCTCTGATACCATGTTTGATTTTCATAGTGTAGATAGGTTGTGTGATGAACAATCCCCTTTGGGCAGAGAGTACTTAAAATGAAGATGAGAAGGGTTTGATCTAAACTTGTGTTTACTTGAATCAGAAACAGAGATTAAGAGAGACTAAGATAGATTAGAGAGATTAAGAAAATGGTAGACTAGAGAGAATCTGAATCAAAAACGCTTTGTTTATTATGAAGTGGAGAGGGGAAATCCCCCTACTCCCTTAATTTTTACAAATCACCAACCAAGAGCTTATATAAGCTTTACAAAGACATAAATCAGAAACCTATATCTAATGGTTGAGATTGCTTGAAGAGATGGACGATCTGGATGAGGAGATGGGTTGATCTTGGTGACTGAAGCTGATTGGTAGAGAGGCTGGTCAAAGGGGAAGGCTGGCTCATGACTGGTTGCCATAAGGCTCCCATGAATGTTCCCGTGTGTTAGGCTAGATACATGGTTTCCAACAGCTCTTTTTTTTTCCAGCAAGTGATAGCCGGTCTTGGAAAGCCTTAACAAGCTTATTCTTGGCATCTTTTCTTCGCTCAGATTGTATCACACGACCAGAACCATTTTGGAATAAGTCCCAAGCTTGACACGGACCACCAGGGAGTGTACAGACATGTTATGGTCCGTACACTTTTGCCCTATTTTTGCACAAAGCTCAAAACACTTCAAATGGTCGAGTGTCAATCTTCTGGGTCGACCATGGTCCGTACGGATCTGTACAGTCCGTACAGGTCCGTACGGTTCACCCTATTTTTGCACACTCAGCCATTTGATCCCAAATGATTCCTTAAGTCCCTCCTAGACTCGTCCTTCTCATTGCACCAGCTTCAGGACATTTCTTGACACCTTTAAACACTTCTAAGCCTTCTTCGACAATCTCCAGAGGTCTTGCCCTAACTTTTCACAATACCCAAACTCAACCCAACTCCTCCTTTGGCTCCATTTATTTCTTCAAGTTAACAAAAGGAAGCACAGAAAATCGGGCGCACAACCCCCACTGCTGTAGTTTTTCCGAACAATTTTCGAAGAAACGAAGTTGATCTCCATTTAATCACTCAAAAACTAAAACGTCTGACAAAAACTAAACTAAGAAAAACGAGAGACTGTATCCCTCACTGCTAAAATGTTTTCTGAAACCTAAGATTTTGTAAAAAGTCAAGCTTCGATTCTACGCGACATATTCAGTGCATTCTCGATGATTGTTGATATACCATGGATTTTACGTATCCTACCTATGATATATAGAGTTTATTTAGAGTATTTTATATGCATTTGGTATTGTTTTAGAGTATTTACAGGTCTATGTACTTATTGGAAACAATTGGAGCTTTTGAACTATTTTGGAGAATTCAAGATTGCTCAGCAGAAACTCAGAGTCGGATCCAAATTTATGAATAGAGAATCGATCGACGTCACACACTGTGCGTCGATCGACGGTCAAGTCGACAGCAAGATTGGTGAAAATGTGAGAAATTACAATCATTAATTGCAAAACAAGTCACTGGCCAAAATTTAGACGATTTATTAGGGTTTTCAATCTTTGTTTTAAGGACAGCCTATATGACCTAATTAGAGAGTTGTCTTCTAAGTTATACCAGAGTTTTAGAGTTTTGAGTTGGAGCACATTGCTACATCTATTGGAGAGAAAGATCTGATCATCATTACATACAAAATCTTGAACTCCTTATCTTTTTACTCGGTTTATTCTATGCAATTTACTAGAATTTGTTCATGTTCCTTATTGCTATGTCTGCGTAGTTCTCTATTAGATTTAGGGTTATTCAATGGTAGTAATGTATTGTTGATTTATTAGAATTGCTAGGGTAATCTTATTGGTTCTTTGTTTGAGTTGCTCTTAATGCTAAGTTGAACTTGATCACCTCAATCTTAGAAATTAGGGTTCTATAGCGCAAACGAGTGCCTGGTTATAACCTGGAATCTATCTTATACAATCTAAATAACTAGTAACAAACGAGATCTGAATTAAAAGTTTAGAGAACCCATCAAACCACGAAATCAGTACTGTTTAGAATGAGCATCGATCGATGCCATCTTATTGTCATCGATCGACGCTCAGTCGAGATGCGCAAGAGCGATCTCCTAAACCCTACGGTTTGAGTTAAAAACGATGCTTAATAAAACCCCAACGATCTATTAGTCTGCATTATCTAAACCTACCTGAGAAATTCCCTTAAGTCTAATCTCTTAATGTAATCCTCACAAACCAAATCAGTCTTGAAATCGCTTTTATTGTTATTGTTATTATTCATCTAGCTTTAATTCGAAAACAATAAGTCTGTTGTGCAATCCTAGAGTCTATGTGGATTCTATCCCTAACTACTACACTGAACCTCTTATTTGAGAGAGTAAAGTGGGAAATAGGGTTAATTTGAAAGTGAAAATAAAAAACCACATCAAATTTGGCGCCGTTGCCGGGGACTCTTTCTTATTGCCATTAGATTTCGTTTAGAATATTGTCTAGATTTTTACTTTACTGATTGCTAAATTATTCTTTCCCTAAATCATATGAAACAGGTGCTTAAAGGAGAGAATATGGATTCTGGAAAACAACCATCGATCGACGGAGTTTGTCTGGAATCGATCGACGTTAGTCCACTACTGCGGGAGACACTCTTCCATTGCCATCGATCGATACCGATCAGCCGGAAGCAGGTAAGTACGCCTTTACTGATTCTGATAATAAGAAAGTGGTATTAATAGAACCAATGAACAATAAAAGAAACGTAGCAAGCAAACTAATTAATTATTAAGGAGCTGCAGTCCCCAATCAAATCACTAAATCTCCAAAGAATGAGGTAAAGTATGAATTGCCATTACTCGAATACCTAAACCCCAGCAGAACATATTCCAATAGGTCCGCAATTCGATTATCCGATAACCATGCTGGAAGCTCTGGGCTTGATATCGACTTCCTAATTATGGCGCGCAAAAATCAGTTCAATGGTTTTCCCACTGAACACCCGAAAGATCACATCGAGATGCTAGAAGACATGGTGAACGACGATTTCAATCGCTGCAAAATTTTCCTTTCTCCCTAAAAGGTGACGCCAGGAGGTGGCTGAACCAGCTACCACCAGGATCCCTGACTTGTTGGGCATATATTAGAAGCGCCTTCATCAACCACTTCTTTGACGAGGAGAGATACTAGGAAGCAAGGAGGGAAATATCCCCTTTCATTCAAGGTAGCCGCAAATCTTTTAAAAAACTCCTACAAAAGGTTCAAGATCTACCAAATTTCGTGCCGACGCGATGGATTCTTAGAACCCAACTCATCAACACTCTCTATAGAGGACAAAACCTAGATTATCAAACCATCCTTGATACAACCAGCGAGGGGAACTTCGGCACCCGAAGCCCTGCAAGCGCTAAAAGACTGATAGAAAACATAGCTTTAGGTAGAGGTTCTGAAAAGAGAGACACCGAAAGGAAGGAACCACCATTGTTCGTAGAGGAGGAACACTCGATCCGAGTTAGAAAAACTCTGGCATCAGTTACAGCCCTTCTGCACGAAAATAACTTATCTCAACATTATGGTGAGGACGATGCCGCCCCTTCCAAATTCGAAGAACGAATTGAGTTCTTTGATCTGATGAACCTAAATGATCAACGATTTAGGGAAAGCGCTGGGAATTTCACAAGCGACTACGACACCACTGTGAATAGATACGAAAGAAGTTCAAAGTAAAAAATGAACCAAGTCTTCACTGGAAACCGTAGAATAGCTGCCAACCTCAATGAAAAGTTAGACCTGATTTACTCAGAGATGACAGAAAAGTTTGACACTCTGAGCGAACAAATTAAGAGAATCGACAACCAAGTGGCGAGCAACGCTATGTCTATCAAGAGAGAGGACGAATTCTTACCTGGTAAAACAGATGCTAACCCTAGGATCCATTGCAGTGTCGTAGCTTTACGAAGCGGTCGACAACTCACCCCTGGCATTAAAGAAAGCATCACCATCGATGAATTCGAGAAAATCGCGACGGATGAAAAAGAAAAATTGCATCCCATTCCGCTCGATATTTCCGAGAAAGATCCTGAAATCCTCCCTGAAACTGAAGCGTTAGGCCAAAATGACGACCTTGAGGAATCGATCATGAAACCTAAGGGAAAGAACATAGACGTGAGAGACATCGATCGACACCACGTACTGGACATCGATCGACACCCTTTACCAAAAATCGATCGACGCTCTGATCAAGAATCAACCGAAATGGTTAAAACAAGGAACTACTAAGCGAAAGCCCCCTTTCCTTCAAAAAACGCTAAGCAGAAGAAGAAGCAGCAAGAAAAAGAAATAGGCAAGAAAGCGTTTGACAAAGTTAACATTGAGATGCCCCTAAGTGATGCCATTCACATCTCGCCTGCTATTAAGGAATACGTGAAAGATGCAGCATCACGAGGATTCCATGAATCGGAACACTGCGTGATGATGGTGTTTGAAGAAATGAGCGAAATTATTCAAGGAAGTACTCCAATTATACTCCTTGATCTCGGTAGTTTTTCTTTGGAATACCCTATTAGCAATGAGAAATTTCAAAGATCCTCTGCTATTTAGGCTCTAGTGTCAACCTAATACCTTATTTCGTTGCAGTCTCTCTTGGGCTAACACAATTTCAATCTACCAGGGTCACACTCGTTTTAGCTGATAGATCCACTAGAATTCCGGAAGGTGTACTTGATGACGTACCCGTACGTATTCATAATTGTGATATACCCACAGATTTCATATTGCTTAAATACGAGCGAGAACCTCGAAATCCGATTATCTTAGGAAGACCTTTCCTGGCCACTGCCGGGGAGATCATTGATGTCGGAGAAGGACGTATATGCCTCAAAATAGGGAAGATACCGATGGTTTTTGACATAGAAAAGATAATAAAAGAACCTTTGATCGACGGTCAAACCTACCATATCGATTACCTTTCCGACCTAGCAGAAAAATCATTCACATACATGTGCTCGAACGAACCTCTAGAAAAGACAAGCACATCTTATGAAGGGGACATCTATGCGTTAGAAGATCGCAATGGAGAGTATACAAGGTTAATGGACGCTACAAAAGAAATTTTTAATATTGATGAACTCGATCCATCAATCCCCGTCGATCGACACCCCAATATCACCATCGATCGACAATTTACTGTGACCAATGACTGGAGAAAGGAAAAAGCACTCAAAATCGAGCTAAAAACACTTCCAGCCAGTCTTAATTATGCTTTCTTTTACAAAAACTCATATCATGTCATCATAAATGCAAACCTGAGTAGCGGAGAATAAGCACTGTTGCTTAATAAACTTTGGAAGCACCGCAAAGCTCTCGGTTATTCGTTAGGTGACATCCCGGGAATTTTACCCGCTTTATGCATGCATAGGATACATCTTGATGATGAATCAAAATCTTCCATCGAGCATCAGAGAGATTGAACCCCAATCTGAAGGAAGTAGTTAAGAAGGAAATCATGAAACTTCTAGAAGCATGCATTATTTATCCGATCTCAGACAGCAACTGGGTCAGCCCGGTTCATGTTGTCCCAAAGAAAGGAGGAATTACCGTGGTAAAGAATGATAAAGATGAATTGATCCCTACTAGAATTGTCACCGGACACAAAATATGTATCAATTACAGAAAACTAAATGTTTCCACACGAAAGGATAATTTCCCTTTACCCTTTATCGATCAGATGTTAGAAAGGCTCGCAAGCCAAAAATACTATTGTTTTCTTGACGGGTATTCATGATTCATCCAGATCCCCATACATCCGGACGACCAAGAAAAGACCACCTTTACTTGTCCCTATGGAACATTCGCATATCGCAGGATGCTATTCAGACTCTGTAACGCCCCTGCGACTTTCCAAAGATGCATGATGTCAATATTCACCGATATGATCGAAGAATTCATGGATGACTTCTCGGTTTATGGTCCCAATTTCAAAGCATGTCTCGATAACCTGTGTAAGGTATTAGCTAGATACGAAGAGAAAAATCTAGTTTTGAACTGGGAAAAATGCCATTTCATGGTTAACACCGGAATTGTCTTGGGACACAAGGTCTCAGCAGCTGGAATTGAGGTGGACAAGGCAAAGATTGACGTGACAGAACTACCACCACCCACTAATGTCAAAGACGTTAGAAGCTTCCTCGGACATGCTGGATTTTATAGGCGATTCATAAAATAGCAACATTGCTAGATCCCTTACTGCACTTATGTGCAAAGAGATGAAATTCGATTTCACACCCGAATGTCTCGAAGCCTTTAAAACAACAAATCGTCGCTCGTATCCGCCCCTATTGTCCAAGCACCAGACTGGGATCTACCATTCAAAATTATGTGCGACGCCAGCGATTTCGCTGTAGGCGCGGTACTTGGACAAAAGAAAGACAAAAAGTTGCACGCTATATACTACGCCAGCAGAACTCTGGAAGATGCGCAACGTAACTATGCGACAATAGAGAAAGAGCTATTGGCTTTGGTATTCGCCTTCGAGAAATTCCGATCCTATCTAGTCGGTTTAAAGGTAGTAGTTCACACCAACCACACAACATTGAAATACTTAATGAACAAAAAGACGCTAAGCCGAGACTTTTACGGTGGATTCTCCTTCTCCAAGAATTCAACATAGAAGTCAAAGAGAAGAAGAGAGTAGAAAATGGAGTCGCCGATCACTTATCACGAATAAGAGTAGAAGAAGAGATTCTTATAAATGATTTCTTACCCACAAAAAATGTCTACTTAGCAGAATTGACTTTCGTTGGTAGCGTAAATTCGACACATGAAGTAGAATCGATCGACGAGACACTAATACCATCGAACGATTATAGCCATAAAGCATCAATAAATTTTGACAAGACTCCGTCGACCGACGATGCATTTGAAAAGGACGATGAAATAATCATTCCAATAAATATCAGCTTCAGTTGTAACCTTTTGACTCCAAATGATGATTCTCCCGGAGACAGAAGTTTGAGTCGGGGGGTGTGTTCACTAAACACCACCGATAGACCTTGGTATGCAAATATAGTAAACTATATTTCGGCCGAAGTAGAACCCGAACTCTTCAAAGGATACAATAAAAATAAATTTTTGAGAGAAATCCGGAGATATCACTGGGATGAACCTTATCTTTACAAACACTGTTCTGACGGCATATACAGACGATGTGTTGCTGAAAGCGAAACTCCAAAATTTTTATATCATTGTCACGGATCCGATTACACTGGACATTTCGCTAGTTTTAAGACAATGTCCAAAATCCTACAAGTGGGTTTTTGGTGGCCGACTATGTTTCGAGATGCTCATGCTTACATAGAAAAATGTGATCCCTTCCAAAAAAAGGAAAAAAAAACAGCAAGAGAAGCAAGATGAAACAAAATTTCATACTTGAAGTTGAAGTGTTTGATTGTTGGGCATCGATTTCATGGGCCCTTTCCGTTCTTCGCACAAAAATAAATACATACTGGTCGTTGTAGACTATGTATCTAAATGGGTGGAAGAAATAGCAACTCCGAAAAATGATGCTGTCGTAGTTGTTAAACTCTTCAAGAGTATTATTTTTCCCAGGTTTGGAGTTCCGCGAATCGTAATAAGCGATAGAGGCACCCACTTCATTAACAAAGTGTTCAAAAAACTGCTCAAGAAACATAGACCAGGGGACAAGTATATGTATCCAACCGTCAGATCAAAGAGATCTTAGAAAAGACAGTAGGACCAACCCGTAAAGATTGGTCTTTGAAGTTAGATGATGCACTTTGGGCATACCGAACATCGTTTAAAACACCATTAGGAACTACCCATTCCACTTAATCTATGGAAAATCCTGCCATCTCCCTGTAAAACTAGCACATAAAGCAGAATGTGCCATAAAAAAAAGATAAACTTTGATGCTAAACCCGCAGCATAGAAGTGATTAATTCAGCTAAATGAGCTCGACGAAATCAGATATTGCGCATGTGAGGACTCGAAATTGTACAAGGAGAGAACGAAAGCCTATCACGACAAGAAAATTATGTCACAGCATTTCGAATTAAACGATCAAGTACTCCTGTACAACTCTCGGTTAACTCTATTTCCTCGAAAATTACGTTCTCGTTGGTCTGGACCATTCACCATCAAAGAAGTTACGCCTTACGGGACAATTGTCCTATTTAATCCTAAAGGAGAATGTTTCATTGTGAATGGGCAGCGAGTGAAATAATATTGTGCTAGAGCTGAAATTCCGCATGCTCAGACCACGCGTGTAGAGGTTCCTAACCCCGAATGATAAGCCCATTTTTCGTCAAGCTAACGACATTAAATAAGTGCTGAGTGAGAGGTAACCCACTAATTTAATAATAAAATAATAATATATAAATATTAATACAAATAAGAATAAGAACATAAAAAAAAGTAGAACATATATAATAGCAATAATTAATTAACCAATAACAAATGTATAATAATTATCAATTATTTATTATTTATGCAATTACAAATTTTGTAAGTGAATATGGAGTCGCCGACTAGACCATCGATCAAAGCCTCAATAGGACCGTCGATTGACAGTCTTTTGTTGAGTAGGTTAACTCAACACGACCCCGATTCATAAATCATTTTCTCCAAAACCGCTAAAAACACAAACGAGTTCATCGCTCGATTTCTCCTCCGATTTTTGGCCGCTTTTGCTCGTTTTTGAGTCTAGATCACTCGATTTTTACCCTTTCTGCCTGTTTAGTTCATTCAATCACTCAATATTCAAGGTATGTTCTCCAAACTTCTTAGTTTAGGGAACTTTTAGGGTTTGAAGAAAAATCAAATATTTTGTGGTTTAACTCGGAATTAGGATGATTTAGGGTGCTGGAGTACTAGATTAGGAGTTATCTACTATGTTTGCACATGATTTTCACGATTTAAGTTCATTATTCCCGATTCCGTAATCCATAATCTGCAATGAACCATCGATTGATTCCCATGAGTCACTGTCATTCGATGGTCATGAGGTTCTGTCGATCGATGACCATGATGTACCATCGATCGATGGTTGTTCTTTTAATCTCTACATCAATTCTTATTTGTGCTTTGTTTTATTAAATTCAGATGGAAGAGAGGAGAACAAAAGTGCGATATGAGTTCGGTAGCTCTAGTGCTCCACCACGGGGTCCTCCATGCCGAGACCCTTGGCCCAAAGAAGAGAAGGCCTTACTTGTGACATTCGAGGACTATCCCAACCCTCGAAAAGCGGTGGCATCAAGGGACTGCACACATCGTCCTCTGAGAGAGGAATGTCATGATTTTGACAGCCTCTACTACAACGCTTGGCAGAGCTTTACCATCAAGCCCACCAAGTTCACCGATAAGCACACTATGAAGAAGTTGGGGCTCTACACGGATTTTAAACAGATGGTGTAGGAGCTTGGATTGGGAACCATGGATACTAAGCCATACCCTTTGTACCCTGACCTGGTCCAACAGTGCATATCCACAGCTCAGATGCTCTACAAGAGCCCCAGGGTGAAGCTGGCGCACGAGGCCACCCTGACCTTTCTCATCATAGGAATCCGGTACAGGATCCCTATCCCACAGCTCTGCGAGATCTATGGATTTGACATTGGTACCAGAGCCTGTTCAGTCGCTGCATTCCCTGGCCTATCTCCCTTCTGGGGCCTCATCGGGACATGCCATTTTGACTCAGCCTCAACCACTCAGACGGACGTCCATGACCCTACTCCGCGTTATTTTCTGAAGGTCCTTGCCAACACCCTGTTGTGCAAGATGGATCCCAACAAGGTAAGGGTTCAAGAGCTTACATTGCTGTACTATTCTGTCAGAGAATTAGTTGGGCTCGGCGACGAGGTCTTTCCTCCACCTCTGATCGATCAGTAGGTGAAATTGGGGGCTATATTTGCTGAGCACTTGGCGACCCTGAAGGACAAAAGCTTCAAGGGTCCAGGCACAAAGAAGGAGACGATAGGGAGCCTCTTGACACCCATCTTCAGCTTTCTTGTCATTAGCTTTGAGGGAGCTTTGGTGGAGAGAGAGTTACGCTTCATGGATGAGGGTCACCTGACGAGGACCCATTGGCTGAAGGAGGGACACTTTTGGTACTTTGTGGATGACGAGTGACCTCAGATGATAGAGCTGCTAGTGTTCGAGGTGACAAACATATCGGACGATGTACAATGCCTCGCATTCCACCCAGCTAAGCGTCACCTCCACACGGCACCCCTCAGAGTACGACGCAGAGGAGGCCTCCGATCAGCACACCCAGTCGCCGCAGCCACAGCGGACGAGCCGGCACAGCCACCTCCACCTCTCTCAGCCTTCCCCCAGATTCCAGAGATCCCCATACACGACCATGGTGCTTTCCAGCGAGTCGTGGTGGACGCGCTTCGAGCGATATGGGCCAGGGTAGAGATGATGTCACGGTGCCAGTGCTTCAGCCGTCCCAGGACCAGAGCCAGATCACCACCAGCAGCACCACAACAGCAGCAGCATGACCAGGATACATCCGACAAGGAGTAGTCTCTTCGATACTCCTTCGTCTTTTATTTCATTTCCCTTTTAGACTTATACTCATATTTATTTGTCTTGTTGCATGTGGATTTAAACTCTCTATTTATTGTTGCTTGGATGTTTTCACTGTGTGTTTGAGTGTCTAATAGAGCTAACCCAAAGAGAGATGATTATAATGGAGAGTCGACACACACAATTGTTGACCTGCGCGCCTAGCATCGTCGATGCTAGGAGGATTACACTGGGGACAGTGTAATTTAAGTCTAAGGGAGGTTTGCTAATGCTATTTTATTGTTTTTGAGTTTTTTTTACTATCTATATATAAGTTTTTCAAAATTTTTTATTAATTCAAGAAGAGGACAATAATCAATATTTATTATTGACTAATCACACTTTAGCATCATTCTTATAAGGTTGTTTGCAAAGATTACTAGAGATACCCAAGAGGATCATCCTGCCACTATATCACACTTGCCTAGAAAGTTTGAAAGAACAAAAGCTGATTTCAAACACTAATCCTGACACTATTTTCTTGCTTTGAGATTTGGTATACACTGGATCATATTCCTTCTGCAAGTCTAGAAGGTAAAAGTCTGTGTGCTTCTGATTCCCTTCTCTATTCCCTTCAAATAATAAAAAGGAGTCGAACATGATTTGGTGGCTACAACCATTAAAGCTTGATTCATATGATCCTAGAAAGAGATAAATGTCAAAAAGAAGTGAAAAGGATCTGGTGGCAAAAACCATTAGAGCTTGATTCATGGAAGCCTATCCAAATATCTTAGTCAACTAAAAATAAAATAAAATGATACCCTCAAAAGAAGGGAGACACTGAGTGAGATGAAGTGAGAAGAGAGAGATGAAAGGAATTAGAGAACACTACATATGTGTTCAGATACTTGCAGAGGTAAGGTTCCAAATATTCTTTGATCGATACTCCCAAGGTAAAGCCTGCACTTTCATTTTATGCAAAGAAATGAAATCAGTAGAGGGGCGAGTCAGACTAGTATTCGCGAAGTTGTTGGTAGAATGAATTTGGTTGCTATACTAGGATATGGTATATAAAGTTTATCTTTGATTGACTTAATAGGTTGTGGTTGCACTAGAGTAATGTGACAGTTATACTTATATATTATGTGAGTCTTCGCTTTTCAAAACCTCTTTCACAGGCTTGTTTGCTTGAGGACAAGCAAAAGGTTAAGTCTGAGGGAGTTGATATACCATGGATTTTACCTATCCTACCTATGATATATAGAGTATATTTAGAGTCTTTTATATGCATTTTGGTATTGTTTTAGAGTGTTTACAGGTCTAGGTACTTATTGGAAGCAATTGGAGCATTTGGACTATTTTGGAGCAATAAGGATTGCTCATCAGATATTTAGAGTCGGATCCAGATTTATGAATATAGAATCGATCGACGTCACACACTGTGCGTCGATCGACGGTCAATTCAACAACAAGATTGGTGAATGCTTGAGATATTACAAGTTTTACCCAGAAGATTCATTAATTGCAAGACAAGTCCATGGCCGAAATTTTTATTATTTATTAGGGTTTTCTATCTTTGTTTTAAAGAGACCCAAGAAGACCTAAGAGAGAGTTGTCTTCTAAGTTACACCAGAGTTTTAGAGTTTAGAGTTGGAGCACATTGCTACATCTATTGGAGAGAAATATGTGATCATCATTACAGAGAAGATCTTGAACTCCGTATCTTTTTACTCAATTTATTCTATGCAATTTACTTCGAATTTGTTCATGTTCCTTATTGCTGTCTGATTTGTTCTCTATTAGATTTAGGGTTATTCAATGGTAGTAATGTATTGTTGATTTATTAGAATTGTTAGGGTAATCTTATTGGTTCTTTGTTTAAGTTGCTCTTAATACTAAGTTGAACTTGATTACCTTAATCTTAGAAATTAGGGTTCTATAACGCAAACGAGTGCCTGGTTAAACTTGGAATCTATCTTAAACAATCTAAATAACTAGTAACAAATGATAGTTGAATTAGAAGTTTAGAGAACCCATCAAACCACGAAACCAATACTGTTTAGAATGAGCATCAATCGATGCCATCTTATTGTCATCGATTGATGTCATCTTATTGTCATCGATAGAAGCTCAGTCGAGATGCGCGAGAGCGATCTCCTAAACCCTAAGGTTTGAGTTCAGAACAATGCTTAATAATACCCTAGCAATCTATAAGTCTGCATTATCTAAACCTACCTGAGAATTTCCCCTAAGTCTAATCTCTAAATTTAATCCTCACAAGCCAAATCAATCTTGAAATCGCTTTTATTGTTATTGTTATAATTCATCTAGCTTTAATTCGAAAACAATACGTCTATTGTGCAATCCTAGAGTATCTGTGGATTCGATCCCTAAGTACTACACTAAACCTCTTATTTGAGAGAGTAAAGTGGGAAATAAGGTTAATTTGAAAGTGAAAATAAACAACCACAACAATTGTCACTTAAACTTACTTCGGAAAAACTACTCAAAATCCCCTTGGATGAATCCTGCGGAAACGAGAAAATCTCCGATTAAGTCGACTCCCGATAGTTAAGCTCATCACAGCCAAAGTTTCAAAGGCCAAAACGTGAGTTTTCTGAAAAACTCGGCTCTCGTACGGCCAAACACGAAAACACACTTACATACTTTCGTAAAAATTAAACTCAACAAAAATTTACGAAACAAATTTCGTAAAACTAAACTCATGACATTTCGCGGAGTAATTTCATAAAATTAAAGCTCAACACCATTTTCCGGAACAGATTTTGTAAAGTTAAACTTGACAATAATTTATCGAACATTGTTCGCAAAGTGAAACGAGTTAGCATTTTATGATACAACTTTCATAGAAAAAAAGTTGAAAACATTTACGAAACGACCGCACAAGCATACCATCAAAACTTGAGTCGGACTAGTCCAACTCGCTCGTTCGGCGTGTTGGACAGAACGAGCAGTCCAACTCGCCCGTTCTGTGAGTTGGACAGAACAAGCAGTCCAAATCGCTCGTTCGGCGATTTGGACCGAACGAGCCATCCAACTTGCCCATTCAGAGAGTTGGACCAAACGAGCCATCCAACTCGCCCATTCGGCGAGTTGGACCAAACGAGCCGTCCAACTTGCCCATTTGGCGAGTTGGACCAAACGAGCAGTCCTTTGGATCACCTTTGCGTTCTCCTTTGAATCCCTATCGAAACGCTTTCCTCTTCATCTCAATCGGAGTTTCCGTTGAGATTTTATGATCAAAACAACTTGGACGCACACCGTCCAACTCGCCCCGATGGCGAGTTGGATTTATTCCCTCCAAATTGACTCATGGAGAGTTGGGAAAGCCCTTATGAGTTTGTCCTTTGTGTTCTCTTTTGAATCTCGGTCGAAACGCTTTTTGTTTCATCTCAATCGGAGTTTCCATTGAGGTTTTACAACAAAAAACAAGTAAGATTCACCTATACTCCTTGGCTTGCTCCTACTCAACCAACTTGGCGTCGTACTCGCCCTCTTGGTCGCCCTACTCTCCCTATTGGGAATCCTACTCGCCCTTACCTCCATCTTTGCGTTCTGCTTTTAATCTTGATCGAAATGTCTTTTGTTTTGTCTTGATTGGAGTTACCGTTGGAACTTTACGATAAAAACCGCAAAGACTTATTTTCTCGTATGAATTCAGATTGATCTTATAAAACGACAACAATTAACATAACACCCTAGTCGCCTCAACTACACAATCAATTTGAACCGTCCTATAAAAATTGATGTCGTATCAAAGGTACACTTTCGAAGAAATCGTAAAAACGTTTAAGTAGAAAAACAGTCCGAAAAGGTCTGAAACACGACTAAAAGCACAGTTACGATTTTAGACGAAATCGAGCCCAATGATATTGTGACGGTCTATATTTTATTTGCAGGAGAAGATAAAAGTATATTTCAAAAAATAAAAGTCAAGTTTCAAAGGATAAAAACCAATATCAAAAAATATTGATCGACGAACCAAAACCGCAAGACAGGTTTGAGCCTAAACTTGGCCAGGAAGAACTAATATTCATAAGGGGCAAACATGCACGAGAGGAGGAAGTGGAGATGAGCAAGCAAATAGGAGAAGAGGTTAATCCAAACCTTCGAGAAAACTAAGGTATGGCCGGCTTGGAAGTTTTTTGAAATCAGACTTTGAATTTTCGTAGGAAGGTACTAAGAAATAAAAACGCTTCAGAGATCGCCGTAAAACTTTAAGGAACTTAGGATCTAGTAGAATAATCAAGCGAGCTAAGTCTTAGGCATTTTCCTGTCTCGATCTATTGTTCTGTGACTGTTCAGGCATATCTTTCAAACCGATCTAAACTCTCAGAAAACCGAGAAACGATCACCGCGCATACTCAACTCGCTTCCTAAAGAAAGAAAGAATTAGAAACGCAAACATCGTCTTAAACCGACTTGTTCCTAGCCATTTTCTCAAAACCGACATATTCCTAGTCATCAACCTGAAACTCACCAAGTCACAATCCTAGCTTCGTCTTTAAACCGACTTGTATTGTCGATCATCCCAATGTTCGAAAGAATAAACGTATAGAACCCTTCAAAATATCAGTTCAGCCGTTTTATTTTGTTAAAAAAAAGGAGGGAGTAAGTACGTATACTATACTCGTATACTCCCATACTTCAAATTTTTTTTTTTTGTCTTGGCATCAAGATAACCCTTTCGAAAAAGCAAACTCTCGCAGCAGTAGACAGAAAATCATTTATGCAATGCGATGCCTCATAAAACCGATCATCAATTATTTTCGTATAACTATAGCATTTTTAATGGAAGAGCCTACAAGAAAACAGATCAGTGTCATGAAAAATGACTTCGCAATGCGAAAAAGAGAATGAGGAAAACACATTCCTCGCTCGCAAATATCACGAGTAATCTGCAAGAGACATTCTCAATTTACTTCTATGCCATTCACTTCTCGTAAAACTTACGTGAAACATCCTTCGTATAGCCACACCAAGTTATGCGAAGAAAATTTCAGAAACAAACGTAGCAAGTTTTACGGAGAAGTATTTTTGACAATTTGCGTATAGCTAAAAACAAAGTCATATGACTCGTCTCTCAACGAAAAACTAAACTTTATCTCTTCGCACTACGATCATACAAATATCATTCTTTATGCGGCTCACTGGCTTATGCCTCCCATCACCCTTGGATTCATTCGAGCATGCAATCTTCTTGCACGGGTTTTTTATTGAGCCTCTTAGGCTTTGTCTTCATCATACAAAATAAAAGAATTTTTGTCCGACTGTAGGAAACATTATACGAAAATTCATCGTATAAGTGATACCTAAAATGGAAAATCGTTTCTAATACCATTGATCAATCTCAAAAAACGCTCTTTGGCGCTCGACCAATTACGCCTTCCAATGAAGTCCGAACCGGAATTCGGCATCCTCTTTGGGACAATTCTAAACTAACATGACCTAAATGTTAACACGAATGTGCCATGGTCTAATAAGTGACCAGCAATGTCCTCGGCTATGCGGCTGAACACATCCGTCAGACCGAGCCAAAATGTTTGAGTGGTACTGATCCATCCATTCACTTAACGGAAAAAAAAACAATCCACGATTAGTCTAAAAATGCCAAGTGCAAATATTTATTGTATAACCCATAACCAGAAATCATGCAATAAATTCTTAATATCGAAACTTAGTTGTAACGACCAAACGGTAAACTTAAACTTGTCGACAACCGACCAAGTTCAATATGTTCCGAATTTTACTCTAAATCCACAACGTTTTACAAGTAAAAAGCGGCACATACAGAAAAACTCAACATTCGACACAACGAGACGTCGCTAACGCTCGAAGAAATTTTTTTCGTCAAAAATTTCCGAAACAAAATGCTCACCTTAAAAACAGTCCATACGCGAATATAAAACACACACACACCTTCATAAACACATATCCTTCGCGAAGATTAAAAAACGGTAATATCTACCAATAAGTTTGTTGCTGATCACAACAAACTCTCAACGTCCTAAACAGACTAAGCCATCTCATAGAGATAGCTCTCGAACACCCGACACAAGGGTAATAGCGCTATAAAAGAAATCCAAAATTTTGGTCAGCAGTTTCCGGAGACATAAAAATTGTCCCCGAAGAGATGCTCGATTCCTACCATACAATTCACATAAGCCGAATACATACCACAGACTTTAAAGCGGGACAAAATCAGGTCGAAAGCAATACTGGAAACGTAAGTCGAAGTAGTCATCACACCCCCTAAAAATGTGATTAGACCTAGGTTTTATCCTAAACCTAGCACACTGGTCTCTAATGTCTCAAGGCATGATATCGAAAAGCTATGAGATCCTGAAAGCATGTATCTTCGTCCATATCTAAGCGCTCTCGAAATTTGGAGAACTTCTCAAACATCTCGAACAAGCAACGAATAACACGATCCGCAAAAGGGTTGGGAGCGAGATGACAACTTGTATCCTTCCCTCTATACTTAACAAAAATCCGAATTACTTAAAATCCTTTTCAAGTGAAAAGCCTAGTTTATTAATTAAAAAAGTCGCAAAGCGGCCGGGATCCGAAGCCACACGCTGTCAGTCCTGAAAATGTAAATACAGCCACACTCGGCCAAAATAAACAGCCTACAAGCCGGGTCTCGAGGCTGACAAAGGTCCAATATACAATGCCATTGGCAGCAAGATGCTTGATAATCTCTACACGACACACAACTAAACCATAAAGTTCTCACTGGAAAACAGGAAGTAAGAACCTTAATTCCAGGACGAACTACGAAAGGCTTGATCCCTTATACAAGGGTACATAGGCAGCCTTCATAAGGCGCAGAGCTAATCCTACTGCATTCCTCTCTTAGAGGAATGATTAGACAACTTTACGGACCTTTTTGAACATTCATTCCGCCTAACTTACCAAACCTGCCAAACCGCTCGCTAGAACCTCACGATTCTAAAGAGCTGGGAGGCTAACTGTTGGGGTCAAAATCGGTCACGAAGGAATCAACCACTGAAACTTCCCAGAAAATGTCTTCTTTAGAAAAGACGATATAATATTTTAAATAAAAGAAGAACGGAAAAAACAAAATCAAGTTTCGTATGAATTCATACGGTAAGTCCTCGGGAAAGGTTGCTCTAAGCCTCGACCAAACGGATCCCGAGCATCAAAACAACGAAACGACTGTAAGGCTCAATCATCCAACTCGCTCGTTCGGTGAGTTGGACCAAGAAAAACGGTCAACTCACCCGTTCCATGAGTTGGACCAAGAAAGAACGTCGAACAGGCGAGTTGGACCAATCAAGACGGTCAACTTGCCCATTCGGCGAGTTGGACCGAGCAAGACGATCAACCCGCCCGTTCAGCAAGTTGGACCAAGCGAAACGGTTAACTCGCCCATTTGGTGAGTTGGACCAAGCGAGACGGTCAAATCGCCCATTCGGCAAGTTGGACCAAGAAAGATTGGTCAACTCGCCCATTCGGCGAGTTGGACCAAGCAAGATGGTCAAGTCGCCTGTTCGGCGAGTTGGATCAATTCAACTCGCCCCTGAGGTGATCTGGGCTGAACATAAACCAGATCATATGCATTTCGTTGAACCTCGACGGATCAACCCCTCGTTTTGTCTTGATCGGATTTATCGTCGGGACTTTACGATAAAAACTGTGAAGACTCATTTTCCCGAATGGAGTTCATGGTTATCGTATAAACAAAAACGGTTAACTCAACGCCACAATCGTCTAAACTATGCGAGAAGTTTGAACTTCCTAGCCAAAGCGGTGGCATATCATTAAAAGTTCTTTTGGTGAAATCATAAAAAAAAACATTTAATTCGAACTACGGCCAAAAGAGTCCTAGAACGCGGTTAAAGACCCACTTGTGATTTCATCCTAAATTGAGCCCATATATGTTATGACAGTGTATCATTACTCGCAGAAGAAGACAAATATCGCAAAATCAGAAGATAAATGTCAAGTTTCCAAGATAATGATGAAAATCGAGATAAAAAAGAATGTTTCCACGAAGCGATAAACTGACCTAGGGCAAAAGAAAGAAGAGGAACCGACCCAGAAGGCATATATAAGGAGAGCTAAAGCTAAGGGCAAAAGATATCCAAAGATTTAGACCTAGAGAAGCTCTGTTAGCTTATAAGAACTTAGAACTTAGGTGGCTAGAAGGAAAGAGTTATACTTAGACGTTTATCCATCTTTGTTCGACGATTCTGGTTTCCCTAGACTCTACAACTCATTGCACTTAGAAACGCTAAGCTTTATTGTCGACAAGCTTGGTTTCTATGACTGGAAATCGATTACCAGACGAACTTGCTCCGACAGTTTGATCTCTTGGTCCACTCCTTTTATTGAACTACGTCCGACTTGATCCTCGAAAGGGGTACGTAGGCAGCCTTTCTTAAGGTCCAGTCCCAAATCCTTCAAACCTTTTTTTGTCTTTTTCGGCTATTGCTAAGCGACTTGCAGCCTCATAGGTTTCTCTCGACATAGGTGGTAGAGCTAGCCAACTTAGTCTCGTTTTACTGCTTGTGTAATACGAATTCCTTTGTGATCCTGTTGCTAGACAAGCTTCATGTACGCTATTGTTTCTGGAGCGTTCGTACGCATATTCTAAATAAAGATCTATTATTTTCTAAATTCTTTTTGTTATCTTTACATGTTTTTCAAGTTCACTCGATTACTTGTCGTTGGCTCTCACAGAGAATCCGGGACCTCAGGGAAAGTTAGGGTTTCTTGACTTTCCTTAATTTACGGAAATCGACGGTGTGAATTTCGGTTCCCACACCAATGTACTCCTACTTTGGACTGAGATTGGGTTTTGTAGCACATTGAAAACAGTAAGAGTGAGAACATGGGCATATGATGTTTTTGGATCAAATAACTTTGGCTTTTCTTCCGTGATTTTGGACCCATGAATGGTTTTACGTATACTAGGCTGTGGTGATGACTACCTAATAAGTGTAACCACTGCTTATGGATCAACTTGTTCTAACCTTGTTTTTTACATTTTGTTTATATTGTTGTGTGTTTTAATGAATAATATAATATTATATAATTTGTTAAATAAAATATATGCATGTTTGATTTCTGTCATTTAATTCTTGTTGTTTAATCAAATAAAGTCTCTTTTTATTGGTCAAATAAAGTCTCTATAAGGTGTTTGATACAAAGAATATAGAAGTTTGATTTCTGCCATTTAATTGAAGTTTGAAATCCGGTGGCGATGAAAGTAGATGGGGAAGAAATTTAAGTTGTAATTTAACTAACAACTGTAATTTCTAAATTTTAACCAAAATCTATGTTGCGTTCAAGAAAAGTGAAACCATATTAGATATAGCGTTCGTTTTGTCACCTTTTGTGTTATAGGTGTCGTCGTCATACCCTTGCTGCATTAACTCTTGAAACCTTTAACTCTTTGACAAATGTGTTAGGGTTTGGAATATTGGTGAAACTATTACTTTTCTATTTAACACACACTGTTTCATTTAGATACCCTTAACTTCATTTAGACACCAATAACTTCTAATTATCTATATAAGTTGTTATTATCACTATTAAATAAAATCAAAGGCAAAAAAAAACCCTTACCAATCTTGAAAATAATAGAAAGACGGATTCAGTCCTTCCAAATCTTCTTGACGAAATCATTTGTAAAATAATTGCAATTGTTTGGGAGGACTCGTTTTAGAACGTTGGTCCTTTAAAGCGGACTGGGAAGCACAGATATTGTCTTGTGCATGAACCCTTGTTCTTGAAGAGGTGCAACATAGCTCTTATGCTCAAGTTCATTAGCTGTGTAATCGATAAATATGGCAATTTTCAAAATTTCTTTCTCAGGTGAGTTAATGTTGGTAATATAAACGTCGTGTACTATGAAGGTCATCTAGCCATGAAGTGTGGACTTGAAGAAGTCATCTTAGTCTTGGAAGCAAATTTTTTTACTCACAGAATGTCAACTCTGGTTTGGATATATTCAATGTATGTCCAAAGCCAACAAAGCCTTTCATAAGTTCATAGTCAAACACGCAGACCTTATTCCAGAAGCACTAATTGAAATGGGAAATGATCTTGGGTGGTGATTATCATCGTTCCAATCATCATATTTGAACACATGCGGTTCAACCTTCAATTTTTCGGATGATAAGGTAATCCAGTCACCAAAGTGCATCTATAACCATGATTACAGTGTTGATACCGCCTCCGAAATTGCAAACTCTTTTATATCTATTGCACTGTTTGTCACATGTTGTGAAATAAACATTTGATATGTTTGTAATCTTTTTAATGTTATCTTCGTTTTCTTATTGTCTACGTATTTTATGTAAGAAACCTCCCTTTAATATACTAATGTTATTAACATCATCAGTTTTACATTTGTACAACATTTAATATATGAAACTGCTTGGTCACCAATGTAAAAAAACATAGGCGTAAACCTGGAAATATATACGTGTAAGTGTACACATAAGTAGAACTAATGTCTGTACACTTAGTAGTGTACACTTCTCTGCAAGTCTCTATAAAGTGTTCAAGCCATTTAATGTATAAAACTGCTTAGTGTACATGTAGTAGTGTACAACCTGTAGGTGTACACTTGGTAGTGCACACCATATAGTATATTATTGTGTACACATTAAAGTTTATGTTTATGTTGCAAGTTTCTATGAAGCCATTTAATGTAATGAACTCTTTAGTGTACAACTTGAAGTGTACACCTCGTACTGTACACCTTGATGTATACTTTGCAACAACTTGTAGTGCATACCTAGTAGTGTACACCTTGATGTGTACACCTTGAACGAGAGGAAAGAGTATCATCACTCATGTCCTCTTTCTCCTCTTCCACTCTTGAATCTCCTTCATACAAAACGCAATCGTTACTGTAGTCCGCTTCCTTGTCTTCATCGGCCGAATCGCCTTTAAACCACCCCTATAGAAAGATTCATCTTTTGGGTCCCTGGTTAGACACATCTGGGGGGGGGGGGGGGGGGCTGTTTTCCGGTGTTTTCTCCATCTCAATAATCTCTTTGACTATCCGAGCTTGCTCGAAGAGTTTTACAAGCTTCGGAAACTTTATTGTTTCCAACCCTTCACAGATCTCTTCCTTAAACAAGTTGCGATGTCGTCTGGAAGTGCTGACCAAAATTTCGAATTTCTTTTATAGAGCACTATTACCCTTGTGTCGGATGTCTGAGAGCCTATCTCTAAAGGGGAGATGGCTATGTATGTTTAAAACTTTGGAGGTCATTTGTTGTGATCAAACAAACAGAATGGTAAGTATTACCGTTTGAGTTTGAGACTTCATGAAGGATGTGTGTTTGAGAAGGTGTTAGTGAGTATGACTGTTTGAGTTTTCGAAACAGAACTTTCATCTAGGAAAATATTTTACGTTGAAATCTGGTTC
This sequence comes from Moricandia moricandioides, assembly GCA_905132885.1. Lineage (NCBI taxonomy): Eukaryota > Viridiplantae > Streptophyta > Magnoliopsida > Brassicales > Brassicaceae > Moricandia > Moricandia moricandioides. The sequence continues at coordinate 255,623 of CAJHQQ010000022.1, forward strand.
TTCGAGTGTTTTCGAAGTTTCGCGGCACTATGGACTGAATTTTTCTTTCGAGTTATATTTTGAGAACGTTTTAGAGAAGTTTTTCGCGTTTAATGAGAAGGTCTCCTTTGACCTTTTTGCCAATGAATACTTCGGTTTGTTTGTGGAGGTTTTGCAGCCGAAGGTTGTTTCTTTAGCGAATTAACCTAAAGCGTTTTCGCATAGAAATTTTCTTTCGTATGCCGCCATTCTTGTGTGCAGGCTTAGAGATGTTTTTGCGGTGTCACAAGGGTTACGTTTTAACCTTACGCCTAGAGAAACGTTTTGGTATGTTTGCGGATATTTCGCAGCCAAAAATTTTGTTCATGTTTGGATGTTAAATTGTTTGATTTGTGATCAAGGAATTAGGACCAAGGGGTCGTGTAAATTTGTCCCTGAGAAGAAGCGTCTTGCTTCAATGTGCTTTATGAAGGTTTGGCTTTCCGAGATTTACTTCGTGTATTTTAAGGATGTTTCGTATAGTTCTAGGAGCTTTGTTACGAGTGTTTCCTTATATGGTGCATTTTACAAGTAAAACCTTGCGGGCTTAGAGTGAATGGTAAAACATATAGGACTTGGTCGATTGTTTGATAAGTTCTATTTTTCTGTTAACCGTTTGGTTGCTAGGACCGAGTTAACCGTTTGGTTGCTAGGACCGAGTCTTGTTATAAAGAACTTATCATATGATTTCCGCTTCTGGGTTATACAATAATTATTTGTGTAATCGTCACTTGTCGTTTTTAGACTAATCGCGGATTTCCGGTTTGACGTGATTGGATGGAGTGGTAGTCGCTCTAGTGTTTTGGATTGGCTTAAAGGTTGTGTTCGGACGGATAGCCAAAGACGTTGTATGTCAAGGATTCGACCATGGCACTTTCCTGTTAACATTAAGGTCATGTTAGTTTAGAATTATCCTTAAAGGGATGCTGAATTCTGGTTCAGACTTCCACGGAAAGGCGTAATTGGCTGAGGGCCAACGAGCGTTAGTCGAGATTGATACGCCAAGTACGCCGGATTTTTCCATGTTAAGAAGACCGATGGTTGTAGAAAACAATTTTCCACTTTTGGTTTCAGTTATCGATGAATGTTTCGTATAATGTTTCCTTTAGTCTTAAGAAAATTGTTTCCTTTTTTTCCGAGGAAGACGAAACCTAAGAGGCTTGATACAAGACCCGTGTAGAGTCAGTTGTGGGATGATTGCCTGCTCGGATGTAACCGAGAGAAGTGAAAATCAGAAGCCAGCTAGCCGCAGGGCTAAAGGAAGAGATATGTTAGGTCATAGTTCGAAGAGATAAAGTTTAGATTGGTTGTCCAACGTTGGATCATACAGCTTCGCTTTTTGCCATGCAAAACTTCTTCGTAAAACCTGTTAAGTTTATTTTCGAATTTTTTTTCATATGACTTGATCTGACTATACAAAGGATTTTTGTGTAAGTTTTAAGAGAAGGCTCACTAATAAAAGTAAATGGAGAGTTTTTGCGAGCGAGGATTAGGTTTTCCTCATTCGTGTTTTTATATTGCGAATTCGTTTTGCATGATACCAATCTTGTTTTCCCGTACGCTGTTTCGTATAAAATGTTTTAGGTATACAAAAGTAATGGGTGACCGGTTTTACGAAGATAGTAAATTGGCGCTATGTATGGAGATGTCAAAGTAGCGATGTTTCCACACATTTTACGAGAAAAGTTTCCACTTTGATTTCGATCTTTGGTGAAAGTTGCTTGGAGACAATCATGGAGTATTACCGAAGTTTATTTCGTTTTGATCTAGTCGCATAACGTTTTCGTGGGTTTTGGAGATGAATTCTCATGACATATTCGTTTTTAGAGCGGAACGAATCGGTCAACCATCGGAAAATCTAGTCTACGAGCGGGGAGAAAGCGTTCCCGCTACTTATGTTTTTGATTTTGCGAGTATAGTATACGTACCTACTAAATTTATCCCTTGGGTGACGAGAGAGAGAGAGAGAGAGAGAGAGAGAAAGAGAGAGAGAGAGAGAGAGAGAGAGAGAGAGAGAGAGAGAGAGAGAGAGAGAGAGAGAGAGAGAGAGAGAGAGAGAGAGAGAGAGAGAGAGAGAGAGAGAGAATAGTATAGTATAGTATACGTACTTACTCCCTCCCTTTTTTTTACAAAAGGTAACGCTTGAACCGATCTTTTGAAGGGTTGTGTACGTTTTTCTTTCAAGGATTGAGATGATCGACAATCTGAGTCGATTTAAAGACGACGTTGGGATTGTGATCTTATATTGTTTTCAGGTTGATGACTTGGAATATGTTTGTTTTAAGAAAATTGTTAGGAACAGGTCGCTTTAAGACGGCGTTCGTGTCTCCAGTTCTTTCTTTCTTTAGGAAGAAAGCTGAGTATGTTTTTTTAATGTGTTGCAATCGTTTCTCGTTATTGCGGGAGTTTAGATCGGTTTGCAAGATCTCTCTAAAAAATTAAGGAACAATAAATTGAGATAGGGAAAATGTCCTAAGACTTAGTTCGCTAGAGTATCACCTAGATTCTAAGTTCCCTAAAGTTTACGACAATCTCGAAAGCGTTTTTATTTCTTAGTACTTTCTTAATAAAGTTCCAAGTCTGATTTCAAAAATTTCCAAGTCAAACGTACCTTAGTTTTCTCGGAGATTAAGGTTTGCATCTTCACCGTTTTTCTTTCTCATTTACCTTTTCTCTCCCCGTGTTTGTCCACCCCTTATGGATAGTATGAATATTGATTATTCCTGGATTTATCTACTTTCTTGGACATTTTTTGGTTGAAACCTGTCTTACAGTTTTGGTTCGTTGATATATATTTTCCGATCTGGGTTTCAATCTCCATATCATTGATTTTACGAAAATGAATATGTACCTTGTCGAAAGCCTTTTAGCGTTTTAGGAATAGCCAAGGGCAATCAGGAGATGCCAATGGCGATCAGGAAGACTCATAGGGCGATGAGGCTTTGGTGAGAGGTTATGGGCGATGAGGTTAGAGAGAGAGGACGGTGAGATCATGGACAGAGGCTGATGGGAGAAGTTCACTTCTCAGCTCTCGCTCTATCTCTTTCCTTCTCCGTGAGTCCTTTTGCACGACCTTTTTGACTTCTGGAAGGTTGTTAAATTGTTTTTCAATTTTTATTATGAGAATCGTTTCGCAAATGTTGTCACATTTATTCTACGAAGGTAATGTTGTATTGTAAAATTGTGTCTTGTTTAACTTTACAAATTATGTTTCGTAAAATATGGCCGAGTTTAATTTTACGAAAGTTGTTTCATAAAATTTGTCAAGCTTAATTTTACGAAAGTTATTTCACAAAATTTTCTTGATTTTAATTTTACGAAAGTTATTCCACAAAAAACATCAAAACTCTAGCTGCCATGAGCTTAATTATTGCGATCAAACTTAAGCAAAAAAAAATTTCGTTTCTGTAGGATTGATTCGAGGGAGTTTTGAGTAGTTTTTCTAAAGTAATCTTAGTAGAAAAATATCGGGAATTTCCTGACTTTGTTGCTTGAATTTTTCCAAAATCTTATGTTACAGAAGACGTTTTAGCATGGAGGGATACGATCTTCGTTTTGCTTCATTTAGTCTTCATCAGCCGTTTAGGTTTCGAGTGATTCTATAGAAATCAACTTTGTTTCTTCGAAAGTTACTTGGAAGATGTACATCAGTAAGAGACTGCAACCCGATTTTCTGTTCTTCTGTTTCCGCAAGTAATCTTGATTTTCTCCGCGACTTTGGGAAGTGGAAGTAAATCTTATTTCTCCGATGACTTTTATGGAAATTATTTGGAAGAAGTGCAGTGGTGAGTTGTGTACCCGATTTGTTGTGCTTCATGTTTCCCCGAGTAACCTATGGTTTCTCCGCGGTTTTGAGGAGAGTAAATTTTATTTTTCTTAAAGGGTTTCGGAAAACATCTTTTGGTTGAGCCTTTACGCGTTGGGATTTCTCCAACCCGGTAATGAGACAAATTTTTATGGGGGTTGATAATTTTATCGTTGCCCATTCTGTTTAGACAGAAAATCACGAGCTCGATTTGGTGCTCTTCTTGTGGTAAAAGGTCGCGACAAGGTTATCGATTTCGTCGAGCACTGTGTCGTTTGCGTTAGTGTTTTCCATATGAGAAGTGGCTGCTGGAGTTGTTTTACCAGAGCTGTTAAGAACTGCAATTTTTTCTTTCGTATTTCCAGACATGTTTTCATCAGGCGTTTTACGGTTGTGTGAGTAAGATTAATCCACCCCACCCCCTTCTTCTAGCGTCAAACTGTGGGAACAGAAATTCGCACAGTCGTTTTTAGTGAACGGAGGAAAGCAAATAATACCTTATTTTCCTTGAGGTCTGGATTCTCTGCAAGAGCCAACGACAAGTGACCAAATAAATGCGGAAAATACAGAAAGATAACAAAACAAATTTACCAAAAGTATATCTTTATTTTGAATCTACGTAAGAGCATTGAGATCATTACAAAAGATTATAAAAGCTTCGGCTGCAAGAGCTGTCAGCAAGTTCCCTAGTTCTACCCACCCAAAACCTTAAACCTAGTTGAGTCGCAGCTCGATAACAAACGACAAAAAAGAAGATACGAAAAAGGTTTTGTTGATTTCACATTGAACCTTATGGAAGGCTGCCTACATACCCCTTTTTAGGATCAAGCCGAACATAGTTCAATTAAAAGAGTGGAATAAGAGATCGAACTACATATGCAAGTTCGTCTAGAAATCGAGTGCCAGTAATAGAAACCAAGATTGTCGAGAGTATAACCTCAGGTTTCTAAGTGCAAAGAGTTCTAAGAGTATTAAAAATCTTCCATGTGCTCCTCGCCTGGGCTTCTCTTATATATGCATCCAAGATCGGTCATCTTTCCTTTTCTGCGCCGATTCGAGTCTATCTGTAACACCCGTCTCCTCCTTTCTCGAGAACGGCGTGCTACTACCGGTAAAATATCGAATTAAACCAATTTATAAAAACAATAAATAAAACCTTAAACATTTAATAAAATACAAGCTGAATAAATCATTTCTAAATTTAGTAACCACAATAAACTTTAACGAAAGCTGTATTAAAACCGAATTAAAATCGTTATCATCCAAAACACACTACACCATCCAGATATCCAATTACTCGTCATGCTCACCTGCAAGGGGGGGAAGAAAGAGGGGTGAGCAATAGGGGAGTCAATCAGTGAGGTATGGGATGCTAACCGCAAACCACAGACTCAATACATAGCACTACGACTATGTAGGCCTAGCACTAGCATGAAGCAAACACCATGCCTATTACACCACACAAAACAATCAATGCGTCTAACGCATAAAATACAACCAATGCGATGATAGTACATTGCTACTCTTTGCACCCCGCATTTCCTTATAAGGATATATGTATAACTCAAGGCGACTAGTAAAGTAGTCCATCTTTGTACTCCCACCCTTTGCGCGGCGACTGATACAAACGTCTTTGTACCCCCCCCCCCCCCCCCCCCCCTCGATCTCAACAACAACACACCAGATTGAGAAAGAAAGGAGCCAAAACAATAAGAAGTGATTGTTTAAAAAATTGCAGCAAAAGAAATCAATCTCTTTAAACCTTCCCGGCTTGGAATCAAAGTGGAGGATCTCAGCCCCCAAATTGCACGGTCCCCTCTCGTGACTCATGGTTGATGATCACGCCTGGTCAGATTGAGACGGTGGCTCCGGTCGTGGTGGTTGGTGGTAACAAACGCTGCGGCACACATAATCACACACAACTCCGATAAGAACAATTGAGGAACAAGGAAATTTAAGAGGCTGTTGTCCGTTGGTGGCGATGGTGAGTGTTGAGGACTCCGGTGATCTTCAGCTACTGGTGGTGGTGAGATGCAGCTCCAACATGGAGAACAAATAGGAAGACGTCAGTGGTGACAACATGGCGGTGTGTCCCTCCATCAATCTCCAATAAACCCGAGAGAAAACAAAAGGAGAGGACGAAAAAAAATAATATGAACATCATGAAAATCTGAACGTGAGGAAGAAATAACAAAGAAGAAAGGAGAGGAGTGAAGAATAATAAAAGAGAGGTGGCGGCTCATTCTTTCACAAGGAAAATATATTTATAAATATAATTAGGTATAATATTATATAAGATAGCACACGATTTAATTTATTGCATCAACTTTGTTTTTTTTTCTTTCCAAACATAAATAATTTAGCTAAACCAATTGGTTAACCGATTACCAGATCACGGTCGTTACAATTCTTCCCCACTTAATAGAAATTCGTCATGAATTCCAATTAGAACTGAGAAAGAATTTTAACGTCTATGAAGGAAGAAGAACACGAGATGAGAAACAAAGGAAACGAACAGAATCTTGGACTTTTCCAGCAAAACAAAACAAAAATAAGAAATACTAACAACTAATCGAATAATCTTTGACAGAAGGGTGTCAAAAAAATTTCTGAAAACTCCCAATCTCGAAAACATTGAAAATCATTGAAAATCGAATCCCACAAATCGCCATCCCGGGACGAAACCCGCTCTGATACCAAATTGTAACACCCGTCTCCTCCTTGTTAAACCTAAAGTGACAAATGGATCACTAAAGGTTATGTGCAAAGTTAGGGCCAAACCTCTGAGAAGTTCTGTTAAGACCTAAAGACTGTCCAAAAGGTTATGCACTGCTATATCAAGTTTCAGGAAGGGTTTACAATGAGGGAGAATTTTGGGAGCAGTTGGTCGATGTGCAAAATAAGACGTCCATACCGTACGGCCGTACGGACTGTATGGACCGTACATACTGTACGGACCGTACGGACGAGGTCGACCCAGAAAGCACTTTATGGACCATTTAAGCCATTTTAGGCATGTGCAAAAATAGGGACAAAAAGGGTACGGCCAAGGAATCCGTACACTCCTCTTTCACGAAGACTTGGGTCACAAGACAAGAGTATGGGCGTGTGAGGTTATCCAAGGGAGAAAGTTCCATTTAGCATCTTCAAGATGCCTTAGGAAGCAACCAGGAAGGTGCCTTTCTCTGCAGTCCACACAGAGCCATTCTGTCCACTTATTCAGTCAAGGATCCAGCACTTTACAGCTTGTCCAAGACCAGACAACGCCTCAGCCTCTAATTGGACAAGCATGTGAGCCTCCTGGTCCAAGCAATTCAAATTCAGGCTCATCCTTCATTTGACTCCACATGCTTACTCTGATTTATTTTGTAAACCCTTGTTGCATTCATTTATCTATATATATATGGTGTATTGTCAAACATAATGAATAAGCTGAATGGGGGGTTCTTGTAACGACCCCTTCCCGAAGTATTTTTATTCTTAAAGATTAAGATCGTGGAGAGGTTGCCTTGTAAGAGAGCAAAATATTTCTAAGTGTTGGAACACTTGTATTCGTCAAGAATGGAATAAGAATCCGATTATCTCTAAGCATCGAATTATCCTGGCTAACTAAGTATTATTAACTAAGACTAAATGGCGATAACAAATCATAAAATTATCGGAGTATAAGCAAGGTATCGAGGGACCGTGGAGCCAATTAAGGAAAGTTTGGTCCTTCGAGAATGCGGGTTCCAAGTAAGGCAAGTTGACTAGTCATTACTGACGGGATTATACGTAAGGAAGTCGGGTTGGCGGGAGTCATATAAGGAAATAATTGCAGATCAGTCAAGCCTTTAAGGGCAAGTATTGACCAAGCCGATTACGGAAACTGCACTTAATTCTCGGCTTGGTGAGCAAGTCCAAGGGTATTATAAAAGTGACCTCCAGCTCTTAGTTTTGGACAGAACTCAAAGAAAGTCCTAGAGAGAGGTCAGAGCAAGAACGCAATTCTAGAGAGAGAGTTGGGAAAGAGAGGATCCAGCAAGGAGGACCGTAGGAACCTTCACCGGGAAATGCAGCTGAGTTCAGAGTCTTCGATCTTTTAAGATCAATTCAGGTGAGGATGTGATTCGTGACAGTCCAATAAAGATTGTTTTGCCTAGTTTGATTCCTTAGGATCGAATATTTCTTGGATAGAATTCGTTTATGGTAAGTTTGTTCATAATGTTCTTAGGAAAATTGTATGATGGAAATTGTTTATGGAAAGTTCGTTCTTCGTTATAGTTCTCCAGGATCGAAGAACATTCATACGTTCATCGGATATTTTCAGGTTAGATTGCGTGAAATGATGTTATGTTTAATTGAGATGTTTATGTGAAACAATTAGATTTGATCCGATAAAATTGAAATGTTAAATGAGAAATGTTATAGAAACGAATTAAGAATTGAAGTAATTTAAGGAAAGTACGGGATTATAAGAATGTGAGTAAGTTAAGGAAAGTATGTTTTGGGCTTCGGCCGTTATGGACCTTTGGGTCGTAGGTTGGCTTCGGCCGCAGATTTGGCTATGGCCGTAATGGACCGACGAGTCGCAGGTTTGGCTTTGGCCGCAGGTACGGCTACGGCCGCAGGTTTGGCTACGGTCATAGGTTGGCTTCAGCCAAAGGTTTGGCTACGGCCAAAGACTGATGGACTTTCGGGTCAGAATTTTAGGAAATGTTAAAGTAAATGAATGATAGAACTGGATGTTAGGTTGTTTGTTTTGATGCATGAAAATGAATAAGTAATAGGAAATTGCTAAGTAAGAAATGATGGAAAACTGAATGTTAAGTTGATAGAATGGGAGTAGGTTGCTAGGTTGGAAAGGGGGAGTTGATTGATTTATTATTGGACTGTAGTGGGCGGTATTGAGCATCCTCACTGAGTACTTTTGTATGCTCATGCCTCCTTTTGTGATGCAGGTGACGAGTTGTTGATTGGACCGGACCGCGGGACGATGAAGACCATCGGGACGGGGTATTCAGTATCGGGATTGTTATGGGATTTTTCATGGAAATTTATACGAACCGTATTGCACAGAATTATGATATATTGACTTTGGTTTATTTTTAGAACTGCAGTATTTACTTTTGTTACTTAATGAAAGGTTTTCAAATTATTTTTTACTTCGAATTTGCAAAGATTTCCGGATTGGGGTGTTTCAATTTGGTACAGAGCAGGGTTGACCAGTCAGCCCCGTCCTGGCTGGTCATTTTTTTCGAAATTGGGATCTGTTGGTATAGGTGGAACGTACCAATGGTTTAAGTCTCACGCGAATGATAAGTGTTTACGATTATGTGAATGTTTGTTATGAATGTGCGTTATGATTGGATTTCTTGGTGTAATGGCCAAGAGAATTGCTGGATGAACAGGTTTTAGTGTGAGCTAACTTAAGTGTCGATGCAGATAACTAACACTAGGAGAAACGTGAGGGATGTTCAGGAAGAGAATGTGAACGTGGGAAATGGTGGGACCGAAGGAACTGGTGCTGCGGGGGTCGATGGTGTTGCAAGGGGTGCGACCACTGACGAGATACCACCCCCACCCTCGGGTGTTACCCCAATGGATGCGGCAATGGTCAACATGATGCCGATGATGCAGGCATTCTTTACGTAGATGTTTCACCGTCTTCAACTTCCGATTGCAGCCTTGGTACAGGAGGGAGAAGGGGCAAATGGGTTGCAGCAAGGACGACCGCGGGCACCAAGCTATTTGGAGCTGATGAAACATATGACGAACCTCAAGACGGAACAGTTTACTGGTGGGTGTAAGCCGATAGAAGTAGATGAATGGAGGAGTCGGTTGGAGCGTAACTTTCTGTCGCTGCATTGCCCAGAGGAGCACAAAAGAGACCTTGCAGTCTTTTTCCTTGAGGGTGATGCATATCAGTGGTGGCAAGGAGTGCTTCGCAGAGACCCGACAGGGGTGCACGTTTGGGAGTCATTTAAGGAGGAATTCACGAGGAAATATTTTCCAACTGAGGCTCGTATTAAGTTGGAGACTGCATTCCTTGAGCTTCGCAAGGCGCAAAATCGGTGCGCGACTACGAGCAGGAGTTTAACCGACTCAAAAGATATGCTGGATGGGAGATGGATGATGAGCAGTGACAAATTGAAAGGTTCATGCGCGGGATGAAGCTTGGGCTTATGACCATGATGGTGAGGAGAGATTATCAGACCGTTGGGGAATTGGTTGAGAAAGCAGCTTTGGTTGAGAATGGACTGGAGGAAGTTGCAAGGCATGAGCGTTCACGGAGAAACTAGGTGTCGTCAAGGCCTAAGCGAGTTGAGAACCAGGCGGTCGGCGCGGTGGTGCCTACATGTGGAACGTGTGGTAAGATGCATCGTGGTGTGTGTCGTCAGGGTACTGGTGGATGCTTCAACTGTGGAAGTATGAACCATCAAATCCGGGACTGTCCTAGTGGAGGCGCAGGGAATTGTTACCGTTGTGGTGTTGCTGGACATTTGGCGCAAAACTCCAGAGCACCAGCGAATGCGCAACAAGCTCGTACGCGTGGTGAACGCCCTGAAGGGGATCAGAAACCACCAACTAACATGCAGAACGTAGCACCAAGGGTGCATATGCTGGGCGTGGAGAATGAGGCAAACCCGATCGATGGTAATTTCTATCCCTTACATTATCTTTTTATGGTTGAATGAAATGCTTAGCATAGGAAATACGTGACGGCCGTGTAGGAATTGTTAGTATTGGGAGGACTGAAGCCCACACCTTGTTTGACTCTGGGCGTCGCATTCATTTGTGCGTCCTGAAGTGGTTGCGCGTTGAGCGTCTAAGAACGGTATCGAGGAAAGCATCAGGATGGTTCATGCGGCGGGTGGTGCGATATTGAAGTCGCAGGCTATTTATCGAGGTGTGTCAATTGTAGTAGGCGATGTGGACATGCCTGGCGATCTGATCGTGCTACCAATCAAGGGGTATGAAGCAATTCTTGGGATGGACTGGCTAGCACACTATCGAGCTAAGTTGGACTGTGAGAAATGTCGAGTGACCTTTACTTGGAAGAAAGGGAAGCTGGTGTTCCAAGGGAAGAAGAAGGAGACTAGAATTTTGGTAATATCGGCATTAAGAGCAGAATGGATGGTCGAGAAAGAATGTGAGTCGTTCATAGCAAAGATCACCGTTTCTGGTGCGGATCAGGAAGTGTTGTTGGATGAAATTCTGGTGGTACAAGAATTTGAAGATGTATTCCAAACGCTCACCGGATTACCGCCAACGCGAAATGAACCGTTTACGATAGAGTTGGAGCCTGGAACTGCTCCTATTTCCAAAGCCCCTTACCGTATGGCCCCAACGGAAATGGCAGAGTTGAAAAAACAACTTGAGGAATTGATTGAGAAGGAATTCATTACGCCGAGCAGACCTTTGGGTGCACCAGTATTGTTCATCAAAAATAAGGATGGTAGTTTCCGATTGTGCATTGATTATCGAGGGCTTAACCAAGTGACAATAAAGAATAAGTATCCCTTACCTCGAATCGATGAGTTATTGGATCAGCTCAAGGGAGCATCATGGTTCTCGAAGATCGACTTGGCATCGGGTTATCATCAAATTCCTATTGCAAAGGATGACATTAGAAAAACTGCATTCAGGACGAGGTATGGCCACTTTGAATTCGTGGTTATGCCATTCGGGTTGACAAATGCTCCAGCGGCGTTTATGAAGCTGATGAACGGAGTGTTCCATAAGTTCTTGGATGAGTTTGTAATCATTTTTATTGATGACATTTTGGTGTTCTCGAAAAGTCCAGAGGAACACGAGGGGCATCTCAGGTTGGTGATGGAAAACTGAGGGAGCAGAAATTGTTTGCTAAGCTAAGCAAGTGCAGTTTTTGGCAAAGGAAGATTGGGTTCTTAGGCCATGTAGTCTCCGAAGAAGGAGTTGCAGTGGATCCCGAAAAGGTTGCGACCATTGCAAATTGGCCAAGGCCGGGAACGCCCACAGAAATCAGGAGTTTCTTGGGATTAGCGGGTTACTATTGTCGGTTTGTGAAGAGCTTTGCAAGCTTAGATAAGCCATTAACTCGGCTAACGGGCAAAGATGTGAAGTACGAGTGGACTGCATAATGCGAGGCGAGCTTTACGAGCTTGAAGGATAGATTAATGAGTACACCTTTGCTAGTACTGCCTCAGCCAGGAGTGGCATATGTTGTGTTCTCAAACGCATCCAAGAGGGGGTTGGGTTGCGTCCTGATGCAAGAAGAACGTGTGATTGCTTATGCGTCTCGACAGATGAGTAAACACGAGGAGAATTATCCCATTCATGATTTGGAGATGGCAGCGGTGGTGTTTGCACTCAAGATTTGGCGGTCTTTCCTTTATGGGGAAAAAGTCCAAGTGTTTACGGACCATAAGAGCCTTAAATACATCTTCACTCAACCAGAGTTGAACCTAAGACAAATAAGATGGATGGAGATGGTGGCAGACTATGATTTAGATATAGCTTATCACCCGAGGAAGGCTAACTTAGTAGCTGATGCACTGAGTCGCCGAAGGGCGAGTGTCTCGACCAAGAAGGAGATGAAAGGGTTGATTTCGATGTTGGGGATGCTACGGGTTTTTGTGTTGGCCGACGAGTCAGTCTGTCTAGGCGAGGAGGCGATGAATCAAGATGACATACTGACCCAAGTAAGGTTGGCTCAAGGAAAAGATGAAACACTGGTTAAGATGATCGCAGATGGTGTTGTGGGGTATTGGACGACCGGCAACGAGACGATCATCTTCCATGGACAAGTATGTGTCCCAAACGACAAGAAGTTAAGGGAGAGGGTACTGAAGGAAGCACACCAATCTAAGTTCTCCATACATTTGGGGGCAACGAAGATGTACCATGACCTTAAGCGGTACTACCATTGGCCAGGGATGAAAAAGGATGACGCAGGATGGGTAGCCAAGTGCCCGACATGTCAGTTGGTGAAAGCAGAACATCAAGTTCCAAGTGGCTTATTGCAGAGTTTACCAATGCCTGAGTGGAAATGGGATATGATCACGATGGACTTCGTGTGCGGGTTTCCAAAGACTAAGGGCTGCAAGGATTCAGTATGGGTGATAGTGGACCGTTTTAACTAAGTCAGCACAGTTCCTTCCGTTCCAGATGTCTGATGGTGTGGATAAATGTGTTGAACTCTACATGAGGGAGATTGTGAGACTTCATGGTGTTCCTGTTAGCATCGTGTCAGATCGAGATCCACGTTTCGCCTCAAATTTCTGGTTGGCATTCCAGAAATCACTGGGAACCAAAGTGCACATGAGTACGGCATATCACCCACAAACGGATGAGAAATCGGAGCGGACGATCCAATACCTCGAAGATTTGTTGCGGGCTTGTGTATTGGATTGGGGTAAACTATGGGAGAAGCATATACCACTAGCTGAGTTTGCGTACAACAACAGTTACCACTCAAGCATTGGAATGTCACCGTACAAAGCTTTGTATGGTCGTCTGTGTCGAACCCCCTTGTGTTGGATTGAAGTGGGGGAGGGCCGAGATCTCTCCCCAGGGGTGATAAAAGAAACGACAAACATGATTAAGTTTTTCAAGGAGAAAATGAAGGAAGCCCAAGATCTATGCAGACAAGCGGAGGAGGGAACTGGAATTCCAAGTGGGGGAGATGGTTTACTTAAAGCGAGTGACGTTTAAGGGAAAGGACATAACGGCAAAGATGGGGAAGCTGCAGCCGAGGTATATGGGACCGTTTAGGATCATAGAACGGGTTGGACCAGTGGCATACCGTTTGGAATTGCCCGACGAGCTCCATCCATTCCATGATGTGTTCCATGTGTGTCAACTGAGGAAAGTGGTAAGGGATCCGACATTGATTGTCTCACAGCCGCCTGAAGATTTGAGTTCTCGTATGTCGACCCATGGTAAACCAATACAAGTGACAAGGCTTCCAGACGAGCAAATTAGGTGGAAGAGAGTTCTTATGGTAGAAGTGGTATGGGAGCGGGATGGGATACGTGAGACTACAAAAGAGCGTGCAAGCATGATGAGGGCTGAGTATTCATAGTTATTTGAGACCCAAGTGGATGAGCAGATGGTGGGTGTGGATTCGGGGACGAATTCCTCTTTAGTGGGGGAGAGTTGTAACGACCTGTTCCCTAAGTATTTTATGTTTAAAGATTAAGATCGTGGAGAGGTTGCCTCGTAAGAGAGCAAAATATTTCTAAGTGTTGGAACACTTGTATTCGTCAAGAATGGAATAAGAATTCGATTTTCTCTAAGCATCAAATTATCCTGGCTAACTAAGTATTATTAACTAAGACTAAATGGCGATAACTAATCATAAAATGATCGGAGTATAAGCAAGGTATCGAGGGACCGTGGAGCCTATTAAGGAAAGTTTGGTCCTTCGAGAATGCGGGTTCCAAGTAAGGCAAGTTGACTAGTCATTACTGACGGGATTATACGTAAGGAAGTCGGGTTGGCGGGAGTCATATAAGGAAGTTGGGTTGGCTTCGGCCACAGGTTTGGCTACGGCCGTAATGGACCGACGGGTCGCAGGTTTGGCTTCGGCCGCAGGTACGGCTACGGCCGCAGGTACGGCTACGGCCGCAGGTACGGCTACGACCGCAGGTTTGGCTACGGCCAAAGACTGATGGACTTTCGGGTCGGAATGTTAAGAAATGTTAAAGTAAACGAATGATAGAACTGGATGTTAGGTTGTTTGTTTTGATGCATGAGAATGAATAAGTAATAGGAAATGGCTAAGTAAGAAATGATGGGAAACTGAATGTTAAGTTGATAGAATAGGACTAGGTTGCTAGGTTGGAAAGCGGGAGTTGATTGATTGATTATTGGACTGTAGGGGGCGGTATTGAGCGTCCTCACTGAGTACTTTTGTATGCTCATGCCTCCTTTTGTGATGCAGGTGACGAGTAGTTAATTGGACCGGGCCGCGGGATGATGAAGACCATCGGGACGGGATTGTTATGGGATTTTTCATGGAAATTTTTATGAACCGTATTGTACACGATTATGATATATTGACTCTGGTTTATTTTTAGAACTGCAGTATTATTTTTGTTACTTAATGAAAGATTTCCAAATTATTTTTTACTTAGAATTTTTCTTACGAACTTGCAAAGATATCCAGGTTGGGGTGTTTCAGTTCTCCCCTTTCTTCTTCATAATATCCTAGACTCTTGAGTCTCTTAATCTTTTATTAATCTCCTTAGACTTTGACATAAACACTCTCACTTAGTCTCTCTCTCAAATCGCCTAGTGCAAGCTCTAATCTCTCCATTGGGGTTTCTCTCACTAACACAACCATAACCTCTGTAAAGCTTTCATGGTATCAGAGCCAGGTTTATAAGAACCTGGTTGAAGCTTCCGCAAACCACAAGACTCACTCTCAGCTCAAATCCAAACCTTGAAGACAGTCCCATTCGAGTTTAGTTTCTCCATGAAGAAGAAGACTGAAAAAATGGTGTGTCTCTCATCATTTCTCATGTCTATACTGAGGGAGAGTCTCATTGGAAGAAGAGATGTATGGAGAGGCCTCGCGAACCTTATCCAAGGTGCCTTGTCCATGAGATTTTCTTATCTGGTTCAACATGAAAGCTGTCAAGATGATGGCGCCTAGAAGACTTGAAGAAAGGAGGGGTCTTTTTGAGTTGGAGATACAAGATGGTGGTCATGAACAGAAGTAGGAGATGGTGGGTGACGATCCATACTCTCAGATCCAACAAAGACATGACTTTTAGCCATGGAGATTCAAGAAACCAGTGCTGGTTTCTTAGCTGTAAGCAAAACTTTTTCCCATCTTGATATGAGCTTGTGTATTGACTGGTTGTTGTGTTGAGTTGAATAACTTGAGGATATTGCTTAAGATTGCTAAATGAAATAAATTTGTTTATCTGTCCCAGGATGCTTAAAGAGATTTGTTTTGGTGATTGAGAAATGCTTAACCCTGATTCTAGTGAAGCTTGTTAGGGAGTTAGTAGTTGTCTAAACCTGCTTGCTGTCATGAAATGAAATCGCCTAAGGTTGTTGCATTGAGACTGATATTGTTTGATGATAATGATGCATATTCTCTGCTCTAAATGAATGTTTGTTTGATGGTGGTTAAAGTTATCTAAACTGGTTGCATTCATGAGTTAGAGACTGATTAAGGTTATTGCATATTATCATCTTGTTGTTGCCTTAAATTGATGCATCTAGATTCATGTCAGATGCAGATTAAAGAGTTTAAAAAATGCCTAAGTAGCTTGTCTTGAATCTGATATGATCATGCTTGTGCTTAGAGAGGTTGCTTGCAAAGATTAGGCCTTGTTGATGTCTGGTTTAATCTGTTGTAAAGCTTGTGAAATTGGGTGATCAAACTTGATGATTATTCAAGGTTTAATCCCAATGCTTGTGTCTTATCTTGTTTGGAACTTAAGTGATGTTTTAGGTTCACAAGGAGTGTTTCCAGTCAATCAGCAATCCAAAGTCAACAGGAGGGCAATGCCCATTGTTAAAGCAATGGATATTGGTCGCTAGGGTGTGTGAGGAGACTGGTGACCTTAAGGCACTGGTGCTGTAAGGAAGGGTTGATCAGTGGTTGTATGTGCAGTCCTTGGGATTTTGCACTCCAAATCTTAAAGCTCAATACGGCTCACTTCAAGCTTGGACCTAGACTCAATCCAAGCTTGAGGAGAGGAGTTAAGTGAGCTACCTGAATATCCTAAGCACAATGACTTGTTCTCCTCCTTACCATTGCAAGCAAACTGGAGAAGGAGCCAATCGGGTCTAGGCAGTGGCATGTCTAGTCAAGAGATTGTTCAGAGCAGTATTGGCTGTGTATGAAGAATGTTACTCTATCAATGCGGTGTGAGGTGGTTGAAGAGATAGCTAAGGGATCATCCAGCAGTCCATCAAGTTAGTGAGTGATGAAGGAAGTTTGCAATGGTTTTTTCAGTCCGGATCATGAAGCCATCAAACTGTCCAAGCTTGTTCCTTAAAGAGGTCTCAAGATTGACGGGGACTGTTGAAGAGCTTCAAAGATCCAAGAGAGTTCTAGCAGTGAAGGGTTCAAGTGGCTGGTTCAAACAAGCCACTCCTCACCATTTAAACAATGGAATAAACCTGATCTTATCTACATATACATTCATGATAGGTTTATCTCTTGAGGACTTATACACTTGTGGAACGATTTATCAGGTCCTAGTAACTCTATCAAGGAAGATATGGTGTGTGTCCGAGAAGTTGGACCTATCAGGAGGATAGGTGAAAGGGGGAGAGACCAAGATCAGTTTGAGTTGAAGAGTACCACGGCTTGAGCCTCACTGAAGATGATCAAGGTTGTTTTCTAGCTTCTATAAGATGGATGTGAAGTCAGTTGAGAGGGAGAGACCCAAACCGGGTCTATGAAGAGGTCAAGTGAAGTTTGATCAGTGCGCAAGATGTGAAGATCATTGCTGCAACAGTTAGGCCATGATCCAGAGTTTTTTGTGTTCAACCACACTGAATCTAAGACACAAAGAACTCAATGGCCAATCCCTAGGCCTTGAATGATCTTACTCTTTTCCTTATCAAGGTTTTGTCCCAAATGGGTTTTCTTTGATAAGGTTTTTAATGAGGAGTGCCTTCAGGGTTCCAAGCTTGACTTAGGATCTCTAGAGTCAAGCTTGAGGGGGAGTGTTAAACCTGAAGTGACAAATGGATCACTAAAGGTCATGTGCGAAGTTAGGGCCAAACCTCTTAGAAGTTCTATCAAGACTTAAGGAGTATCCAAAAGCTTATGCACGGCTATATCAAGGTTCAGAAAGGGTTTACAATGAAGGAAGAAGGCATGGAAGAATTTTGGGAGCAGTTGGTCGATCTGCAAAGTAGGACGTCCGTACCGTAAGGCCGTACGGACTGTACGGACGAGGTCGACCCAGAAAACACTTTCTAGACCATTTAAGCCATTTTAGGCATGTGCAAAAACAGGGACCAAAAGTGTACGACCAAGGAATCCGTACACTCCTCTTTCACGAAGAATTGGGTCACAAGACAGGGGTACGGGCGTGTGAGGTTATACAAGGGAGAAAGATCCATTTATCATCTTCAAGATGCCTTAGGAAGCAACCAGGAAGGTGCATTTCTCCCCAGTCCACACATAGCCATTCCTCCACCCATTCAGTCAAGGATAGCACTTGACAGCCTGTCAAAGACCAGACCACGCCTCAGCCTCTAATTGGACAAGCATGTGAGCCTCCTTATCCAAGCAATTCAAATTTAGGATCCTCCTTCCTTTGACTCCACATGCTTACTCTGATTTATTTTGTAAACCCTTGTTGCTTTCATTTATCTATATATATGTTGTATTGTCAAACATAATGAATAAGCTGAATGTGGGGGGGGGGGGTTCTCCCCTTTCTTCTTTATAACATCCTAGACTCTTAAGTCTCTTAATCTTCTATTAATCTCCTTATATTTTCAAATAAACACTCTCACTTAGTCTCTCTCTCAAATCACCTAGTGCAAGCTCTAATCTCCCCATTGGGGTTTCTCTCACTCACACAACCAGAACCTCTGTAAAACTTTCACTCATTTCTCAAGAACGGCGTGCTATTACCGGTAAAATATTGAATTAAACCAATTTATAAAAAAATATATCAAAAATTTAATAAAATACAAGATGAAGAAATCATTTTTAAATTTAGTAACCACATAAAACATAATGAAAGTTGTATTAAAACCGAATTAAAATCTTTATCATCCCAAACACACCACACTGTCCAGATATTCAATTACTTGTCATGCTCACCTACAAAGGGGAAGAAAGAGGGGTGAGCAACAGGGGAGTCACTCAATGAGGTATGGGATGCTAAACCGCAAACCACAGACTCAATACATAACACTACGACTATGTAGGCCTAGCTCTAGCATGAAGCAAACACCATGCCTTTTACACCACACAAAACAATCAATGCATTTAACGCATATAATACAACCAATGCGATGATAGTACATTGCTACTCTTTGCACCCCGCATTTCCTCATAAGGATATATGTATAACTCCAGGGGACTAGTATAGTCCATATTTGTACTATTACCCTCTGCGCGTCGGCAACTGATACAAACGTCTTTGTACCCCCGCAATCTCACTGCTCGTCGGCGGTTTACACAAACGTCTTTGTGCACCCGCAATCACACTGCTCGTCGGCGTCTTACAGAAATGTCTCTGTGCACCCGCAATCACATTGCACGTCGGCGGCTTACACAAACGTCTTTGTGAACCCGCATTCAGTACAAACAGACTCATAATTATATACATATATATAGCAGTTTTAACATCACTCACTTCATTCAACCGTTGAATCCTCTAACATCCTATATCCGGCTTAACAAACATAAAATAATAACAAACAAGACTCTCATGCAGACTTGATTCACTGAGACAGAACATGTTTCGAAACTAAACTTTCTATAATAGTAGTACTAAACTAGCAAGGAATTAAACGGAGTAGCCCTCACCTTAGCCATATCGAAAAAATTGAAAGTGGATAGGAAAATCGACGAGGTGACTTGATCACCAACAAAGCTAAGGTTTCGCCATGGATCTCGATCTCAACAACGACACACCAGATTGAGAAAGAAAAGAGCCAAAACAATAAGAAGTAATTATTTAAAACTTGCAGCACAAGAAATCAATCTCTTTTAACCTTCCCGGCTTGGAATCAAAGTGGAGGATCTCAGTTCCCAAAGTGCACGGTCCCCTCTCGTGACTCACGGTTGATGATCACGCCTGGTCAGATTGAAACGGTGGCTCCGGTCGTGGTGGTTGGTGGTAACAAACGCTGCGGCACACATAATCACACACAACTCCGATAAGAACAATTGAGGAACAAGGAAATTTAAGAGGCTGTTGTCCGTTGGTGGCGATGGTGAGTGTTGAGGACTCCGGTGATCTTCAGCTAGTGGTGGTGGCGAGATGCAGCTCCAACATGGAGAACAAATAGGAAGACGTCAGTGGTGACAAAAGAGAGGAAGAAATAATAATAATATGAACATCATGAAAATCTGAAAGTGAGGAAGAAATAACAAAGAAGAAAGGAGAGGAGTGAAGAATAATAAAAGAGAGGTGGCGGCTCATGCTTTCACAAGCAAAATATATTTATAAATATAATTAGGTATAATAGTATATAAGATAGCATACGATTTAATTTAGGGAAATTAACACCAATGACCATAAAAAAATTTTTTAGCAAAGTAACCATATGAAACTAATGGCTAAAATATACCATGTATAATATGTGTTAATTCCTCTTTTGTCCTTAAAACTCAAACGCACATACAATTTGGTGAGATTTTTGATCGTTGGTGTCTCTGAATTTAGGGTCACATCGGAAGAAGTCAGATTGTGGTAACCGCATGTGGAGGAAGAGACGGGAAGGACAAAGCGATGATAGGCTCGATCTGAAGAAGATGATGAACAGTAATATGAATGTTCTATTCTATATTGCTCTACTTGTATAGAATAGAAATTAAACTTCATGTAATATAAACATTTATATTCTTATGGTATGAATTGACAGGTCTCTCCGAACCTGTAATGTTCATTCATATTTTCTATAATTTTTTTTAATTTTCTTCGAACAACCAATATATAATCGTGTATAGTAGAATGTAAATGACATATACTATTTTTTTTCAAAGACAAAGTATAGTACGTTACAATATTTTATTCATTTTTCTTCATCATTGTTCTTTTTGTTCTTCGTGAACCATCTTCCCTATTTCTTCTCTTTGTTTTTTCTCACCCCTCAATCTTTTTCTATTTTTTCTCTACTTACTACTCGTCTTACTTCTCCACTTAGGCTTTCTGTGCCTCCTTCTCTTTCTCTTCATCTTTTCCTTTTTATTTTTCCTTACTAATATCCTCTCTTCTCCTACTTTTTCCTTTGTTGTTCTTCCTTATCCTCTCACCTTTTTTCTTCCTCTTTTTCTTTCGCCTCTTCCTCGTTATTTTGTTCTTCTTTATCCTTATTATCTTCCATGTTCTATTTTGCTAAATTAATTTGTTGATATGATATTGATATAGATTAGATGTGTTATACTATTTGATTATAAATATAGTATAGTAAATTACATTAGTTATGTACATCGCGGCAAACGCATGAAACAACCTCCTCCTCATGCCATGTACTCTTCATTCTCCTCCCTTTTATTGCTATGAATCTCTCTCTCTCTCTCTCTCTCTCTCTCTCTCTCTCTCTCTCTCTCTCTCTCTCTCTCTCTCTCTCTCTCTCTCTCTCTCTCTCTCTCTCTCTCTCTCTCTCTCTCTCTCTCTCTCTCTCTCTCTCTCTCTCTCTCTCTCTCTCTCGTCTATCTTGTTCCTACGTCTCTTCGTCCTCTTCCAATTTACAAAATATATATAATGTTTTTTATTTTGATAATGATATGGATCAGTTTTATTATACTATTTAAAAACTATATTATAGTATAGTTCATCAATTGCACACAATGCATTAAAAAGACGCTCCCGTACGTATAAGGAGTTTCTTGTCCACTTTTATGCCAAATTGACACATAACCCAATAAAAGTCATACATGGTTACTTTCTTTGTTTTATGCCTCGTTATGTATATATGGAAAATTAACCCTTTAATTTATGGCATCGACTTTTTTTTTTTTAATTTCCAAACATTAATAATTTAGCTAAACCAATTGGTAAACCGATTACCAAACCACGGTCGTCACACTATCTCTTTGTGGAAATCTTCCTTATCCTCTTGATCTTTCATGACTATCTTAGAAACTTGACATTTATCTTTTGTAGAAATCAAGTGAGCCGTCATTTTGGTTGGGGTAATTCTCGTCTAAAATTATTAGTGGGATTTTACCGCGTTTTAGACATTTTTGGGCCGTCTTTCTATTTAACGTTTTTTTACTTTTTCGGAGAAATCACCTTCCTTACAATGTTTGTTTATATACTGTTGGTTCTGCCAAATGGTACCGATTTTATAATTAAGATAACAATGGCCTTGAGTTAGTTGTTACTGTTTTATACGACTGATTGGAAGTTTTATGAGAAAACAAGTCTTTGTCGTTTTTGTCACAAAACTTCAACTGAAAATCCAATCAAGACAAAATAAGGATCAGTTCGATCATGACTTGAAGGAGAAGAAGAGGAGGAGGAGGTGGTCTCGTCGCCCATGGGTGAAGAAACATGTTGTGTGTCACGTTGATGAGACATGGTGTGTGTCCCGTCGACGAGACTTGAAGATGGTCTTGTCTCCCACAGGAGACGAGACTTGGAGACGGTCTCGTCGCCCGTCGGCGACGAGACATGCAGTGTCTCATCTCCCATGGGCGATGATATAGCCTATTCATTACCAGTTTCAGGCCATGCTATAGGCTCTATTTATGGTCTATTATGTGTGTCTAGATTATGTTTTAAGGTCTTTACAGGTCTAGGCACGTTTTGGAGATATATGGAGATACTTGGGTATTTTGGAGCATTTAGAGGAGAATAATCCGTAGCTGATCATTGTGAGAATCGAAGTACAAGACTGTCGTCGATCGATGAAACTATCGGCGTCGACCGATGTTACATGACCAAGATCGATCGATGTTGCACATATGTGACATCGATCGATGACCAATTCGCAATCAACCAATTTCAATCCCAAGTTAGAAACATGACACAAGATTACAAGATTACCCATGGACGAGTTTTAACCTAGACTTTAGGGTTTTATATTAATACTTTATGTATGGCACCAAAAATGGGGTGTTGGGGTGCTTAGTAAGTGTGTGTGTGTGTGTGTGCGTGTGTGTGTGTGTGCGTGTGTGCGTGCGTGCGTGTGTGCGTGCGTACGTGCGTGTGTGTGTGCGTGTGTGTGTCTGTGTGTCTGTGTGCACCAGAACTCCATCATAGTATTAGGATTTATTTAGGGATAAGATTCATAACTCCTTAGGGAGATTTTTATTGTAACCCCAATATTTAATCAATGCATTATATTCAGATTATTATTCTTACTTTGATTATGTCTGAGTAGTTACATATTAGATTTAGGGTTCAATGATATCAATCATGAATTAGCCCAAATGTATGATTGCTATTTAAGTTAAAATCCACCAATTGAGTTGTGCTTAATGCTTGCATTCTAGAGTAGCTAACTAGAATCTCGAAAGTAGGACATGGACGACTACGAGAGTACGTTCTGTGCCAGAATAGACTCCATTGAACTAGGTTGTTAAGCGCATGCGAGAGCTGGATAATTAGCTTGGTAATCATATCAAATCTCGTTTACACTTCCTTCTGATTTCACCTTCGATAGACATAAGGCCTTAGCCGTTGATCGATGGTCTTTCCTTTCGCTCGCATATGAGAGTTGAAGTTAAGAGAGTCAGAATAGTTAATATTGAGTTCTACAATATTTACATTTATGTGCCTCTTATCCCCTATAATTCATGAAGCTTATGTCGATCGATGGTCTTTCTTTTTATTCGCATACGAGAGTTGGAGTTAAAAGAGTCAGAACAGTTAATATTTGAGTTCTAGAATATTTACATATATGTGCATCTTATCCACTATAATTCATGAAACTTGAAACCCTAGATCTAACATATTTACATTTACATCTAGTTAGATTATTAGCATATTTTCATATTTACATTATTAGCATACTTCCATATTTACATTACTAGCATATTTCCATATTGCATCTACACCCTCTGATAAAGAATGTACTTGTTACCAATATATATATATATATATATATATATATATAATTACCTAGCTTAATCTTTAGAAAAAAGAAACCTATTGTGTACCATTGTTCTTTATGGATTTGATCCCTAAGTACTACACTTGATCTCTCTTGGCAAAAGTATTGTTTTGTGTGTTAAGATTAAGGGTTAATTTGACATTTAATTATTTAGGATATTTATACCCTGCTAGAACCATAAACACACCCGTGTCAAATTTAACGCCGTTGATGGGGAACCTTGATCGCCATTAGATTTAATTTCTAGGATTTATTCTAGGTTTGTTACTTTCAAGATATTGATTGTTCTTTTTCTTTTTTTTTTCAGGTGCATGGAAAAGAGTACTAGGAGCAACAAAGGACATGAATTGTTGTTTGCAGACCCACAACAACTCGATAGTACGATCCGCAAAGAAAGACGACAAGCATCGATCGACGGCATACACTTAGTGTCGATGACACTTTTTTACGGACAGCATCGACTGATATCGGAACTCTAGCATCGACCAACATCGATCACTAAGCATCGACCGAAATTGATCACTTAGCATCGATCGATAGCATCTCATCTGCATCGATCGACGACAGCAGACGAGTTCATATGGTTGCGCCTATAATAGTGGTTCAGAATGAGAATGGAGACTTGCATGACCTCAACGAACATCTGCGTAATGCAGCAGCACAAAAGATAGACGATCAGAGGGCTGTAATCCATGATACAGAAGCAGAAGAAGCAGGCGCTGCAATAAATCAACCTGAAGCTAACGCCCAACCTGCTCAGAGAATGCTGGTTGACTACAATCGTCCAGACCAGTTCTACGCCAACAGATCCGCCATTCGTCCTCCAGCTTTTAGGAGAAAAGATTTTGCGATCAAGCCCGATTTCTTCGGACTTGTAGCGCAGACACCTTACCATGGGTTGCGACATGAGCATCATATGGATCATCTGGAGCGATTTGAGGATCTAGTGACTGCTATTAAAGCCAATGGAGTCCTTGAGGACTATCTTTTCTGTAGGCTCTTCAAGTACTCACTTGCTGGAGAAGCTTCATATTGGCTTTAGCAACTACCAGCAGGATCCCTTACATCCTTTACTGACATCAAAAACGATTTCTTGCGTAACTTCTTTGATGACGCTAGAGTAGAAGATCTGAGGAGCAAGATTGCTACTTTTTCACAAGAACCTTCAGAGTCTTTCAGAAACTCGTGGATCAGGTTCAAATCATACCAGAGAGACTGTCCACATCACGGGTTCAATGAAGTGCAGCTTCTCAGCACTTTCTTCAGAGGTATTGAATGACAATACCAGATGGCTTTGGACACATCTAGTGAGGGAAATTTTAGTACCAGAAGCCCTGAAGAAGCTACGAGATTGATCGAGAATTTTGCATCTAGCAGCAGTACCAAGAACATTGACTTTGAGAGAAGAAAATCAGCTCCAGCGGTAAGCAAGGAGCAGTTCGAAAAGGTCAAGGTAAAACTAGATAGTGTTCAGATATTTTTCAAGAAACATGTTACTTTCGCAGAAGTGGAAGCAATTGAGTCTGGAGAAGATTAGATTGAAGAAGAAGAAGATGTAAATTACATTGATGGGAATGGTTTCCAGAGACAAGGGAACCCATGCTTCCACAATAACTCTTATGGTGTTGGTCAAAGGAGTAACTTCAATCAAAATTCACAACAAAGACCCTTCAACAAAAACAGGACTAATGGATCTTCCTACTACCAGAACTCCCCTCCATAAGGTCCAGAAAGTAAGATTGAAGCAGTGGTTGATAGAGTATTAGAGGGACAGAAGAAGATGACTGTGGATTTCAATGGAAAGATAGATGGTTTGTACCTCAACCTCAACACCAAGTTTGAAAACCTCAACCCTAATGTGAGGAAAATGGAGAATCAACTGATGCAAACAAGTGAGACCATCAAGAGGCGTGAGAGCTTGAGTAAGGAGAAAATCGAGGATGGGCAAAAACACCACGTCAATGCTTTGATTGATGATATTTTTTGGGTAGAAGTCAAGAAAGAGAAGCCACAAGAGGAAGGATTTCGTATTGGAAATTCGAGTTCGTTAGGCAGTTCACACACGCATCGATCAATACCGACCAGAGAGAATCGATCGACGGTTCATGTTGATTCAACAAATTCGAGAAAATTTTCAAGCATCGCTTGACGTAGAGATCATACGAACGATCGACGGTACCCAGTAACAAAAAAGAGTTAATCGACCAAAGGTCATGAATACGACAACTCCAGAGCAGAAGAGGGATACATCAGAACCTATGATAGTTGATAAGGCTACCAAGGATCATCCTAGAAGAGAGCCAAGGATCATTCTGAAGAAGAAAAGTGATCTTGGGAAGTTTGTGGTGCCATGTATGATCAAAACCACAAGTTTCCCAATGCCTTATGTGACACCAGATTGTCAGTGAACATCATACCCAGAGCTATAGCAGAGAAGTTGAACCTCAGAGTGGAGCCTTCTAGTGTTTCTTTCATATTTTTGGATTGCTCTAGAGTAGACTCAGGAGGTATATGCAGAGATGTCCCACTGCAAATTAAGGACGTCTTAGTCTCGATAGACTTCCATGTGATGGATATCCAGATCAATTGGAACTCTTCTATGTTACTTGGAAGAGCTTTCATGTCCACCGTATGACCTATATTTGACATGCAGACAAAAAGGTTGTGCATTTCCTTGATTGATCATAATGTGTATTATGAAATTTATAAGAATAAAACTTCTCTCACAAAATTTTGCAATAATGCAGAGCTTGTGGCCACATGCTTCTGCGATGACGAGTTTGGTGAGAAATCGAAAGAAGGAGCATCGGTGGGCACCTCACCCAGCACATTGATCGACGACCTTACAGTTCAAAAATCGATTGTTACCCTCCCTATCGAATCGATCGACACTCAAACATCCGGACGAGCCAACACCTACAATGGAGACTTCAATTACAACACATCCTACCTCGAGAATGACGAAGACTACAAAGATGAAGAAATAATTGAGTACCGAGGGCTTGCTATGGATGAGGCTGGAGTTTTTCATGCTTCACATCAACTTGGGAAATCGACATCGATCGACGGCGACCATACACCATCGATCGATACTGGGAACAAAGCAGAAACCGAACGTGATTTAGCTGCAGAAAGCGAAAGAGAATATGGTTATCTACAACAAGATGAGTTCGGTATTATGAGAGATCCAGATGGTAATGCAAGAGCTATGGATGGCAAAATTCTACATGTCACAAAGGAAGATGTGGCAGACATACTTGAAATGGCTAATGGAGCTGGAAACCTTTTTGGTCACCAGTCTGATTATCAAGCATCGATCGACGGTCCACATACCCCATCGATCGACACCAATCCGGCTTACCACGGATATGATAGAGTTTACGGAGAATGCAATGCAGATTACAGAGAGGAAGAGCTGATTGAATCTCGCAGCCTGGCACTGGAATAAGAAGATGACTGGGTAATGAACGCGATAGTGGGAAATCCAGCATCAATAATCAGCATATCTTGGCCATCAAACGACGTCAAACGAAAACCAAATCATTTACTTGGAGCAAAAGATAGAAGCTGGTTATCTCAGACCAGATGAGTTTGGAATTCTCAGAGTTACAGAAAGACGTGCACGAGATCTTTATGGGAGATAACTAACTCTACCTAAGGAGGATGTAGCAGACACCCTTATTATGGCTGAACGATCAGGAAATTTATAAAGACAACAACAACAGCCATCGATCGACGCACCGGTACCAACATCGATCGACGCACCGGTACCAACATCGATCGACAACAAGGAGAAAAAACCACAAGCCAATCCAAACTCGACCATCGATCGACAAAAAGAAGAACACATCGATCGATACCGCTATTCCAGGAGTCAACGAGTTCTGTACATCTAACCCCTTTACTTCAGAAACTCCAGGACCGATCTGTTGGATAAATCCCCTACTGATAGACGGTCGCGTAGAATATGGAACGGGAGCTTTTGATGCTGATGGCAGAAGTATTTTCTTTTGGGAAAAGAAGGATGAGTATGGCATCTACAGAGATGAGAATTGTAATGCACGAGCTCTAGACGGAGGAATTGTGAATGTGCAAGAAGCAGATATCAGGGCAGTTCTAGAGAGAGCTACTATGTTTGAGTACATCTACATATGTTTACCTGAACATGCAGCAAAGACTGGTATGTCTAGGCAGAAACCAAAAACATATAGCAGAGCAGAGTTTGACGACATTGTGGATGAGATCTACACTTCACAAGAGAGGTCATTAGACGATTTCTACAAGAGACTTGATGATGTCTACTACCCTATAGACAAGTGCCTCACCAGTTTGACTACACGCATGGATGAGATGAAGCAAGATTTTGATAATGTTCAAAGACAGCATGTGAGTAGACCAGATATAGTGACATCGATCGACGACAACATCTTGCCATCGATCGATATTGACTTCCACTGACAAAAGTGCGCAACATAAACACAATTAGAAGAAAGGTTTAATGAGATTGCTTTTTCTCAGAGCCTGATACAGAAGATATTTCTCACAAATTGGAGGACATATCAGAGACTACAGCTGCCAGACTTAGAATGCTCCAGCGCAGTATTGAGAATCTACAAAGGAGAATGCATTCAGTGGAAGTTACTAAGGAGATCATAAAGAATGAGAAAGCCATAGGAAATGAAGCAATGAGAAGCTTCGTTGGTACATGGTTTCAGAAGAGCAAAGAAGATGTAGACACTTGTTTTCCAAGTGTTGATCCACCTCCATTCTAGTCAGAAAGTTCAAAACGTCAAGCTTAAGACTATAACCAAGCGCTGAGTGAGAGGCAACCCACTGTTTAGTAAGTTTTTACTTAGTTTGTAACTTATACTACTGTTTATTTCTATTTTAAATTTATTTCTACAAACTATTTACCCTACCATCGATCAAAACCTTAGAGGCACCATCGGTCGACAGTGGATCGCGACCATCGATCGACCAAACCCGCCTACCTTCGATCGACACTCTCTTACGGAGAGAGGTATCGAGTTCTATACTTAAGCTATTTACTTATGATTTGATTTTTCCCAACCAATCTGGGGCGGATTACACTAGGGACAGTGTAATTTAAGTCTGGGGGAGGTTCGCTAACGCTATTTTATTGTTTTTGAGTTTTATTATCTATATATAAGTTCTTCAAAAAGTTTTATCGAGTCAAGAAGAGGACTATGATCAAAATTTATTATTGACTAACCACACTTTAGCACCATTCTTAGAAGGTTGTTTGCAGAGATTACTAGAGATACCGAAGTGGATCATCCTACCACTATATCACACTTGCTTAGAAAGTGTGAGGAAACCAAAGCTGATTTTCAACACTAATCTTGACATTATTTGCTTGTTTTGGGATTTGGTATACACTGGATCAGATTCCTTATGTAAGTTTGGAAGGTAAAAGTCTGTGTGCTTCTGATTAAAAATGGAGTCGAACATGATGTGGTGGCTACAACCATTAAAGCTTGATTCATATGATCCTAGAAAGAGATAAAGGTCAAAAAGAAGTAAACACGACCTGGTGGCAAAAACCATTAAGGTTTGATTCATGGAAGATTATCCAACTATCTCAGTCAATTAAAAAATAAAATGACACCCTCAAAAGAAGGGACACATTGACTGAGAAGAAGTGAGAAGAGAGAGAGGAAAGTGATCAGAGAAGGTTACCTGTGTGTTTAGATACTTGCAGAGGTAAGAGTCCATATATCCTTTGATCGATACTCCCAAGGTAAAGCCTGCACTTTTCTTTTATGCAAAAAAATGAAATCAGTAGAGGGGCAAGTCAGACTAGTATTCACTAAGTTGATGGTAGAATGGAATTGGTTTCTATACTAGGATATGATATATAAAGTTTCTCTGTGATCGACTTGATAGGATGTGGCTGCAATAGAGTAAGGTGAAAGTTATACTTAGATATTATGTGAGTCTTCACTTTTCAAAATCTCTTTCGCAGGCTTGTTTGCTTGAGAATAAGCAAAAGGTTAAGTCTGGGGGAGTTGATATAGCTTATTTATTACCAGTTTCATGCCATTTTATAGGCTCTATTTAGGGTTTATTATGTGTGTCTTGGCTATTTTTAAGGTCTTTACAGGTCCATCCACGTTTTGGAGATATATGGAGACACTTGGAGCTTTTGGAGCATTTAGAGGAGAATAATCCGTAGCTGATTATTGTGAGAATCGAAGTACAAGACTGTCGTCGATCGACGACGCTATCTCGGCGTCGACCGATGTTACATGACCAAGATCGATCGATGTTGCACATATGACATCGATCGATGACCAATTCGCAATCAACCAATTTCAATCCCAAGTTAGAAACATGACACAAGATTACAATATTACCCCTGGATAATTTTTGACCTAGACTTTAGGGTTTTATATTTATACTTTATGTATGGCACCAAAAAGAGGGTGCTGGAGTGCTGGGTAAGTGTGTGTGTGCACCATCACTCCATCATAGTTTCAGGATTTATTTAAAGAGAAGATTCATAACTCCTTAGGGAGATTTGTATTGGAACTCCAATATTTTATCTATGCATTATATTCAGATTATTATTCTTACTTTGATTATGTCTGAGTAATTACCTATTAGATTTAGGGTTGAATTATAGCAATCATGGATTAGCCCAAAATTAGGATTGCTAGTTAAGTTAATACCCATCAATTGAGTTGTGCTTAATTCTTGCATTCTAGAGTAGCTAAATAGGATCTCGAACGTAGGACATGGACGACTACGAGATTAGGTTATATGCCGGAATAGACTCTATTGAACTAGGTTGTTAGGCGCATGCGAGAGCTGATCTAATTAGCTTGGTAAACATATCAAATCTCGTTCACACTTCCTTCTGATTTCACCGTCGATCTACATAAGGCCTTAGTCGTCGATCGACATAAGGCCTTAGTCGTTGATCGATGGTCTTTCCATTTGTTCGCATACGAGAGTTATGAGTTAAAAGGGTTAGAATAGTTAATATTTGAGTTCTAGAATAATTACATATTTGTCCATCTTATCCCCTATAATTCATGAATCTTGAAACCCTAGATCTAACATATTTAAATTTACATCTAGTTAGATTATTAGCATATTTTCATATTTACATTATTAGCATACTTTCATATTTACATTATTAGCATATTTCCATATTACATCTACACCCTCTAATAAGAAATATTTTCTTAAACCAATTACTTGTTACCAATATATATATATATATATATAATTACCTAGCTTAATCTTTAGAAATAAG
The DNA here is from genome assembly GCA_905132885.1 of Moricandia moricandioides. Classification (NCBI taxonomy): domain Eukaryota; kingdom Viridiplantae; phylum Streptophyta; class Magnoliopsida; order Brassicales; family Brassicaceae; genus Moricandia; species Moricandia moricandioides. The sequence goes on from CAJHQQ010000022.1 coordinate 286,468, forward strand.
AAATCTATTGTGTGCCATTGTTCTTTATGGATTCGATCCCTAAGTACTACACATGATCTCTCTTAGAGAGAGTATTGTTTTGTGTGTTAGGATTAAGGGTTAATTTGATAGTTATTTTTTTAGGATATTTATACCATCCTAGAATAGTAAACACACCCGTGTCAGATGACGAGACTTGAAGATGGTCTCGTCGCCTGTGGGCGACGAGACTTGGACACGGTCTCGTCTCCCATTCACGACGAGACGTTGAGGCGATGTATTTGCCTTATGGCGATGAGGGTGAGATAAAAAAGACGACGAGACGTTCAGACATGATGGTTTCTCATATTATCATCTTTTTGGAAGTTTTTTGTTTGTTTTACGAGAGCTTTTCCGTAAATATTTTCCAAAAGTTGTTTTATGAAAGATTATCCCATAGATTATACAATGAGGTTTTTCCGTGAATAGTTTCTGAATTTTGTTTGATGGAAATTTATTTCATAAAACTTTTCATATATCGCTAAAACCTTCCACAAGAATTTTTTCGCAATCTTTTCATGCTTGGATAGATTTTTTTTTATTAGTTGTCCGGGATGAAATATATGATTTTTTTTCTTGTATCCTTATGTGAATTGGTTTGGCTTATTCCATATAGTTTCTTTGATATTTTCAGCTCGAATTTGCTTAAAGGCAAAATTTCTCGGAAGATTTTAGCCATTGATTTTGCCATGACCGATTTTGACCCCAACACTGTACACTTGCAAAGTACTGTAAACAAACCCCATGGTTTATACAAGGAGCAAAATGTGCAAAGTCTGTACCATGGGAGCACACTAATTCCCTGCTTATCCAGACGTGGAAAGTAGTAATACTGGCGCTATAATCACCACCCCAAGAAGATTTACACCAACACCGATCTGTATGATTGGCGATTGCCTAATCCTCGTCAGAATCAAAATAAAACTAACACAAGATAAAAGTCTTACAGTGAATTTCCTTCAGGAAGCAGAGTACAACACTTTTAGACGTTGATAGTGGCCTACTTCCGAGTGGTTGGGTGAAATGTCTAATAAGATGGTGAAAGTGCCCTAGTTCTGAGTGGCAGAGTGCAACGTCTAAAAATATATTGATAGTGGCCAACTTCCGAGTGGCTGAGTGCTACGTTTAAACTGATGTTGATAGTGGCTTACTTCTGAGTGGCAGAGTGCAACATCATAATCGACAATGATAGTGGATTACCTCCAGAGGTAGAGTGCAATGTCGTATAAAATTAAGAGCAGCTTACTCATGGGGCAGAGCTCGACAAAATCTTCTAAACCCTTCGGATTAAATGAAAGGATATGCCCTACAACCTCCAGGTCCCAAAGGGATACATCCTAAAACCTATAGGTTCTAAGACAAAAGTCCATACAACCTCCGGATTCTAGGACGAATGTCCATAAAACCTATGTGTTCATGGATAAAATTCCTTGCAGCCTCCGGGTTCCAGGGAGACATGTTCTTAGGCCCCCTAATCTAGGAGAACCTATCCCAAAATTCCAGGGTTTAAAGATGAAATATGCTTTAAACTTTACGACACCTCTGAGTAGCAGGATATAAGGTCATCTAAGCATTGATAGTGGCCTACCTACAGGGGCAGATTGCAATGTGATACACAATTGAGACTTGCCAAGAATTAATGGCAGAGATCAGCAAAAATTCCCACCTTATTCATCCAGCAGGGACATTATTGTTCAAGGCCAAGTGTAGCTATGACATATCCAGGCCAACAACAAGATAGAAAGTCTCAAACATAAAAAAAAATTAGAAGAAAGAAGTAGAGGCTGGCAAGATCAACTAGCAAAAGGGAGCAGCAGTGTCATAAGCATAAGTATCGTCCTCTATGAGAATGGAGTCTCACAAACTCATTTAGATGGCATGCGATTAAGTAGTCTATTTGTCCAACATCTACTTGATTCTACAAGATTGGTTTTCTGGATGTCCACTTTTGTGTGATCCTTCAATGAGCAATGGCAGTGGATCCATCAACAATCACGTTACTCTCATCAAGAAAGAAGGCACCACATGCTTTCAGAACACATATCTCTCCTGCTAAGAATCTCCCTCTCCTAATCCATGATTAGGACGCCAATGTCCAGGCCACTATAATCCAAAATAGCATGAAACAGGCGAACTTCTATCATTTGCACGATTGAAATTGGATCAAAATGATCATCGATCACTCAAACCAAATACATGCCCACTAAAGCATGTTTTGAGTCTATCTACATTGGTCCAGGCCACGACATCAAGCCCATTGGGCATACCGACAAGTATAATACTTGATCCAGGTCATCTTTCTATAACAAACCAAGGATTATCGTTCATTTTACAAGCTATTGATCTCCCATCAGCCTATGAACCTTTTTAGACCATGTTTCCTTGAACTGAAGCAGTACCACCAAGTATGTTTGAGGGCTTAGGCTTTAACATCATGTTTCATAAGTGAGCTATCGTCCAATTCTCAATTCGACAAGGAACTTGTGGTCATAATGCAACTCATGAAGATCTCATAAGAAAATCATGTTATTTCCCGTCTTCAAACATGAAACTGGCAAAAATAATGGGCAAACTGTTGGGAAAAATAATCTAGGAGCAAGAACCTTAGGGTTAGAGTAGGAAGCTGATCTATTGGTCCGGGCTTCCAGCCTCCAGGTTCTGGCTTCCATGTCAATTGATTTCTCCTGCCTAAGGATAAACGTAAATCTTCTTAAAGCCAAGGTAACCAACTTAGACAAGAACGAATATTGTTAAATCTGAGAGAAAGAGGAAGTATTCTAATATATATGGTCATTCTTAAGAAATTTGTAAATATTTTATTATCTAAGGATATAATGAATATTTCTAAATTCTAAGAGAGGGGCACGACTTCTATTATATATATGGGGTTACATGTCCATCTACAGCATATTCCATAGCCGCCAAGGCAGAAATTGATCTGGAAGATCATCTCCATCAACATGCCTGTGACAGGTTGCAATCTGTGATTGCTCTCAACTAGACCAAGATATATGCTCACTCCAGCATGTTTACAACTCTAGCAACTTTCCCATGCCACGATCTCATGCCCATCAGCAGGAACGCTTCATGCTCACTGAAGCATATGGACACACCATGTGCCCTCTATACCAGAGTACTCCTATCAACTACGGAGCCACGTGCTCACAAGGCCATGTGCGAAGAAGGTTATGCGCCACTTAGGCTATGTGGCTACCTAGGATATGTGCCACCAAATATATGAACTACAAATTTCTTAATCCCTCATTGAAGGGTACGTAGGAAATCCCCCCCCCCTCCCACTGAAGGATGCAGCTATAATTTCAAACACCTTCCATAGTGACACAGATCAGGGCCCATAAGACACCTTTGGAAGCTGGAATCATCAACCTTGGCAGGAAGACCATGTGGTCTTCATTACAGAAAGTCAATTCCTACCTTACGATCCATCTATCCTGCTGATATCAATATATTAACAAAATTTATTGGACCATACTCCAATGGCAGCAATCTAAAGGCATATCTCTCGGTTTATCAATAACTAAAGCAGGGGAAATCACCACGACGTCTTGTCTCCTTCTTCCTATCATTTCCTAGGGCTGAGAACGAATCACTTGTATACAAAAAACACCCTGAAAATGCTCAATCAACTATTAAAAAGCTACACTCACCTTGACTTCTTCTCCAAGACAGACGTTGAATACTGCATAAGCTAGGGTGAAATGATCGTCGCTTGGAACATTTGATTCCAAATTGCGACTGCGGCTTTCTAGTCTCCGTAACAAGCAATAAAAATAAGACTTTGAAAGCACACCGCATCAACATTACCCACATTCAAACACTTCTCAAATAATACGTGACATCTCCTGCAACACTTCGATTGATGGTCTGCTTCCCATCCCTAAGAAATAGGCCTCGACACCATGAGGCATCTTTAGCAAGTATTATTAAGATTTATGTAATTTTCTCATCTGGAAGATCCGGCCTTCCTAGTTTTAGTATATAAATTTTTGCTAAGACACAATGCAACAATAAGCAAGCAACATCGTGCCATTTAAATGGAGAATACAAAGTATGTTGTATAATAGCTATATTTTCAGTATAATGGCTATAATTCCCTTTAAAAGGTACATAACGGCTATGTTTTTGTGACTTATGGGTATCTTATAGAACAAAGATCATAACGTCTATATTCCGTTACTATGAGGTACATAACGGTTATATTTTCGTCACTAACATCATTTGTCAATTATAGAATAAAGATTCTCTCTTTTTTATACATGGAAAATATAACATCAAACATATGATCGAAAAACAACATCAATTCATATATGAATACTGAAGATAACATCAAACATAACATCAAACATAACATCCAAATACAATACAAGTTCATACATGGAATTAAAAAACATCAAGCAAAACATCGAAACACATCACCGATCATGCTTAACTAATTCCTTAATCTATGTGATATCTTCACGCATTTGCGCAAGCTCATATTGCATCTTCATTCGGGTATTTACCTCCTCACGAGTTTCTTTCTTTAACTCATTCAACTCTTATTAAAGACCTTGAAGACAGCATATTCGAATATGCAACCCATCATCCTGAAGAATAGAACATAGATGTGTTAATTTCCTTTTAATTTATAGATGAAACTTTGTTATCCTTGATTCTCACCTTACAAACTTTACATACATAGTAACTCCTCTTTTCTCATTGGTTTCCATTGTGATTGGGACACCAGCAAGCACAGTTTTTGGTATGAAATAGTGAGCATCCTCAACTGCAAAGAGCCAATCACATTCCCTTTTGTGTTGCTTCATATCAGCATAGTAATGATCCATCATTCGCAAGAGATAAGGATCTCTAAAGATTAGGTCAAGGATTGAAAAAGGTGGCCTTATCTGTTTAATCTAAATATTTCTACGTGAGACAAGGTAAAAAGTAATATCCTTCATGTTAAATAGGGGAACCCAGCCGATGAATCTTATGCATAAAGACTATGTATTCAGTATAATGGCTATATTGCCTGTAAATTACTCCTAACGACTATATTCCATTAAATTACTTCTAAACGCTATATTTCCTTTAGCTTATCCCTAAATGGTGTACATGTTTTGGGTGTACAGGTTAAATGGTGTACATATTTAGTGGTGTACATGTTGAGTGGTGTACATGTTGAGTGATGTACATGTTTAGTGGTGTACAGATTGAGTGGTGTATAGGTTTAGTAATCTAAAGGTTTGTGGTCTACAGGTGTAGGGGTTTTCAGGTGTAATGGCGTTCTGATAAGTGGTATTTAGATGTACAAGTTAGGGTGGTGAACATGTTTAAACAGTGTACATGTTAACTCGTGTTCAAGTTAACAAAATACCGTCGAGCATAACACATAGATTTTTGAAATACTACAACTCCATGTTTAACATAGCAAAACATTAACATAATATTACATAGTACTAGTCCATGTTAAACATTGAAGAACATTAACATATTATAAAATTATGGCAAAATACCGCCGATTGCATTTCCAGAAAATACCTCCTTCATCATTCCATAACCCATCATGGAAGAGGTTCTTAACATGACTTTTTGTTATGCCCTGAAGTGGAACACCGACTACATTTGTTAGGTTTCATTTTCTTCGTACCTACCTATTAATTGAAGATCATTTGTAGTTGTGAACGCATATTGCCAATCAAGCAAGAGATTAAGGAGTGTTTGAGTTTATCGGAATATCTCCAATGGAAAGTTTACGTTTTTTCGATGGACGTTCTGACGGTATTTTGGTCTTTTGTGAAAGAACCTCAATCTTAGCCACCCCAGTCGGTACAAAGATATCCTTGGTATCTGGAACCGGAAGTGTAACTCCTTTTGTGGTCTTATTCCATGTCGCTTTAGAATAGTAGTTAGAAACATATTTGGAGTGCTGAAAATCTTTAAATATTGCTGCAGCAATTCCATGGTGGCATGGTATTTCAATTTTGAAGAATTCAAGACATGAGCAAGTTCTTTTTTTTACCTCAAAGTCCCAAGCAGACATAGGCATCATAGCAAAACCTATGGACTCTATGAGATCTTTATTCAACCGTACGTCAACCTCATAGGGGATTTCACCAATCAGTTTAGATATCACACGATGTTTACTCACAAACCAACGACTAATCATCCTCTCGTAATTTCAAACAACACGATTATTGGGGAGTCACGTGCAGGCATGAGTGCTTGGTTTAATGATTCTGCTATATTTGAAGACATCAAATTGTATCTCTCACCCTCGAAATGTGACCTTGTACAATGTCTAACATCAATCCCTTCCAAATAATCACAACAATGACTATCAGTCACTATGATTTCTTCATAAATTTTCTTAAAGTAGGATACCTAGAATACCTTAGCTGCCCTACCTACCAAATCCTTTTGATTATTTTTCTTGTACTTGGCTTCCACATTTCTCTGCAGGTGTACGAGGCAACAACCATGGTGTGCAAGCGGATACCACTACTCCATAGCTATATATATATATATATATATAGCTCTGTCAGACACAGTTGTTAAATCAGAACCATATGCTATGATGTTTGAGGATTTCTCCAGAACCCAGATCTACAACTCATTACTTTCATTTTCTACAGCTCCAAACGCAATCGGCACTATCTGGATATTCGCATCTTGTCCACTCGCAGTTAGTATACACCCTTTGTACTAACATGTGTGTACCATCCACCACTATGACCTTCTGGAGATGCTTCGACCGTCAATGCATGCGTTCAACGCCATGAATACAAACTTAAACCTTGTCTTTCCCTTATCATCTTTTTCCGTTTTGATCTTAGTTTTGGTGGTCCAAGGATTTGCATATTTGAGTACATGGGAGTATTTTGGTAGCAGCTTGTAGGAGTTCTCCTTAGTTTCTTGAGAATAAGAAATTGCTAATTCTTTCACTTTCCAATATTAGAATGTAAACAAAAACTTAGTATGGACGGTCTCTGGTAATTCAACTGCATGTGGTCACTTGTACTCTTTCATACTTTGATCTCATAAGGGCAGCAATAAATCAAGACGTTTCATGTTTCTTATATTGTGCTCTCACTTTTAAACTGTATATATGATTTAAAGTTGCTTAGCCATTACATAAAACTTGCACTTCCTATCATATCATTTCGCAGTTATGTAGTCATTCGCATGCTTGATGAACATGAACCTGAAAGCCTTCTTTATGGAAAATAACACCAAATTTATCTTAAATGTTTGTTTGCAGTTGAATAGCCTACCAAGGTATATATCAGAATCTTCTAAACTAAAGTCAATATCTTCCACAGTGTAGCCATTGACTGGGACGTCATGAAATGCATGTTCAATATCCTTATACCCAAATAGGGCCACACTTCTAACGACTTTCATGAAGGATTCATCAACACATGAAGCAGACAGAGGGACCGGATCAGCAAAATCATTGTCATCTCTCTCCCTGGAAGTCCATGTGAAGCTTTCAAAGTGTGTGGACAACAAGAAGTAGAGTGAGGGACTGGATCAACAAATTCATCGTCATCATTAACTTCCCAGTGATGCTTGTTGGATTCTTTTGAAGGAGTCACGAGAAACAAGGCTTTGGAATTGCTCTAGATTTTGAATACTCTTGAGAAACTGGTTGTGAAGCATTCGACGTGTCAGAAAAATCAGAACTTGATTGAGATCTTGTATCATAAGTGTCTTCGTGTCTAGCTCCAAACAACTTCTGGAGGTTTCTAAGTAATCGCTTGCATCATCTACGTAATCTTCATATGGGAAATTTATTTCCCACTATCACTAAAAACTATGCTTTCACTACGATGCTTGTTTGAGGCTGATCGAGGGCCTCTGCTTGAAGAAGGTTCCTCACACCCTCCTCCTGAAGTTTCATAACTGATAGGGCCTGATATTTACCACTATTATGCCATGATATCATCCCTATTTAGAGTCTATTATATATGATTGGAGTATGTTTTAGATTATTTTCAGGTTCAGGTACGTTCTGGAGAACTTTGGTGATTATGGAGCTTTTAGAGATGTAGAACTGCGCAGATGCGTCAGATGTTTAGCTATGGATGGAGACCTTCCCAAGGTTAGATTGAGCTGATATTTTGATAGAAAATAGAGCTTTGAGTTAACTTTCCATTTCCATTGGTTTGAGCTCCATAATACTGTTATATCTAAAGTTATGCCTGATTTACTAAAGCATGGTCCGTCTGCCTCGCAAGAGGAAGATGTCGAGGGGATGAATGAGTGTCGATCGATGGCACAGCCTTACCATCAATCAAAGGTGATCCCATAAGACAGCCCCAACTTTTTTATGGCCGTCTTAAGCCCATAAGCCATCAAAAATTACAAAAATACTCATGGACGACCTAAAACCCTATTTATATGTTTCTATGCCATTGTTTAGGCATCAAGCTTTATTCTATCTATTGTTCTAGGGTTAGGAGAGAAGGGAAGAACTCCTTCAGATTCCTCCTGGAACTCCTTTGGTTCTTTATTTGATTTATATTATATATCTATTCTATTCATCTATGATTTCTGTGACAAAGATCATGTCTGAGTAAATCTCTTGTTAGGTTTAAAGTTTATTAATGGTATTAATGGATTAGCCAAACAATAGAATTACTAGGGTGATTATTAGATCTATCAATAGAATTGTTTTTATTGCTTGTGTTCTAGAGTAGCTAACTAGAACCATGATCATAGGATAGTTAGGCGCAAGCGAGAGCATGGTCTACTACCAGAATTAATCATGTTGAGCTAGGTTGCTAGAAACAAACGAGAACAAGAGCTGGTCATCTTTTATTAGACTCGCAGCGAGAGCTAGTCATATTTTACATTAGATATCGAGTTCTATGATTAAAACCCTTAGCTTCTATCCTCTATAATCCACTTGCCTAAAACCCTATATTTAGCTATTTATTATTATTGTTCACAACAACCAATCAATCAACTTGCTACTTTATTCAATGCTTATTAATTTGTTTGCCTAGCTTAATCTGAACTTCACCGTCGATCGATACAAACATCATGACATCGATCGACAACCACTCTTCGTCGTCGATCGATACTACTTGTAAGAAGATAGAGAAGGTAGAAGTACTCATACAGAGAGTTGACAAGAATGGCATCTTATGAGACGAAAGAGGTCGTGCGCACATCAGTGCAGGGAAATTGATTCATGAACAGGAGACTACAATCCCTGATGCTACTGCTGTTACTGTGAATTCTCGGATTGAACGACAAAAGGCACTTGGAGACTACAACAGGCCTGAGGATTTCTACGCCAAAAGGTTTGCGATGCGTTGTTCTACACCACAGAGGAATGTCTTTGAGCTGAATCCTGCATTTATCTCTCTCTTGTGGGTCAGCATCCTTTTCATGGTCTTCCTCATTAGTGTCCCAATACCCACCTTGAATCATTCGAGGATTTAGCGTCGACCATTAACTGCAATGGAGTCTCTGAAGATTACTACTTCTGTAAATTATTCCCATACTCTCTTGCTGGGGAAGCAGCATGTTGGTTCAAGAGGTTGCCACCATGATCTCACTACCTGGAATGACATCACGAACGCCTTCCTCACCGACTTTCTCTATGATACAGAAGCAAATATGAAGATTGATATGGAAGCTATGCTAAGATTTATGGTAGAGGAAGAAGAAGAAGAAGATGGATATAGAGAGCTGAGCTGAGCAGAAGAAGTTGTTATCAGCAATCCGACCACAACATCGATCGATGCTAACACCTCACCATCGATCGACATTGTTCACCCGGCATCGATCGACACTGTCCTTCCGGCATCGAACGACATTGTTCACCCCGACAATGTTCATCCCGACACTATCCTTCCGAGAGAATGTTCCCAGGGCATTGAAGACTCGACACTAGAGAGCACTGATGTATGAAGTTGTTATCATGCTTCGGATGTAGAAAGAAAAATTACCATCATAGATCTCTGGGAGCCAAAGGATAAAGAACACTTTGGGGATTTGGATTCGAGTAGAAAAGCCATTGTAGAGCTAGAAGAATGGCGTGAAGATATGCATCAGAAATTGGAGCAGAAGCTTGATGACAATCGGCACACTTCGAGAATAGATCTGGAAAGTTCACCAAAAACTAGCATCAATCTGCAACCACCCGACTGCATCGATCGACACTACACAGTTGATATTGATCGACACTTATTATTTGACAAACCAGTTACACAGTTGAGCTGGAACCAGTTGAGGAGAGAATGCACAAGTCTAAGACCTCACTCCTTTATGTCCATGAACATCTACGACCACCTATCTGCACAGAAGAAGTGATGGTTTTCACAAAAGAGCGAAGATGGTACATAACCCTGTGAAGTTGTTGTTCCCAGTGCTGTTTTTGACGTTGAAACTCCTATTCCACAAGATGGAAGTGTGCATATGGATCTCTACGTTGAGATATTATATGATCTTCAGCATACAATTATTTCTCAAAGAATATTGAAGTATAAAGGTGATGCTGACCAAGGACCATCGGTCGCAGCATCGATCGACACCATCACTGGTGAAGCGATCGACGCGGCCATTGAAACATTGATTGACATCAACACTAGAGAATCGATCAACACTGATCACGGATCAGAGCAGAATGATTTCGAAGTGTTTCATAATCTTTTCGATGGAGGCACCACGAGATCAGACAAGTCTGGGGGAAAGAAGAAGAGGAATTGGAAGAAGAGAAAAATGATCAAGGAAGGTCCTAAGTTATCATTAATTCCCCACTTCTCAGATGGTGTCAGGAAGTACAGAGTGCGCAGCAGATTCTTCTCGCAGCCGTTTGCAATGTTTCGAGCACTCCTTATTGCTGAGATGATAGACAAACGAGAAGAGTCAATAGAGGCTTTCAAAAAATGTGTGATGAAGCTGAAGATATAAGACAATGGGAATTGTTTTGTAGCAAGTTCCCAATCTCATCCAGACTGAATCAGAATTCCAAAACGCCAGCTTAAGACTATAACCAAGCGCCGAGTGGGAGGCAACCCACTTTTTAGTAAGTTTTTATTTAGGTTTTACTTATACTACTATTTATTTTGAATTTCATTTTATTTTTACAGACTATTTGAGTCCCCCATCGATCGACACCATAGAGGCACCATCAGTTGACAATGGATCGCGACCATCGATCGACCACACATGCCTACCATCGATCGACGCCCTCTTAAAGAGAGAGAGGTATCGAGTTTTATATTTACGCATACTTATGATTTAATTTTTCTTAACCAATCTGGGGGGGATTACACTAGGGACAGAGTAATTTAAGTATGGGGGAGGTTCGCTAATATTATTTATATATTTTTGAGTTTTATTTATATATATATATAAGTTTTCAAAAAAAAAATTATTGAGTTTAGAAGAGGACTATGATCAAGATTTATTATTGACTAACCATGCTATAAGTACAATTCTTAGAAGGTTGTTTGCAGATATTACTAGAGATACCAAAGTGGATCATCCTGCCACTATATCACACTTGCTTAGAAAGTTTAGAGGAACCGAAGCTAATTTCCAACACTAATCCTGACTTTATTTTCTTGCTTTGAGATTTGGTATACATTGGATCGGATTCCTTCTGCAAGTCTGGAAACTAAAAGTATGTGTGCTTCTGATTCCCCTCTCTCTCCCCTTCAGATAAAAAGAGGAATCGAACAGGATTTGGTGGCTACAACCATTAAAGCTTGATTCATATGATCCTAGAAAAAGATAAAGGTCAAAAAGAAGTGAACAAGATCTGGTGGCAAAAAACATTAGGGCTTGAATCATGGAAGCCTATCCAAATATCTCAGTCAGCTAAAAAAAAATGGTACCCTCAAAAGAAGAGAGGCATTGACTGAGAAAAGTGAGAAGAGAGAGAGGAAAGGAATCAGAGAAGACTACATGTGTGTTCAGATACTTGCAGGGGTAAGAGTCCATATATCCTTTGATCGATACTCGCAAGGTAAAGCCTGCACTTTTATTTTATGCAAAGAAATGAAATCAGTAGAGGGGCGAGTCAGACTAGTATTTGATAAGTTGTTGGTAGAATGGATTTGGTTGCTATACTAGGATAGGGTATATAAAGTTTCTATGTGATTGAATTGATAGGATGTGGTTACAACAAACTAGGGTGACAGTTATACTTAGACATTATGTGAGTCTTCGCTTTTTAAAACCTCTTTCACAGGCTTGTTTGCTTGAGGACAAGCAAAAGGTTAAGTATGGGGGAGTTGATAGGGCCTGATATTTACCACTATTGTGTCATGCTATCAGCCCTATTTAGACTCTATTATATGTTTTGGAGTATGTTTTAGAGTATTTTCACGTTCAGGTACGTTCTGAAAAACTTTGGTGATTCTAGAGCTTTTAGAATGCAGAACTGTGTAGATGCGTCAGATGTTTAACTATGGATGGAGACCTTCCCACGTTGAGATTGAGCTGATATTTTGATAGAATATAGAGATTTTAGTTACCTTTCCAATTCCACCGGTTTGAGCTCCATCGGACGGTTAGATCTAAAGTTATGCTTGATTTACTGAAGAGTGGTCTGTCTGCCTCGCGAGAGGAAGCTGTCGAGGGGATGAATAAGTGTCGGTCGACAGCACAGCCTTGCCATCGATCGATGGTGATCCCAGAAGATAGGCCCGGCTTGTTTTATGGCCGTCTTAAGCCCATAAGCCATCACAAATTACAAAAATACCCATTGACGACCTAAAACCCTATTTATATGTTTATATACCATTGTTTATGCATCAAGCTTTATTCTATCTATTGTTCTAGGGTTAGGAGAGAATGGAAGAACTCCTTCAGAGTCCTCCTGGAACTCCTTTGTTTCTCTATGTGATTTCTATTCTATATCAATTCTATCCATCTACGATTATTGTGACAAAGATCATGTCTGAGTAAACCTCTTGTTAGGTTTAGGGTTTATTAATGGTATTGATAGATTAGCCAAACAATAGAATTGCTAGAGTAATGATTAGATCTATCAATAGAATTGTCTTTATTGCTTGTGTTATAGAGTAGCTAACTAAAACCCTGATCATAGGTTAGTTAGGCGCAAGCGAGAGCATGGTCTACTATCAGAATTAATCATGTTGAGCTAGGTTGCTAGAAACAAACGAGAGTTGATTTAGTTAATCTAGTAAACATATCGATTAGGTCTTAATGCTTGACTCGAGAGACCATCAATCGACGCAAGATAATTGCCATCGATCGATGGTCATTCCGTGTCAACAAGCAAGAGCTTAGACATCGGACTTAGTCAATAGATTAGACTCGCAGCGAGAGCTGGTCATCTTTTACATTAGATATCGAGTTTTGTGATTAAAACCTTTAGCTTCTATCCTCTATAATCCACTTGCCTGAAATCCTAGATCTAGCTATTTATTATTATTGTTCACAACAACCAATCAATCAACTTGCTACTTTATTCACTGCTTATTAATTTATTTGCCTAGCTAAATCTGAACATCTATAGCCTATTGTGTGCTCACACTCCTTGTGGATTCGATCCCTAAGTAGCTTATAGAGTTAATTTGAGAATGCATAATAAAATCTACATCAATAACCAACCTGATTACGTACACCTACACTTTTATTAGCCGTTCGTCCACCAATTTTTCCCATAGATGGAACTCCATTCTCATCCTTGTAATCGTCCCATTTTGAGTCCTTTAACACTAACTCCTTCAAGTATTTGTAATCATAATCTTTCTCATACTTTTCATCTACTTTCTCATCCTCTTCATTTACTTCCTCGACCTCTGAATCTTATTTACTGTCCACTATATTGTCAACTTCATTGATGGTCCCATCCACTTCACACAACTCCAAAGACTTCTTAGCATAAACAACTTCTATTTGATCAACATGCCTCATAATAATATCATCGTCAAGCTGTTCGGGGACAACATCATTAACTTCATTACCAGTAACCACGTCCATAACACCTACTACATCTCTGAATGTTATTCTATCTCGCATATCACTGATGCCACCTACGGCTGTAATGTGTCGGTTCGGTCTCAGGAATATCATTTTTCCATCTAAAACTTCCCTAAATGTGACAAACACGTTAACTGACTTGTCTATCTTCTGAACCGATCTAAATATTTTATAGTCCTTGTTGTTGGAAATTTGAAAGGCGTATATCCTTCACCTGTCACATCAGATACACCATCATCAAGCCAATATGAAATTTCTATGGAAACAGAGATTTCATAAGATCATAATCCTCAATAATTCTTTCTTTTAAGCATATCTATCCATCTACGATTATTGTGACAAAGATCATGTCTGAGTAAACCTCTTGTTAGGTTTAGGGTTTATTAATGGTATTGATAGATTAGCCAAACAATAGAATTGCTAGAGTAATGATTAGATCTATCAATAGAATTGTCTTTATTGCTTGTGTTATAGAGTAGCTAACTAAAACCCTGATCATAGGTTAGTTAGGCGCAAGCGAGAGCATGGTCTACTATCAGAATTAATCATGTTGAGCTAGGTTGCTAGAAACAAACGAGAGTTGATTTAGTTAATCTAGTAAACATATCGATTAGGTCTTAATGCTTGACTCGAGAGACCATCAATCGACGCAAGATCATTGCCATCGATCGATGGTCATTCCGTGTCAACAAGCAAGAGCTTAGACATCGGACTTAGTCAATAGATTAGACTCGCAGCGAGAGCTGGTCATCTTTTACATTAGATATCGAGTTTTGTGATTAAAACCTTTAGCTTCTATCCTCTATAATCCACTTGCCTGAAATCCTAGATCTAGCTATTTATTATTATTGTTCACAACAACCAATCAATCAACTTGCTACTTTATTCACTGCTTATTAATTTATTTGCCTAGCTAAATCTGAACATCTATAGCCTATTGTGTGCTCACACTCCTTGTGGATTCGATCCCTAAGTAGCTTATAGAGTTAATTTGAGAATGCATAATAAAATCTACATCAATAACCAACCTGATTACGTACACCTACACTTTTATTAGCCGTTCGTCCACCAATTTTTCCCATAGATGGAACTCCATTCTCATCCTTGTAATCGTCCCATTTTGAGTCCTTTAACACTAACTCCTTCAAGTATTTGTAATCATAATCTTTCTCATACTTTTCATCTACTTTCTCATCCTCTTCATTTACTTCCTCGACCTCTGAATCTTATTTACTGTCCACTATATTGTCAACTTCATTGATGGTCCCATCCACTTCACACAACTCCAAAGACTTCTTAGCATAAACAACTTCTATTTGATCAACATGCCTCATAATGATATCATCGTCAAGCTGTTCGGGGACAACATCATTAACTTCATTACCAGTAACCACGTCCATAACACCTACTACATCTCTGAATGTTATTCTATCTCGCATATCACTGATGCCACCTACGGCTGTAATGTGTCGGTTCGGTCTCAGGAATATCATTTTTCCATCTAAAACTTCCCTAAATGTGACAAACACGTTAACTGACTTGTCTATCTTCTGAACCGATCTAAATATTTTATAGTCCTTGTTGTTGGAAATTTGAAAGGCGTATATCCTTCACCTGTCACATCAGATACACCATCATCAAGCCAATATGAAATTTCTATGGAAACAGAGATTTCATAAGATCATAATCCTCAATAATTCTTTCTTTTAAGCATATCATTAGCGGTTATAAGCTTCACACTGTGTGCTCTCCCCCCCCCCCCCCCCCCCCCCCCATTATGCCGTTGCCAATTGTAAATCTCATTCACCATTGTAATACATTATTCACCTTCATGCCATCACGACGATGTACAAATCATTAACGCCTACAACATGCACCAAAGTTGATTATTAAACAAAATAGGCACAATACGCAATAAATGAACATTCTTTAAAGAAATATAGGTGAAACAAATCACAATATGTAAAAAATGCACTTCACCATAACAACATTGTAATAAATGATGTGGTGTATAAATTGACAGCCATTGTAATAAATAATGTGGTGTACAGACTAAAATCCTTTACCTTCACTGAAACTAGAGCCACTGTATGCCTTCCCCTTACCGTTCTCATTCAGATATAAGCAACTCATTCTTTCACAATTGTTCAATTGAAGCCAAGGTTCGCAAATTTGCGAACCCAAACCCAAATTGCTCATTCTCCAAAGAGTGGGGTTCCTTTAATCCGAAATTACCCAAATTTAATAATAAAAAAATAATACACTCATCCTTTCTAAATCGATCACCCAGTTTCTTCCATCCGGCCACCTTGGAACTGCCTTTTCCTAGGTAAAAACATACAAGTTTATATGATAACAAAGGCCCACAATAAACATCTTCTTTTGGAAGCCCGGAAGATAACTAGCTCACACTTTAGGCCGCGTGTTAGTCACGCACCTTATTTGCACATGGGTCACATATGTCAACCCAAGATTGGTTGGGCAAAACACAACTTTGGCCCCATGAAATTACACTTTCAAGTTTCCAAGTTAAGTGGGGGAAAAAACTAAAATGGGTACATAAATATTCTCTATCATAAGAGGTTGTCCAATTTTCCATTTAAGACTTAAAGTATCCTATTTTTCCTATTAAAACTTAAAAGTGCCCAATTTGCTAAATCACCCTTTAGTTTATTGGGTTTTAAATGAGTAGTTTTGTTAAGACCCATTTACTAAATGGAGTTTTAGTTAAAATTAGCGGGTCCTTGTTAATCCATTTAACATAATAAGTAATTAATTATTATTTTTCAAAAACAAAATTTTAGGCTTTGGTGAAAATGACGATTTTACAATTTCGGCGGAAAACATGATTTTTTCGTTTTGGAGAAAAACTTAGTTTAGCGAAAAAAATCTAGTTTTACGGTTTTGGCGAGAAAATCCAAATTTTCGGTTTTGGCAGGACAACTCAATTTTGTGTTTTGGTGGGAAAACCAGATTTGGCGGGAAAACGTGATTTTACGGTTTTTGGCAGAAAAATTTGATTGTGCGGTTTTGTATCATCATCATTCTCTGCATCTATTCATTATGTTGATTTTATAGCTGTATTCTATGTACATAGTAACGGCACTAGGTCCAATTTCATCATCATTTTGCTGCAACTCTTTGTGGTTAATACTAAATGAACTTTTGACGGTTGCTCTAGGTATTCCAATATAGTCATGGCCTCCACAAAGAAAAGACATCTACAATTCTATTTATCAGTGGGTGTTATGTAAACATACATATCCATATCATCATAAATAATTAATTGTTCATCACATCCAACCACATGGGAATGTAGCTCAATTCTAGTTTAACTTTACTTTCATCCAACGCAAGCTTCTTATACATCGTATCTTTTATCACTGAAAAAGTTATATCCTCCCTTGATGTTTTCAATGTTACACTATACATGCAACCTTGGAATTCAAAATGTATGTTAATGTGTTTGTTCATTATATCCTGCAAAAACAATGGAACAAACTCAATAAATTGAATGCAGTTATCCACAATTATACTAGCTTCTCCTAGTTTTACTCAGTTGTCCATATTTATACCATTTGCTCTGAGTTAAAACCAGTTATACAACAATTATCAGTTTTACCTAGTTCTCCTTTCACAAGACCTCAAGTTGAATTGGTTTGGGTGTTAATTGACCTTGGTAAATCTACTGCATATTCACATTCAACCATGAGAAATCACTGAATTTCATTTTGTGCTAATTTGAATATACAAATCGTCTCAGGTACAATGCCGTTAAACATCAATGTGCATACCAAATTCATCAAATCCAACTGCAAAACCTAAACCATATTCTATCCAATACAACTTGAGGAGCAGAGAATAACTAGCCTTGATTTCGACCGGCCGCAAAAAAAGCCTCGAAGGCGGCACAGTAGTGACGCCTCTTGATGGCGGCGATGAAGTAGATAACAACGTCCAGCGGGAGAGAGGGGGATGATCGGTGTGATCAGTTATTTTTTCAGTTTTTGTTTAACTCAAACCCGACCCGAACAAGAGAGACCCAAACCGGACAAGATAGGCCCAAACCCAACCTAACCCGGTTTTCATTTTTTGAATGTTTAAAGATTTAATTTATTTAATAACTTGAAGACATTTTGGTCTTCTTATGATTTATTAAAGCCATGAGGAAGTATGTTAAGGTCAAAATCAGTACTAGCAAAATTAACTATTAAAATCACCTGAGAATCGTATCATTTACAAGAATGAACCAGAAATGTTGAGATAACAATTATGCATACGCCGTGCCTAATTAAACAAAAATAAGTAGAAGAAAATCCGCATATTTCTTCATGTAAATGAAACAAAGAGATTTCCACCCAAACAAGAATTATTCAGAAAAGTGTTCTTTCAAAGGGCTTTTCCAAGAAATAACCCGGTTTTACGAAACAATCTTCCACAAAATAAATTTTGGAAAGTTTCTACGAAAAAACTTTCGTAAAAAAAAAGCAGAACAACTTTTACGAAATAATCTTCCGTAAAACAAACTCCGAAAAGTTTATATGGAAAAACTTTCGTAAACTAACGAAACAATTTTGAAAGCATACAAAAAGATCAACAGAGAACGAAAGAGACGAGACAAGACAAAAAATGGCATCATCGCCAATCTCTCTCCTCGCCTCATCAGCCTCTCTCACCCCTCATTTCCCACTCTCTCTCTATCTCTCTCTCTCTCCTCATATCCCATCAGCCTTTCTGACTTGCTCATCGCCCAATCTCTCTCCTCCTCATCTCTCATAAGCCTCTCTCACTCCCTCATCGCCCTTTTTCTCTCCTTCCTCATCGCCCATGACCTCCCTCCATGGCCTCATTGCCCATACCTCATCGCTGGAACCTCTTTACATCTCCTCATCACCCTCACCTTATCGACTTATCTCATTGTCATGACCTCATCACTATGATGCCTCTCACTCTTCCTCATTGCCATGATTCATCTCACTCGTCCTCATCGCCCATTCCTCATCGTCATCGCTCATTACTCTATTCGTCTTGTTCTCGTATGAACTTTCATGACATAGGCAATTACTCTAGGAACTTAGATAGGTTTTACTACATGTGTTTTAGATTTCTGTTTAAATCTTTCATCCAAATGAAAGTCATGTACGATTTTGTCTTGGGACGCTAATACGCTAATTCGAAATAAATGTCTCTTGTTTTATTTTGTTTTTCGTATTATTTTATTCTCATTTTTCTCATCTTTTTGATTACTTGTCGTTGACTCTGTAGAAAATCCGAATCTCCGTAAAACCTTTGCTTTCTTCGTTACAAATTTTGACATTGTGAATTTTTGTTTTCACATCATAGAAGATTCAAGTGGCCAATAGAAGATTACTTACTCTTTGATAAATATGGGCAATGAAGATGATGATTCCCCAAATATATGAGAGAAGAGAGAGAGGAGAAAGATCCAAGCATTCTTACTGACAAGCCCAAAAATTATGTTTGATCAAAAAAAACCCAAGAATAGTACATATCACAATATCAGTTTGGAAATAATAGCTGATATCTCTTGATTTTAATGAATTTTAGATTCATATTTTAGGTTATTATGGTCATTATAGGTTGCATTTAGGTCGTTATATTACATTTGCATACATAAATGCATTTGATAGGGTTTGAAATGCACAATTGGAAGTTGAGGGCACAAATCAAAGGGTAATATGCACTTTCAAGACTTTGAAGCCAAACTGAAAAGAAGCAAAAGCCAGTGGACCATTCTGCAAATACACGGAGGGGAGATTGTAAAAACAAAAGTATTAGGTTTGATTCGCGAGGATGTTTCGGCATATGCTGAACGTTTGGGGCCGAAATGAAAGAAATGAGAAGCTTGAGGACCTGTCTTGCAAAAAGGCTGAAAATAGCCATTGGAGCTCGCAAGCTTCTCACGGCTGGAGACGTGACGGCGAGCTTGATTTCTACAATGGCACAGCCACAACGGTGGAGCTGATCACGGCGAGGATGTGACTTGGACAAGAGATCCCGTGGTGGGAGAAAGTGGCGGAGATGGAGGCTTGACGCCATGGAGG
Organism: Moricandia moricandioides; assembly: GCA_905132885.1. Classification (NCBI taxonomy): domain Eukaryota; kingdom Viridiplantae; phylum Streptophyta; class Magnoliopsida; order Brassicales; family Brassicaceae; genus Moricandia; species Moricandia moricandioides. Next base: position 306,522 of record CAJHQQ010000022.1, read on the forward strand.
GTGCTTGGTCGCGGTGAAGCTTCGCAGTGGTGAAGGCTAAATCCAGCGACAACGGAGAAGATAAAGACGAGGCTTAGCGATGAGCCAGTGGTGGTCGGAGCACGAGCTCGACTGTGGAGATGAGCCGGTGACGTCGCGGCGATGGATGAAAACGAGTAAAGCTTGAGACGATGAAGACGGATCTCACGATGAACCTTCACAGCGACCACGAAGAAGTATCGAAGCTTAAGTTCTTAAAGGTGCATAACGGCTTACGGTAGTGACGAATTCTAAAAGATCTGATAATGCTTTTGTATTCAACGTGATAATTTACAATAGGAACTCTCACAAGCCTTTTATACACCTAAGGCAATCCTAGCTTCCTAGATACATGTTTATCTCCAAAGTATATACAACAGAAATATTCCCGTAACTAGAATATTCTAATATATCTCAATACCCCTCCTCAAGTTGGAGCATGTAAGTTTCGAATGCCCAACTTGAAAAGAAAAGATTGAAAAACCTTCCCGCCGAGAGCTTTCGTAAAAATATCGGCCAACTGATTCACCGTAGACACGTGCTTTGTCTGCACAACTCCTCGTTGTATATCGTCTCGTATGAAATGACAATCTAACTCAACGTGTTTGGTACGCTCGTGAAACACTGGATTTGCAGCAATGTGTAAAGCTCAGCGACTATCACAAAACAGATTCATCGGCCCTCGATGATTAATGCCCATGGTGTGAAGAACACTCTTAATCCACTTCAACTCGCACAATGCCTCCACCATTGCTCGGTACTCTGCTTCAGCCGAGGAGCGAGAAACTACATCTTGTTTCCTTGAACGCCAAGAAATAGGTGAATCTCCCAATTGAACCAACCATCCACTAAGCGATCTTCTCGTTATCGGACACCCCGCCCAATCTGAGTCTGTCCAGGCTGTGAGTTGAAGATCACAATGAGCAAGATACCCTGTCCCGGTGACCCTTTCAAATATTTTACGACCCGGAAGGCAGCATCCCAATGCTCTTGAGTTGGTCGCTGCATAAACTGAGAAAGAGTATGAACCGCATAAGCAAAGTCGGGACGTGTTGCGGATAAGTATATTAACCTACCAACAAGGCGTCTGTACTTCTGCGGGTTTGCGATAAGCTGAGCTGTAGACTTAGCCAGCTGATGATTTTGCTCGATAGGAAACTCAACTGGACGACCTCCGAGGAATCCTACATCGGCTAGGATATTTAGTGCATACTTTCTTTGAGACAAAAATATCCCCTCCTGGCTGCGAGCTACTTCTATACCCAAGAAGTATTTTAGTTTTCCAAGATCTTTCATGTGGAAACACTCACTCAGATAAACTTTGAACTCATGTACCGCTTCATGTGAACTCCCCCTGAGAACTAGATCATCCACGTATATCAAGACATGAATCTCTTTCTTTGTAGTAATCAACGAAAACAAGGAATGATCGGCTCCGCACTGAACAAAACCGTAGTCAAGCAAGGCTTTTGCAAACTTTGCAAACCAACAACGTGGGGATTGCTTCAACCCATACAAAGACTTGCATAAACGACACACCATACCTTTTTCTGCCGCATGAAAGCCAGGTGGAAGCTTCATGAAAACCTCCTCATCTAAGTCTCCATGTAAAAAAGCATTATGAACGTCCATTTGGTGCAAATCCCACCCACGTCCACAAGCAATTTTCAAGAACATACGGACGTTGTCATTTTTACTACCGGGGCAAAGGTTTCAAATAATCAATACCCTCCACTTGTTTGTTCCCAAGTGCCACTAGACGTGCCTTGAACCTCTCAATAGTGCCGTATGCGTTGTACTTAATCTTGAACACCCATTTGCACCATATTGCATGTTTTCCAGGAGGAAGATGTTCTACAGTCCAGGTTGCGTTTTCTTCCAGAGCAACAATCTCAATACTAGCTGCATTTCTCCATCTTTCATCCTTCATTGCTTCAGCAAAAGACCTTGGTTCTACTCCACCAGTAATCGCAGCCAAGAAAGCCGTATGAGCAGCTGAGAATCAATCACAAGAGAGAAATTGTTCTATCCCATAAAGTGAATCAAATTCAAACTCATATTCACCTCCTGTATGATCTTCATGTCGCTGAACTGTGTTCAACACATAATCCTGCAAGCGAGTGGGAGGTTTCTTCTCGCGCAATCCTCTTCCCATCGCGACTGCAGGTATTTCATCTACAACTCGTCCCTCATCTACATGTTCTGTCTCGGGACTGTCCTCTGTTTCTGATGGAGTGACATCCACCACATCAATATTTGTTGTAACAATGTCTTTTTCTTTCTCTTTGGCTTCTTCATTTGTCTCTTCTCTGTCCGTAATAGGAGTCTCAACATGATCATTCTCAGTCTGGTGTTCCTCTTCCAACAAATGGAAAGCAACCTTCTCTGTTAAGTTTCCTCCATTATCATTATCGTGCAGTAAAACAGTATCACGGTCCAAGAGTTGGCTACCATCATAAGGGACGCCATTTGCCGAAGGAGATGAAGGTGATTCTGAAAAAGGAAACACTTCTTCAATAAACGTTACGTTTCGAGATACAAAGAGTTTGTGTGCATCCAGATCAAACAATGTCCATCCTTTCTTTGCGTATGGGTATCCCACGAAGACACACCGACGACTGCGACTGACAAACTTGTCACCATTCCTCTTCTGGTTGTGCGCATAAGCGAGACAACCAACAACTCTCAGTTCATCGTAATTTGGCGAAGAGACAAATATGACTTCATAAGGCGTTTTACCTTTGTGTATCTCGCATGGAGTTCTATTGATTAGATGAGCAGCAGCAAGCACACACTCTCCCCAGAACTCAACAGGGAACTTTCCTTGAAACATAAGAGCTCTTGCAATGTTGAGAATGTGTCGATGCTTTCTTTCTACTCTCCCATTTTGTTGAGGAGTCCCGACACAAGACGTTTGGTGAATAATACTGTTAGCTGAGAAGAAACTCTTCATGGATGTGAATTCTGTTCCATTGTCAGATCTGATTATTTTCACTTCTTTACTGAATTGTCGTGAGACTAGAGCCATGAAATTCTTCAGTTTTTGTTGCACTTGTGTTTTGTCTGCCAAAAGAAAAACCCAGACTCCTCTTGAGAAATCATATACCACTGTGAGAAAATAGTAAGACCCACACAGGCTTTGTGTTCTATAAGGTCCCCACAAATCCACATGAATAAGCTCAAAAATCTCGTTGATTTTATTGATACTCGAAGGAAATTCACTCCTACACTGTTTTGCGCGGAAACAAATATCACAAACTGAAAACTCAACACCACTATCATCAACTACTGGCAATTTCCTTATTCTTTTATGTGACGCATGCCCAAGACGCTTGTGCCAAAGTTCCAACGACTCCTTTGCATCTACTTTCTTCACTCTCATCACCGACTCCACTCCTTGAAGAAAATAGACGCCATCTCTTCTTCTACCCATTCCAATCGGAGTCATCAGCATGAGGTCCTGCAATAGGCAACATGTCTTTGAGAACAGAACAACACAATTGAGCTCATCTATCAGTTGCGAAACAGAGATCAGATTGCACTTCAACTCTTTCACATAAAGGACATTTTGAAGTGTCAGATTTTCAGTAAGAACAACGCTCCCTTCCTGGTCAGCCATGACCAGTTTTCCATTCGGCAAACCAACCAGACATGGTGTGACTGTATGTACGTTGATCATACAATCTACAGCTCCTGTCATATGATGAGATGCACCACTATCTACTATCCAATCATCTTTACAATTCTTACCTGTGAGCCGTGCTTCCTCTGGTTTCTCTCCAAGTAAACATACCAGTTTTTCCTACTGATCCTTTGTCAACCCAGTTACTGCGTGAGCCTCCGAAGGAGATGTTACATGAGAGACTGCGTTGACACTTGCTCCTCTTCCATATCCTCCTTTATTTCTTGGTGCAGAAGAAACGTTCCCTTGTTGAGAAGGTTTGCCTCCTCTTCCCTTTCCATACTTCTCGAGCCACCATTCTGGATACCCGTTTAATTGATAACACGTTCCAGCATCATGTCTGGCTTTGTTGCAATGAGTACAGAAGCTACCTCTGTTGCGAGGCTCTCCACGCAATTGTGTACCTCCTGTGTTGACTGCGAATGCCATTGCTTCTCCTCTTGTCTCTTTCACACGATCACGATCAGAGAATCTCATTTGTTCTTCCCTTGCGACCATAGAATAGGCGTGATCAACACTGGGAAGTGGATCGGTGTTGACGATGGATGTTCGTATGTTTCCATACAGCGAAACATCCAAACCGAGACAGAATTGATGCAGTTTTTCTTTTTCCCTTGCCATCTCCAGCTGACGCACAAAGTCACAGCTGCATCCTTGACACTTACATCCTCCACAGCTACACACCGGTTTGAACTCATAGTTCGATAGATCTTCCCAAATTACTTGCAACTTTCCGTAGTATGTCTCCAGTGACATATCTCTCTGCTTGCAGTTCATCAATTCTTCTTTCAATTGCTGAACTCTCACTTCGCTTCTTGCACAGAAACGTGCTTTGATACTTTCCCATAGATCCTTAGCAATCTCACGATAAGTGATGCTAGATCTAAGTCTTGGTTCAATAGTATTAAAGATCCAAGACGTCACCATTGCATTCGCTGTCATCCAGTCCTCTTCTTCTTCTGATCCTTCTTCTGGAGCCTTCACCGTACCATCAATGAAACCAAGCTCCTTCTTTGCTCGGAGTCCGGTTTTCACTTTTCTCACCCATTCATCATAGTTTCTTCCATTGAAGAAAACTCGTGTGATCACATTCTCTGGATCGTCCTTCGCGGACAAAGCGTACGGAGACGTCATGGTTATGCTCACCGCTCCCTCCATCTTGCTTTCGATTTCTTTTCCTTCAGGTTTTGTCATAGCCTAATGGCTCTGATACCATAAAAGATCTGATAATGCTTTTGTATTCAACGTGATAATTTACAATAGGAACTCTCACAAGCCTTTTATACATCTAAGGCAATCCTAGCTTCCTAGATACATGTTTATCTCCAAAGTATATACAACAGAAATATTCACGTAACTAGAATATTCTAATATATCTCAATAAATTCACACCGTTAGGAAAATACCGTGAGCCATAGCGACTTGACATAGCGGGGAAGACAAGCCGCTAGGAACCATGCGTGAGCTATAACGGTTTGACGTAGCGGGATAGCAAGATCGCTACGAGGAAGACAAGTCACGAAATCACTTTATTAACCGGTTTATTCCGGTTTGATTTTGGTTTATGGGATCAAACCAGTTTAAGTTTTACCTTCTTATAAATAGATTTAGACTTCCAAAACCCTAGGATATCTCATTTTCTCTCCAAGAACTTGTTCTGAAATTCTTAAAGCTTGAACCTTTTATCATTTAAAGAATTGTTTCATTTTGAATCCTTGATTCTTTTATAGTTTTAAGGTTTTTTTATGGAATTTATTGAGTAGTGAACTTGTGATTCATGGGTTAAGTAGATTAGGGTGATTAAGTGGATATTTAGGATGTCTCTTGCTTGATTAACATTGTTCTATGCTTACTAAGTGTTCTTAATGCTAGATTAGTCTTCATCACACTAAGCTAGAACTGTAGACATTTTATGCACCACAAGTGTTTGATAAAATGTCTGAACCAACTTAGTATTGCTCTAGCTTGAATAACCAAAGACATTTGATGTTAGGATTGCTAGATGGTTAGTAGACTTAATCATAATGCTTGTTTGTTAGTATTAAGCCAAAGACATTTGATGTTTAGTACTTGATTACAAAGGGATTTCTATCATGAAAGTGAATTAGTCTATTTTATGAGTTCTAGACCTATAGACTTGTTGGTTATTTTGTTTGAACATCCTAGATTGAACCTTGATCACCTTATATCGATTATCTTTGCCCATGGATCTATCCTTAATAATTGATTAAAAGATTAGTTCTTGCACTTATTTCTAGATTGGATTTGAGATCACCTTGTTTATATGTCTATGAGTTTAGCTTGTTAGAAATCATCCATCTTTTATTTACTTAGATTAAGAAAGTTTGTGTATTCTTAGTGTTATAGATCACTAGTTCCTTGTGGATTCGATCCTAAAGTGCTGCATCGATATATCATTCGATTGTGGTAGCGTGCACATTAGGTTAATTGGCCTGTGGTAAAACGCAATAATCAATTTGGCGCCATTGCCGGGAAACTAAGTAGATTTATCATTAGGATTTCAAACTTTCTTGAGATTAAGCTTTCTTTTCTTATGCTTTGTTTTGCTTTGTATAGTTATTAACCTTTTATTCTAGATTTTGTTCTTTGCAGTAATGGCTGCAAGCTACTTTGATTGGCCACAAGAAGAGGAAGACAGATTTGAAGATCACATGAAAGATGATGAGCCATATGTGGAGCCACCCTTTGATGAAAGTGTACTCACACCAGAACAGAGTGTTAAGGTAGATGAGCTTTGCAAAGAGAACCCAATGTTGACAAGGAGTGACATGGCAGTGATGCTATGGTTGAATCTTTTGCAACACCGGGCAACACTAGAAGGAAGAGAGCTCACATGTACTGAGATAAAGATTGCTCATCAGCTCAAAGAGGTATTTTATTGGGTTCCACCAACCCAACTAAAAGGTATAAGCGATTCTACTTTTGAACTTAATTATTTTGAGGATAGTTGCTTGCCATGTGTTGAAGATATTGCCTCTGATTTGAATTCTCATGTGCTCATCGACGAATGTCTTGATCTGATATGTGAAACTAGAAAACTAGATGACTTGAGAGTAGAAAAGATTGCTAGAGATCATCTTGAAGTTTGTTTTGACAAAAACTATCTTTGTGCTTCAATTGATCTCAAAACTGAATTGTTTATGCTTGATGAACCTAGACCTCTTCTTGAACTAGCTGATTTAGGGGATGAACTTGATGTGGATAAAATTTTGCTTGAGCTAGAAAACCCCCTTGTCAAAAACGATGATGAGAATAAGAACATTGTGTTTTATTTGATTAATGGAGATAGAGTTGACTATTTTGTTAAAACATAGTTTGAGCCTGTAGTTGACTTTGTGTGTTCACCAAATGCATTTGATTCTCATTACCATCTGAACCTCAAGGAGCGTTTCATAATTCATGCTACATCTATAATGAAGCTCTTTGATGAAAAATATGGCTATTTTCTATTGACAGTATTGTGCTTCTTTGCACACTTTGTTTTTTGTTCTTGTAGGAGAAGGATCAAAGGTGCATTGGCTCAACCTTTCGATTCTTATGATTAACAAGTACACCAAGTCAAGCTAGAGACTTAAAACAAGCGCGCTTGGGAGGCATTCCGATGTTTATCCTTTGTATATATTTCTCGTTATCTTTTATCTTGCTTTAGTGTGTTTGAATAAGTTTATGGACAAGTTTGGGGGAGTTCTAAATCTTTTCAAGAGGTCATGAGAAAATTGCCAAAGTCACAACAAGCCTTCCTCATTCCCATCTCTCATCAAGCTAACTCCAAGTAAATGCATCTCCACCTTTATAAATACTTAGTTCTTTCATCTTTTATTTATCCTTTGATCTCTCTTTCAAATTTACTCTCACATAAGGGACTGTGTGAAATAAGTTTGGGGGAGAGTCTACTATCTCACATTGTATTTTGTTTTATTTACTTATCATGAGTCTCATGCATTGCATTGTACATAATTATTCGCATAAAAAAACCCCCAAAAAATTTTTAAAAAAAAATTGAAAGCAACAAAAAGAAGCATCTAGTTGCATCCTTAGGATTGAGTCTAGAAGCATATAGATTGCATTCATTCTGCATAGGGAGCAAGGATGTTATTGCCTCTTAAAGAACACATGTCTAGAACTTAACATGACGCCCTAGTTAAACATAGCAAGTAGCTTACGCATATCTTGAAAGACTTGCAAGCTTCGAACCTTGAAAACTCTTCTCGAAACTGGTTGTTTGATGTGATTGACATTGCTCTTGAAACCAATTCCAAAATGAACTAGGGCTTAATGAACTTAATCTACCCTGCTTATGGACTCTTATATACTTGGTCATGGATCTCATGCACATTTGGGTTGATCTCTATCTATTATACCACTATCTGAAAACCTAAATGTCACCTCCCTACCCTTTAACCCTTATCATTCTTTGAGACCGTAACTGAATTTTCTTGAGTGAGGCCTTTTATTGATAGCTTGTCATGTGTAAAATCTTGAGAGTATTGGGAGCGAGATTGGTTTGTTTTCATCTTTTGAGCTAGTATTTAGGAATAAGAAGTGTGTTGCTGTTTATAAGCTTTACTTTTGGGTTTCAAGGTGTGAGATAAGTGAAAATAATGACCTGAAAGAAAAAATGAAAAGAAGATAGCCATTAGGGATCAAAGAAAAAGAAAATAAAAACTCTAGATACCTTAAGCAAAACCCCAAAGAAAAAAAAAAGAGAAGAGACAATAAAAGGTTGAAAAAAAAGAAAAAAAAAAGAGAGGCTATCCCTAGTTGGTTAAAGTAAAAGAAAGAGTGAGAGTTCATTTGGTGAGTGAGAAAAAGGAGAGTTTGAAAGTGTTTGGAAAGGGGTAGAATGATGAGAACAAACCATTGTATGCATGAATTGCTCCTTTTATTAGATAAATTTTTGCATAATGTTCAAGCTCATTTTCTTGACTGAAAGTCACCAAAGAATTTGAACCCTTCTTCTATCATAATTAAACCGTTTTCACTTACCAACCAAGTGATCAAGATCAAGTTTCCATTTGCATGGATTCGCTTTGTTAATCTGTCAATGAATGTGAGAGTTGGTATAAAGACTTGTTGGTTGATGAGCATTGCATCTAGTGTAGAGGCATGAGAGTCTTTTTTGGGCTTTGAGAAGATAGAGTATACTAAGAGAGCATGTTCATGCTATTTGCTATGTTTACCTAGGATGTGATGTTGAAGGCTAGGAAGTGTATCTTTTGGTTCTGAGCTCCCATCTTTAAACCCCTCTATCTTGCTTGTTTTTGAAAGTTCACTTGAGGACAAGTAAATGACAAGTTTGGGGGAGTTGATATCTTACATATTTGCATGGTTTTGGTCATCTCTTTTGATGCATTTTGAGCACATAGGATATCATTTAGGCATATTTAGGTTGCATTCCATTACATTTGTCTATATCAGGTGTTGGAGATGCTTATTGGTGAGTTTGGAGGCAATTGAGGCTAAGGAAGTGAAGTTTGCAGCAAAAGAGGGGTGTAGCGACCAGGCGTAGCGATCATGAGTGGTCACTACAGACCCACAGGAGAAATGCGGATGCCGTAGCGACCAGGGGTGGTCGTTACAGACCCACAGAAGAAATGCGGAACCCGTAGCGACCATCCCTAGCGACCAGGAGAGGTTGCTACAAATCCTGAGGAGCTGAAATATTCTAAGTGTCATAGCGACCAGGCGTAGCGACCTCAGCTGGTCGCTACAGACAAAAAGACCCAATTTTTTTATGGGTCAACCCGGGTTTATTGGGTTGATCCGACTCGTTTTTAGGACGCCTATATATAGTTTTAGACCCTAAAACCCTAAGGGGATCTCTTTTTCTCTCAAAAACTTGGTCTAAACTTGTAAAAGCTTGAACCTTTTGATCATTGGAAGGAAGTACTTCAGTTTTTATTGTCTTTTTCTTGATCATTGACATGATTTGCCTTGAATCTCATATGGGTTTAAGGTTTTTCATGGAAAATATTGAGTAGTGAACTTGTGATTCATGGGTTAAGTAGATTAGGGTGATTAAGTAGATCAGGGTGATTAAGTGGATATTTAGAATGTCTTTTGCTTGATTAACATTGTTCTATGCTTACTAAGTGTTCTTAATGCTAGATTAGACTTGATCACTCTCATCTAGATCTTAAGCTATTTTATACCTGAAAGGTGTTTGTTAAAATTCTTGAATGAACTTAGTATTGCTCTAGCTTGAATAACCAAAGACATTTGATGTTAGGATTGCTAGATGGTTAGTAGACTTAATCATAATGCTTGTTTGATAGTATTAAGCCAAAGACATTTGATGTTTAGTACTTGAGTACAAAGTTATTTCTATCATGGAAGTGAATTAATCTATTTTATGAGTTCTAGACCTATAGACTTGTTGGTTATTTTTTTTTGAACATCCTAAATTGAACCTTAATCACCTTATATCGATTATCTTTGCCCATGGATCTATCCTTAATAATTGATTATAAGAATAGTTCTTGCACTTATTTCTTGATTGGATTTGAGATCACCTTGTTTATATTTCTAGGATCTTAGTTTGTTACCAATCATCCATCTTTTTATTTGCTTAGATTAAGAAAGTTTGTGTATTCTTAGTGTTACTGATCATTAGTTCCTTGTGGATTCGATCCTAAAGTGCTGCATCGATATACCATTCGATTGTGGTAGCGTGCACATTAGGTTAATTGGCCTGTGGTAAAACGCAGTAATCATCTAAACCTTTTTATGTCTCAGTTTTATTTAGCTTTCTATTAAATCAATCTCATGGAATTGTTAACTAAACTAAGATGAGATGATTGGATTTAATATGAAATGAACTGATCTTGGTGTGATCTTAAATTAACCGGGCTGAGATATCCCTGAACTGATAAAGCTTGTCCAGAACTGATCTGGTCTGATCTAAGTTGCTTTATAGAACTGAACTATTGGATTGATGATCTTGTACACCGAACTGCTCTGCTTGAGGTCAATGGTCAAGAGAAGCTTGAAGAATAAAGCTGGTTCATAAAGAAGAGCCCTATTATGTCTTGGTAAGAAGTTGATCATGGACTGATCATTTTCCTAGAACCGTTAGTGAACTGATATAAGTTGATGAACTGAGCTGAGTTGAATTCTGCTTGTTAACCTTTGTTCCAACCATTCTGTTTTTAATTCAGATGGTCGAGGTCAGTGGTGGGATCAACCGGATCCTTCCTTGTGGACGTTCTGAATCAGAAGTGAAGTGGATGGAGTGTGATTAGCTTGAGCTCGAGTCTAGTCTTCCTTAGCCAATCTCATGGATTCAAAGGTGAGTCTAGATACATGACTGATGAGTTATGAATTAGTGTGTGTTTGAGTAAAATAAATGATTATGATTGATAGATAAGTAAATCTCTTGAATTATATTAAACTGTGAAGTGTTTACTTATTATAAACACTTAAGAAATATTATGAATTATTATTTGAGGTTTATCCCGAGCCTTAATACTTGCTCTCAACTACTAATATATAAATATATAAGTATGGATTATGTGAAGTCTTATTGTATAATCACTCTCCCAAAAGTTACCTCATTACCGTGAATTGGTCCTGCGATATGGAACAAGGTCACGAAGACACTATGAGGGGGTCGCACCCTGGAGACCGTGTAACTGCATGCAGCGTTAGATGTTCGTTCTTGGAATATTTGATTGAGATGATAGTTATATTTATTTTTTCTGCTTGGCTCGGTTAGCCATGGTGGGTTTCCAGGTTTAGTATATATATATTATACGTATCAGTGAATGGTGGGTGTTGTGGAGGTGATGTTTAAGATATGATTCACATCGATGGAATGATAGGTCTTATATATAATAATAATTATGGAATATATTTCCACTGCATTCAAATGTTGTTGATTGCTCGGGATATTATTAATATGTGTTGGGGGTACGAGGTTAGACTCAATGAGTAAACTAGTTACTCATGACTCATTTGTGATGCAGGTAACCAGTAGGCGGGAGACCTTTACTCTAGGACGGGAAGGAACAACATTAGCCAGCAGTAGTTTTATTATCCTTGCAAAGTAGTTTTGATATATCCTATGTATAAAGTTTGTTGACCAAAAACCTGGAGGTTCATCCTTAACATTTTGTAAGATGCTTTTGAAAGAATATTATATAATTTATTAAATAATGTTTCTTTAAGTACGAGTTCCATATGATATTAGTCCATGTCCGGACGAACTAACTACTGGGTATTACTTAGTCGAGTTGAAAAGCCTTGGGTTGTACCTAATAGGATATGTGTATTTAGGCGATTGGCCTAAGGTACCTGGATCTATTTTGGGAGCTTCGGGTTAATCATTTATATACACATTGTGGCCTCTCGGTTTGGTTTAAGTTACTAGTGATTGGCTGTGCATGTTCTTGTTTGATTGTTGCACGGCCGGTCGAGTCAACTTGTACTTAGACCAGATTGAGGGTGTCACAGAAGGTCCTTGGAGCAAGGAGATGTTGGGTCACGACCATACCTCATAGTCTTGCCATGAATCAAAGGTGGTCAAGGAACTAACACTAGTTCCTTGTTTGTAAGGAACCTACTGTCCCTTGAATGAAGCTTGATACTTTATGAATTGAATGTGTTGTGAGATGTGTTTGAAACCTCAGGATATGTTTAAGATTGCTAGATATGAAATGTTTAGAATTTGTCCCATGATGTTTGAATGAGACTCACTTGATTGATTGAGATATTAAAATGCTTACTTGAGTTCTAAATGATGCTTGACATGATATTGGATAGTTTGTTCTGAATCATCTTGCATACATGAATAGAAACAGATTAAAATTCATTGGTCTGGTATTTGGAAATGATAATGTTGCTTAGTCTCTATTCTAAATGGATGTCTTGTTACGATGATGATGGTTGTGTCTAATCCGATTGGCATTCATGGATAGGATAGGTTAAGGCTGTTGCATATTATTGTAATGGTTATTGCCTTGAGGTTGAGACATCTAGACTAAAGTCTAAGAGTCGTTTAAGGCAGGAATGAATTTGCCTAATTGGTTTGTGAGTGTTCATGATCAGTTCATCCATTGCATTTAGAGAATGGTAAGCTTGCATTAGATGGATCTTAATGACAATAAGAATCTGTCTAACTGCGAAGCTTGTTACATTGGTGATCAAACCTGACGATAAGGCATGGTCAATCCCAATGCAAGTGTGTCTGATCATGTCTGGAGTTTGAGTGTTGTTTCAGGTTCACAAGGAGTGTCACTGGTTCGGCCTCAATCGGAGACGAGAGGAAGACTTGGTCCATTGTGTACATCAATGGGAAGTTGCTTGTCTGTGGTTACTGGTTTAAGAAAAGCAGGCCTTGAAGGTTGTTGAGCTCCTTGTTCAAGACACACAAGAAGAAGAAGGTCACCACCAAAGTCATGAGGAAGACCGGTGATCCATGGGTTCTTGAAGCTGAAGGCATGAAGGTAGATTAGTGATTTAAGCGCAGCTGTTGGGTTTGTGTGCTCCTGGTTTGGATGCTCATTGAGGCTCACTTTCAAGCTTGAACCTAGACTCAATTCAAGTTTGAGGTGGGGATTCAAGTGAGAAACCTGAAGAGCCAAAGTTCAAGACTTGTTTCCTCCTTACCAATATAAGATCATGAAGATGAAGGTATAAGGGTTTAGGCATGGAGTATCTAGACAAGAGGCTGTTCAGAGCAGTCTTGGCTGTGTCATGAAGAGGGTTACTCTAGCAATGCAGCTTCAGGGTTTGAGGTGGTTGTAGAGAGCTGATGAAGATACAAGCACTCCATGAAAATAACAAAGTAAGAAGTAAAGTGTGTAATGGTTTGTGATAAGATCATGAAGCCATCATCCGTCCAAGCTTGGGTCTTCCTAGACTCAGTCCCAAGATTGAAGGGGAGTATTGAGAAGCTTCAATGATCTATGAAGATAGAAACTTGGTGGTTATTCAAGAAGAAGAAGCAACCAAGGCAGACTTGGTGGTTATTCAAGAAGAAGAAGCAACCAAGGCTTAGCATGAAGATAATGCTTAATGGAGTTGTATCTGGTGGTCCGAGCAATTAAACCTAACAAAAGGTTGGGTAAAAGGGGGAGAGACCAAGATCAGTATGAGATGAGCTCAAGGAGACTAAGTGATGTGCAAGGAATTTCATATAAGACTTGCATCACAGTGAGGCCATGATCCATGGTCCTTGTGTCCATGACAATGATCCAAGACACACTGGCCAATCCCTAGGCCTTGAGGACTTTACTCTTTTTCCCTCATCAAGGTTTTATCCCAAAGGGTTTTCCTTGGTGAGGTTTTTAATGAGGAAACTCTTCAAGGTTCCAAGCTTGACTTAGGATCACTAGAGTCAAGCTTGAGGGGGAGTGTTAACTTGAAGAGATGAAATGGACACAACAATATTTGAGAGTTTAGATGGTCTTTGGTGCAAGAATAGGGCAAGACCTCCGGAGATTGTTTGAAAGACTTTAGGAGGGTCCAGAAGCTTATACAAAGCTAAGAAAGAGTCCAAGATGGGTTCACAAGACTTGGAAGAAGGTTCTGGAGGAGTTAGGCTACAAATGAGCGAGAGTGAAAAATAGGGCGAGGTACGGATAGGAGGTTCGTACCATCGACCATACGGACTGTGCAAAAATAGGGCGACCCAAAGATGTTCTCATTTGACCTTTAAAGAGGGTTGGGGAGTCTGTTCGAAAATAGGGCGAGTGGGACGGACAGGAGGTCCGTACCATCAACAATGCAAGAATAGGGCAAGTGCTTTCTCGGATCAACCATATTTGAAGTTGTGCAAACTTAGGGCGAAAGATAAGCTTAGTCTGAGCTTGTGGACGTTTGTGGATAAGATCAGGCTGTCATGAGCTGGCTTGAGCTGTAAAGGAGAGGCATCATTGACCATGTATCTTGTCTGAACCATGGGAAGGTTCATGGGCGCCTCTGAGAAGCCAATAAGGAGCCAGCCTTCCCTTTGACCAACCAATCAGCTCCCATCACTCAGATTGCATCAAGACCAGACCCAAGACTCAATCTCACAGGTCCATCTTCAAATGTTTCTATCCATTCATTTAAGGTTACTGATTTGTAATATGTTTTCTATTTAAATGCCCTTAAATGGAAGTTGTAACTCAAGGGAGTAAGGGGGATTTACCTTCTTCACTTCATAATAAAGCTTAGTGTTCTTGTTCCAGATTCCCTTTAGACTCTCCCTTTCTTAAACACTCAAATCTATCTAAGACGCTCTAAAATTTTCTGTTTCTGGTTCAAGTTAACACAAGCATAAACCAGGTTCTTCTCCTTCATCATGTCGAGTTCTCACTGCCCTAAAGGGGATTATCCATCACACACAACCTCTACACTCTGAAAATCTCACAGGATTCAATCCCTAAATACTACAATTTGACCTCTCTTGGCAAGAGTAGTTCGTAGGGTTAATTTGATAGAGTTTGCATTGAAATACATAAAAATCCATAAAAATACTTCACTCAGAAGCGAGTTCGAGCAGCAGTTGTTAGGGAAAGGGAGCGATCTCCCAAGAACAAATGAGTCGCCACTAAAGAAGGTGATTTTTCCTATGAGGGGGCATAACTTCCTACTGATGAGTTGTATCAACATCTTTTTCCTTGATATGGAAGTGGCACCAGTCAGACCCCGCGCCGTATTTCGAAGGTGGGTCTGACCTTGATTCCTACTTTGCCTCGCTCAACATTGTGTCAACTCAGCCCGGGACCAGCAAAGAGTCTGATGGATCAGAGAAGTTTGTGGAGGCATCGCCGTTTTGCATGGGGGTTAGTTTTTGTATTTGTTTGATTTAATTTGTTTGGTTCACGTTCTAATTCTATAAATAATTTTATTCAGGGCCTTCAAATGATGGATGAGGCACTTAGGGCGAGCTATTTGGAAGCACAGACGGCTAGATTTAAGGTCGAGATGGCCGAGAGGAGATTGCCACTTTTAAGGGTGAATTCGAGGCGCGCTCTTTGCGTGAGAAGGATTTCGAGCAGGAGCGAGCTTCAAGTTTCCGTCGTGCGCATCGGGCTGGATGGAGGAGATGGCATCAATCCTGAATGATCGAGCGGCTCAGTTTGCGGCTGACTTTGGGGAGTCCAAGCAGGTGAAAAATTCCTTTGGCGACTACCGTGAGTGTCTTGGTTCCGCAGGTGCTTTGTGGCGCACGCAGGCCGATGACTATGAATTAAAAACTGAGAAGTCGAAGAGGTCGAGGGATCTGGTCAATCTGAAAAATATGGAGCCGGTGATCCTTAAGATCAAAGGGAGGATTTTGGATTACTGGGATCCGACCCCCTTCTCTCCTGACTCGGAGGACGTCGGACCTGCTGCTGTAAGAGAAGATGTCGAGGTGGATCAAGTTCTGGCTCCGCTCGGTGTCAGTGGTTACTCGATCTCGGGTAAATTTGTTTATAGATCGTATAGGGCAGTTGTATTTGAAGGGAGTATGTTGACTTTTGTGTTTATGCTATGTATCGTACTTCACCCCTTGGGTCTTTCGGATATATTTTCATTTGTAGCCCTATATTTTTACGAACAAAGCATCAATGAGAACGAGAGAATGTGAGTGTGTTCCTCATTTCCTTCGTTCTAGCGGATCGTGAGAATTGTATTTCCGTTAGGGCGGATATTTTTGAGACATAGTATTTTGGAGAAGTTTATCAACGTCCAAGTATCAACGAAGTGGCAAGTTTTTGTTTATCTTATCAGTGATACTATGTTTTTGAGAGCTAAGAGTTGAGTGTTAGGGTAAGACCTAGGTTTAATTTCGTGCCTAGAGTATGCGGGGTCGATCCCGGCTTACTTGAATTGTGTACGATTTCAACCTGATTTCGTTTCGATATTGAAATCGTCGATGAGTTATCGGCTTATGTGATTTGCTTCGATCGGGAATCGAGTATCTCTCTGGACAGTAAGACCAAAATTTTCGATTTCTAGAACACACTTATCCTTATGTCAGATGTATGAGGACGAATTCTATGAGGGGACCATGTCGGACTAAGCGTACGTTTGAGAACGTTGATTTGTTCGTCGGGGCCAGTCGACAAACGTGATGTACGAGAGAGTACTTGTCTTTTCTAAGTTTTGTTAGTTGTTTAATTTATAGATGCGTTAAGAAATGTTTTAGTAATTTTGTTTGAGTTTTTGGAAATATATTTTTGAAATTCTGTGACCCCTCGCTTTTTTTCCGAAAATATGTTTTTTCTTTGATGTAGTGATTTTGTGTTTTGATCGAAGACCTCGTTTGATATGGAAGATTTTTTGAAAGCATTTTATAATTTTATTAGATCATTTGGTAGTTGATTTCATTTTCCTATGATCGTGGATTGTCGGTTTTAGCCGTAAAGTAATTTGTGAGAATGAGTTTTTCTGGGATAAAAGATATTGCGAGATTTTTCTAGAATCATATTACGTTGTCTTATTTTAGAAAATTGTTTGAAAAGTATCAAGTACAAAGGCAAAAAAATTAAAATGTGGGAGTATACAAGATACGTACCCCCTTTTTTTAGAGAGAGGGACAGCTGAACTCGTCCTGCGACAAGTTGCATACGTAACCCTTTTGGGTATAAAGCCGTCTCGTAGTTCAGTTAATTTCCGTGACGGGTTTACTCATGTGGCATGGTTGTGTCTAGCACGTTAGTCGTGTTGACTGTTATAGAATTGGTGATTTTTTTTGGAGTTGAATTTTCTGGGTTTTTGGAAGCGTTGGGCTCGAAAGTCTACATGTTTCTTTTTTTCCGCAACCGTTGCTTGAGTAGGCGACTCTGGACCATCTCTTTGGAATATTTTTCAACCGAGGGATGAGTTATCTTCATACATTTAGGTTTAGCCATGGATGTTTAGGTTTTTGGCAGCCCCATATTGCCACAATTCCGTTTGGAGTCGGGTCCTTGATGCCAAGGTGGTAGGTCAACGGGACTGCCTTCATGGAAATTAATCGATCCGTGGGTCATTGATGTTGTTCCAGAGAAACCAGTATGTGGCCTCGGCGTTGGTGTGAGCTTGGACATATCGACGTTCATCCTTCTGAGGGTATCACGAAAGATAACGTCGATGGTACTTCCCGTGTCTACAAGGACCTTGGCGGCTTCGAGATCTTTTAAAATAAGATCGATTACAGTGGATCACAGTAAGGTTTGTCGATTCTGACGGTCTCATGTTCCATGAAGGTGATCGTGTCATTTGGGAGATCCCAGGGTGGATACCAGTTTGCAATTGTCTCGGCCTTTATCGTTGAGACGGTGTAATGGCAGCAATGTGATCCTTCGATGATCATGTTTACCCTGCGACGACTGTTGTCATTACTTCTATCGTTTGGATTTCTTTCCCATTTTCCATTCTCGCCTGATTGATTCCCTTGGGGGGCGTTCTCCGCTTGTGGGGCTTGATTGGTTTTTGGCAGACGATCGGAATCTCAAATGAGATCTTTTATACCAGTCACTCTCCTGCAAGAAACTTTGTCGTTAGCCTCGCACTGAGAACTTTTCAGTTTATCGTGGAGTGGCCCCTTGCCTAGTGAAACTCGCAGAAGGTATTCTCATCATAGTTATAATTTCGGGTCCATGTATAACCCGATGTTCTTCTTTGCTCCGGTGCAGAGTTGATGGCATAGTTATGCACTCCTTTAATCTCTTCCCCCTCGTGATGGACGTATTTGTCGTTATGAGGGTTTTTCTTTTCCGACTTCTGCTCTGGTGTTGTGTCTTTCGTAGATTCTTTCGTCAGGTTATAGTTTTGCGACAGGACTTTCATCTCCTCTTTGATGATGATATAGTCCGTGGCCTTATGGAGAGCATCCTGGATCGTGCGCGGATTTTTGAGATTTATCTATTTTCTGAATTTGTCTTGGTACCAGAGCGTTTTTCTGAGCGCGTCGATAGCCACTTTATTGCTGATTTTGCTGACCCTAGACATTACGATTTTGAATCGGTTCATGAAGTCGTAGAGAGATTCGTCTTTCTTTTTTGCTAAGCTCCAAAGGTCGACGTCCAAGGTTTCTCTATCCATGAACATGGAATATTTCTTGTGAAACTACGAAGCGAGTTGGCGAAAACATACGATGGAGTTCTGTTTTAGGGGAGAAAACCGTTCGAGTGCTGCTCCTTGGAGATTTTTGACGAAAAGGCAGTACTAGCAGCATCTCTTTCACTTTACCTAAGATTAGCCCTACACATCGCAATCTGGAAGGTTTGTATATGCGCTTTGGTATCACTGGTGCTGTCATACACGGGAATTTTGATCATCCCAAAATTTGATGTTTTCATCTCGGTGATACAAGCAGTGAACGGAGTTTTCCGAGCCTCCTCATGGAGCCTGTCGATATCCAGTGCAGCACTGGTGGCGTGGTGAATTTGAGATTTCACCGCTTTCACTTTCACTGGTAGTTTTACGATATAGTCGCGGAGATCACGCATCTCATCGAGATTGTCGCCAGCAATTTTCTGAGTTTGTCGGCGCTTGCTGCGATTAACTCGAGCCTGTTCTTCGGCTATCTTTTCCCGTTCCACCCGAAAGATATTCTCTGCTTCTTCAGAATCTGCTTCTAGTTCAGGGATTACAATCCCTTGATCATCAATTCTCTGACCTGTTTCACTATGAAGATGACCATCGAGGTCATACAAGTTCCCTCTCTCATTTCTAGTCACGATCAGGAGAGCAACTATCTCTTCTTGGGCATCACCGGCGATCGATATCTCGGTATTGGTGTTTATCGATTTTGGAAGATGAGTGTCGATCGACGAAGAAGTGTTGGCGTCGATCGATGCTTGTCGCTCCTCCTTGCGGATGCTAAGTTCGTGGCTACTGGGTCTGAGAAATTTATGTTTTTTTTCATGTTGCTTCTGGTACTGTTGGGCACCTAAGAAAATGTAAGTAAACTAAAAAGAAAAGAAAACTTAAACAAAACTTGAAAAACAAATCTAATGGTGATCCTTTCTCCCCGGCAACAACGCCAAATTTGATAGGTTCTCAAATTACCCTAGAGCTACAAATTACTCTTTCAAATAAGAGGTTCAATTTTAGTGATTAGGATCGAATCCATGGAGAGCGAGGGCACACAGTAGATTTGATAATCAACTTGTTAATCTAGGAAATTAATAAGACTTTAAAATAAGTAAATAATGAAATTATTGGTTGTAAAAAAATAAGGAAAATAGCTAGATCTAGACTTTTCAGATAGTAAAATATAAGGGATAGAAGCCAATAGGTTATGAATCATACACCGCAAATTCAATTAGTTAAGATATTATAAGTTATATCTATCCTATGACTAAGCTTAGAGTTTACAACTTTCGTGTGCTAACTTAGAATGACTGTTGATCGATGGTATGAAAACGACATCCATCGATCGCTTTGTTATTTAAGCATTAAACGATTATATTCAATTGGTTCACTTATAATCAATAGACCATTTTCTCGATTGTCCCTAGTAATTTAAGCTCATCAGAGATATTTAAAGTATTGGTCATGCTATCACACAATTCTCAATATCCTAATATCAAGGTTCTAGGTAGCTAATCAAGAACACAAGCAATAAGTACAAATCTGATGATAGATCTAATAATCACATTAGCAATTCTATTGTTTGGATAATTCATCAAAACCTTTAACTAAAACACTAAATCTAACAAGGTGACTACTCAGACATAGCTAAGAAAAACATAATCATAAACATGAAATACTGCATAAAATAAAGACTACGGATATAAAGTGGGGTTCTAATATAATGCTTAAAGAACTCTTGATGTTCTCTCCAAATACCCTAAACTACTATGTTTGTTATGAAAAGTATGAAAGCTTTCAAAAAGTCATCCTTTGCAAAAAACTCAAGAAAAGACCATAGAAACTAGGTAAAACATATCCAGGGGAAATCTTGTGATTTATGTGACTTGGCTTCAAGTCGGCTACTTTGTGAGTTGGGCTGCCTGTCGACCGTCGATCAATGGAAAGAGAGTGTCGTCGATCGACGCAATAATTTGTCTCAACTCGTACTTTGTTGAATTTTACCAGCTACGGGGTTCCTCTCTCTCTCTCCCCCTCTCTCTCTCTCTCTAAGCAAAATAAAGCCTCATAATCTATACAATGCTCCAAAATGTACCTGGACCTGAAAAGACTCTAAAACACATCCTAGACACATATAATAGACTCAAAATAGGGCCTATAACATGGTCTAAAAGTTGTAAATACTAGGACCTATCAGCTGTGGAAAAAAGGAACAAGTATACTTCCGAGCTCAGCGCTTCCAACAACCCGGAAGAGTCTACTCCTGAAAAAAATTTCGAGTCGAAAGCAGTCAACACGACTAATGCGACAAACGCAACCATGACAAACAAGTAAAACACTCATGGCAACCAAGTGAACTATGAGACAGCTTGATCCCGTAAAGGGTATGTAGGCAACTCGTAGCAGGACGAGTTCAGTTGTCCCTCTCTCTAAAAGGGGGGAGGGGAGTAGATACGTATACGTATTCTCGGAGACTCCCACATTTTAAAATTTTGCCTTCGTACTCGATACTCTTAAAACAATATTCTATAATAAGACAACGCAATATGATTCTCAAAATATCTAGCAAATCTCTTTTATCTCAGAAAAAATCAGGCTCGTAAATTACTTTATGGCTAAAACCGACAATCCACGATTCATCCAAAAAACATTTAAGTAAGAACAAATAGTTCTCGTATAACCCAGAAACGAAAATCATATGAAAACAAATTTCAACAAGCAAAACGGTTAAACGAAACTTTTAAACACTTTTAAACAAGATACAAGATCAAATGATATCTTCGATAAAAACGCGAAATCACTTCATCATAACAATTTTTTTTTCGAAAAACGCGATACGTCGCAGGTTTTTGAAAATATATTTTGCAAAACTCGAACGAAACTACTAAAAAAGCCGTAAGACGATTATAAATTAAACAAATAACGCAAGTTAGAAAAGACAAGTACTTTCTCTTATATCATGTTTTTCGAATGTTCTCGCAAACAAATCAAACGTTCTCAAACAAACGCTAAACCCGAGCTGCTCCTCTCATAGAATTGTTCCTCATACATCCGACACAAAGATAAGTGGGCTCTAGAATCCAAAATTTTGGTTAGTACTTCCGAGACTTGAAAACTGTCCGAGAGATACTCGATTCCCGATCGATGCAAATCACATAAGCCGAGAACTCATCGAGATTTCAATATAGAACGATTATCAGGTTGAAATCGTAAATAATTCAAGTAATCCGGGATCGACCCCGCATACTCCAGGCATGAAAATACACCTAGTTCTTACCCTAAAACTCCACTCTTAACTATCAAAGGAATAATATCATTGATACGAGATACAAAAACTTGCCTCTTCATTGATATGTGGACGTACATAAACTTCTCAAAAATCTTATATCTTAAAAATCTCTTCCCTAACGCAACTACAAGTATCACAATCCGCTAGAACGAAGGAAATGAGGGAAACTCTCACACTATCTCATTCTCGTTGACGCTTTGGCCATAAAAAAATATAGGGCTAAGAAACGAAAATATATTTGAAAGGCCTCAAGGGGTGAAGTACGATATATAGCATAAAAAACGGAACATACTCCCTTCAAATACAAGTACGCTTCACGAGCTATAAACAAAATACTTCACTGTTCTGAGCAAAAGACTTAGCACTTTAACCAATATTAGGCAATTACAATGACGGTTTACCTACTATCCACAGGAGATAAACGAAAAAGAAGATAAATGTTAAGTTTCCAGATTATCATTGAAGATCAAGGAAATAATGAAAATTTCTGTAAAAAGATAGACTCGAATCGGGGGAAGAAAAGGAAAGAAGATCGAACTTTGAGGGATATATAAGAGAGACCAAGGCAAGGGGACGCAGACACACAGAAATTCTGAGTAAAAGACTTAGCACTTTAACCAATATTAGGCAATTTTCGCTTCTTGTTATGGACCTACGACTCAACTAGGTTTTAAGGTCTTATGTTGTTAGAACTAGGGAACTAGCCAACAACTCTTGTGGCCGAGGGTGTTTCATGTTGTAAACGCTTGACATGGGTGTGTTTTTATGTTTTAATTGGGTAATAACATCCTAAACAAACAGCAGTCAAACTAACCCTTGTTTCTAACACACAAAATAATAATACTCTTGCCAAGAGAGATCGGTTGTAGTACTTAGGGATCAAATCCACAGAGACCAATGGCACACAATAGATTTCTTATTAGAAGGTATAAATGCAATATGGAAATATGCTAATAATGTAAATATGGAAATATGCTAGTAATGTAAATATGGAAATATGCTAGTAATGTAAATATGGAAATATGCTAGATCTAGGGTTTCATGCAAGTGGATTATAGTAGATAGAAGTTAAAGGTATTTTATCATCGAACACGAAATCTAGTGTAAAAGACAACAGCTCTCGCATGCGCGCCTAATCTATTGGCCAAGTCCAATGTCTCAGCTCTCGCTTGTTGACACGGAATGACCTTCGATTGATGGCAATGATCCTGCGTCGATTGATGGTTTCATAAGTCAAGCGTTATGACCTAATTCGATAAGTTCACTAGATTGGCTAAATCAACTATCATTTGTTTCTAGCAATCAAGCTCAACAGAATCCATTCCAGTAGTAGACCATTCTCTCGCTTGCGCCTAACTATCCTATTATTATGGTTCTAGAAGCTACTCTAGAACACAAGCAATAATCACAATTATATTAATAAATCTAATAATGACCTTAATAATTCTATTTTTAGGCTAATCCATCAATTCCATTGATAAACCCTAAACCTAGTTGATGACTACTCAAACATAATTGAAGTAAAAATAGTAGTCTGAATAAAATGCATAAATAGAATATTGGTGTATCAAAGCACACCTAGAATACACTAGAAAGCTATCACACACACAAACTCTTGCCCCCCTAACTCTAGCACACTTACAAGCACACTTTGCATGGTGCAATACAGAAAGTATAAATAAAACCCTAAAGTCTAGGTCAAAACTCGTCCAAGGGTAGTCTTGTGTCATATCTCTAACTTGGGCTTGAAAGTCGACTGTCTGCGAACTGGACATCGATCGATGGAAGATGTGCAACATCGATCAATCATGGTCATGTAACATTGGTCAATGCCTACGTTGTATCGTTGATCGATGGTAATCTCGTACTTCAATTCTCTTCAATGATCAGCTACGGATTATTCCTCTCCAAATGCTCCAAAAGCTCCAAGTATCTCCATATATATCTCCAAAGCGTACCTGGACCTATAAAGACCTCAAAACATAGCGTAGACACACATAACAAACCCTAAATAGAGTCTATAACATGGTCTAAACTGGTAATAAATGGCTTTACCAACTCCCCCAGACTTAACATTTTGCTTGTCATCAAGTAAACAAGCCTGTGAAAGATGTTTTGAAAAGCGAAGACTCACATATTGTCTAAGTATAACTGTCACCTTGCTTTATTGCAACCACATTCTATCAAGCCAATCACAGAGAAACTTTATATACCCTATACTAGTATTGCAACCAAATCCATTCTACCAACAACTTAGCGAAGCCTAGTCTGACTCGCCCCTCTACTGATTTAATTTCTTTGCATAAAATAAAGTGCATGATTTACCTTGGGAGTATCGATCAAGGGACACATGGACTCTTACCTCTGCAAGTATCTGAACACAAAGTCAGCCTTCTGTGATTCCTTTCCTCTCTCTCTTCTCACTTCTTCTCAGTCAATGTCTCCCTTCTTTTTGAGGGTATCATTTTTTTTAACTGACTCATATATTTGGATAGGCTTCCATGAATCAAGCCCTAATGGTTTTTGCCACCAGATCCTGTTCACTTCTTTTTGACCTTTATCTCTTTCTAGGATCATATGAATCAAGGTTTAATGGTTGTTGCCACCAAATCATGTTCGACTCCTTTTTAATCTGAAGGGGAGAGAGAGGGGAATGAGAAGCACATAGACTTTTACCTCCCAAACTTGCAGAAGGAATCCGATCCAATGTATACCAAATCCCAAAGAAAACAATTAATGTCAGGATTAGTGTTGGAAATCAGCTTCAGTTCCTCCAAACATTATAAGCAAGTGTGATATAGTGGCATGATGATACACTTTGGTATCTCTAGTAATATCTGCAATTAACCTTCTAAGAATGGTGCTTATAGCATGGTTGATCAATAATAAATCTTGATCATAGTCCTCTTCTTGACTCAATTTTTTTTTTTAAAACTTATATATATATATATATATATAACACTCAAAACAATCAAATAGCATTAATGAACCTCACTTAGACTTAAATTACACTGTCCCAGGTGTAATCCGTCCCGGATTGGTTAGAAAGATTAAATCGTAAGTAATTAGCTTAAGTATAGAAATCGATACCTCTCTCTGTAAGAGAGCGTTGATCGATGGTTGGATATGGGTGTCGATCGATGCTAGACCTGTAAGTTCCTATTTCTTATAAAACTCAAAATAAAACACAATATCAGTAATGCCTCCCCCAGACTTAAACAACACTATCGTCAGTGTTATACAATCTGAGATTGGGGAAAAAATAAATCATAACGACCAATTTTAACAAGGAAAAACTGATACACATGCTCGTTGATGATGATCGTTGAACGACACAGTTAAGTGCCTATCGATCGATGCGTTGGTGACTCCGTCGATCGGCAGTGATTAAGTGTCGGTCGATGCTCTATGCAGACTATCTTCCTCGAATCTTTTTTTTTAAATAATCTGAAATAAATAAATAGATAATTTAGTAATAAATGAAGAATAAAAACTAATTAAAAATTACTAAACAGTGGGTTGCCTCCCACTCAGCGCTTGGTTAGAGTCGTATGCTCGACATTGTGAATGCTCTGACTAGAAAGAAGGTTAATCAACACTTGGAAAAGAAGTGGCTACATCTTCGTTGCTCCTCTGAAACAGAGTGCCAATGAAGTTTCTGATTGCCTTATCTCCTCTGATTTTCTCATTATTTATGATCTCCTTAGTAACCTCTAGTGAATGCATTCTTTATTGTAGATTTTCAATACTGCGATGGAGCATTCTAAGTCTGGCAGTTGTAGTGTCTGACATTTCCTCTAGTTGCTGAGAAACATCTTCCTTCATTAAGCACTAAGAAAAAGCAATATCAGAGAACCTTTCTTCTAAGTAGCGTTCTGCTGCAAACTTCTCTCTGTTCAACTCACTATCGATCGATGGCGTAAGGTTGTCGTCGATCGATGTCACTCAATTTGGTCTACCTGCATGCTGACTCTGAAAATTATCCATGTCTTGTTTCATCTCATCCATGCGTGTAGTCAAATTCGTAAGGAATCTATCAATAGGATAATAGACATCATCAAGCCTCATATAGAAATCGTCCAGTGACATCTCTTAGCTTTATAGGTCTCATGCACAATATCATCAATCTCTGCTCTGCTGTATGTTTTGTTCTTCTGCTCCTCGTTGTCGATCGATGCTGGTACCTGTGCGTCGATCGATGGTTGTTGTCCAAAGAATTTTCCTGATCGTTCAGCCATTAGAAGAGAGTTTGCTACATCTTTCTTAGGTAGAGTTAGAATTCTCCCATAAAGACCTCGTGCACGTCCTTCCACATCTCTGAAAATTCCAAACTCATCTGGTCTAAGGTAACAAGCTTCTGTTTCTTCTGGTCCAAGTGAAGGGTCTGGTTTACGTTTGATGTCATTTGATGGCCAAGATAGGACGATTAGTGATTCTTGATTGCCTACTCTTGCGTTCATTGCCCATCCAGGTTCACCCTCATCATAATCTGAGTCATACTCTTCGTTGGCTTCACCGTATCCTTGGCATGCCCAATTGGTGTCGATCGATGGTCTATGGTTAACATCGATCGATACTCGATAATCAGACCAATGCCCAAATAGGTATCCAACTCCATTGGCCATTGCAAGTATATCTGCTACATCCTCCTTCGTGACGTTTAGAATTCTTCAATCCATAGCTCTTGTGTGAACATATGGATCTCTCATAATACCGAACTCATCTGGTTGTACATAACCATCTTCTCTGTCATGTTCTTCTGCTGAATCATGTTCGGGTTCTGCTTCTTTCTCAGTATCGATCGATGGCATATAGTTGCCGTCGATCGATGTCATTTCCCCGGTTCATGGGAAACATGAAAAATTCCAACCTCTTCCATAGAAAGCCCGCAGTACTCGATCATCTCTTATTCTCTGTAATGTTCATTGTATTCAAGGTGGCCTAGGTTGTAATCGTAATCAGCATGGTGGGTGTGGATCGTTTCTGGAGTATTGGTGTTGATTGATGCTGAAGGGTGGGTGTCGATCGATTGTTGAGCTGCAGTACTGTCGATCGATGTTAAGGGTTGGGTGTCGATCGATTCTCCATCTACCGATTCCTCATTACACTCGTAATCGTAGAAAGATGTAGCCACAAGCTCTGCATCATTACATAATTTGACCAGGGTAGCCTTGTTCTTATTTTTAACAGGTTCATAAAAGATATTTTTATCGATTAGAGATAGATACAACCTGTTTAACTGCATGTCGCATATGGTTCCCACAGTTGCCATGAAAGCTCTCCCAAGTAGTAACGAAGAGTTCCAATCTATCCTGATGTCCATTACATGAAAGTCTACCGGGACTAGGGTGTTGTTGATCTGTACTGAAACATCTTTTACCATCCCTCCTGAGTTTACTTTTGAGCAGTCCACAAACGTGAACGAATCATTGGAGGGTTCCACTCTTAGGTTCAGCTCCTCTGCCATAGACTTTGGCATAATGCTCACTGAAGATCCAGTGTTGCAGAGGACGTTAGGGTATTTGTTTCCTTTGATGAAGCATGAATTCACAAACTTCCCAGGATCACTTTTCTTTTTCAAACAGGTTCTCTGTTTCATCTTCTCTCTAAGGTGATTCAACATGGTTTATGTGTCATCATCTGTTTTTCTTTTCCCTGAAAAACATCCACAATCTGTGAGTATAATAAGTTTCATAAAAAGATATATCTAAAGGAGTTTCAAAAACTCTTTTAGCAAAGCCATCCATCTTCTTTTCATTGGCTTCTCTGCGTAGATGTTTTGGGATCTTTTTCCTCCTCTTTGAGTGTCCCTCGTGTTTGTATTCTGTTCAGAAATTGTTTTTGTTGGATGCTCAATAAGACTTGCGTTGAGGTTGGGTAATCGGACTGGGTTCCCAAGCTGTCGATCGATGACATGCACATAGTGTCGATCAATTGCTTCGTCTCTATATCGATCAATATCGTGAGAATGGTGTCGATCGACGTTAGTTGATTCGCATGAGGCTATTGATTCTGTAGGTTTTACCATCGGTCGATGCTCGTTTTCTTGCGTCGATCGACGCGGATGGGAATTGCCGAATGATATAGAGTTTTCCACATGAAAGTTGCTGTATTGGTGTTTCACTTCCTGCCAGAAATCCTTATCAATTAATGCATTGACGTGGTGGCTTTTTCCCAGTCTTCATATTCTCTTTAATCAGGCTCTCATGTGTCCTAATGGTCTCACTTGTTTGCATCAGTTGGTTCTCCAACTTCTTCACATAGGTGATGAGGTTTACGAACTTGGTGTTGAGGTTAAGGTACATACCATCTATCTTTCCGTTGAAATTCACTGTCATCTTCTGTTTTCCCTCTAAGACTCTAT
Organism: Moricandia moricandioides; assembly: GCA_905132885.1. NCBI lineage: Eukaryota > Viridiplantae > Streptophyta > Magnoliopsida > Brassicales > Brassicaceae > Moricandia > Moricandia moricandioides. The sequence goes on from CAJHQQ010000022.1 coordinate 334,887, forward strand.
CATCCATTGCTTCCATCTTGTTTCCCTGAGGTTTTGGAGGAGGATTTTGGTAGTAGGAAGATCCATATGTCCTGTCGTTGTTGGAGGGTCTTCGCAGTGAATTCTAATTAAAGTTACTCCTTTGACCAGTACCATAAGAGTTCCTGCTGAAACCTCGATTCCCTTGTCTCTGGAAACCATTCCCATCGATGTAGTTCACATCCTCTTCTTCATTCTCATCGTCTCTTGACTCTATTGCTTCTACCTCTGCAAAAGTAACCTGTTTTCTGAAAAATTTCTGGACACTATCCAACTTCGCTTTTACCTCTTTAATCTGCTCCTTGCTTATTGTTGGAGTTGATTTCTTCCTCTCAAAATCAGTGTTCTTGGTACTGATAGTAGATGCCATATTCTCAATCAACCTTGTAGCTTCTTCAGGGCTCCTAGTGATGAAGTTTCCCTCACTAGCTGTGTCCAAAGCCATCTGATACTGGAGTCCAATACCTCTGAAGAAAGTGCTAAGAGTTGCACTTTGTTGAACCCATGATGTGGAGAGTCTCTCTGGTATGAATTGAATCTGATCCATGAGTTTCTGAAAGACTCTGAAGGTCCTTGTGAAAAAGTAACAATCTTGCTCCTCAGATCTCCAGCTCTTGCGTCATCAAAGAAGTTGCGCAAGAAAGCGTTCTTAATGTCAGTCCAGGATGTCAGAGATCCTGGTGGTACCTCATTAAGACAATATGAATATATAGTCCTCAGAGATCCATTGGCTTTAATAGCAGTCACTAGATCCTCAAATCGCTCTAGATGATCCATAGGGTGCTCATGTCGCAACCCATGGTAAGGTGTCTGCGCTACAAGTCCGAAGTAAGCGGGCTTCATCCCAAAATCGTTTCTCTGAAAAGCTGGAGGACGAATGGCGGATCTGTTGGAGTAGTACTGGTCTGGACGGTTGTAGTCAGCCAGCGTTCTCTGAGCAGCTTGGGCGTTAGCTTCAGGTTGAGCTATTGCAGCGTCTGCTTATGCTTCAGGGATTATAGTCCCTTGATCATTTATCCTTTGAACTGCTACAATACGCAGATGACTGTTGAGGTCATGCAAGTCTCCATTCTCATTCTGAACCACAATTATATGTGCAACCATCTGTACTCCTTTGCTATCGTCGATCGATGCGGATGAGATGCTGTCGATCGATGCTATATGATCAATTTCGGTTGATGCTAGAGATCTGGTATCGGTCGATGCTTAAGGTTTGCCGTCAATCGATGGATGACGTCTTTCTTTGCGGATCGCGCGTCGAGTTGTTGTGGGTTAGAGAACAGTAAGTCTTGTCCTTTATTGCTCCTGGTACTCTTTTGCATGCACCTGAAATTCAAAGAATAAGAAAAATCAGTAACCTTGAAAGTAACAAACGTAGACTAAGTCCTAGAAAATAAATCTAATGGTGATGAATATCCCCGGCAACGGCGCCAAATTTGACGTGGGTGTGTATTTATGTTGTAATAGGATAACAATATCCTAAACAAACAGCAGTCAAATTAACCCTTGTTTCTAACACACAAAATAATAATACTATTGTCAAAAGAGATCGGGTGTAGTACTTAGGTATCAGATCCAGAGAGAAAATTGGCACATAATAGATTTCTTATTACTAAAGACTAAGCAAGGTAACCATATATATTGGTAGCAAGTAATCAGGTCAAGGAAATATTCCTCAATAGAAGTTATAGATGCAATATTGAAATATGCTAATAATGTAAATATGGAAATATGTTAATAATGTAAATATGGAAATATGTTAGTAACGTAAATATGAAAATATGCTAGTAATGTAAATATAGAAATATGCTAGATCTAGGGTTTCAGGCAAGTGGATTATAGTAGATAGTAGTTAAAGGTATTTAATCATGGAACTCGAAATCTAATGTAAAAGACACCAGCTCTCGCATGCGTGCCTAATCTATTGACCAAGTCCAATGTCTCAGCTCTCGCTTGATGACACGGAATAACCGTCGAACGATGGCAATGATCCTGCGTCGATCAATGGTTTCTTAAGTCAATCGTTATGACCTAATTTGATAAGTTCACTAGATTGGCTAAATCAACTCTCGTTCGTTTCTAGCAACCTAGCTCAACAGAATATATCCGGTACTAGACCATGCTCTCGCTTGCGCCTAACTATCCTATTATCAGGTTCTAGTTAGTTACTCTAGAACACAAGCAATAAACACAATTATATTAATAGATCTAATAATGACCTTAACAATTCAATTGTTTGGCTAATCCATCAGTACCATTGATAAACCCTAAACCTAGTTGATGACTAGTCATACATAATTGAAGTAAGAATAGTAGTCTGAATAAAATGCATATTGAGAATATTGGGGTTTCAAAGCACACTTAGAATACACTAGCAAATGCTAGCACACACACAAACTCTTGCCCCCAACTCTAGAACACTTACAAGCACACTTAGCATGGTGCAATACATAAAGTATAAATAAAACCCTAGAGTCTAGGTCAAAACTCGTCCAAGGGTAGTCTTGTAATCTTGTGTCATATCTCTAACTTGGGCTTGAAAGTCGGCTGTCAGCGAACTGGACATCGATCGATGGCAGATGTGCAAAATCGATCGATCATGGTCATGTAACATCGGTCGGCGCCTACGTTGTATTGTCTATCGATGGTAATCTCGTACTTCAATTCTCTTCAGTGATCAGCTACGGATTATTCCTCTCCAAATGCTCCAAAAATTCCAAGTACCTCCATATATCTCCAAAACGTACCTGGACTTGTAAAGACCTCAAAACATAGCCTATACACACATAACATACCCTAAATAGAGTCTATAACATGGCCTAAAACTGGTAATAAATAGGCTATCAACGCTCATAAGCAGATTCAAAATAAGATCTTCTTTGCTTTGTTATTATTTCGAATTACATTACATTGTCTGTTTGCGATCTTGATCACTTGTTGTTTGGATCAGCAGAAATCCGGGACCTCAGGGAAAGTTAGGCTTTCTTAACTTTCCTCCGATTACGGAAAACGACGGTGTGAATTTCGGTTCCCACATCCTTCTTCAGAATTGGACTTACTGCATGTGTTCTAGAGTAGCTAACTAGAACCCTAAATTTAGGATTTTAAAAAATAAGACAATAGGTTCATTACCTGATATTAATTCTGCTGAGTTAGGTTGTTAGATACATGCGAGAGCTGATCTAAATTTAATTAGTGAACATATCAATGTAAATGCTTTCCTAATGAAGAAATGATCGACACTCTATAGTATCGATTGACGCTCGCTCCTTATTCGCATGCGACGGCTGGAACAAAGACTTTTTCATATGATTAGACTCACAGAAAGAGCTGGATATCTTACTATTACATTCCGGTTCTAGGATAGCTTATCACACACCCTTACCATCTATACATCATATTTCTATTACCAGAAACCCTAAGTCTAGCTATTTTCTCATATCTTTTACAACTAAATTCTTTAATGTTCTCAACTATTTACTGCTTCAATAATATTTTTTCTAGCTTAGTCTTAATATCTATAATTTATTGTGTGCCCACGCTCCGTGTTGATTCGATCCCTAATTACTACAACTGAACCTCTTATCTAAGAGAGAAATTTGCTCTAGGGTAATTTGAGAAATATAAAATTTGGCACCGTTGCCGGGGACCATTGGATTTGCCATTAGACTTGATTAATAGGTTTAGTCTAGGTTTTTCTTTTTTTTTTAACTTACAATAAAAAAATTTCATATCTCTTTAATTTGCATGCCAAACAGTACCTGAAACAACAAGTAAAAAGATCTTTTCTTTTCAGACCCTGCAATTTTAGGACGCATGATCCGAAAGGAGAAGTGCACAACATCGATTGACACCAACATTCCTTCATTGGCGAATACTACTTGAGCGATACACGATGGAGACCAACACATCTTTGTCGATCGACACCACTCTGCGAGCAAGCAACATGGTTGGGACTCTTGTGATGATAAGGGATGATAATGGACACATGCATGACCGAGGGTCATCAGTGTAATACAGCAGGTCAGAGGCTGGATGATCAGGGGGCTATAATCACTGATCCAAATCAGCTGCTATAGAAGTTTCTAATGCTGAGAATGCTGCATCCAATGCTCATGCTGTAGCTGAAGAGAATGTCCAGGCTGTTCGACCCAAAACATTAACTGATTACAACAATAAAGATCAATACTAAGCCAATAGATCAGAAAATTTTCCTCCTACTTCCTAGAGGCACGATTTCAAGCTAAAGCATGCATACTTTACACTTGTAGGACATACATCATATCATGGTAACCCACATGAGCATCCGATAGACCATTTGTGGGAATTGAAATTCGCACTGTCAATTTCAATGAACGGAGGAAAGCCAAGAATACCTTACTTTACTTAAGGTTCAGATTATTTGAGAGCCAATGACAAGTCACCAAATAAAATGCGGAAAATAGGACCTTAAACCTAGTTTAATCACAGTTCGATAACAAAAGATGAAAAAGATATAAAAAGTTTTTTTTGATTTTGGAATAAACCTTATGGAAGGCTGCCTGCGTACCCCTTTCTAGGATTAAGCCCAACTTATTTCAATTAAAAGAGTGGAACAAGAGAGCGAACTGAATGTGCGAGTTCATCTAGTAAACGATTGCTAGACATAGAAACCAAGCTTGTCAGGAATATGGCCTAAGGTTTCTAAGTGCAGAGAGTTCTAAGAGATAAAAATCACCCTTTTGATCCTTTCCTTGTCTCTCCTTATATATGACTCCTAGCTCGGCGTGTCTTTCCCCTTGTTCCCTTGATTCGAGTTTATCTCTTCGCGGGAGTTTTCCTTTTCTTCTCGATCGTTATGTTTATCTTCAGAAATTTAACATTAATATTATTTTCCTTTTATCTCTCGTTGAAACTGAATAGAACGTCAATTCTATTGAGTCAATTCTTGTTTTGAACCATAAGTAGGATTTCTTCATGTATTAGGCCATTTCTGGCCGTTTTATGACTTATCCATTTTTACGATTATTCTCGGAGAAATCGTCGATCTGTCTGATGTCCATTTTCTATGTCATTGGTCATACAAACTGAATCAGATAAATTCACTAAGTTGAGGATACAGTGGTATTGATTTAACCTATATCGTCTTGACATTATACTTGAACCATTAATAAAAATCATGCGTTACTTATTTTCTTCGTAAGCTTTCAACGGAAACTATGATGGAGACAAAACGAAAGACATTTCGATCGAGAATCGAAGGAGAAAAAAATGAAGGAGCTAAGGGTGAATTGGGAGAGGTCTTTTCACCTCATGGCAACGTGGTATAGGCCTGGTCGCCTCATGGTGATGTGGGAGTGGCATGGTCACCTCATGGAGATGTAGGAGAGGCCTGGTCGCCTCATGGCGATGCGGGAGAGACCTGGTCACCTCATAGCGACATGGAAGAGGAGATAAAGTAATTGGCGTTCAGGAGTGACTTCATGGCGGCAAGGAATATAGTCATGGTGACGAGGAACAAAGTGATGGTTGAGGGAGATGAGGAGTGATGAGAGAGAGTTGAGGGAAACGAGGAGTGAAGTCATGGTGGCGAGGAGTGACGTCATGGCGACAAGGAGCGAGGAGAGAGAGTTGAGGGCGACGGGGAGTGACATCATGGCGGCGAGGAGCGAGAAGAGAGAGTTGAGGGAGACGAGAAGTGACTTCACGGCAACGAGGAGAGAGGAGAGATAGTTGAGGGCGATGAGGAGTGACATCATGGCAGCGGGGAGTGACATCATGGCAAAGAGGAGTGATGAGAGATAGTTGAGGGTGACTAATGCTCAAGTCTAAGGTATAAGGGCGATTAGGAGAGTGAGGTAGCATATGATTATACCTTTCTTTTGTTCTCAAGTCTTAGGTATAAAGGCGATTAGGAGAGTTAGGTAGCTTGTTTCCTGACATGGGTGTATTTATTGTTATAGTAAGGTATGAATATCCTAAACAATTAACTATCAAATTAACCATAATCTTATCACACAAATAATACGCTTGCTAAGAGAAATCAGGTGTAGTACTTAAGGATCAAATCCACAGAGAGCAATGACACACAATAGATTTCTTTTTTATAAATACTAAGCTAGGTAGATATATATATTAGTAGTAAACAATCAATCAAGAAAATATTCCTTATCAAGAGGTATAGATGCAATATGGAAATATGATAATAATGTAAATATGGAAATATGATATTAAACTAACTAGACGCAAATGTAAATAAGCTAGATCTAGGGTGTCATGCTTAATGGATTATAGGGAATAGGAAGCACAAAAATGTAAATATTCTAGAACTTAAATATTAACTATTCTGACCCTTTTAATTTCAACTCTCGTATGTGAGCAAAAGGAAAGACCAGCGATCGACGGCTAAAGCCTAATGTCGATCGACGGTGAAATCAGAAGGAACTGTGAAAGATATTTGATAAGTTCACCATGCTAATAAGACCAGCTATCTCATGCGCCTAACAACCTAGTTTAATGGAGTCCATTCTGGCACTGAACCTACTCTCGTAGTAGTCCATGTCCTACTTTCGAGATCCTAGTTAGCTACTCTAGAATACAAGCCTGAAATACAACTCAATTGATGGTTATTACCTCAACCTACAATCCAACTTTTGGGATAATCCATGATTGCTATCATTCAACCCTAAATCTAGCTGATAACTACTCAAATATAATCAAAGAAAGAACAATAGTCTGAATATAATGCATAGATAAAATATTGGGGTTCCAATACAAATCTCCCTAGGCAGTTATGAATATTCTCCCCTAAAACCCTAAAAATATAATAGAAAACTAAATTCTCCAGAACATTCTCTCTTTTTCTGCCTTAGACAATGGCATAGATAATATATTTAGGTTAAAACTCGTCTAGGTGTAATCTTGTGTCTTGTCTTGTGCTTGAAGCCGGATGTGTGTGTGATTGGGCCCTCCTACGATGGAAAGTGTGCAAAATCGATCGAACTTGGTCTTGTCACATCGGTCGACGCCAAGGTAGTGTCGTCGATGGACGACTGTCTTGTACTTCGACTCTCTAAATGATCAGCTACGGATTCTTCTCTTCTAAATGCACCAAAAGCTCCAAGTATCTCCATATATCTCCAAAATGTACCTAGACCTGAAAAGACTCTAAAACATAGTCTAGACACAAATAATAAACTCTAAATAGAGCCTATATCATGGCCTAAAAGTGGTAATAAATATGCTATATCAACTCCCTCAGACTTAAACTTTTGTTTGTCCTCATGCAAACAAAGCCTCTGAAAGAGGTTTTGAAAAGCGAAGACTCGCATAATGTTTAAGTATAACTATCACCCTACTTTGTTGCAACCACATCCTATCAAGTCAAACACAGAGAACCTAGTATAGCAACCAAATCCATTCTACCAACAACTTAGCAAATACTAGCTTGGCTCATCCCTCTACTGATTTCATTTCTTTGCATAAAATAAAAGTGCAGGATTTACCCTTGGAGTATCGATCAAAGGACACATTGACTCTTAACCCTGCAAGTATTTGAGTACACAGGTAGTCTTCTCTTAACCCTTTCCTCTCTCGCTTCTCACTTCTCTCAGTCAATGTCTCCCTTCTTTTGAGTGTATCATTTGATTTTATTTTATTGACTAAAATTTTTGGACAGGCTTCCATGAATCAAACCTTAATGGTTTTTGCCACCAGATTCTGCTCACTTCTTTTGGACCTTTATCTCTTTATAGAATCATATGAATTAAGCTTTAATGGTTGTAGGCACCAAATCATGTTCGACTCCTTTTTTAATCTAAACGGGAGAGACAGGGGCATCATAAGCACACATAGTTTTTCCTTTCAGACTTGCAGAAGGAATCCGATCCGATGTATACCAAGCCGCAAAGCAAGAAAATAATGTCAGGATTAGTGTTGGAAATCAGCTTCGGTTCCTTCACGCTTTCTAAGAAAGTGTGATATAGAGGTAGGGTGATCCACTTTGGTATCTATAGTAATCTCTGAAAACTACCTTCTAAGAATGGCTCTAAAGTGTGGTTAGTCAATAATAAATCTTGATCATAGTCCCCTTTTTGACTCAATAAAACTTTTTGAAAAACTTAGATATATATAGTAAATATGGCTCAAAACAAACCAAATAGCATTAGAGAACCTCCTTAGACTTAAATTACATTGTCTCCAGTGCAATCCGTCCCGGATTGGTTAAGGAAAAAATCAAATCATAAGGAAAAGTTTAACTAGAAAACTCGATATCTCTCTCTGTCAGAGAATGTCGATCGGCGTTAGGCGGGTGTGGTCAATCGGCGGTAAGCAGGTGTGGTCAATCGATGATCGCAATCCATTGTCGACTGATGGTGCCTCTATGGTGTAGATCGATAATGGCTTCAACCAGTCTACAAAAACAAATTAAAATTCAAATAAATAGTAATATAACTAAAAACTAAATAAAAACTTACTAATCATTGGGTTGCCTCCCACTCAGCGCTTGGTTATAGTCTTAAGCTCGACGTTTTCAACTTTCTGATTATTATGGAGGTGGATCAAAACTTGGAAAACAAGTGTCTACATCTTATTTGCTCTTCTGAAACCATGTACCAACGAAGCTTCTCATTGCCTCATCTCCTCTGGATTTCTCATCCTTTATAATCTCTCTAGCAACTTCCACTGAATGCATTCTCTTTTGTAGATTCACAATACTCCACTGTAGCATTCTAAATTTGAAAGCTGTAGTCTCTGATATATCCTCTAATTTATGAGAAATATCTTCTTTCATCAGGCCCTGAGAAAAAGAAATCTCATCGAACCTGTCTTCTAATTGTTTTTCTGATGCGGTTTTCTATATGTCTATCTCAGTATCGATTGATGGCTTGACGCTGCCGTCGATCGATGTCAGTCAGTCTGCTCCAATCGCATTCTATCTTTGAACAATATCCAAATCTTGCTTCATTTCATCCATGTTTGTAGTCAAACTGGTGAGGCACTTGTCTATAGGATAGTAGACATCATCAAGCCTCTTGTAGAAATCATCCAGTGACATCTCTTGAACTTTTTAGATCTCATGGACAATATCATCAATCTCTGCTCTGCTGTATGTTTTTTGTTTCTTCATAAACATAGCAATCTTTGCTGCATGTTCTGGTAAACATATGTAGCTCTGCTCAAACATAATAGCTCTCTCTACAACTACTCAGAAGTCTTCTTGTTGCACATTCACGAGTCTTCCGTCCATAGCTTGTGCATTACCATTATCATCTTTCTTTTCCCAATGGAAAATTCTTCTGCCATCAGCATCATAATCTCTCTTTCCATTCTCTATATGACCGTCGATCGATAGTGGGTTGATCCAACGATTCGATCGTGGACTTTATGAACCATCGGCATTAGAAGTACAAAACTTATATACCACAGGAATGGTAGTGTCGATTGACGCATGTTGTCTGTCGTTGATCGAGGCTCTGTAAGCATGTTGTTGGCCGAAAAGGTTTCCAGCTCCATTAGCCATCGCAAGTATATCTGCCACATCCTCCCTCGTGACATGTAGAATTCTGCCATCCATACCTCTTGCGTGACCATCTGGATCTCTCATAATATCAAAATCAACTGGTTATAGATAACCATATTCCTTCTCATGTTCTGCTGCTGAATCTATTTTCGTATCTGCTTTGATATTAGTATCGATCGACGGTGTATGGTTACTGTCGATCGATGGTGTATGGTTACCGTTGATCGATGGTGTATTGTTACTGTCGATCGATGTCGATTTCCCAATTTGATGGGAAACATGAAAAACACCAGCCTCTTCCATAGCAATACCATGGTACTCGATTATCTCTTCTTCTCTGTAATCTTCGTCGTACTCGAGGTAGGCTGGGTTGTATTTGAAATCTGCATGGTAGGTGTTGTTTGGTTCTGAACTAGGACTATCGGTCGATCAAAAAAGGTGGGTATCGACCGATTGCTGAACTACAAACGCGTTGATCGATTGTCTGGGCTGGGTATCGATCGATGCTCCATCTTCTGACGCCTCATTGAACTCATAATAGCAGAAGCATGTGGCCACAGTTCAATTAGGGTAGCTTTGTTCTTATTCTTAACATGTTCAGAAAAAAATATTTTGATCAAATAGAGATAGATACAACCTGTTTAACTTCATATCGCAGATAGCTCCCACAGTGGTCATGAATGCTCTCCCAAGTAGTAGTGAAGAGTTACAATCTATCATGATATCCATTACATGGAAGTCTACTAGGACTGTGGTGTTGTTAATCTGCACTGAAACATCTTTTACCATCCCTCCTGAGTTCACTTTTGAGCAGTCTACAAATGTGCAAGAGTCATTGGAGGGTTCCATTTTCAGGTTCAGCTCCTCTGCCATAGTCTTTGGCATAATTCTCACTGATGATAGAATATCACAGAGGGCATTGGGATTGACAGGAGGGTTTTTATGTATTTCAAGGCAAACTCTATCAAATTAATCCTACGAACTACTCTTGCCAAGAGAGGTCAAACTGTAGTATTTAGGTATCGAATCAACAGGGAGTATGAGCACACAATAAACTCAATACAATCGCGATTAAGCTAGGCAAATAGATTAATAAGCAGTAAATAAACTATAGCAGATAATTGATTGATTGATAAGTAAAAAATAAGGATAAAATAGCTAGATCTAGGATTCCGAGCAAGTGGATTATAGAGGATAGAAGATAAGGGTATTAATCATAGAACTCGATATTTAATGTAAAATATGACCAGCTCTTGCTGCCAGTCTAATCTATTGACTAAGGCTGATGTCTCAGCTCTCACTTGTTGACACATAATGACCGTCGATCAATGGAAATGATCCTGCTTCGCTAGATGGTCTCTTGAGTTAACCGTTATGACCTAATTCGATAACTTCACTAAATTAATTAAATCAGCTCTCGTTTGTTTCTAGCAACCTAGCTCAACAGGATTAATGTTGGTAGTAGACCATGCTCTCGCTTGTGCCTAACTATCCTAAGATCAGGGTTCTAGTTAGCTACTCTAGAACTCAAGCAATAAACACAATTCTATTGATAGACCTAATAATCACCCTAGTAATTCTATTGTTTGGCTAATCCATCGATACCATTAATAAACCCTAAATCTAACAAGAGACCTACTCATACATTATCTTCGTCACAAAAATCATATATGAATAGAATAATATAATATAAAAACCAAAGAAGTTCCAAGAGGACTCTAAAGGGCTTCCTCCCTTTTCTCCTATCCCTAGAACAATAGATAGAATAAAGCTCAGCCGTCAACAATGGCTTAGAAAACAATATAAATTAGGTCTAAACTCGTCCATGAGTATTCTGGTAATATGTGGTGGCTTATGGGCTTAAGTCGATCTTGAAACAAGTCGGGCCTGTCATATGGGATCACCGTCGATCGACACTAGGGCTGCATCGTCGATCGACCTTCATTCACCTTCTCGACAGCTTCCTCTTGCGAGGCACACAGACCACTCTCCAGTACATTGATCATAACTTTGTCTCTAGGATCCTGATTGAACTAATACTGTTGGAATTGGAAACCTAACTCAAATATCTATCTTGTGTCAAACAATCAGCTCAATCGGAAAAAGGGAATGTCTCCATTCGTAGCTAAACATCTGACGCATCTGCGCAGTTTTGCATCTCTAAAAGCTCCATAATCACCAAAGTTCTCCATAATGTACCTGAACTTACAAATACTCTAAAGCCTACTCCAAACATATAAGATAGACTCTAAATAGGGCTGATATCATGGCACAATAGTGGTAAATATCAGGCCCTATGAGGGATATTTGTACCCTTGATGAAGCATGGAACCATGAACTTCTCAGGATCACTTTTCTTCCTCAGAGAAGTCCCCTGCTTCATTTTCTCTCGATGTGATGATTGAACATGATCTCTATATCATCATCTGTTTCCCTGCAAAACATCCACAGTATGTGAGTATAATAAGCTTCATCAAAACGAATATCTAAAGTAATTTTGAAAACTCTTTTAGTAAAGCTATCCATTTCTTTTTCATTGGATTTGATTTTTGGGGATCTTTTTCTTCCTCTTGGAATGTCCCTCATCTTCTCTATCAAGATCCAAAGTTATCCATTTGTCGATCGATGCTAAGGTCGCATTGTCGATCGACATATCTATCTCTTTGTCGGTCGGTACTTTCGTCTCTGTTTCGATTGACGTTAGTCGATTCACACGAAGCCAATGATACTGCAGGAACCATTTTTGATCGACGCTCATTTGGGAACTGCCGAATGACATAGAACTTTCCACACTAAAATCTCCTTCTTGGAGATTTTCTCTCTTAACTTCCTACCAAAAATCATCATCAATCAATGCATTGACGTGGTGGTTGTGTCCAGCCTCCATGTTCTCCTTAATCAGGCTCTCATGCCTCCTAATGATCTCACTTGTTTGCATCACTTGATTCTCCAACTTCTTCACATGGGTATTGAGGTTTTCGAACTTGGTATTGAGGTTGAGGTACATACCATTTATCTTTCTAATGAAGTCCACCGTCATCTTCTGATGTCCCTCTAAAACTCTGTCAACCATTGCTTCGATCTTGCTTTCCCGAGTCTCTAGAGGAGGATTCTGGTAGTAAGAAGATCCATAAATCATGTTGTTGTTGAAGGACTTCAGCTGTGAACCCTAATTAAAGTTACTCATTTGGCCATTCCCATAGGAGTTCCTGTTGAAACCTGGATTCCCTTGTCTTTGGAAACCATTCCCACCAATGTAGTTAACATCCTCTTCTTCAATCTCATCATCTTGAGACTTTATTGTTTCTACTTCTGCAAATGTAACATGTTTCTTGAGAAACTTCTGAACACTATCCAGTTTTGCATTGACCTCTTCAATATACTCCTTGCTCAACGCTTGAGTTGATTTCTTCCTCTCAAAATCTGTGTTCTTGGTACTGTTGCTAGATGCCAGATTCTCAATCAATCTCTTATCTTCTTCCGAACTCCTAGTGCTGAAATTCACCTCATTAGTTGTGTCCAAAGCCATCTGATACTGTAATCCTATACCTCTGAAGAAATTTCTAAGAAGCTGCACTTCGTCGAACCCATGATGTGCACCATCACTCTGGTATGACTTGAATTTGATCCAAGAGTTTCTCAAAGACTCTGAAGGCTTTTGTGAAAAATTAGCAATCTTGCTCCTCAGATCTTCTGCTCACGCGTCATCAAAGAAGTTACGCAATAAAGTATTCTTGATGTCAATCAAGGATGTCAGAGATTCTGGTGGTAACTGCTTAATTCAATATGAAGCTTCTCCAGCAAGTGACTACTTGAAGATGATAAAAAATAGATAGTCCTCAGGGACTCCATTGGCTTTAATAGCAGTCACTAGATCTTCAAATCGCTCCAGATGATCCATATGTTGCTCATGTCGCAACCCATGGTAAGGCGTTTGGGCCACAAGTCCAAAGAAAGCGGGCTTGATCTCAGAATCGTTTCTCTGAAAATCTGAAGGATGAATGGCGGATCTTTTGGCGTAGAACTGGTCTGGACAGTTGTAGTCAGACAGTGGTCTCTGAGCAGCTTGGGCATTAGCTTCAGGTTTAGCTACTGCAGTGTATTCTTCCTTTTCTGCTTCTGCAGTGACCTTCGAGGTCTTGCAAGTCTCCACTCTCATTCCGAAGAAATACTAAAGTCGTAACCATCTGATCTCGTCTGCTACTGTCGATCGATGCAGATAAGTTTCTGTCAATTGATGTAGTGTGATCAATGTCGGTCGATGCTCGAGTTCTTATGTCGGCCTATGATGTCCGTAAAGAAGTGGTGGTCGACGCTTTGTAGGTGCTGTCGATCGATGTTTGTCGTGTTCCTTTACGGATCGTACGTTCGAGTATTTCCGGGTCTGAGAATAGTACTCCTTGTCCTTTATTGCTCCTGGTACTTCTTTGCATGTACCTGAAAAACAAAGAAAAAGATAAAGCTTAGTAACTTGAAAGTAAAAACAAACCTAGACAAAGTCCTAAAAATTAAATATAATGGCGATCAATGCTCCCTGACAGTGGCGCCGAATTTGACATGGGTGTGTTTATTGTTCTACTAGGGTATGGATATCCTATACAGTTATCTATCAAATTAACCATAATCTTAACCCACAAATAATACTCTTGCCAAGAGAGATCATATGTAATACTTAGGGATCAAATCCACAGAGAGCAATGACACACAATAGATTTCTTATTTCTATAGACTAAGCTAGGTAGATATATAAATTAGTAGTAAACAATCAATTAAGAAAATATTCCTTATCAAGAGGTATAGATGCAATATGGAAATATGATTGTAATGCTTTAATTTATATATGGAAATATGCTATTAACTAACTAGATACAAATTTACATATGCTAGATCTAGGGTTTCCAGCTTAATGGCTTATATGGAATACGAAGCACGACAATGTAAATATTCTAGAACTCAAATATTAACTATTCTTACCCTTTTAACACCAACTCTCGTATGCGAGCAAAAAGAAAGACGATTGATCGAAGGCTAACGCTTGATGTCGATCGACGGTTAAATCATAACGAAGTGTGAACGAGATTTGATAAATTCACCAAACTAATTAGACCAGCTCTCGCATGCGCCTAACAACATAGTTCAATGGATTCTATTATGGCACAGAACCTACTCTCGTATTCACCCATGTCATACTTTCGAGATCCTAGTTACCTACTCTGGAATGCAAGCATGAAGCACAACTCAATTGATGGATATTAACTCAACCTAACAATCCTACTTATGGGCTAATCCATGATTCCTATCATTCAACCCTAAATCTAGTTGATAAATACTCAGACATAATCAAAGAAAGAACAATAGTCTGAATATAATGCATATATATAATATTGGGGTTGCAATACAAATCTCCCTAAGGAGTTATGAATCTTCTCCCCTAAAAACCCCAAAACTCTAATGCTTTCCACACACTTGCGCACACAACTATGCACACTTGTCTCTGTGTAATACATAAAACATAAATATAACCCTAAAATTTAGGTCAAAATTCGTCCAGGGAATCTCCGTCATTTGTCTCTAACTTGGGCTTGAAATCGACTGTTTTTTATTGGGCCGTAGAACGAAGGCAATTGTGCAACATCGAGCGAAATTGGTCTTTAACATTGGTCGACACCAAGGTAGTGTCGTGGATCGATGATTTTCTTGTACTTCGACTCTCTAAATGATCAGCTACGGATTCTTCTCTTCTAAATGCTCCAAAATCTCCAAGTATCTCCATATATCTCCAAAACGTACCTGGACCTGTAAGGACTCTAAAACCTAGTCTATACACACATAATAGACCCAAAATTGAGCCTATGACATGGCCAAAAACTAGTAATAAATAGGCTATATCACTTACCTTCCATCGTGCTTCCGACTTATTATGTCCATGACATAATATTTTTCTAACACGTTGTTCTTCCAAAAATGTCGTGCATCTACGCCGTCGTTATTACTTCCCATCGTGCTTTCAACTTTTTGTTTCTACCAATATGAAATTATCTCAACTCGAACATTTTTCAAAAATGGCGTGCTTCAGGAAAGTCGTGCTTCTAAAATGACATTTTTATGGGTTTCTACATTCTCTCTCCCCCCCCCCTTCAGTTGATGGATATTAACTCAACCTAGCAATCCTACTTTTTGGCTAATCCATGATTGCTATCATTCAACCCTAAATCTAGTTGATAACTACGCAGACATAATCAAAGAAAGAAAAATAGTCTGAATATAATGCATAGATAAAAAATTGGGGTTCCAATACAAATCCCCCTAAAGAGTTATGAATCTTCTCCCCTAAAAACCCCTAAAACTCAAATGCTTTCCACACCCTTGTTCACAAAACTATGCACACTTGTCTCTGTGTAATACATAAAACATAAATATAAAACCCTAAAATTTAGGTCAAAACTCGTCCAGGGCATCTTCGTCATTTGTCTCTAACTTGTGCTTGAAATCGATTGTCTTTGATTAGGCCGTCTATCGATGGCAAGTGTGCAACATCGAGCGACCTTAGTATTTAAAATCGGTCGATGCCAAGGTAGTGTCGTCTATCGATGATTGTCTTGTACTTCGACTCTCTAATTGATCAGCTACGAATTCTTCTCTTATAAATGGTCCAAAAAATCCAAGTATCTTGGTATATCTCCAAAACGTATCTGGACCTGTAAAGACTCTAAAACATAGTCTAGACACACATAATAGACCCTAAATAGAGAATATAACATGGCCTAAAACTAGTAATAAATAGGCTATATCACTTACCTCCCATCGTGGTTCCGACTTATTATGTACATGACATAATATTTTTCTAATACGATGTTCTTCCAAAAATGTCGTGCATCTACCCCGTCGTTATTACTTCCCGTCGTGCTTTCGACTTTTTATTTCTACCAATATGAAATTATATCAACTCGAACATTTTTCAAAAATGGTGTGCTTCGGGAAATTCGTGTTCTAAAATGACATTTAAGGGTTTCTACATTCTCCCTCCCCTCCACCCATTAACAAAATTCTTCTTCGAAATATGAGGTTTTGAGGGGCGTCGTTCTTCCATCACAACGTCCTCTTGGAAAAATTCTGGATGATCATCCATAAATCTTTCTACATCCTCCCAAGTAACATGAATCATGTTTTGTCTTCCCCAGAATACGTGTACTTGAGCAATCTCACGATTCTTTAGCTTCCGATTATGCATTCTCCCAATTTGATTGGTCATTCCAGATACGCAGGGTTTGTCCCTACCTCCTCGATTCTTTCAAGCTCAACAGAACTTGGAACCCATATATGTTTTTGAAGCATGGAAACATGGAATACCTGATGTAGATTTTTATCCTCTGACAGATCCTATCGGTATGCTACCTCACCAACTTTCCCGGTTATCTTTTATGGACCAATGAATCTGACCGCAAGATTCACGACCTCGCCGAATCTGTCGTTCTCTTTCTGTGTTGTAACCTTCAAATAGACCCAATCTCCTATATCAAAATTTACCTGTCTTCTTGAATGGTCTGCGTACGTCTTCTGACGGTCCTGAGGCTTTTCCATTTTGGTTTTAATTCTCTCCAGCTTAATCGTGGTCTCATGAATGATAGGCGATCCAAACAAGCTTCTTTCTTCCACTTTCATTCAACACATAGGTGTTTTGCATGCCTTCCATACAACGCTTCATAGGGTGACATCCCTATACTCGAATGATGACTGTTGTAATGAGAGAACTCGACCAATGGTACATGTTTCTCCCAAGTACCAGCCCAGTCTAGAATATACATCCGAAGCATGTCCTCATTGGTTCGGATGGTTCTCTCCGTTTGGTCATCTATTTCTGGGTGGAATGTCTTTCTTTTGCACAGTTTAGTTCCCAAGGCTTTTTGTAGTGCTTCCCAATATGTAGTCGTGAACCCAAGATCGTAATCTGAGACAATGTTTGAGGGTACACCATGTAACTTCACAATTTGGTCGATGTATAACTACAGCCAAAAAATAACTTTATCAGCGTCCCGCATAGGTAACAAGTTTGTGACCTTGTTAACCTATCCACGATTGCCCAGATTGAGTTGTTCGATCTACCTGGAGCGATGGGTAATCCGGTGATGAAAACCATGGAAATACAGTCCCATTTCCATTGAGGTACTGGTTGACTTTGCAACAATCCTCTCGGAACTTGATGCTAGACCTTGACTTGTTGACAAGTTCCATACTGAGAGACCCATCGTTCTATCCATCTCTTCAGGCCCAGCCAATGATAGTATCTTCTCACTTTTCGGTACATCTTAAAAATACCAGGAAGGATACTAATAAGGAATGGTGTGCCTTCCTTAGTATCTCATCTCTCAGACCTTGCCCTTTGAGGACTGTGATCCTTCCATTAAGTAGCAAAGTTCCATCCTCTGCTAAGTAGTATCTAGCTTGTCCTCTAAGTTCCTCAGCAATCTTCAGCAGCTTCTCATCCTTAATTTATTCCTCTAAAATTCTCTGAATCAAGCTGGCCTGGTTCACTGCTAGAAGTCCCAATGGCTCACTTGTATGTCCCTCCAAAACGACTAGCTTCACTTGTTTCTAGACTTGGTTTAACAGCTCCACTTCTTTCTCCAAATCTGCGTCCAACTTTCTTCGACTTAAATCATCTGCAACAACATTCGCCTTTCCAGGATGGTAGTGAATCCTTCGATCGTAATCTTCCACTAACTCCATCCACCTATGCTGACGCAGGTTGAGTTCTGGCTGGATGAAGATGTATTTAAGACTTTCGTAGTCCATGTATACCTCCACTTCTTCTCCATAAAATAAGACCTCCAAATTCGTAAAGAGAACACCACGGCCCCTAACTCCAAGTCGTGTGTACTGTAGTTATCTTCATGCTCCCAAGCTTTTGTGAAGTATATGAAATAACTCTCCCATATTGCATTAGCACACAACCTAGCCCAACTCGTGAAGAATCCGTGTATACCGTGTAAGGTTTACCTTGTTCGGCCAAAGCTAACACATGTGTAGTTGTCAGTGCTTCCTTCAACTTGTTGAATGCCTTCTCAGTTTCTTCTGCCCATATCAAAGGAACTCCTTTACCTGTCCGTTTAATTAAAAAGGCTTTGGAATGGATGAAAAGTCCTTAAAAACTTCTGATAAACACCTGCAAGCCCGAGAAAACTCCTTGCTTCCGTCACAGTGGCAGGTCGAGGCCATTTTCGTATGTCTTGGACCTTTTCTGGATCAGAAGACACGCCTTCTCCTGATACTATGTGACCCAGAAATCCTATCTCTTTCTTCCAAAATGAACATTTTCTGAACTTGGAAAATAGCTTATGACTTCGTAACCTCTCCATAACCAATCTCAAATGCTCACTGTGCTCCTCCTTACTTCTCAAATACAACAGGATGTCATCAATGAAAATGATCATGAACTAGTCGAGGTGGTCGTCAAAAACATAATTCATCAAACGCATGAAATCCGCAGGTGCGTTTGTGAGACCAAAGGGCATAACTACAAACTCATACTGCACATACCTCGTGCGAAATGCTGTCTTCATGATGTCTGACTTGACAATAGGAATTTGGTGATACCTTGATGCCAAATCAATCTTCGAAAAATAACTAGCTCCCTTTAGTTGGTCCAATAACTCGTCTATCCTTGGGAGAGGATACTTGTCTTTTATCGTGATGTTGTAGATACCACAATAATCGATACACAACCTCATGCTCCTGTCTTGCTTCTTCACAAATATCACAGGTGCTCCCCAAGGTGAAGAACTCAATCGGATGAATCCCCTTTCCAATAGATCCTCCAACTCATCCGACACGGTGCTTTAGCTATAGGTTTTGCTTCAGGCTCCAAATTGATGGTAAATGGATTACTGAGAGGTGGAGGTAATTCTTTTAGCGGTGCGAAGATATCCTCAAACTCCCAAACTACTTTGAAATATTTGATCATAACTTCATCATCAGTTGGTCCTCCACTAACGTTAAAGTTACCAAATCAAATATACTTCCCCATCTTGAAGTAAATCTTATACTCTCATTGCTGCTACCAATGACATGGCCATACTAGGAATAATTCCATAGTATACCATCTCTGGTCTTCTACCTCTTCCAAACAATAATCTTCCCTTTTGACAATCGATCGGAACTCCATAGGTCGACAACCAATCCATTCCAAGGATTACCTTGTACCCTTCCATAGGTACGACCACCAAATCTGAAAAAAAATCTTTATCATGGATGACCAATGGAAATTCTTGATACACTGATATGCTTGATCTGAGGGGATCAACACTTCCATGTTTACCCTGTCAACCACAAAAAAAAAATCACAGACTGGGCAGCTACTTCCGGAGTCACAAAACTATGTGTCACTCCCGAGTCGAACAATACATGTGTGAGTTTACCAGTAACATGTAAGGTTCCTGCCACAGTGTCTCAATCAACAATATCAACACAAATAATAACCAAGACTCACACAACATCAATCATAATAAATATATTTCTAAACACGCAACGTAGCGATCAATTAATCTATACCTAACCAAAATACTAACCTAAATTCCAACAACTAAATTACAAGCAACCAAAAGAGGAGGTTAAACACCCAAAATACCTGTGATGGGACCTCAAGACGGTCCTGCATTGTCAGGGATTTCTATTCCTAATGCATAAACTATTCCTCCTATGCTTTGCTTCTTTGGTGCTGGATCAATTGTTGGACGGCTGGGAGGAGCTCGGATCGAGAGAGGGTTCACAGGGATTGGCTTGTTTGGAGAGGAAGAAGCATAATAGCCCTTCCTGCCGCAGGAGAAACAAGTGATATCTTTCATCCTTAACGATGGATAACCCTGCTGGTTACTCCGCTTGTTCCGGGGACAGAACTTGGAAATATGTCCCAGGTGACCATATATATAACATGCCCCAGAGTTACCGCGATAATTGGCTTAGCCTCTGAATCCTCGCCCTTTTCCTTTGTTAAATCTTGGACCGTTTTTATAATTCGGCCTTTATCCTTGGTTAAACTTGGTGTGTCCCCCAAAATGTTGTGTAACCTTCCTTTTTTTTTCTCTAATATAATCTCAACATTAACAATATTTTCCACCAAATCAGATAAGCTCCTAAAGTTGCTTCTAGCTAAATGATTTCTAAGCTCCGACTTTAATCCGTATATGAAGTTACGGATCATAAATCCTTCATCTTCACACCCATCAAAAACATGTCGTCTAAGCCTTGTCTAGCATATCTCCTTGAACAAGATTCATAAACTGACTCTCCAATCAATGCTCTGCTTCAGGAGGAAAGTACTTCCTCTTAAAATATCTCTTGAAAGATTGCCATGATGTGATGGTATGTCCACTCTGCATGTATATGCTGTCCCGCCATCATGTTGCGCCCCCTTCCAGATAGTACACAACAGTCTTCTTCTTATATTCCTCTGGACACTCCATAGCTTCGAAATTATTTTCCATCATTGAAATCCACTTGTCGCTTCAATAGGATCTGATCATCCCTTGAATCTATAGGCTCCAATGTTCTTCATGGTAGATAACAACTTGGAAACCTCAAGAGTATGAGTACATGTACCCTGGTTATTAAATGCATGGGTCATCATGTCATGTACAAGCTTCAAGGTGTTTTTTGTTCCTTGATCTTGTGGTCTTTCTGTGGTAAGGTTCTGATATGGTCGTGGTTTCGATTGAGCGGATAAACCAAGTTGATGTCTTTGGTCCCAATTAAGACTTGGGCTAATGCTCGACAAACTATCTTCTCTTGTCACTCTAGTCCTATTACCGTACACAGGAAAACATTTTGTTCTCTGAGGAGGGCTCTTATCATGTCCAAATATCTAGCTAACATCATTCCCAGGATCTTGATATGATATGGAACCCAATCATCTGCCTGTCGAATCCCTAAAGTCTCTCCATATCTGATCTCTTCCATCATAACCTGTCCCGCGATTAACCTTCTGCACACAATTAAAAAGGTAAGTCCTATTCCACTATAACTGAAGTGGATGGTTTCCTAAAGCATCTTTTTGCAACTCCTTGAATCGATAAAATCATTGAAAAGCACTTGTGTCACGCATGGACGAAACCATGATCTGATACCACCTGTGTAATACCCCCCGAACCGTTCTAGGTGTAGGTCGAAACACTGGCCAACAATCAAACAAGAACATGACCGACAGACCAACCATCTACCAAGGTTCGTGAGCACTAAATGACAAGCTAGAGGATGATCCGACCATGATTAAAAAATGTGCAATACTAGGCCTGTTCACCCACTAACACGTCCCGTTAGAATAAGGCCTAAGGCTTTTCAACCCGCACCTTATTCTAACGTTTTGTTAGCTTGGACAAGCTAATATCAGAAAAACAAGGCATTTATACAAAATTTCAGTTTATTTATCTTATATATTTTACATGGTTCACAAGGCACAACATATTATACAAGTAGTGGCATGCCAAGACAGCAAAAGATACATACTTATAGTCTATAAACGCTTTTAACCAAGAAGATGCAATCTACACCAGCCGGCCTAACTTCCCGCGACCTCTACAAGCTGACTACTGCTCATCTAAAAACAACAAAGAGTGAGGAGTGACTAATCTAGCATTACTCTGTGAGTTACAATCCCCAAACTAAAAAAAAATACAACCCCTTGCTATCTCGCCCCAAACAATATAAAGCGAGAGTTTCAACTTATAATAATTAAACACAATTCAATGGTAATAGTATAAGGAAAATCAGAAATACGCAGCAGATGAAAATAATAATAATAATAATAATAATAATAATAATAATAATAATAATAATAATAATAATAATATAATAATAATAATAATAATAATAATAATAATAATAATAATAATAATAATTAGCGATACTAAAGGATAATCGCTAAAAACTTTCTAACTCGATCTCAACTTAAACTAGGGTTCACCAGTCCCTTTACACTATATAATATATCTAGGTAGGGACCTGGTGACACTAGTCTCCTCTCATCATTGGCAATATCGTATTTCCCTACCACAAAGGCTAGAAGAAGGAACTTTCAACCGATTGCGGCCCACAGTCCATTGGGTCACCGCGCGATAAGCCACAATCTTTCGGGTCACTACCACATTACAACGTTGTGTAATACTCACCATATGCCATGACCCCGTTCCTATGAGTCTTCCGAATCAGTGAATAAGGGGTTTCCTTGAACCCGCCGGGTTCGAGGTCTGAAGAAAAACTAACTCACCCCTAATATTCTTAGCATTGTGGGTTACACAAATGCTATATGGCTAATATATGACTAATACTTTACCTGGTAAAATAACAAAAGTTTCTTAGTATTAATCACTACTAACTCAATCAAACATATTCCAGAATCTAGCATAAAGACTAATTCCAGAATCTTGTGCAAACTGCCTAACAAACTCGAATTTCCTACACGAAACCCTTCCTCTTTTGGCCTTCCTTTCTTGACTTCTACCCAAAACTCATCATCAATCACAGTATTGACGTGATGTTCCTGTCCAGACTCTTCCTTCTCCCTAACCATAGCCTCGTATCTCTTAAGGGCTTCACTTTTCTGAGTCACCTGATTCTCTAGCTCTCCTACACGGGTGTCGATATCTTTGAACTTTGTGTTTAGGTGGATGTACAAGAAATCTATCTTCCCGTTGAAATCCATAGTAATCTTCGGATGTACCTCCAGTACTTTTTCAAACATAAATCCAATCCATGGTCTTCTGATTGGACTTGAAATCTCCATGACTCTAGCAGTTTGGGCGTTAGCTTCTGGTTGAGCTTATAGATCATCTTCTTCTGCTTCTGCAACAGGGATTACAGCCCCGTGGTCGTCTATCCTTTGACCTGCTGCATTACGGAGATGACCATTGAGGTCATGCAAGTCTCCATTCTCATTCTTAACCACTACAACAGGCGCAACCATCTGCTACTGTTGATCTATGCGGGTGAGATGCTGTCGATCGATGCTGAGTGATCAGTGTCGGTCGATGCTAGAGTTTTTATGTCGGTCGATGCTGTCCGTAAAGAAGTGTCGGTCGACGCTGAGTAGATGCCGTCGATCGATGCTTGTCGTCTTTCTTTGTGGATCGTACGTTCGAGTTTTTGTGGGTCTGAGAATTGTAATTCTTATTCTTTATGGCTCCTGTGGTACTCTTTTGCATGCACCTGAAAAACAAAGAAAAATAAAACTTTAGTAACTTGAAACTAAAAACAAACCTAGGCTAAATCCTAGAAATTAAATCTAATGCCGATCAATACTCCCCAACAACGACGCCAAATTTGACATGGGTGTGTGACATCATGTGTTTTTATTGTTCTAGCAGGGTATCAATATCCTAAACAATTTACTATCAAATTAACCCTTAATCCTAACACACAAAACAATACTCTTGCCAAGAGAGATCATGTGTAGTACTTAATCCTAAACAATTTACTATCAAATCCACATAAAACAATGGCACACAATAGATTTCGTATTTCTAAAGACTAAGCTAGGTAATTATATATATATTGGTAACAAGTAATCAGTTTAAGAAAATACTCCATATCATAAGGTGTATATGAAATATGGAAATATGGTAGTAATGTAAATATGGAAATATGATAATAATGTAAATATGGAAATATGCTAATAATCTAACTAGTGTAAATGTAAATATGTTAGATCTAGGTTCCAAGCTTCATGAATTATAGGGGATAAGATGCACATATATATAAATATTCTAGAACTCAAATATTAACTATTGACCCTTTTAACTCCAACTCTCATATGCCAGCAAAAGGAAAGACCATCGATCGACGGTTGACGTCTGATGTCGATCAACGGTGAAATCAAAAGGAAGTGTGAACGAGATTTGATATGTTCACTGAGCTAATTAGACCAGCTCCCGCATGCGCCTAACAACCTATTTCAACGGAGTCTATTCTGGCACAAAACCTACTCTCGTAGTCGTCCATGTCCTACTTTTGAGATCCTAGTAAGCTACTCAAGAATGCAAGCATTAAGCACAACTCAATTGATGGATATTAACTTAACCTAGCAATTCTACATTTGGGCTAATCCATGTGTGCTATCATTCAACTTGACGTGAGTGTGTTTTTATGTTCTTATAGGGTATAAATATCCTAAACAAACAACTGTCAAATTAACCCTTAATCCTAACACACAAAATAATACTCTTGTCAAGAGAGATCAGGTGTAGCACTTAGGGATCGAATCCACAAAGAACAATGGCACACAATAGCTTTCTTATTTCTAAAGACTAAGCTAGCTAACTATATATATTGGTTGCAAGTAATCAGGTCAAAGAAATATTCCTTATTAGTAAGTATAGATGCAATATGGAAATATGCTAATAATGCAAATATGGAAATATGCTAATAAATTAACTAGATGCAAATGTAAATATGCTAGATCAAGGGTTTTAGGCAAGTAGATTATAGAATATAGAAGTTAAGGGTATTTAATCATGGAACTCGAAATCTAATGTAGAAGCCACCAGCTCTCGCATGTGCGTCTAATCTATTGACTAAGTCCGATGTCTTAGCTCTCGCTTGTTGACACAGAATAACCATCGATCGATGTCAATGATCCTGCGTCGATCGATGGTTTCTTGAGTCAAGCGTTATGACTTAATTTGAAAAGTTTAGTAGATTAACTAAATCAACTCCCGTTTGTTTCTAGCAACCTAGCTCAACAGATTAAATTCCGGTAGTAGACCATGCTCTCGCTTGCGCCTAACTATCCTATTATCAGGGTTCTAGTAAGCTACTCTAGAACACAAGCAATAAACACAATTCTATTAATAAATCTAATAATGACCCTAACAATTCCATTGTTTGATAATCCATCAGTACCATTAATAAACCCTAATTTTAGTTTGTAACTACTCAGACATAATTAAAGTAAGAATAATAATCTTAATAAAATGCATAGATAAAATAATGGGGTTTCAATACAAATCTCCCTTAGGAGTTATGAATCTTCTCCCTAAATAAATCCTAAAACTATGGTGAGGTGGTGCACACTTAGCCCCTCACTCACACACTTTCTGCACCTTGCACCAAAAACCTAGCACACTTCCTCTGGTGCAACCTCTGGTGCAATACATAAAGTATAAATATAAAACCCTAATGTCTAGGTCAAAACCCGCCCAAGGGTAATCTTGTAATCTTGTGTCATGTCTCTAACTTGGGCTTGAAAGTTGGTTGTCTGCGAACTAGACATCGATCTATGGCAGATGTGCAACATCGATCGATCTTGGTCATGTAACATCGGTCGACGGCAACGTTTTATCGTCGATCAATGGTAATCTTGTACTTCGACTCTCTCAATGATTAGCTACGGATTATTCTCCTCTAAATGATCTAAAAGCTCCAAGTATCTCGGTATATCTCCAAATCGTACCAGGATCTGTAAGGACCTCAAAACATAGCCTAGACACACATAACAGAGCCTATAACATGGTCTAAAACTGGTAATAAATAGGTTATATCAACTCCCCCAGATTTAACCTTTTGCTTGTCCTCAAGCAAACAAGCCTATGAAAAGATGTTTTGAAAAAGTGAAGAGTCACATATTGTCCAAGTATAACTGTCAGCTTACTTTATTGCAACCACATCCTATCAAGCCAGTCACAAAGAAATTTTATATACCTTATCCTTGTATAACAACCAAATCCATTCTATCAACAACTTAGCAAATACTAGTCTGACTCGCCCCTCTACTGATTTCATTTCTTTGCATAAAATAAAAGTGTAGGCTTTACCGTGGTAGTATCGATCAATGGATACATGGACTCTTACCTCTGCAAGTATCTGAACACAGATGCAGCCTTATCTAATTCCTTTCCTCTCTCTCTTCTCACTTCTTCTTAGTCAATGTCTCCCTTCTTTTGAGGGAATCATTTTATTTTTTAATTGACTGAGATATTTGGATAGGCTTCCATGAATCAAGCCTAATGGTTTTTGCCACCAGATCCGATTCACTTCTTTTTGACCTTTTTATCTCTTTCTAGGATCATATGAATTAAGCTTTAATGGTTGTAGCCACCTAATCCTGTTCAACTCCTTTTTTTTTAATCTAAGGGGGAGAGAGAGGGGAATCGAAAGGACACAGACTTTTACCTTCGAGACTTAAAGAAGGAATCCGATCCAATGTATACAAAATCCTAAAGCAAGCAAATAATGTCATGATTAGTGTTGGAAATCAAATTCGGTTCCTCCAAACTTTCTAAGGAAGTGTGATATAGTGGCAGGATGATCCACATTGGTATCTCTAGTAATCTCTGCAAACAACCTTCTAAGAATGATGCTTATAGTATGGTTAGTCGATAATAAATCTTGATTATAGTCCTTTCTTGACTCAATAATTTTTTAAACAAACTTATATATATATTAATAAAACTCAAAACAATCAAATAACATCAGCGAACCTCCCCCAGACTTAAATAACACTGCCCCCAGTGTAATCCGTCCCGGATTGGTTATAAAAATTAAATCATAAGTAATTAGCTTATGTATAAAACTCGATACCTCTCTCTGTAAGAGAGCGTCGATCGATGGTCAGTTAGTGGTGTTGATCGATGCTAAACCTGTAAGTTCCTATTTCTTATAAAACACAATATCAGTAATACCTCCCCCAGACTTATACAACACTATCACCAGTGTTATACAGTCTGAGATTTGGGTAGAAATAAATCATAAGGACCAAATTTAACAAGAAAAAAACGATATACATGCTCGCTGATGGTGACCGTCGATCAACACAGTAAAGTGCCTATCGATCGAGTGTTGCTCACTCCGTCGATCAGCAGTGATCAAGTGTCGGACGATGCTCTATGAAGACTATCTTCCTCGGATCTTTTTATTTATTATTTTTTGGATCATTTGAAATAAATAAATACAAAAATTAGTAATAAATAAAGAATAAAAACTAATTAAAACTTACTAAACAGTGGGTTGCCTCCCACTCATCGCTTGGTTATAGTCTTAAGCTCGACGTTGTGAACGTTCTGACTAGAAAGGAGGTTGATCAACACTTGGAAAACAAGTGTCTACATCTTCTTTGCTCTTCTGAAACCATGTACCAATGAATTTTTTGACTGCCTCATCTCCTATGGTTTTCTCGTTCTTTATGATCTCCTTAGTACCCTCCAATGAATGCATTCTTCTTTGTAGATTTTCAATACCGCGCTGGATCATTCTAAGTCTGGCAGCTGTAATGTCTGATAGCTCTTCCAATTGCTGAGAAATATCTTCTTTCACCAGGCTCTGAGAAAAAGAAATTTCATCGAACCTATATCCTAAGTTGTGTTCTGCTGCGGACTTCTGTCTGTCGAACTCAGTATCAATCGATGACAAGGTGTTGCTGTCGATCGATTTCAGTGTATCTGGTCTACTCGCATGCTGTCTCTGAACAGTATCCATCTCTTGCTTCATGTAATTCATGCTTGTAGTCAAATTGGCAAGGCATCTATCAATAGGATAGTATACATCATCAAGCCTCATGTCGAAATCATCCAGTGACATCTATTGAGCTTTGTAGATCTCATGCACAATATCGTCAATCTCTTTTCTGCTGTATGTTTCATGCTTATGCTCCTTGCTGTCTATCAATTCTGGTACCTGCGCGTCGATAGATGGCTGTTGCGGTTGTCCAAAGAAATTTTCTGATCGTTCAACCATGATAAGGGCATATGCTACATCTTTCTTCGGTAGACTTGGAATTCTCCCATAAAGACCTCGTGCACGTCCTTCTACATCTCTGAAAATTCCAATCTCATTGAGTCTGAGATAACTAGTTTTATTTCTTCTGGTCCAAGTGAAGGGTCTGGGTTACGTTTGATGTCGTTTGATGGCCAAGATAGGCCGGTTATTGATTCTGGATTGCCTACTCTAGCGTCCATTACCCATCCAGATTCTTCATCTGTGTAATCATATTCTTAGTAAGCTTCATTGTCTCCTAGGCATGCCCAATTCGTGTCGATCGATGGTCAATGGATACCATCGATCGATGCTCGTTACACTCTCATTAAAAAAAAAGAAATATTTTTTCTTCGCTTATATTAATAAATAGAAATTTATTAAATATAACTATGAAATAGTAATAATAATTAAATAAAAAAAATTGATCTGACCTGCACATCTGCCTTCCTTTTGTCACTATGACTTGGTTTCGAAAGAAGGATCGGATCCATAAATAAATTTTTAAAATCCTCCTTTTTAGATCAAAATTTAGACTTTTTTTAATTAAGAATAAGAAGTTGTCCGAATAGAATAAAAGTGGTAAAAAGAAGTTGGAAATAAGGCATCATGAATCAACAGATTCTAATCAGATCGGTGCCCAAAAAGGTTTCCAGCTCCATTGGACATTGAAAGTATATCCGCTATATCTTCTTTCATGACGTTTAGAATTCTGCCATCCATAGCTCTTGCGTGACCATCTGGATCTCTCACAATACCAAACTCATCTGGTTGTAGATAACCAGCTTCTCTGTCGCGTTCTTCTGCTGAATCAGGTTCGGTTTCTGATTCATGCACAGTATCGATCGATAGCTTATGGTTGCCGTCGATCGATGTCAATTTCCCTGGTTAATGGGAAACATGGAAAACTCCAGCCTCTTCCATAGCAAGCCCTCGGTACTCGATCATCTCTTCTTCTCTGTAGTTGTCATTGTATTCAAGGTGGGCTGGGTTGTAATTGTAATCAGCATGGTTGTTGTCGATCGGTTCTGGATCGATATTGAAGGGTGGGTGTCGATCGATTGTTGACTTGAAGGACTGTCGATCCATGATAGGGGTTGGGTGTCGATCGATGTTCCATCTACTGATTCCTCATTGCACTCGTTATCGTAGAAGCATGTGGCCACAAGCTCTGCATCATTACACAATTCGATCAGGGTAGCCTTGTTCTTATTTTTGACAGGTTAATAAAAGATATTTTTATCAATTAGAGATAGATACAACCTGTTTAATTGCAGGTCGCATATGGCTCCCACAATAGCTATGAATACTCTCCCAAGTAGTAGCAAAGAGTTCCAATCTATCCTGATGTCCATCACATGAAAGTCTATTGGGACTAGGGTGTTGTTGATATGTACTGGAACATCTTTTACCATCCCTCCTGAGTTCACCCTTGAGCTGTCTACAAACGTGAACGAATCTTTGGAGGGTTCCACTCTTAGGTTCAACTCCTCTGCCATAGACTTTGGCATAATACTCACTGAAGATCCAGTGTCGCAGAGGGCGTTAGGATATTTGTTTCCTTTGATGAAGCATGGAACTATAAACATTCCAGGATCACTTTTCTTTTTCAAACATGTTCTCTGCTTCATCTTCTCTTTGAGGTGATTGAACATGATTTTTATGTCATCATCTGTTTACCTTGTTTCCCTGAAAAACATCCACAATTTGTGAGTATAATAAGCTTCATCAAAAGATATATCTAAAAGAATTTTAAAAACTCTTCTAGCAAAGCCATCCATATCCTTTCCATTGGCTTCTCTGCGTTGATGGTTTGAGATCTTTTGCCTCCTCTTTGAGTATCCCTCATCTTCTCTGTCAAGATCCATGGATTCAGATGTGTCTGTATTCTGGTCTGAAATTTTCTCTGTTGGACGGACAATCACCCTTGCGTCGAGGTTGGGTAATTAAACGGGGTTTCTACATTGTTGATCGATGCCGGACATGTACTGTCGACCAATGCCTTTGTCTCTATGTCGATCAATGTCATGAGGGAGGCATCGATCGATGTTAGTCAATTCACATGAGGCTACCGATTCTGTAGGCCTCACCGTAGATCAATTCTCGTTGTCTTGCGTCGATCGATGCAGACAGAAATTGCTGAGTGAAATGGAATTTTCCACACGGAAGTTGCTGTATTGGGGTCTCTCTTCCTGCCAGAAATCATCATCAATCAATGCATTGATGTGGTGTTTTTCGCAGTCTCCATCTTCTCCTTAATCAGGCCATCATGTCTCCAAATGGTCTCACTTGTTTGCATCACTTGATTCTCCAACTTCTTCACATAGGTGCTGAGGTTTTCGAACTTGGTGTTGAGGTTGAGGTTGAGGTAGAGACTATCTATCTTTCCGTTGAAATCCACAGTCATCTTCTGCTGTACCTCTAAGACTCTATCAACCATTGCTTCAATCTTTCTTCCCTGAGTTTCTGGAGGATGATATTGGTAGTAATACGATCCATATGTCATGTCGTTATTGAAGGGCCTTCGTTGTGAACTCTGATTAAAGTTACTCCTTTGACTAGCACCATAGGAGTTCTTGCTGAAACCTGGATTTCCTTTTCTCTGGAAACCATTCCCATTGATGTAGTTCACATCCTCTTCTTCAATCTCATCTTCTCTAGACTCTATTGCTTCTACCTCTGCAAAAGTAACCTGTTTTCTGAGAAATTTTTGAACACTATCCAGCTTTGCTTTTACCTGTTCAGTCTGCTCCTTGCTTACTGCTAAAACTGATTTATTTCTCTCAAAATAAGTATTCTTGGTACTGCGGCTAGATTCTCAATCAATCTTGTAGCTTCTTCAGGGCTCTTACTGCTGAAATTTCCTTCACTAGATGTGTCCAAAGCCATCTGATACGGCAATTCAATACCTCTGAAGAAAGTGCTAAGAAGCTGCACTTCGTTGAATCCGTGATGTGGACAGTCTCTCTGGTATGACTTGAATATGATCCTTGAGTTTCCGAAAGACTCTGAAGGTTCTTGTAAAAAATTAGCAATCTTGCTTCTCAGATCTTCTGCTATTGTGTCATCAAAGAAGTTGCGCAAGAAAGCGTTCTTAATGTTAGTCAATGATGTCAGAGATCCTGGTGGTAGCTGCTTAAGCCAATATGAAGCTTCTCAATCAAGTGAGTACTTGAAGAACTTACAGAAATGATAGTCCTCAGGGACCCCATTGGCTTTAATAGCAGTCACTAGATCCTCAAATCGCTCAAGATGATCCATAGGGTGCTCGTGTCGCAACCCATGGTAAGGCGTCTGCGCTACAAGTCCGAAGTAAGCGAGCTTGATCTCAAATCGCTCCTCCGAAAAGCTGGCGGGCAAATGGGGGATCTGTTGGCATAGAACTATTCTGGACGGTATGGTTGTAGTCAGCCAGCGTTCTCTGAGCAGCTTGGGTGCTAGCTCCAGGTTGAGCTATTGCAGCGTCTACTTCTAATTCTGTATCAGGGATTATAGTCCCATGAGCGTCTATCCTTTGACCGGCTGCATTACACAGATGACCGTTAAGGTCATGCAAGTCTCAATTCTCATTCTGAACCACTATTATAGGCGCAACCATCTGAACTCGTCTGCTGTCGTCGATTGATGCGAATGAGGTGATGTCGAGCGATGCTAGTTGACCAATGTCGGTCGATGGTAGAATTCTGATGTTAGTGGATGTTGTCCGTAAAAAGATATCTGTCAAGGCTGATTGTGTGACGTCGATCGATGCGTGTCGTCTTTCTTTGTGGATCGTACATTCAAGTTGCTGTGGGTCTGAGAACAGTAAGTCTTGTCTTTTGTTGCTCCTGGTACTCTTTTGCATGCACCTGAAAAACAAAGAAAAAAAAATCAGTAACTTTGAAAGTAACAAACCTAGACTAAGTCCTAGAAAATAAATCTAATGGCGATCAATCTTTATGGGTGTGTTTTTATGTTCTACTAGTGTATAAATATCCTAAACAAACAACTGTCAAATTAACTTTTAATCCTAATACACAAAATAATACTCCTTTCAAGAGAGATAAGGAGTAGTACTTAGGGATCGAATCCACAGAGAACAATGGCACACAATAGATTTTTTATTTCTAAACACTAAACTATGTAACTATATATATTTGTAGCAAGTAACCAGGTCAAAGAAATATTCCTTATTAGAAGGTAGATGCGATATGGAAATATGCAAATAATGCAAATATGTGAATATGCTAATAATGCAAATATGTAAATATGCTAATAATGCAAATATGGAAATATGCTAATAAATTAACTAGATGCAAATGTAAATATGCTAGATCTATGGTTTTAGGCAAGTGGATTATAGAAGATAGAAGTGAAGGGTATTTAATCATGGAACTAGAAATCTAATGTAAAAGACACCAGCTCTCGCATGCGCGTCTAATCTATTGACTAAGTCCAATGTCTTAGCTCTCGCTTGTTGACATGGAATGACCATCGATCGATAGCAATGATCATGCGTCGATCGATGGATTCTTGAGTCTAGTGTTATGACCTAATTCGATAAGTTCAATAGATTAACTAAATCAACTCTCGTTTGTTTCTAGCAACGTAGCTGAATAGAACAAATTACGGTAGTAGACCATGCTCTCGCTTGTGCCTAACTATCCTATTATCAGGATTCTAGTTAGCTACTCTAGAACACAAGCAATAAAGACAATTCTATTAGTAGATTTAATAATGACCCTAACAATTCTATTGTTTGGCTAATCATCAGTACCATTAATAAACCCTAAATCTAGTTGGTAACTAATAAGAAATAATTAAAGTACGAATAATAATCTGAACAAATTACATAGATAAAAGATTGGGGGTTTTAATACAAATCTTCCTTAGGATTTATGAATCTTCTCCCTAAATAAATTCTAAAACTATGGTGAGGTGGTGCACACTTAGCCCCCTCACTCACACACTTTCTGCACCTTGAACCAAAAACCTAGCACACTACCTCTGGTGCAAAACATAAAGTATAAATATAAAACCCTATGTCAAAACTCATCCAAGGGTAATATTGTAGTCTTGTGTCATGTCTCTAACTTGGGCTTGAAAGTCGGTTGTCTGTGAACTGGACATCGATCGATGGCACATGTGCATCATCGATGTAACATCGGTCGACGTCAACATTGTATCGTCGATCGATGGTAATCTTGTACTTCGAATCTCTCAATGATCAACTACGGATTATCCTCCTCTAAATGCTCCAAAACCTCCAAGTATCTCCAAATTGTACATGGACCTATAAAGACCTAAAAACATAGCCTAAACACACATAACAAACACTAAATAGAGCCTATAACATGGTCTAAAACTGGTAATAAATAGGCTATATCACAACCCTAAATCTAATTGGTAACTACTCAGACATAATCGAAGTAAGAATAATAATTTGATTATAATGCATAGATAAAATAATGGGGTTCCAATACAAATCTCCTTAAGGAGTTATGAATCTTCTCCCTAAATAAATCCTAATACTATAATAGAGTGCTGGTGCATACACACACTTGCCACACACCTTGGCACTCTTGTTTCTGGTGCAATACATAAAGTATAAATATAAAACCCTAAAGTCTACGTCAAAACTCGTCAAGAGGTAATCTTGTGTCTTGTCTCTAACTTGGGCCTGAAATCGGCTGTATGCGATTTGGTCATCGATCGATTTCAGATGTGAAACATCGATCGACGCCGAGATAGTGCCGTCGATAGACGACAATCTTGTACTTCGACTCTCACAATGATCAGCTACGGATTATTCTCCTCTAAATGCTCCAAAAGCTCCAAATAACTTCATATATCTCCAAAACGTACCTTGACCTGTAAAGACCCTAAAACATAGCCTAGACAGACATAATAACATGCCCTAAAACTGGTAATAAATAAGCTATATCTGTGTGTTTATTGTTCGAGCAGAATATAAATATCCTAAATAATTAACTATGAAATTAACCTTTAATCCTAACACAGAAAACAATACTCTTGCCAAGAGAGATCATGTGTAGTACTTAGGGATCGAATCCACAGAGAACAATGGCACACAATAGATTTCTTATTTCTAAATACTAAGCTTGGTAATTATATATATATATATATATATATTGGTAACAAGTAATCGGTTGAAGGAATTATTCCATAACAAAAGGTGTAGATGCAGCATGGAAATATGTTAGTAATGTAAATATGGAAATATTTATTGGTTATTTAATTTTTGATTGTGTGGCAACCAAAATTCGCACTGTCGATTTCCGTTGAATTAGGAAACCAGGGTAAGCCTTTGTTTCCCAGAGGTCCCGGATATCTGCTAAACCACACGCCAATCACTCAGAATACAAAGTAAATATTGAAAACAAAGTAAGAATCGAAAAGAGAGCATATAGATGTCTTATTCTGAATTTGCGTATGAGCGTTTACAACAGGATAGGAGCCTAGGCTATGAGAGCTGTCGGCGAGATCCCTAAATCTAATAACCTAAGACTGCAAAACCCTAGTTGAGTCGCAGCTCGGATAACAAAAACGGAAAGTTGCCGAAATGCTCTAAGTGCTAAGCTTTGCTTGCTCTGAGTGGAGATTTCCATGTCTTCTATGCATCATCACCCTTGAAGTCCTTATATACTCCTTTAGAGGCGGTTTGCTCATTCCCCTTCTTCCCTAGGTCGAAGTTATCGCTTCGCGAAAATATTCCTTTTTTCCTCGATCTTCATGATTATCTTCGGAAACTTAACATTTATTCTTTGATCTTGACATTTATCCCTTCAAACTTAACATTTATCCTTTCCTGCAAAATAAAAGATAAACTGTCACAAAGTTCGGGCTTGATATTGGATAAAATCGCGAATGGGCATTTAGCCGAGCTTTAGACCTCGTCGCGCCGTTTTCGAACTTAGGCGTTTCAACAATTTTATCAAAATAACATTGCTAAGACGACGATGTCCGAGAGTTACAATCTTTCATATAGGGCTTGTGACTCTAGGTGTTTAGTTAACCATTACCGTCTCATACGATCGACCCGATCATTTCTCGAGAAAATGAGTTCTTTCGGTAAAGTTCCAATGTAAATCCCGATCGAGATGGAACAAAGATAAGTTCAATCAAGTATCGAAAGAGGGAGTTTAACGAGGACGAGGAGAAATTGGATTGATTTGATCCGACTGGCAAACGAGTGTGTCGGATTGCTCGTGCCATCTAACTCGCCTGTTCGGCGAATTGGCCTTGTCCAACTCGCCATACGGGCGAGTTAGTCATCTCGTGCCTACCAACTCTCCCATATGGTAAGGTGGCCTTGTCCAACTCTCCGTACGAGCGAGTTGGTCGTGTCATGGCATCCAATTCACCCGTATGGCGAGTTGGTCGATCCGTGCTGACCAACTCGCCCGTATGGCGAGTTGGTCGATCCGTGTTCCTTTCTTTCGAGTTTTGGCCCGAAGACTTTCGCTAAGTTGATTTTGAGACTGCATTCTTATAGAAACACGATTTTTAGATGATGATTTCGAGAATACTGTTTTTGACCCCAACAAACGCATTCTCCCGGTACGTGTCCGATCTTGATTCCGTCGTAACCAATTTTGACCCCAACAGTTTGCCCCCAGCTCGTTAGAATCACAAGGTTCTAGCGAGCAATTTTGGCAGGTTTGGTAAGTTAGGCGGAAGCAACGTTTGAAAAGGTCCGTTGAAAGTGGTCTACTTATTCCTCTAAGAGTAGAATGTAGTAGGATTGGGGCTGCGCCTTGTGAAGTCTGCCTACGTACCCTTGTAACAAGGATCAAGCCTTTCGTATTTCGTTCCGGAGTTAAGGTTCTTACTTCATGTTTTCCAGTGAGACCCTTATGGTTTAGTTGTGTGTCGTGTAGACATTATCAGGCATGTTGCTACCAACGACATTGTATATTGGACCTTTATCGGCCTCAAGACCAGCCTTGTAGGCTGTTTATTTTGGCCGAGTGTGGCCGTATTTATGTTTTTGGGACTCACATCGTGTGGCTTTGCATCCTGACCGCTTTGCGATTTTTTTTTATAGATAAACTAGGTTTTTTTTCTTGAAAATGCGTAATTAGATTCACAATTTTGATAAGTATACAAGGAGGGATATGAGTTGTCATCTCGTTCTCAACTCTTTTGCGGATCATCCTGTTTGTTGCTCATTCGAGATGTTTGAGAAGTTTTACAAAGTTTCGTGAGGGCTTAGATATGGACGAAGATACATGCTTTCAGGATCTCGTATCTTTTTGATATAATGCCTTGAGACGTTAGAGACCAGTGTGATGGGCTTAGGGTAAGACCTAGGCCTAATCACGGTTTTAAGGGTTGCGATGACTACTTCGGCTTACATTTCCCGCATCGGTTTTGACCTGATTCCAACCTGCTTTAAAGTGCGCGGTATGTTCTCGGCTTATGTAACTGTGTGGTAGGAATCGGGAATCTCTTCGAGGACAATTTTTAAGTCTCCAGAAAGTACAGACCAAAAATTTTGGATTTCTTTTATAGTGTTATTACCCTTGTGTCGGGTGTTCGTGTTTCCTTTTCGTTTTGTAAAGACTAACCCTCTCCCTCCGACTCCGGAGGGATTGCGCACCACCAGGAACCTACTTCGGGGTGGCCCATTCTTTTGGGAAACGTTGACTCCGAAGCGGGTTCATCACGCTGTGGCTCTACCGTTCTCAGTTTCAACCATATTTACTAGTCGAGGAAGGGACGGAGTCGAGCATGGACGGGTTCGTTCCGTATGAAGCTTGGGAAAGGAAGGAAAGTTCAAGGTCTCGCAAAGAGAAGCATGTTGTTGTCGACGATGATGTGGTCATCGAGAAATGCTCTCCTTACAACATACTTAGAGATTATCTCATCAGTCAGACGGGTGGAAGTGGTGGTGACCGGATTGATCTCGACGAGCCGTTCGACTTTGACTTTTCTCCTACCAAGGGAGGGTCCAGCGAGGTGCCAGAGCTTATCAAGCCATCAGGGATGGTCAATGGGGTAAGTTTCTGTCCTTGAACATTTTTTTTTTGGTAAGGCCGAACCTTTCTTGACCTCGAGAGTGTTCGCAGGGCCTCCTCATGATGACCGAGCGTTTGATGCGAGCAGCCATGAGGATTACATGGCTCAATTAAGGGCCGAGATGGTTGATAAGTAGATTGCCCGTCTGGAAAACAAATTGGAGAGTTCCCGTCGTCGTGAAAGAGAATCGGTTACGACAGAGATTCGTCGAGCCTATATGCGAGGAAAGAGAGAGATGGATGAATTGATGAGGAACCGTCGTGACAAGTTCTCAGGCGAACTTGGGGAACTCATGGGGAGTTATAAGGCTCTTGGTAATTATCGCAAGTGTCACGGTACCGTGGGCGGACTGTACCTCACGCAAGTCTCTGACTATTCGATTGATGTCGAGTATGCACGGAAAACTGGGCATATGAACGATGCTAATAGGGACCTTTTAATTCCTTAAATCGAGGAGAGGATTTGGGAGCAATGGGATCCGATTCCTGTTTCTGCTAACACGGTGGACGCCGAGACGTGAGACCCTGATGAGACAGGTGAAGTGAATTAGTCGACGGCCCACTGGATGTGAACAATTACTCGATCGGGAAGTCGATGACCGGGTACTTTGATCTCGGCGATTGATCTGTAATATATTGTTATTGTATGGTCGTGTGTATGGGACTTGCCTTGTCTGGCTTCTAATCCCTATCGTTTATCGGTTTTCGTATAAATCATGATTTTTTAATAAGAAATGTTTTGATTTCTGTTAAGTGTAGAGGGAAGGATTCGAGTTTTCATCTCGCTCCTTACCCTTTTTGCGGATCGTCCTATTCGTTTCTCGTCCGAGATGTTTGAACAGTTCTTGAAGTTTCGAGAGTGTTCAGATGCGGACAAAGAGACATGCTTTCAGGATCTTGTATCTTTTTGGTATAATGCCTTGAGACGTTAGAGACCAGTGTGTTGGGTTTATGGTAAGACCTAGGTTTACTTTTGGTTTGAGGATTTGCGATGAATAATTGGCTTTCGTTTTTCCTGTTGCGATTTTAACCTGACTCCGTTCTGATTTAAAGTCCGCGATAGGTTCTTGGCTTATAGACTTGTCTGGTCGGAGTCAAGCATCTCTCCGGAGACAATTTGTAAGTCGTCTGGAAGTTCTGACCAAAATTTTGGATTTCTTTTATAGCGCGCTGTTTATTTTTGTCGGATGTACGAGGATTTATCCTTAGGATGGATCTAAATGCATTTGTTTAGGACGGCTAAAGTGCTCGGCGGGGCTAATCGACAAGCGTTCATAATTTATAGTCATGGACTGGGAGCGTGTTCTCGAAGATCTAGGCGACGTCTCGCTTACTCTTTCGAAAACATTCTTTGTGCTTGTAACTTTCTCAAGTATGTGAGACCGGGGTCTCGTGTTTTGAGCGGGAGTTGGAGTCAATGATGCGACCGAAATATGTTCGTGAAGGAATTAAATGGTCGGTGGAATCTGTTGATCCCAGCGATGCCTTAGTTGATGTGACGAAGTTTATTTGCTTGATAGGTTAGTGTGGAATTTATTCGTTTTGAGGCAGGACGATTTTTTGCGAGTTTCCGTTTATGGGTTTGTACGATGATCGTTTTGCTCGCATGTGGATGTTTCCGAAACTATCACGAGATTTTTTTCGTGTTAAGGGAAATTTTGCGAGATTATAATGAAGTCTTTATTGCCGAAAAAGCTTTCAAAAATATTGAGTACAAGGCAAATATTTTAGACGCGGAAATATACAAATATTTGTATCTGTACCCACTCCCCCCCCTTTTTGGAGAGGAAGATAGCTGAACTTGCCTTTTGGCGAGCTGCCTACGTACCCCTTTCGGGGATCAAGCTATCTTGTAGTTCTGTTTTTTTGTACGATTGTGTTTGCTCGGTTGTTGTTTTTGCGTCGATTGTGTTAGTCGCATGATCGATGCCTTCTGCTGGGCTTGTCTTCTCTTGTTGGATCGAAACGTTGGGCTCTGGAACTTGTTGTTCTTTGGCCATTGCTTGAGTTGTTGATTCTGGATCGTCTTTTTCTGAAGCGTTTTTGGTCGTTGACAGAGTTGGATTCGCTCGTTTGGGCTTCACCATTGCGGTGATTGTGACTTTCCTCAGCTTATGTTTGGCCAGGAAGAAATGTCTTGACTGTTTTTGGCATCCCTAGATCCCGGCTATTCCGTTGTTAGTCGGGAATTTGATGCCTAGGTGATAAGTCGACGGGACTGCCTTTATGGCGTTTAACCAAGGTGTTCCCATAATGACACTGTATATCGCCGGGTGGTCGACGACCGTGAAGTCAACGATCTGGGTGAGTCTTTCGCCGAGAAATCATTTCACTTTCAAATTAACCCCATTTTCCACTTTTCTCTCTCCAATAAAAGGTTTAGTGTAGTACTTAGGGATCAAATCCACAGAGACTCTAGGATTGCACAATAGATTTTCGAATTTAAGCTAGATGAATTATAATAATAACAATAAAAGTGACTTTCAAAATTGACTTTGGTTGTGAGGATTAAATTAAGAGATTAGACTTAGGGGAAATTCTTAGGTAAGATTAGTTACTACAAATTAATAGATATCAAAGGTTTTATTAAGCATTGTTCTGAACTAAAACCTTAGGGTTAGGATATCGCTCTCGCGCATCTCAACTGAGTATCGATCGATGCCCACCAGGTGGTGTCGGTCGAAGCTCATTCTAAACAGTATTGATTTCGTGATTTGATGAGTTCTCTAAAGTTCCAATTCAACTCTCGTTTGTTACAGGTTATTTAGATTGTCTAAGA
Organism: Moricandia moricandioides; assembly: GCA_905132885.1. NCBI lineage: Eukaryota > Viridiplantae > Streptophyta > Magnoliopsida > Brassicales > Brassicaceae > Moricandia > Moricandia moricandioides. The sequence goes on from CAJHQQ010000022.1 coordinate 374,941, forward strand.
TAGATTGCAGGTTATCACCAAACTATCGCTTGCGCTATAGAACCCTAATTTCTAGGGTTAAGGTGATCAAGTTCAACTTAGCATTAAGAGTAACTTAAAACAAAGAACCAAGAGGATCACCCTAAAAATTCTATAAAATCATCAATACATTATTACCATTGAATAACTCTAAATCTAACAGTGAACTACTCAGACATAGCAATAAAGAACATGAATAAATTTTAAATAAATAGCATAGAAGAAACTGAGTAAAAAGGTAAGGAGTTCATGATCTTCTCTATAATGATGATCAGATATTTCTCTCCAATAGATGTAGCAATGTGTTCCAACTCTTAATTCTCAAACTCTTGTGTAACTTAGAAAACATCTCTTTCTTAGGTCCTCTAGGCTCCTCCTCTAAAACTAAGATAGAAAACCCTAATAAATAGTCTAAATTTCGTCCAGGGACTTGTCTTGCAATTTATCAAACTTCTGGGTAAAACTTGTAATTTCTCAAGCCTTCACCAATATTGATGTCGAGTTGGCTGTCGATCGAAGTGTGTGACGTCGATCGATGGTTCACTCATAAATCTGGATCTGACTCTGAGTTTCTGCTGAGCATCCTAAATGCTCCAGAATAGTCCAAAAGCTCCAATTGTTTCCAATGAGTACTTGGAACTGTAAATACTCTAAAACAGTACCAAGTGCTTGCAAAAGACTCTAAAAATATTCTATATGTCATAAGTAAAATACAAGGTATATCAACTCCCCCAGACTTAATCTTTTGCTTGTCCTCAATCAAACAAAGCCTATGAAAGAGGGTGTGGGAACCGAAATTTGTACCATCGATTTCCATTGATTTAGAAACACAGGGTAACCCTAGTTTCCCAGAGGTCCCGGATATCTGCTAAACCACACGCCAATTAGTTAGAATACAAAGTAAATATTGAAAAACAAAGTAAGAATCGAAAAGAGAGCAAATAGATGTCTTATTCCGAATTTGCGCATGAGAGCTGTTGGCGAGAGCCCTAGTTCTAATAACCTAAGACTGCAAAACCCTAGTTGAGTCGCAGCTCGAATAACAAAAACGGAAAGTTTCTTAAATGCTCTAAGTGCTAAGCTATGTTTGCTCTCAGTGGATATTTTCTTGTGTTCTCTGCATCATCACCCTTGAAATCCATATATATTCTTCTAGAGGCGGTTCGCTCTTTCCCCTTCTGCCCTTGGTCGAATTTATTGCTTTGCGGAAATATTCCTTTTTTCCTCGATCTTCATGGTTATCTTCGGAAACTTAACATTTATCCTTCGATCTTAACATTTATCCTTTCCTGAAAAATAAAAGATAAACCGTAACAAAGTTTGGGCTTGATTTCAGATAAACTCGCGAGTGGGCCTTTAGCCGAGCATTAGACCTCATCAGGCCGTTTTCTAACTTAGGCGTTTCTATGATTTTATTGAAAGAGCATTGCTAAGACAATGTCATCCGAGAGTTATGATCTTTCGTACGGGGCGTGTGACTTTAAGTGTTTAGTTAACAGTTATCGTCTCATATGATCAACCTGATCCTTTCTCGAGAAAACGAGTTCTTTTGGTAAAGTTCCAATGTCAATCCCGATCGAGACGGAACAAAGATAAGTTAGATCAAGTAGCAAAAGAGGGAGTTTAACAAGGACGAGGTGAAACTGGATTGATTTGATCCGACTTGCCGAACTAGGGGTCGAATTGCTCGTGCCATCTAACTCACCTGTATGGCAAGTTGGTCAATCCAACTCGCGGTATGGGCGAGTTGGTTGTGTTGTTCTATCCAACTCGCCGTACGGGCGAGTTGGTTGGTCCATGCCGTCCAACTCGCCCGTATTGCGAGTTGGCCTTATCCAACGTGTCGTACAGGAGAGTTGGTCGTGTTGTGTCATCCAACTCGCCCGTATGGCGAGTTGGACTGTCCAATTTGCCATACTGATGAGTCCTACGGCACAAACCGACCAACTCGCCTGCTTGGCGAGTTGGTCGGTCCGTGCCATCCAACTCACCTGTATGGCAAATTGGAAAGTCCAACTCACCGTACAGGCGAGTTGGTCGGTCCGTGCCGTCCAACTCTCCCGTATGGAAAATTGGTTGATCCGTGTTTCTTTCTTTCGAGTTTTTGCCCGAAGAGTTTTGTTAAGTCGGTTTCGAGACTGCATTCATATAGAAACACGATTTTTAGATGCTAATTTTGAGAATACCATTTTTGACCCCAACAAACGCATTCTCCAGGTAGGTTTCCGACGTTACTTCCGTCGTAACCAATTTTGACCCCAACAGTTAGCCCCCCCCCCCAACTTGTAAGAACTGTGAATTTCTTGCGAGCGTTTTTAAGCATGTTGGATGAATTAGGCGGAATCCGACGTCTGAAGCCTGGAGGAGAAATAGTGAATCCTTTCTTCTATAAGTATGTGGAGTGGTTTTACAAACTCTTCATTTGCACATTTCCACAAAGTTTTTAAGAATCAAAAGGTTTTATCCTCTCTTTTATTCGTTTGGTAAAAAGGAAGCTATGTATTCGGGGAGAGAGGTTTCCTCAAAGTCTTGTGATGACCGTTCCGTCCTTGATGGTTCCAGCTCAAAACACAATGATGATGTGCTGAGGTGGAATTCTCGGCTTACTCAGTCGATCCTGAAGAAGCTGTAGCATACTGGGTGGCCAGGGTAGACGTGAAAGCCCCCATACCTGGTACGTGGGCCTTGCCTCTGTTTTGTGCCTACCCAGTAGAGGGTTGTCCCAGCAAAAGCTGTTCGAATGGGCTGGATGCCATCTGGAGCCATTGCCGAGGTCCTGAACTGGTCAGGTTACGTCTTCTGGAGGCAAGAGAGGTTGCTGAGTTTCCACCCGAGGGTTACTTCACGTGTTACGAGCTGTTGCTGAGGCAATGCCATTTGTGGTTTCCTATTCTCGAGGTCATAGCACGACTTCTCGAGTGTTCCAAGATATCGATTAGTCAAATTAACCTGTGTGGTTTGGAGCATATTGTCGGGATTTTCAGGCTGAGTTACAAGTTGGGTATAACCCTCGATGCCAAACACCTCGATGCTTTGCTTAAACCAGTTGGGAAATCGTCCATAATTCAGTTGAGGCCCCGGTCGGGGATGAGATCATAAGCGAATTCGTGTCGAACTACCATGAATGGTGGAAGCACTTATTTTTTGTCCGTCTCCGTCTTTAGGACTAGATGGGGTTTGAAAGGTATCCTTGATCAAGTGTAGCTCCTTTTCTCTTTTCTTTACCCCTTTTTTTTGTTTCGGTGGAGTTCGATCTAATACGTTTCGTTTACATTTTATTATCAGAGACCAATCTTTTCCCTCCGAGTCCGGAAGGTCTGGATACCTTCTGAGACTATCTTCGCGGTCTCTTGTGTTTTTAGGCAATGTTTAACCCAAAGAGGGTCCGTCATGCTGTTGCTCTCCATCGTTCTCGGTACCATCAAGATCTACCGGTTTAGGAAGGATCAGAGGCGTCCATGGATGAATTTGTTCCGTGCACGGTTCGCACGAGAGAAGAATGACTGAAGACTCTGAAGGACAAACACTTTTCTGTTGAGGATGATGCGGCTAACGAGCGGTGCTCCTCCGACAATATACTAAAAGACTACCTAAATAGTCAAGTAGGTAGGGACAGTGGCGATTTCGACGAGCCGCTTGGTTTTGACTATCCTCCGGGCGCAGGTGGGTCCATTGAGACCCGGGAGTTTACCCAGGCGTCGAGGATGGTCACCGGGGTAAGTTCTTGTCATTTTCTTTTGAGGATGAGCTTTTCTGACTTGAGATACTTGGCAAGGCCTCCTTATGATGAACTGATCACTTAATGCGAGATGCCAGGAAGCACGTATGGATCAGTTTAAAGCTGAGGCAGCCAACAATGAGATTGCTTGTTTTAGAGATGAGTTGGAAAGTTTTCGTTGCCGCGAGAGGGATTCTGTCGTGACTGAGGTTAGTCGCGCTTATAGGCGAGGGAAGAGGGAAATGGCCAAAGTCATGAGGACTCGTCGTGAAAAGTTCTCATATCAATTCGAGGAACTTACGAAGGGCTATATGGAATTTGGAGACTATGTCGAATGTCACGGTAATGTGGGCGGACTATACCTCACGCAGGCTCATGGTTATTCGTTCGGTGCCAAATATGTGAGGCATACCGGGCATATGAACGAGAGGGATAGGAACTTTAAGATCCATCAGGCCGAAGAGAGGATTTGGGAACAATGTGTCTTGATTCTTGTTTCTCCTGACACCGTCGAGGCCGAGGTGGGGAATGCCGATGAGACAGGTGAGGTAAATCAGCCGATGGCTCCTCTGGATGTCAACGACTATTCGCTTAGTAGATCGATGACCGGGTGTTTCGATTTTGATGAGTAATTGTGATGTTACGACTGATTCGAGAGTGCCCTCTTCTATATTATTGCACATTTCTGTCTTGTTCGTTTGTTGGCCAAATATGGTCGTGTGTAACGGGACTGGCCGAGTGTGGCCTTAAATCCATGTTTTTTACTAAATTTTATTTGAACAGTGTTTGTTAATGATGAATGGGTGTTTTTAGATATTTGGGATTTGTTTAGTGTAGAAAAAAAACTCGAGTTGTCATATCAATTTCCTCTCTTTTTGTGGATCGCCCTATTTTTTGTTCGTGCGAGATGTTCGACGAGTTTTCAAAGTTTCGGAAACGTGTAGATACTGACGAAGAGACATGCTTTTAGGATCTCGTATCTTTTTGATATCATGTCTTGAGACGATAGAGACCAGTGTGCTGGGTTTAGGGAAATACCTATGTTTACTTTCGGTTTAACGCTTTACGATGACTAATCGGATTTCGTTTTGCCTATTTTGATTTTAACCTTACTCCATTCCGATTTAAAGTTCACGATAGGTTCTCGGCTTATACGACTTGTCTGGTCGGAGTAGAGCATCTCTTCAGGGACGATTTTTAAGTCTCCCAAAAGTGCTGACCAAAGTTTTGGATTTCTTTTATAGCGTGTTGTTTATCCTAGTTCGATGTTAGAGGATCTGACCTTAGGAAGGACTAGGGTGCGTTTGTTTAAGACAGCAAAGGTGCTCGACGGGGCCAATTATCGATTGTTTTGTAGTTGCGAATAGATTGGGGGTGTATTCTAAAAAATTTAGACGACGTCTTGCCTATTTTTTCGAAAACTCACTTTGCATAAGTAACGCTTTGAGCATATGGAATCAGGATCCCGTGCTTTGATCGGGAATCGATGATTCGACTGAGATAGGATGGTCTAGAAGTGATCTGTTTTGAGGTGAAATGATTTTTCGCAAGTTTCTTTTTCTGGGATGGTGCGATTAATGTTTTGCTCGTGTATGGATGTACAACATAGTGTTACTTTTCGGGATGATAGACAATTTACAAATTTATAAAGAAGTCTTTATTTTCGAGAAAGTTTTGAAATGTGAAAATATACGAGTGTTCGTATATGTACCCACTCCCCCCCTTTTTAAATAGGGGGATAGCTGAACTTTTCTTTTGATGAGCTGCCTACGTACCTCTTTCGAGAATCAAGCCATCTCGTAGTTCTGTGTGTTTGGGCGAGTCTGTTTACTCGGCCGTTGTGTTTGTGTCGACTGCGTCAATTGCTGAGTCAACGTCTTCTTTTGGACCTGTCTTCTTTGATGGGATGGGCGCGTCGGGCACTGGAACTGGTTGTTTGCTGGCCGTTACTAGAATCGACGGTTCAGGGTCGTCCTTGCCCGAAGCACTTTTCGGCTGAGGCCTGGGCTATCCTCGGGTGCTTGGGATTTTTCATCGCGGTGTTCGTGATTCGTCTTAGCTTGTGAGTTGGGAACTTAATGCCTAAGTGTTAAACTGATGAGACTGCCTTCATGGCGTTTATCCAAGGCGTGCCCATGTTGACGTTTTAGATGGCTGGGTGGTCGACGACCGCAAAATCGACGATCTTGGTGACTTCTTTTTCCGCCACAGGTAATTTGATAGATCCGAGGGTCATTGATGTCATGCCAGAGAAACCGGTTAGCGGCTTAAATGATGGTACAACTTCGCCTAACTCGATGTTCATCCGTTTAAGAGTGTCGCGAAATATGACATTGATTGTGCTTCTAGTGTCTATGAGAACCCTGGCGACCTCGAGATATCTTATCACGAGATCTTTTACGACTGGGTCACAATGTGGCTGATCGATTCCTCCGGCTTCTTCTTCGTCGAAAGTGATTACTCCTTTCGGAGTGTCATTGATCGTGAGCCAGATTGTCAAATTCGGGCTTGTCTCGGCTTTGCGCTGATAATATTTGATGGACGAGACGGTGTCTCTGCAGAATTGTGATCCACCGATGATTATGTACCTTCGACAGTTGATGTCGTTGCCCTTATCATCCTGCCTTCTTCCGCGCTTTTCTCCCGAATTGGTCCCATTGGAAAGGTTTCTCTGTTTTAGGAGTTATGTCGTTTTTCGGGGGGGGGGGGGGGGGGGGCGATCTGAGTCGCGGATGAGATCCTTCACACTGGAGACTACTGAGAGTTCTCCGGAAAGCAGCTTCGCGGCCAATATTGCGCCGAGAAATTTTCAGTTAATGGTCGCGTGTCCGCGCGTTTGGTGAAAGTCGTAGAAGGCATTTTCGTCGTTACTCGAATTTTGGGTCCACGTATCACCGGCCGTCCGTCCTTGATCCGATCCGTTGTTAATACGCTCCCTTCGTTTCTTCGTCTCCGTGTTGGACGTTTCTGTCGTTGCGAGGGTTTTTCTTTTTTAATTTCTGATCCGACACCAGATCCTTCGACACGTTCTTTGTTTGCTTCCATTTCTGGTACAAGACCCTCATCTCTTCAATGATGATAATGTAATCTGTGGCTTTGTGAAGCGCGTCTTGGATCGTACGTGGCTTTTCCAAAGTTATCCACTTCCTGAACTTCGACTTGAACAAGAGCATTTTTCGAAGTGCATTTATCGCGACTTTGTCGCTTAGCCCACTGACTCTAGCCATAATGGTTTTGAACCGTTTTATGAAGTCGCGGAGAGTTTAATCCTCTCGCTGGGACAAGCTCCAAAGGTCCACGTAGGAGGTTTCTCGATCTATGAACATCGAATATTTTTTGAGGAATTCTGAGGTGAGCTGGCGGAAGCTTCGAATGGAGTTTCATCTGAGTCGAGTGAACCATTCTAGCGCTGCTCCGCAAAGATTCTCTACGAAGAGGCGGCATTCACCAGCGTCTCTCTCGTTTTCTCTAGATCTGGCTCTACCCATTTCGACCTGAAAAGCCTGTAGGTGTGCGTTTCGATCAGTAGTTTTGTCGTATGGCATCACTTTGACCTTCCCAAGATCCGAAACCCTTGTTTTGGTGATCCGAGTAGTAAAGGGTGTTTTATGAGCTTTGTCGAGCAGTAGATCGATCTCCGGTGCGGTGCTAGTATCATGGTGGATTTGGGACTTCACCGCCCTGACTTCGGCCACCGTTTGCTGCGACAGCTCCTCGGCCAGATCTTCATGTTCTTTTCAGAAGATAGCTTCTTCTTCTTCCTTCACAGGGTTGTCGAACTGGGATTTGTCCCGAGCTGCTTGACTTCTTGTGCGGCGCGGATGTATGTCTGCGTCTTCGTCCGTAGGTTCGGACTGACTGCTAGATTCCACATCGTCACGTTCGACTTCTCCTCCTTCTTTATCTTCCTCGATAGGAGAAAGGTCTCCCGGGTTTTCCGTGCAGGCGTAGGGGTGAATTCTTCAGGGTTTTGTACTGACAGTTTGCCTTGCGCGTTATCAGACCGGTACAAAGGCGTTGCGAAGTCGAGTCTTCTTCTGCGGATTCGGGTTGTTCCCGGCGAAAAGATGTCCCTGTTCCTTGCTGTGAGGGTTTCAATCTGTTTAGCGAGAGAATTCATGACCTTATCATGTTCTGACGACTTCAACCTGTTTTCAACATTCTCTTCGACAACGTTATCGTCACGAGGCTGTTGGGTGTTGATATCTGACATGTTTCGATTCATCGTTGATGGCTGAGAGTTAGATTGATCCGTACTTCCCTCCATCTAGCGCCAAACTGTGGGAACCAAAATTCACATTGTCGATTCCGTTAAATTAGGAATGCAGAGTAAACCCTAGTTTCGCAGAAGCCCCTCATATATGCTAAACCACACGCCAATCAGTCAGAATACGAAGTAAATATTGAAGAAACAAAGTAAGAATCAAAAAGATAGCAAATAGATGTGTTATTTCAAATTTACGTATGACCGTTTACAACAGGAGCCTAGACTATTAAAGCTGTCGTCAAGATCCCTAGTTCTAATGACCTAAGACTGCAAAACCTTAGTTGAGTCGCAGCTCAAATAACAAAAACGGAAAGTTGCCGAATGCTGTAAGTGCTAAGCTATTTTTGCTCTGAGTGGAGATTTCCGTGTGTCCTATGCATCATCACCCTTGAAGTCTTTATATACTCCTCTAGAGGCAGTTTTCTCTTTCTCCTTCCGCCCTTGGTCTAATTTATCGCTTCGCGCAAATAGTCCTTTTTTCCTCGATCTTCATGGTTATCTTCAGAAACTTAACAATTATCCTTCGATCTTGACATTTATCCCTTACTGAAAAATATAAGACAATCTGTCACAAAGTCTGGGCTTGATTTTGAATAAAATCGCGAGTGGTCCTTTAGCCGAGCTTTAGACCTCGTCGGACCGTTTTTTAACTTAGGCATTTCTATGATTTTATCGAAAGAGCATTGCTAATAAGACGTCATCCGAGAGTTAGGATCTTTTGTACGGGGCGTGTGACTCTAGGTGTTTAGTTAACTGTTATCGTCTCATACGATCGACCCGATCCTTTCTCGAGAAAACGAGTTCTTTCGGTAAAGTTCCAATGTCAATCCCAATCGAGACAAAACAAAGATAAGCTTGATCAAGTATCAAAAGTGGGAATTTAACGAGGACGAGGTGAAACTGGATTTGATTTGATCCGACTTGCCGAACGAGAGAGTCGAATTGCTCGTGCCATCTAACTCGCCCCTATGGGGAGTTGGACAGTCCAACTCGCCGTAAGGGTGAGTTGGGTTGTCTGGTCCGTCCAACTTGCCGTTCGGGCGAGTTAGTTGGCCCATGCCGTCTAACTCGCCCGTATGCCAAGTTGGCCTTGTCCAACTGGCCGTACGGGGGAGTTGGCCGTGTCGTGCCATCCAACTCACCAGTATGGCGAGTTGGCCTTGTCCAACTCACCGTACGGGCGAGTTGGTTTATGTCGTGCCATCCAACTCGCGTGTATGGCGAGTTGGACAGTCCAACTCGCCTTACGGGCGAGTTTGTTGGTTTGTGCCGTCCAACTCGCCCATATGGCGAGTTGGCTTTTTCTAACTCACCCGTATGGAAAATTGGACAGTCTAACTCACCGTACGGGCGAGTTGGTCGGTCAATGCCACCCAACTCGCCCGTATGGCAAGTTGGTCGATCCGTGTCTCTTTTTTTCCAGTTTTGGCCTGGAGACTTTCGTTAAGTCGGTTTCAAGACTGCATTCGTATAGAAACATGATTTTTAGATGCTGATTTCGAGAATACCGTTTTTGAACCCGACAAATGCAGTCTCCCGGTAGGCTTCCGATGTTGATTCCGTCATAATTAATTTTGACCCAAACAGAGGTTTTGAAAAGCGGAGACTCACATAATGTCTAAGTGTAACTGTCACCCTACTTTGTTGCAACCACATCCTATCAAGTCAATCACAGAGAAACTTTATATACCATATCCTAGTATAGAAACCAAATCCCTTCTACCAACAGCTTAGCGAATACTAGTCTGACTCACCCCTCTACTGATTTCAGTTCTTTGAATAAAATAAAAATGCAGGTTTTACCATGGGAGTATCGGTCAAAGGAGACATGGATTCTTACCTCCGCAATTCTGAACAACTAGGTACAAAATCTTCTCTGATCCCTTTCTTCCCTCTTCTGTGAATCCTTTGGATCTCTAACTTAATAGACAATGATGCTTATACAGTCCATCTTGCCATCTCATTTTCAATTTTTTTTATTTTGAATAACAAAGTTGTAGGAATATAATGGGGTCATCAGTAATGTTACTTATCCCTCAATTCCAACAATGGGTGGTCGTTCCTTTGAATTAGAATAACGGGGTCATGGATAATGTACCTACCCCCCTGCATCTTGGGAAGTCCTCACAGTCTTTTAATATTTGAATAGATGCTAAAGAGAGAGAGAAAGAGAGAGAGAGTTGGGAACTAGAGGTGCCATGACTTGCACCTAAAGACTTGCAGAAGGAATCCGATCCAGTGAATACCAAACCCTAGAGCAAGAAAATAATGCTTGTATTAGTGTTACAAATCAGCTTTGATTCATACAAACTTTCTAATAAAGTGTGAAACAGTGGTTGGATGATCCACTTTGGTATCTCTAGTAATCTCAGCAAACAACCTTCTAAGAATGGTGCTAAAGCGTGGTTAGTCAATAATAAATATTGATCATTGTCTCCTCCTTGACTCAATAAAACATGTTTGAAAAACTTATATATTTATAGAAATACAATTCAAAAACAATAAGTAGCATTAGCAAACCTCCCCCAGACTTAAATTACACTTTCTCTAGTGTAATTTGTATCAGATTGGTTTAGGAGAAATTAAATTATAAGGAAACAGTGTTAGAGATAGTCGAATGTACCAACTCTGTTAGGAGTATCGATCAATGGCAGCAGGTGAGTGTCGACTGATGGTAAACATCATCGTCGATCGACGGTGTATGGGTAGTATCGATCGATCGACGGTGTATGGGTAGTATCGATTGATGGTGGATTCAAACTATCGGGTAAACCTTCAAAAATAGAATAAACACTGAAATAAGTAGTAGTATAAATATTGTCAAAAGATCGTTACTCTTTGTTAGTTTGCCATCGATCGACATCAACAAAGAGGCGTCGATCGATGCTAAGCTAACAGACTGAATCGTGTGTGTTTACTCTCCATTCTGGTTATCTCTCTTTGGGTTAGCTCTGTTAGACACTCAAACACACGTTAAAAACATCCAAACAGAAATAAATAAGTAGTCTAAATCCAAATGCAACAAGAAAAATAAAAGAAATATGAGTTTAAGTATGAGGTATCCATATCAAGCTGCTAGTACTGTGGTGCTGCTTCCGGTGGCGATCTGGATCTGGTCCTGGGATGGCTAAAAACTGGCATCGAGACATCGTCTCCACTCTGGCACAAATAATTGTAAGTGGGTTCACTACAACCCGCTGGAAGACAACAGGGTCGTGAATGGGGATCTCTGGGATTTGAGGGAAATCTGGGAGAGATGGTGGTGGCTGTGTTGGCTCTGGTCTTGCTGCTCCTGCGACCGGGTGTGCTGGTCTAAGGCCTCCTCTGCGCCGTACCCTGAGAGGTGCCGTGGGGAGATGTTGCTCAGCTGGTCGGAAGGCGATGCGCTGGAGATCATAAACAAAGTCTGTCACCTCGCGCACTGAGAACACTATCATCTGAGGTCCCTCGTCATCTACAAAGGACCAATAGCATCCCTCCTTCAGCCACTGGGTCCTCGTCAAGTGACCCTTATCGATGAACCGCAGCTCCCTCTCCAACGAGGCTCCCTCGAAGCTAATGCCAAGAAATCTGAAGATAGGTGTCAAGAGGCTCCCGATCGTCTCCCTCTTCGATCCAGAACCCTTGAAGGGTTTGTCAATATAGCCCCCAAGTTCACCCGATGATCGCGCACTGGTGGGGGAAAGACCTCGTCATCAATCCCAAATAATTCCCTGACGAAATAGTATAGTAATGTCAGCTCCTGAACCCTAACCTTGTTGGGTTCCATCTTGCACAACAAAGTGTTGGAAAGGACCTTCAGGAAATAGCGCAGTGGGGTGACGAACGTCCGTGTGAGTGGCCGAGCCGGAGTCAAAGTGGCATGTCTCGATGAGGCCCCAGAAGGGAGGCAGACCATGGAATGGAGCAACATAAACAGGCCATGGTACCAATGTCGAACCCAAATTTCACAGAGCTGTGGGATGGGGATGCGGTACCGGATGCCTCTGATTAGAAAAGTCATGGTGGCCTCATGCGCCACCTTCACCCTGGGGCTATGGTAGAGCACATGATCCGTAGCTATGCAATGTCGGACCAGGTCGGGGTATAGAGGATATGGGTTAGTAGCCATGGTTCCCAGTCCAAGCTGTTGCACCATATGTCTAAAATCTGCATATAGCCCCAGCTTCTTCAAAGTGCGCTTGTCGACGAACTTTGTGGGCTCGATGGAAACGCTATGCCAAGCGTTGTAGTAGAGGCTGTCAAAATCGTCCCACTCTTTGTGCACGGGACGATGTCTACATTCCCTCGATGCCACCGCTTATCGAGGGTTGGGATAATCAACTTCTTTTGGTCAAGGGTCTCGTCATGGTGGTCCCCGTGGTGGAGCACTGGTGCTACCGGTCTCGTATCGTGCTTTTTTTGCCTCTCTTCCATATGCATCACAAAATAAAACCAAGAATCAGTATCGATGTCGAGATAAAAAGAACAACCATCGATCTATGGTACCGCATGGGCATCGATCACATAACCTCATGGCCATCGATCAATGGCAACTCATGGGCATCGATCGACAGTCGATTCGCGGATCAAGGATTACGAAAATCAAAAGGAACAAACTCAATCGTGCAAATCATATTTAAAAATGATAGATAGTTCCTAATCTAGTACTCCATTACCCTAAAACGTCCTAAATTCCGAGCTAATCCACAAAAGATTCAATTTTTCTTAAAACTCTAAAAGGTTCCCTAAACTAATAAATTTATATAACATACCTTGATGAATGAGTGATTTAGTAAACTAAACAGGCTCGAGTGATATAGACTCAAAAACGAGCAAATTAGGCCAAAAATTGGGAGAGAAATTGAGTGTTTACTCGGGTGTGTTTTTTGGTGGTTTTGGAGAAAAGTGATTTATGAATCGGGGTCATGTCGAGTTAACCTACTCGACACACGACCGTCGATCGATGGTCCTATAGGGGCGTCGATCTATGGTTTGTTCGGTGACTCCACATTCAGTTAAGAAATTTGTAAATGCATAAGTAATTATATATTTATTATTAATTAGTTAATTATTAATATTGTATATATATTCTTTGTTTTTGTTATATATATATATATATATATTTTGGTGGGTTGCCTCCCACTCAGCGCTTGTTTAACGTCGCTAACTTGACGAAAAATAGGTTCATCATTGGGGGTTTGGCACCTCTAGATGCATGGTCTGAGTATGCGGAATTTCAGCTCTAGCCTAGTAATGTTTCACTTGTTTCCCATTCACCATGAAATCCTCTCCTTTAGGATTAAATAGGACAATTGTCCCGTAAGGCGTAACTGCTTTAATGGTGAAGGGTCCAGACCAACGCGAAAATAGATTTCAAGGAAATAGAGTTAACCGAGAATTTTACAGGAGTACTTGATCTTTCGGTTAGAAATCCCGTGAAATAGTTTTCTTGTCGTGATAGGCTTCCGTTCTCTACTTGTACAATTTCGATTTCTCGTTGGCCCGATATCTGACTTCGTGGAGCTCATTTAGTTTAGTTAATCTATTTTCTGTCGCGGGCTTAGCATCAAAGTTTATCTTTTTATGGCTCATTGCTTTATGAGCTAGTTCTACAAGGAGATGGAAGGCATTTCCATATATTCGGTGAAATGGGGTAGTTCCTAATGGTGTTTTAAACAATGTTCGGTATGCCCAAAGTGCATCATCTAACTTCAAATACCAATCTTTACGGGTTGATCCTAACGTCTTTTTTAGGATTTCTTTGATCTGACGGTTGGATACTTCTACTGGTTTGAGAATGATAGGGTGTAGCTACTGGACAGTGAACTCCATGTTTCTTGAGTAGTTTTTGGAATACTTTATTAATGAAGTGTGTACCTCCATCGCTTATTACGATTCGTGGAACTCCAAATCTGGGAAAGATAATACGCTTAAAGAGTTTAACGACTACATCAGCTTCATTTTTCGGAGTTGCTATTGCTTCCACCCATTTAGATACATAGTCGACAGCTACCAGTATGTATTTATTTCCGTGCGAAGAAGGGAAAGGGCCCACGAAATTGATGTCCCAGCAGTCAAACACTTCAACTTCAAGTATGAAATTTTGTTCCATTTCGTTTCTCCTTCTGTTTTTTTTCCTCTTTTTTTTTTGCAGGGGTCGTATTTCGCTACGAAAGCTTGATCATCGCGAAAAATGGTTGGCCACCAAAAACCTGCTTGTAGGATTTTTGACACCGTCTTAAAACTAGTGAAATATCCGACGTAATAATATCCGTGACAATGATATAGAATTTCTGGAGTTTCGCTCTCGTGAACACATTGTCTGTATATGTCGTCATGCTCTACGGCCATAGTCGTTCGATGGGCTTACCATGGTGTCAATCAATTCCACTTCATGTGCCGAACTAACTTTACCAATGAAAGTGGATTTTGTTAAGTAAACATTTTATGTAGGTAAGAAGTCATCGATAGGGATGTCGTCATCAATTCTTATTCGTGATAAGTTATTTGCGACACCATTTTCTACTCCTTTCTTATCTTTGACTTCTATGTCGAATTGTACGAGAAGTAGGATCCAACGTAGAAGTCTCGGCGTAGCGTCCTTTTTATTCATTAGGTATTTCAATGTCCTCTGGTCGGTGTGAACTGCTACTTATGAACCGACTAGATAAGTTCAAAATTTCTCGAAGGCGAATACCACAGCCAGTAACTGTTTTTCTGTTGTCGCATAATTGCATTGTGCATCGTCTAGAGTTCTGCTGGCGTAGTATATAACGTGCAACTTTTTTTCTTTCTTTTGTCCAAGTACTGCGCCTACAAAAAAAGCGCTGGCGTCACACATAATTTCGATTGGTAGATCCCAGTCTGGGGCTTGGACAATAGGGGCATATATGAGCTCTGATTTAATTTCTTTAAAGGCATCGAGACATTCAGGTGTAAAATTAAATTTCACCTCTTTGGACAGTATTGCAGTAAGGGTTCTAGAAATTATGCTAAATTCTTTTACGAATCGTCTATAGAATCCAACATGTCCTAGAAAACTTCTAACTTCTTTGACATTAAAGGGTGGTGACAGTCCAGTCATTACTTCAATCTTTTCCTTGTCCACCTTAATTCCGGCTGCCGAAACCTTGTGTCCCAAGACAATTCCGCTGTTAACCATAAAATGACATTTTTCTCAGTTCAAAACCAGATTTTTCTCTTCACATCTAGCTAGTACCTTACACAGGCTATCGAGACATGGCTTGAAGTTTGGGCCATATACCGAGAAGTCATCCATGAAAACCTCTATGAAGTTCTCGATCATATCGGTGAATATCGATATCATGCATCTTTGGAAAGTCGCAGGGGCGTTACAGAGTCCGAATGGCATCCTGCGATATGCGAATGTTCCATAGGGACAAGTAAAGGTGGTCTTTTCTTGATCGTCTAGATCGATGGGGATCTCGAAGAATACGGTATACCCTTCGAGAAAACAATAGTATTTGTGGCCTGCAAACCGTTCGAACATCTGATCGATAAAGGGTAAAGGGAAATGATCTTTTCGCGTGGGAGCATTCAGCTTCATGTAATCAATACATATTCTGTCTTCGATTACCGTTCTAGTAGGGATCAATTCATCTTTTTCATTCTTTATTACCGTAATTCCTCCTTTCTTCAGGACAACATGAACCGGACTGACCCAGATGTTGTCTGAGATTGGATAAATAACACCTGCTTCTATAAGTTTCATGATTTCCTTTTTAACTACTTCATTCAGGTTGGGGTTCAATCTCCTTTAATGCTCGATTGATGATTTTGATTCATCATCAAGGTGTATCCTATGCATAAATCGGGAGAGATTCCCGGGATGTCATCTAACGAATATCCGAGAGCCTTGCGGTGCTTCCGAAGTTTATTCAGCAATAGTGCTTGCTCTCCGATACTCAAGTTTGCATTTATTATGACAGGATATGATTTTTCGTTAAGAAAAGCATATTTAAGGCAGGCTGGAAGCATTTTCAGCTAGATTTAGGTGCTTTTTCTTTGCTCCAATCGTTGTTCACAGAAAGTTGTCGATCGACGGTGATATTGGGGTGTTGATCGATGGGGATCGATAGATCGAGTTCTTCAAGATCCACATTAAAAAGTTCTTCTATGGCATCCATTAATCTAGTATACTCTCAACTGCGATCTTATAACACAGAGATGTCACCTTCAGGAGATGTGATAGCTTTCTCTATATGTTTGTTTGAGCACATATCTATGAACGATTCTTCTTGTAGGTCGGAAAGGTAATTGATATGGTAGGTTTCACCGTCAATCAAAGGTTGTTTTATTATCTTTTCCATGTAAAAGACCATCGGTGTCTTCCCAATGTTGAGGCATATACGTCCTTCTCTGACATCAATGATCGCCCGACAATGGCCAGGAAATTTCTTCCTAAAATAATCGGGTTTATGGGTTCTCGCTCATATTTAAGTACTATGAAATTTCCAAGTACATCGCAGTTATGAATGCGTACGGGCACATCCTCAAGTACACCTTCTGGAATTCTAGTGGATCTTTCAGCTAGAATGAGAGTGACCCTGGTGGGTTGAACTGTGGTAGACTGAGAGTGACTGCAACAAAATAGGGCATCAGGTTGACAATAGAGCCTAAATCGCAGAGGGACCTTTGAAATCTCTCATCTCTAATAGTGCTGTACAAAATGAAACTACTGGGATCAAGGAGTTTAACTAGAGTTTTTCCTTGAATAATTTTGCTCACTTCTTCGGATACCATCATCACGCAGTGTTCTGATTCATGGAATCCTCTTGATTCTGCATCTTTTACGTACTGCTTAATGGCAGACGAGATGTGAATGGCATCACTTAGTGGCATCTCAATGTTTACTTTGTTAAACGCTTTCTTGCATATTTCTTTTTCCCACATCTTCTTCTTCTTCTTCTTCTTCTTCTTCTTCTGCTTAGCGAATTTTGGAGGAGGGGGGGTTTCGATTGGTAGACCTTTTTCCTAACCGGTTCAGTTTGTTATGGGTCAGAGTGTCGATCGATTCTCCGGTCAGAACGTCGATCAATTTCAGGCTCCGAATGTCGATCGGTATCCGGAAAGGGGTGTGATCTTTTTGTGATCATTTTCGTAAATTTCGAGCGGGAAGGGATGCAATTTTTATTTTTCATTTGTTGTGATTTTCTCGAATTCATCGATGATGATGCTTTCTTTAACGTCAGTGGTGAATTGTCTACAGCTTTGTAAAGCCACAACATTGCAATGGCTCCTGGGGTTAGCGTCTGTTTTACCAGGTAAAACTCCATCTTCTCTCCTGATGGACATAACGTTACTCGCTATTTGGTTATCGATTCTCTAAATGTTTTCGCTCAAAGTTTCAAACTTTTCTGTCATCTCTGAGTATATAAGATCTAATTTCTCATTGAGGTCGGCGGTTATTCTAAGGTTTCTTGTAAAGACTTGATTCATTCTCGACTTTGAACTTCTTTTGTGTCTGTTCACAGTATTATCGTTGCTGCTTGCGAAATTGCCAGTGATTTCCCTAAATCGTTGATCGTTCAGGTTCATCCCATCAGAGAACTCAAATCGTTTTTCGAAGTTAGAAGAAATGACATCTTCCTCACCATAACGTTGAGACAAGACATGTTCGTTGACACGTTGATTATTGTTCTAGCAGGGTATAAATATCATAAACAATTATCTGTCAAATTAACCCTTAATCATAACACACAAAATAATACTCTTGCCAAGAGAGATCAGGTGTAGTACTTAGGGATCAAATCCACAAAGAGCAAAGGCACACAATATATTTCTTATTTCTAAAGACTAAGCTAGGTAATTATATATATCGGTAGCAATAAATCAATTTAAGGAAATATCCCTTATTATAAGGTATAGATGCAATATGGAAATATAATAATAATGTAAACATGAAAATATGCTACTAATGTAAATATGGAGATATGCTACTAAAATAACTAGATGCAAATGTTAATATGCTACATCTAGGGTTTCAAGCTTAATGGATTATAGGGAAATGGTAGCACGGAAATGTAAATATTCTAGAACTGAAATATTAACTATTCTGACACTTTTAACTCCAACTCTCTTATGTAAGCAAAAGGAAAGACCATCGATCGAAGGCTAAGGGCTGATGTCGATCGATGGTGAAATCAAAAGGAAGTGTGAACAAGATTTGATATGTTCACCAAGCTAATTAGACTAGCTCTCGCATGCCCCTAACGACCTAGTTCAATGGAGTATATTCTAGCACAAAACCTACTCTCATAGTCGTCCATGTCCTACTTTCGAGGTGCTAGTTAGCTACTCTAGAATGCAAGCACTAAGTACAACTCAATTGATGGATATTATCTCAACCTCGCAATCCTACTTTTGGGCTAATCCATGATTGCCATCATTCAACCCTAAATCTAGTTGATGACTACTCGGACATAATTAAAGTAAGAAAAATAGTATGAATACAATACATAGACATATATTGGGGTTCCAATACAAATCTCCCTAAGGAGTTATCAATCTTCTCTCCTAAAAACTCTAAAACTATAACAAAATACTAAAACTCAAGAACATCCTCTCAACCACACACACCTTATATGTGTAATACGTATAGTATAAATATAGAACCCTAAAATCTAGGTCAAAACTCGTCTAGGGTATCTTCGTCATTTATCTCTAACTTGGGCTTGAGATTGGTTGTCTGCGAATTGGTCATCGATTGATGGCAAGTGTGCAACATTGATCGATCTTGGTCTTGTAACATTAGTCGATGCCAAGATAGTGTCGTCAATCGATGACTGTCTTGTACTTCGACTCTCTCAATGATCAGCTATGGATTCTTCTCCTCTAAATGTTCCAAAATCTCCAAGTATGTCCATATATCTCCAAAACGTACATGGACCTGTAAAAACCTTAAAACATTGCCTAGAGACACACAATAGACCGTAAATAGAGCCTATAACATGGCATAAAACTGGTAATAAATAGGCCATATCAACTCCCCTAGACTTAACCTTTTACTTGTCCTCAAGAAAACAAACCTGCGAAGGAGGTTTTGAAAAGCAAAGACTCACATAATGTCTAAATATAACTGTCACCCTACTTTGTTACAACAACATCCTATCAAGTCAATCACAGAGAAACTTTATATACCATATCCTAGTATAGCAACCATATCTATTATACAAACAACTTAGCGAATTCTAGTCTGACTTGCCCCTCTACTGATTTCATTTTTGGCACAAAATAAAAGTGTAGGCTTTACCTTGGGAGTATCGATCAAAGGATATGTGGACTCAAACCCCTGCAAGTATCTGAGCACATAGGTAGTCTTCTCTGATTCCTTTCCTCTTTCTCCTCTCACTTCATCTCAGTCAATGTCTCCCCTCTTTGGAGGGTATCATTTTTTTAATTGACTTAGATGTTTGGACATGTTTCCATGAATCAAGACCTAATGGTTTTTGCCACCAGATCCTGTTCACTTCTTTTTGAACTTTATCTCTTTCTAAAATCATATGAATCAAGCTTTAATGGTTGAAGCCACCAAATCATGTTCGACTCCTTAAATCTGAAGGGGAGAGAGAGGGGAATCGAAGCACACAGACTTTTACCTTCCAAACTTGCAAAAGGAATCTGATCTAGTGTTTACCAAGCCCCAAAGCAAGCAAATAATGTTAAGATTAGTATTTCAAATCAGCTTCGGTTCCTTCAAACTTTCTAAGCAAGTGTGATATAGCGGTAGGATGATCCACTTTGGTATCTCTAGTAATTTCTGCAAAATAACCTTCTAAGAATGGTGCTAAAGTGTAGTTAGTCAATAATAAATCTTGATGATAGTCCGATTCTTGACTCAATAAAACTCTTTGAAAAACTTATATATATATATATATATATATATATATATATATATATATATATATATATATATATATATATATATTATATGTTTATATATATATAGTAAACAAGACTCAAAGCAAATCAAGTAGCATTAGCGAACCTCCCACAAACTTAAATTACATTGTCCCTAGTGTAATCCACCCCGGATTGGTTAGGAAAAATCAAATCATAAGTAAATAGCTTAAGTAGGAAACTCAATACCTCTCTTTGTAAGAGAGCGTAGATCGATGGTAGGCTGATGTGGTTGATCGATGGTTATTTAAACAGTTTGTAAAAAGAAGTAAAACTCGAAATAAATAGTAGTATAAGTAAAGACTAAATAAAAACTTACTCCACTCAACGCTTGGTTATAGTCTTAAGCTCAACGTTTTGAACTTTCTGACTAGAATGGAGGTGGATCAACACTTGGAAAGACAAGTGTCTTAATATTCTTTGCTCTTCTGAAACCTTGAACCAACGAAGCTTCTCATGGCCTCATCTCCTCTGGCTTTCTCATTCTTAATCAGCAAACTCCACTGATTGCATTCTCCTTTGTAGATTCTCGATATTGCGCTGTAGCATTCTAAGCCTAGTAGCTGTAGCCACTAATATATCCTCCAATTGCTGAGAAATATCTTCCTTCGTCAGGCTGTGAGAAAAAAAGCAATCTCATCGAACCTGTATTCTAATTGTTTTTATGCTGCGGACTTTTGTCTGTCGGATTCAGTACCGATCGATGGCATGATGCTGTCGTCAATGGACATCACTCTGTTTGCTCCAATCGCATGTTGCATTTGAACACTATCTAAATCTTGCTTCATCTCATCCATGCGTGTAGTCAAATCGGTGAGGCACTTGTCTGTAGGATAGTAGACATCATCAAGGCTCTTGTAGAAATCATCCAGTGACATCTCTTGAGCTTTGTAGATCTCTTGCACAATTTCATCAATCTCTGCTCTGTTGTATGTCTCAAACATATTAGCTCTTTCTGGAACTGCTCTGATGTCTTCTTCTTGCACATTCACAACTCTTCTGTCTATAGCTCATGCATTCCCATTCTCATCTCTGTAGATGCCATACTCATCTTTCTTTTCCCAATAGAAAATTCTTCTGCCTTTTGCATCATAAGCTCTTTATCCATGCTCTACATCACCTTCTATAAGTAGTGGGTTTATCCAATCGACTGATTGTCGACTTCCTGAACCAAAAGGATTAGAGGTACAAAACTGGTTCACCCCTGGAATGGTGGTGTCGATTGATGCATGAAGGCTGCCGTCGATCGATTTCTGATGTTTGGGAGTGCATAGATCATTGTGGATCGGCACGTTCTTATGTTCTTTGTTGTCGATCTGTGGTTTTACCCGTGCGTCGATCGATGGCGGTTTTTCAAATAAAAATCCTGATCCAATAGCCATAACAAGGGCATCTGCTACATCCTCCTTAGGTATGTTTAGAATATTTCCATAGAGATCTCTTGCATGTCCTTCGGTATCTTTGAAAATTCCAAACTCATCTGGTCTAAGATAACCATCAACTGCATCTTCTGTTCTTGGCTCTTGTTCTGGTTTGCATCTAATGTTGTTTGAAGACAAGGAGGTGCTGCCGATTGATACTTGATTATCCACATTCGCTTTCATTACCCAGCCAGCTTCTTCCAGTGCTAGGCCGTGATACTCAATCAGCTCTTCCTCTCTGTAATCTGCATCGTATTCTTCGTAAGCTTCATCGTAACCTTGGTATGCCTGATGGGTGTCAATCGATGGTGTATGGTGACCGTCGATAAATGCTCGATAATCAAATTGTTTGCCGAAAATATTCTCAGCTCCATTAGCCATCGCAAGTATATCGGCCACATCTTCTCTTGTGACATGCAGAATTCTGCCATCCATAGCTCTTGCGTGACCATCTGGATCTCTCATGATACCGAACTCATATGGTTGTAGATAACCATACTCCCTTTCGCATTCTGTTGCTGAATCTGGTCAATACTCTGAATTACAACCAGTATCGATCGATGGTGATTGGCTACCATCGATCGATGTCGATTTTTCGAGTTGATGGGAAACATGAAAAACACCAGCCTCTTTCATAGCAGTAGCTTGGTATTCGATTATTTCTTCTTCTCTGTAATCTTTGTCGTAGTCGAGGTAGGTTGGGTTGTAATCAAGATCTGCACGGTAAGTGTTGTTCGATTCTGAAATATGAGTGTCGATCGATAAGAGAGCGCGGGTGTCGATCGATTGTTGAAAAGCAAGCTCGTCGATCGATGGTGTGTGTTGGGTGTCAATCGATGCCCCATATTTCGATTCCTCATGGAACTCATAATCGCAGAAGCATGTGGCCACAAGCTCTGCATCATCACATACTTCAATCAGAGTAGCTTTGTTCTTATTCTTGTGAAAAATTATTTTGATCGATTAGAGATATATACAACCTGTTTAACTTCATATCGTAGATAACTCCCACAGTGGTCATGAATGCTCTCCCAAGTAGTAGTGAAGAGTTCATATCTATCTTGATGTCCATCACATGGAAGTCTACTGGGACTAGGGTGTTGTTAATCTGCACTGGAACATCTTTTACCATCCCTCCTATGTGAACGAATCATTGGAGGGTTCCACTTTCAGGTTCAGCTCCTCTGCCATAGTCTTTGGCATAATGCTCACTGATGATCCAGTATCTAAAGGTCGTTCGGATATTTGTTGCCCTTGATGAAGCATGAAACCACAAACTTTCTAGGATCACTTTTTTTCCTCAGGCAAGTCCTCTGCTTCATCTTCTCTATGAGATGATTGAACATTATCACTATATCATCATCTGTTTCCCTGAAAAACATCCACAATCTGTGAGTATAATATGCTTCATCAAAAGAGGTATCTAGGGGAATTTTAAAAACTTTTGGAAAAGTTATCCATCTCTTTTTCATTGGCTTCTCTGCGTTGGTGTTGGGGATCTTTTGCCTCCTTTTTGAGTGTCCCTCATATTTTCTATCGATATCCATAGCTTCATATATGTTTGTATCTTTTTCTGAAGCTGTCACGGTCGGACACATAAGTCTTGTTGTTGTTGAAAAGCCTTCGCTGTGAACTCTCATTAAAGTTACTCCTTTGACCAGTCCCATAGGAGTTCCTGTTGAAACCTGAACATTCCCTTGTCTCAGGAAACCTTTCCCATCGATGTAGTTCACATCTTCTTCAGTCTCATCTTCTCCAGATTCTATTGCCTCTACTTCTGCAAAAGTAACATTCTTCTTTAGAAATTTCTGAACACTATCCAGTTTTGTCTTGACTTCTTCAATCTGCTCCTTGCTCGCATCTGGAGCTGATTTCCTTCTCTCAAAATCAGTGTTCTTGGTACTGCTACTAGATGCAAGATTCTCAATCAATCTAGGAGCTCTTCAGGGCTCCTAGTGCTGAAATTTCTCTCATTGGTTGTGTCCAAAGCCATCTGATACTGCAATCCAATACCTCTGAAGAAAGCTCTAAGAAGTTGCACTTCGTTGAACCCATGATGTGGACAGTCTCTCTGGTATAACTTGAATCTGATCCAAGAATTTCTGAAAGACTCTGAAGGTTCTTGTGAAAAAGTAGCAATTTTGCTCCTTAGATCTTCTTCTCTCGCGTCATCAAAGAAGTTACGCAAGAAAGCGTACTTGATGTCATTCCAGGATGTCAGAGATCCCAGTGGTAGCTTCTTAAGCCAATATGAAGTTTCTCCAGCAAGTGAGTACTTGAAGAGCTTATAGAAAAAAAATAGTCCTCTGGGACTCCATTGGCTTTTATAGCAGTCACTAGATACTCAAATCGGTCCAGATGATCCACAAGGTACTCATGACTCGATCCATGGTATGGCGTCTGCCCTACAAGTCCGAAGAAAGCAGGCTTTATTTCCAAATCGTTTCTCTGAAAAGCTGGAGGACGAATGGCGGATCTGTTGGCGTAGAACTGGTCTGGACAGTTGTAGTCAGCCAGTCTTCTCTGAGGAGCTTGGGCATTAGCTTCAGATTGAGCTACTGTAGTCTCTGCTTCTGCTTCTACTTCTGAATCAGTGATTACAGCCCCCTGATCGTCTATCTTTTGACCTGCTGCATTACGCAGGTGAACGTTGAGAGCACGCAAGTCTCCATTCTCATTCTGAACCACTACAATAGTCGCAACCATCTTAACTTGTCAGCTATCGTCGATCGATGCGTGTAGGAGTTTGTCGATCGATGCGGTGTGGTCAACATTGGTCGATGCCCAAGTTCTGAAGTCAGTCGATGCTATCCGTATAGAGGTTTTGGTCAACACTAAGTAGATGCCGTCGATCGATGCTTGTTGTCTTTCTTTACGGATCGTACGTTCGAGCTTCTCTGGGTCTAAGAATATTAGTTCTTGTCCTTTATTGCTCGTGGTACTCTTTTGCAAGTATCGAAAAGAAAATTTCAGTAACTTGAAATTAACAAAAAACCTAAACTAAATTTTAGAAATTAAATCTAATGGCGATCAATGCTCCTTGGCAACATAGCCAAATTTGACACGGTGTGTTTATTGTTTTAGCAGGGTATAAATATCCTAAATAATTAACTGTCAAATTAACCCTTAGTGCCAAGAGAGATTAGTTGTAGTACTTAGGGATCGAATCCATAGAGAGCAAAGGCATATAAAAGACTTCTTATTCTAAAGACTAAGCTAGGTAATTATATATATTGGTAGCAATAAATAAGTTTAAGGAAATATTCCTTATTAGAAAGTATAGATGCAATATGAAAATATGCTAATAATATAAATATGAAAATATGCTACTAATATAAATATGGAGATATGCTACTAATGTAAATATGGAAATTTGCTACTAAACTATCTAGATGCAAATGTTAATATGCTATATCTAGGGTTTCGGGTATTATGGATTATAGGGAATAGGGAGTACGAAAATGTAAATATTATAGAACTCAAATATTAACTATTCTGACCCTTTTAACGCCAACTCTCATATGCGAGCAAATGGAAAAACCATCGATCGATGGCTAAGGCCTGATGTCAATCGATGGTGAAATCAGAAGGAAGTGTGAACGAGATTTGATATGTTCACCAAGCTAATTAGACCAGCTCTCACATGCGCCTAACAACCCAGTTTAATGGATTCTATTTTGGCACAGAACCTACTCTCATAGTCGTCCATGTCCTACTTTTGAGATCCTAGTTAGCTACTCTAGAATGCAAGCATTAAGCACAACTCAATTGATGGATATTATCTCAACCTAGCAATCCTACTTTTGGGCTAAAACATGATTGCCATCATTCAACCCTAAATTTAGTTGATGACTACTCAAACATAATTAAAGTAATAACAATAGTCTGAATATAATGCATAGGTAAATAATGCGGTTCAGATACAAATCTCTCTAAGGAGTTATGAATCTTATCCCCTAAAAACTCAAAAACTATAATAGAATACTAAAACAATAGAACATCCTATCCACCATACACACCTTCTGTGTGTAATACATAAAGTATAAACATAGAACCCAAAAATCTGGGTCAAAACTTGTCCAAGGTATCTTCGTCATTTGTCTCTAACTTGGGCTTGAGATCGGCTGTCTGCGAATCGGACATCGATCGATGGCACGATCGATGGCAAGTGTGAAACATTGTTCGATCTTGGTCTTTTACCATCGGTCAAAGATACGATAGGGTCATCGATCGATAACTGTCATGTACTTAGACTCTCTCAATGATCAGCTACAGATTCTTCTCCTCTAATTGTTCCAAAAGCTCCAAGTATCTCCATATATCTCCAAAACACACATGGACCTGTAAAAACCTTAAAACATAGCTTAGACACACATAATAGACCATAAATAGAGCCTATAACATGGCCTAAATTGGCAATAAATAGGCTATATCATTCGTCCATAAGGGTTGTAACTGCTGCCGAAGTTTTTCTAACTCGGATCGAGCGCTTCTCCTCCGCGAAAATTGGTGGTTCCTTCCTTCTGGTGTCTCTCTTTTCGAAAGCTCTACCTAAATCTATGGTTTGTATTATTATTTTAGCACTCGCAGGGCTTCGGGTGCCGAAGGTCCCCTCGCTGGCTGTATCAAGGATGGTTTGATAGTCTATGTTTAGTCCTCTATAGAAAGTGTTGATGAGTTGGGGTTCTGAGAATCCTGGTGCGGGCAAGTAATTCGGTAGCTCTTGAACCTCTTTTAGGAGTTTTTAAAGGATTCACGGCTACCTTGAATGAATATGGATATTTCTCTTCTTGCTTCCCAATTTCTATCCTCGTCAAAGAAGTGATTGATAAAAGTACTTCTAATATCTTCCCAACAAGTCAGGGATCCTGGTGGTATCTGGTCAGCCACCTCCTGGCGTCACCTTCTAGGGAGAAAGGAAAAAGTTTGCAGCAATTGAAATCTTCATTCACCATTTCTTCTAGCATCTCGACGTGATCGTTCGGGTTCGGTAGGAAAACCACTGAACTGGTTTTTGTGTGCCATGATTAGGAAGTCGATATCAAGGTCAGAGCTTCCTGAATTTTTTTTGGATAATCGAATTGCCGACCTATTGGAAGAGGTCCTGCTGGGGTTTAGGTATTCGAGCATTGGCAATTCATGCTTTATCTCATTCTTTGGAGATTTAGTGATTTGATTGGGGATTGCTGCCCCTGATAATTAATTAGTTGGCTTGCTTCGTTGCTTTTGTTGTTCAGTGGTTCTATAAAGACTACATTATTATTATCAGAATCAGCTAAGGCGTACTTACCTGCTCCCGGCTGATTGGTATCGATCGATGGCAATGGAAGGGTGTCGCCGGACAGCAGTGGACTAACTTTGATCGATTCCAGACGAGATCCGTCGATCGATGGTTGTTGTTGTTGGTGTCAAAAACGGTATTCTCAAAATAAGCATAAACAATCGTGTTTCTATACGAATGCGGTCTCGAAATCGACTTAACGCAAGTCTTGGTGACAAAACTAAACTCAAAAGAAAGGAACTCGAATCAACCAACTCCCCTGTTTTGCGAGTTGGACAAGGCCAACTCGCCACACGGGTGAGCTGGTAAGTACGGATCAACAAACTGACCCGTATGACAAGTTGGACAAGGCCAACTCGCCATACGGGCGAGTTGGTCAGCACAGACCGACCAACTTGCCCCTATGGCAAGTTTGACAAGGCCAACTAGCCATACGGGCTAGTTGGTCAGCATGGATCGACCAACTCGCCCGTATGGCGAGTTGGATGGAGCGGACCAACCAACTCTCCCGTACGACAAGTTGGAGAAGGCCAACTTGTCAAACGAGCGAGTTAGACGACACGAGCAACCCGACCCGTTCGTTTGGCAAGTCAGATCATATCAATCCAGTTTCACAACGTCCTTGTTAAACTTCCTATTTTGATACTTGATTGAACTTATCTTTGTTCCGTCTCGATCGGGATTGACATTGGAACCTTACCGAAACAACTCGTTTTCTTGAGAAAAGATCGGTTCGATCGTATGAGACGATAACGGTTAACTAAACATCTATAGTCACAAGCTTCATACGAAAGATCCTAACTCTCAGACGACGTCGACTTAGCAATATTATTTTGATAAAATCGTAGAAACGCCTAAGTCGGAAAAATGGCCCGACAAGGTCTATAGCTCGGCTAAAGGCCCACTCGTGATTTTATCCAAAATCAAGCCCAAACTTTGTAACATTTTATCTTTTATTTTTTCAGGAAAGGATAAATTTTAAGTTGGAAGGGATAAATGTTAAGTTTCCGAAGATAATCATGAATATCGAGGAAAAAAGGAATATTTCCACGAAACGATAAATTCAACCAAGGGCAGAAGGGGAAAGAGCAAACCGCCTCTAGAGGAGTATATTCGGACTTCAAGGATGATGATGCAAAGAGACACAAAAATCTCCATTCTGAGAAAACATAGCTTAGCACTTAGAGCATTTAGGCAACTTTTTGTTTTTGTTGTTCGAGGTGCAACTCAACTAGGGTTTTCAATCTTAGGTTATTAGAACTAGGGATCTCGCCGATAGCTCTCATAGCCTAGGCTCCTATCCTGTTGTAAACGCTCATACGCAAATTCGGAATAAGACATCTATTTACTCTCTTTTTCATTCTTACTTTTATCTCAATATTTACTTCGTGTTCTGAGTTATTGAGTGTGGTTTAGCAGATATCCAGCACCTCTGGGAAACTAGGGTTTACCTTGCGTTCCTAATTTAACGGAAATCGACAGTGCGAATTTTTGTTCCCACAGTTTGGCGCTAGAAGGAGGGGGATCTCAGATTATCTAACACTTAAAGCACCAGACGCTCGAGACATAGGATGCCCAACGAAATGGACAACTGTGTCATCTCTTTTGAGAAAAGAGCAACGACCAACCCGGTCAAACTTCTCAATGATCTCCTTGTCATCGAGCTAACAATCCAGAATATCAATGTCGCAAGGATATTAGTCGACACCAGAATTTCGGTAAACATCATCTTTAAAGACACTCTCCAACTAATGAAATTCGACTTATCCGAAATCGCAGCAGATCCAAACCCAATAATAGGGATTTCAGGGGAAGCTACCATGAATCTCGGCACGATCAACCTCTCAGTAGAACCCAGGGTTATGTCGAAATTTGTGGAATTCCTGGTCATCTATCGACCCACATCCTACAACGCAATTGTAGGTACCTCATGGATGAACTCGATGCAAGCAATCCCATCGACGTACCATATGTGCCTCAAGTTCCCGACCCCACGCAGAATCGAGACCATCTGGGGAGATCATAGGATCTCGCGAGTTTTCTTCGCTGCAGAGTCAAAGCGGAAGAATCCGTTAGCTGAATTTCCACTGAAAAAGAAGAAGAAATCGTCTGCCATTGACAACACGCTGGAACAAGACGATACTGAAGTCTTTTGGCAGTCGCGAGCAGCCGAAGCTATCGATGGGAAACGAGAACAAACCTGCAAGCCCGGTGTCTCGGTATGTCTAGACAAAGCGTTCTCAGATCGTTGTGCAGAGATCGGTTCGAACCTGAGCCAGTCTCTGAAAATTGAGCTCATAGCTTGTCTAAAGGAAAACTCGCACACATTCGCATGGACCGCGGAAGATATGCCAGGGATCGACATCAACGTCACATGTCACGAACTCAACGTTGACCCAACTTTATAGCCCGTTAAACAAAAAAAGACGAAAAATGGGGCCAGAACGCACCGAAGCGGTCAACGTGGAGGACGAAAAACTCCTCAAAGTCGGGTCCATAACAGAGGTCAGGTATCCCGATTGGCTCGCTAACCCGGTAGTCGTCAAAAAGAAGAACGGGAAATGGAGAGTCTGTGTCGATTTCACCGATCTCAATAAAGCATGCCCGAAGGATAGCTTCCCACTGCCACACATCGACCGCTTGTTCGAAGAAACTGCAGGGAACAAACTCCTGTCCTTTATGGACGCCTTCTTTGGGTATAATCAGATTAGAATGAATCCCCACGATCAATAAAAGACCGCATTCATAACTGACTGCGGTACTTACTGCTACAAGGTAATCCCATTCAGTTAGAAGAATGCTGGGGAAACTTATCAATGACTCGTCAACCGAATGTTCTCAGAACAACTCGGAAAAACAATTGTGGTTTACATCAACGATATGCTCGTAAAATCCCTCGAAGAAAGAGACCATATCGCCCACCTTTGAGAATGCTTCGAAAGGCTAAAACTCCACAATATGAAACTAAATCCTACGAAGTGCAGGTTTGCAGTGGCGTCAGGAGAATTCCTAGGTTACCTCGTGACCTGCCGTGGGATCTAAGCCAACCCGAAACAGATTACCGTGCTAATCTAAATGGCTGCCCCAAAAACGAAACGAGAGGTACAGAGATTGACCGACAGGGTAGCAGCGTTAAACAGGTTCCTCTCATGATCTACGGACAAATGTTTGACCTTCTACGAAACTATGAAGGGAACAAAAAATTCGAATGGACCGAGTAATGCAAAAAGGCTTTCCAACAGTTGAAGCATTACTTAGACACTTCCCCGGTACTTGCGGAACCTGTAGAAGGAGATCTGCTCTTCCTGTACATCGCCGCATCAACCACGGCAGTAAGCGGCATCCTTATCTGAGAAGAACGCGGCGAGCAAAAGCCCATTTTTTACGTGAGTATAACTCTGCTTGACGCAGAGACGCGCTATCCGATGATGGAAAAACTAGCATTTCCGGTAGTAAGGTTAGCACGAAAGCTAAGGCCGTACTTCCAGTCCCACACAATCGCAGTACTCACATCATTCCCACTACGGGATATCTTACAGAGTCTCAGTCAATCTGGAAGATTGGCAAAATAGGCGATTGAACTAAGCGAATATGACATCGAGTATCAAGCGAAAACATGCGCAAAAATCACAAGTACCCGCTGATTTCTTAGTAGAACTCCCTGCGGGTTGCACGGCCAGCCAAGAACCCGACTTGACCTGGACCCTCCACATTAACGGATCCTCATACAAGCAAGGTTCTGGGATAGGAATCCAACTCATGTCACCAACAGGGGAAATACTGGAACAATCATTCCAACTAATCTTCCACGCCTCGAACAACGAGGCTGAATAAGAAGCCCTGATCGCACGGTTACAATTGGCACACAGCCTGAATATACGCAACATTCGCGCCTACTGTGATTCCCAACTCGTGACAAGCCAATACAGCGGGGAGTACGAAGCAAGAGACAAAAGAATGTACGCCAACTTAAAACTCGTTTAAGAATTATCTGAAAGCTTCGACCAGTTTGCACTCACTGGGGTTCCGAGATCCGAAGACGCTCAGGTCGACGCCCTAGCCCCCCTAGCATCCATTTCGTACCCATGTTTAAGCAGGGTGATTCCTGTAAAATTCATAGAACATCCTAGCATCGGACCACCCGTTGTGATAAACCTAATCGACTCTCCCGACAGCGATACCGGCAAAGTCAATGATCAAACCATGCAAGGATCCGGGCCGATAGAGTACGGATTCAACGAACCTTGGACGAAGGTGATCCTTGCGTATATTGCCAACAAAGAAATCCAGGCAGAAAAATGGGCTGCCCAAAAGATTAAAACCCAAGCCGCGTGATACGTCTTTGTTGACAGAGAAATATACAAGTGGAGATTCTCAGGGCCACTCATGACCTGCGTAGAAGGAGAAAGAGCACGAAATATAATGGAAGTAGTCCATTCTGGTTCCTGTGGAAATCACTCTGGCGGAAAATTTCTCGCAATCAAAATAAAACGCCACGGACATTACTTGCCAACTATGATCCAAGACTGCGAAGACTTTGCGTGGAAATGTGAAAAGTGCCAAAGGCACGCCCCAAGTTTCCGTCAACCAGCAGAGGTACTCTCATCAATCTCGGCACCATACCCATTCATGCGATGGGCGATGGACATAGTCAGGCCCATGCATTGGTCGAAACAAAAAAGGTTCTTGCTGGTCTTCATGGATTTCTTCTACTACACAAGCATTAAGGACACTCAAGTCGGAAGTTTCGTATGAAAAAATATCGTTTGCAGGAACGGAGTCCCGTACGAAATCGTAACGGACAATGGGTCTCCATTCATTTCAACTAGATTTGGGGCCTTCTGCGAATAATGGAATATTTGACTAACAAAGTCAACCCCTAGATACCCATAATGTAATGGCCAGGCCGAAACTACAAATAAAACCATCCTCGATGGACTCAAGGACTCAAGGGGAGATGGGCCGATGAACTTAAAGGAGTCCTATGGTTGCATCGCACTCCTCCCAGACGTGCAACGGGAGAAACCCAATTTGCCTTCGTATACGAAGCAGAGTGCATGATTCCAGCAGAGGTCGAGTTTCCCAGAGTGCGCAGAAGGTTACTCCCAGAACGAGAAGAGTCAAACAATCTGATGCTGCTCGACGAGCTTGACCTGATAAACAAACGCCGGGATCAGGCCCTTATACGAATCCAATATTATCAACAGGCGGCTGCAAAGTACTATAACACTAATGTACGAAGCCGAAGATTCAAAGAAGGCAACCTAGTCCTTCGAAAAGTTTTCCAGAACACCGCCGAACGCAAAGCTGGAAAACTTGGAGCAAACTAGGAAGGACCCTACAAAGTAATAAAGGTCGTCCGACCGGGCTCATAGGAACGTGAATATGCAGGATATCAAAATTCCGAGAACTTGGAATGCGATGCAACTCAAGAAATACTAACACTAGAACAATGCTCAGCTACGAGACGGCTTTATCCCCGAAAAGGGTACATAGACAGTTCGTCGCAAGACGAGCCCAGCTGCCACCTCATTAAAAAAGGGGGGGAGTGGGTACGTATACGTGTACTCTTATACTCCCACAAAAACTCAAAACTATTCACTTTCGGATTCGATCTTTTTTGGAACATTTTCGAAAAAACTCCCACAAAATCGACGAGAAATTCAACCTTCGACATAGCGAGAATGTCGCCAATGCTCGAAGGACTCCTTTCTCTAAAACACTCACGCCAAAAAAAAAAAAAAAAAAAACAGTTTATCTACGACTATAAAACACGCACACCTTCTTAACATATATCCTTCGCGAAGAATCAAAACCGGTAATATCAACCAATAAGTTTGTTGCTGATCACAACAAACTCTTAAACGTTCTAAACAGACTAAGCCATCTCATCAAGATAGCTCTCAAACACCCGACACAAGGGTACTAGCGCTATAAAAGAAATCCAAAAATTTTGGTCTTCACTTTCGGGAGGCTTAAAAATTATCCTCGAAGATATGCTCGATTCCTACCATACGAGTTACCTAAGCCGAGAACGTATCGCAGAATCTAAAGCGGGATGCAATCAGGTCGAAAACGATACGGGAAACGTAAGTCGGAGTAGTCACCGCACCTCCTAGAACCGCGATTAGACCTAGGTCTTTCCCTAAACCCAGCACACTGGTCTCTAACGTCTCATGGCATGATATGAAAAAAGATACGAGATCCTAAAAGCATGTCTCTTCGCCCATATCTAATCGCTCTCGGAACCTTGGAAAATCTTCAAGCACCCCAAATGAGCAACGAATAGGATGATCATCAAAAGAGTTGAGAGCGATATGACAACTCGTACCCTCTCCTCTATACTTAAAAGCCAAAATATATTTGCCCATAACGATACTCGATAAAACCTTACGAAACAAGGAAAGAGTTCATTTAAAGGGATCGCAGAAGCAACTGGGATTTAAAGCCACAAGCAGCCAGTCCCAATATAAAAGTATGACCACACTCGGCCGGATCAAAACACAAACAGATAACATTAGAATAAACAAAGTCTCATACGAGACTGCAAACTCAATCGTCGTCCATACACAAAGCCTCAATTGCACCAGTCATCCCCTCCGCAGTCGGAACGCGTCGCATGCACCTTCCCTCGCTGCAGTACCGTGACCGTCGGCACCGTCCGAGCAGTGAGGGAAGATACATTCGGATTTCCGGCCTGCGAGGATCAGGTCAAAGTCACCTTCCGCGTCCGCTAACTATGCTCTGAGAGCAAAAAGCTTGGCATTCTCAGTTTGCGGTGACGGAAGCGCATCACCATTAAGCAACCAAACCTGCTGCATCCCTACCTTGATGCTCGTCAGGGCACAATCCCTTACGTGGACAGCCACCAATGAGTCAAGGAAGTCAGCGATCCTAGCCAGATGGGTCCAAAAATCGGCACGAACGATCTCCCGGGCGTCGTCGATTGGACGAACCGACTCCTCCTCCTCACTCTCATCTTATGCTTTAGTCGGAGCAGCTCTGAAGACTTAGCAATCTTCGCCTCATTTGCTTTAAGCAACGAGCTAGCAATCTTCCCAAGATCCCACTCCAAATCACCGATGCAACACTCGAAGAAGGCTATCTCAAGGGAATGGGCATCTTCGATAACCGTCAACCTCCCTTCAAACTGCAATGATTTCTCTCGTGGTTTCGTCAACTCCTTAGCAAGACTGACGGCCTCAAAACCATACTCACTGATCATGCCATCGATCAACGAGACAAACTGGGAAAAAAGAATCAGTTAATGCACGGAAATGAGAAAGGGATGAAAGATGAAGAAGGTTTTTTCAAACTATACCTTAGCACGATGTCTGGAAACCTTCGCGGGCAGAGAGTCAGTTTCAGGCTCCTTGGTGCATCTCCTCTTCTTGGACGTGTCTGGGTTAACACATGCTCTCTTACGACCCTTCGTCGTAGGGGCGGGGACCATCCTAGGCGCAGACAACCCCAAGACGGTCGTCTTCTTGATTGGGGTAAGAAGCACCGATTCCTGAACCGGCTCTGCATCGACAACCTGAACCAGGGTCGTAGAGGAACCCGTCGGTTGAACTTCGGATGCCGACGCATGTGCAGTAACCTCTTCTCCGGTAGGAACAACATCGCCCACCGGGGAAACCTCCGAGGCCGAGGTATCAGCTAGAGCTACAGATATCGAAAGCATAATACGTGCAGGGTTCACTGTCTCCTCGGCCTCGCTACGAGCCAACTCATCCTGAAAAGTTAGGAAGTCGGTAATATGAGCCGGTACGGCTCCAGCAGTAGGAAGATCCAAAGGAATCGCACTAGCAGCGTTTCCTATTTCGACATCATCACTCCTTTGAAGGTTGCTGGAAGAACACATTTCGTCAAAGAAAAAAATTCTTTCAAGAAAGAAAAGCAAACTTGAGGAAATTAGAGAGTGTGTGGAGAAAATGAGAAATGGGAGGCTATATTTATAGAAATAAAAAAAGGGGGCTGAAAGATTTTCCGCATTACAATAATTGGAAAAAAAACCTTTCGAGAAAAACTAATTTTTACTGCAGAAATGGTATTCATGAAATCAGTATCTAAAAATCGTGTTTCTATACGAATGAGGTCTCGAAATCGACTTAATGCAAGTATGGCGAGTTGGACAAGGCCTAAATCAACCAAAACTGGAAAGAAAGAAACCTGAATCAACCAACTCGCCCGTAAGGCCAGTTGGACAAGGCCAACTCGCCACACGGGCGAGTTGGTCAGTACTGATCAACCAACTCGCCCGTATGGTGAGTTGGTCAGCACAGACCAACCAACTGGCCATACGGGCTAGTTGGTCAGCACAGATCAACCAACTTGCCTGTATGGCAAGTTGGACAAGGACAATTCGCCATACGAGCTAATTGGACGGAGCGGACCAACCAACTTACATGTATGGCGAGTTGGACGCCAACTCCCCGTACAGGCGAGTTGGTAGGCACGACACGGCCAACTCGTCAGACGGGCGAGTTAGACGACACAAGCAATCTGACACGTTCGTTCGGCAAGTTAGATCAAATCAATCCAGTTTCACATCGTCTTCATTAAAATCCCTCTTTCGATAATTGATAGAACTTATCTTTGTTCCGTCTCGATCTTGATTAACATTGGAACCTTACCAAAAGAACTCGTTTTCTCGAGAAAAGATCGTTTTGATTTGATGAGACGATAACGGTTAACTAAACACCTAGAGTCACACGCTTCATACGAAAGATCCTAACTCTCAGACGACATCGTCTTAGCGATGTTATTTTGATAAAATCATAGAAACGCCTAAGTCAGAAAACGGCCCGACGAGGTCTAAAGCTCAGCTAAAGGCCCACTCACGATTTTATCTGAAATCCAGCCCAAACTTTGTGGCGGTTTATCTTTTATTTTGCAGGAAAGGATAAATGTTAAGTTCAAAGGGATAAATGTCAAGATCGGAGGATAAATGTTAAGTTTCCGAAGATAATCATGAAGATCGAGGAAAAAAGGAATATTTCCGCAAAACGATAAATTCGACCAAGGGCAGAAAGAGAAAGAGAAAACCGCCTCTAGAGGAGTATATAAGGACTTAGAGGGTGATGATGCAAAGAGACACGCAAATCTCCACTCAGAGTAAACATAGCTTACCACTTAGAGCATTTAGGCAACTTTCCGTTTTTATTATTCGAGCTGCGACTAAACTAGGATTTTGCAAGCTTAGGTTATTAGAACTAGGGATCTCACCGACAGCTCTCATAGCCTAGGCCCCTATCATGTGGTAAACGCTCATACGCAAATTCAAAATCAGACATCTATTTGCTCCCTTTTTGATTCTTACTTTGTTCTCAATATTTACTTCTTGTTCAGACTGATTGGCATGTGGTTTAGCAGATATCAGGGACCTCTGGGAAACTAAGGTTTACCCTGCGTTCCTAATTCAACGGAAATCGACAGTGCGAATTTCGGTTCCCACAATTTTCCTGAATCCATATTATCTCCTTTAAGTACTTGTGTCATAAGGATCAGGGGAAATAATAATTTAGTAAACATTAAAGTAAAATCTAGACAATATACTAAACAAAATCTAATGGCATTAATAAACAGTCCCCGGCAACGGCGCCAAATTTGATGTGGGGTTTTATTTCACTTTCAAATTAACCCTATTTCCCACTTTTACTCTCTCAAATAAGAGGTTCAGTGAAGTAATTAGGGATCAAATCCACAGAGCCTCTAATTGCACAATAGACTTATTGTTTTTGAATTAAAGCTAGATGAATTAAAGCTAGATGAATTATATTAATAACAATAAAATAGATTTCATAATGATTTGGTTTGTGAGGATTAAATTAAGAGATTAGACTTAGGGGAAATTCTTAGGTAAGATTAGATACTACAGATTAATAGATAGCTAGGGTTTTATTAAGCATTGTTTTGAACTCAAACCGTAGGGTTTAGAAGATCGTTCTCGCGCATCTCAACTTAGTTTTCATCAATGCCCACCAGGTGGTAGCGATCGATGCTCATTCTAAACAATACTAGTTTCGAGGTTTGATGGGTTCTATAAACTTTCAATTCAAATATCGTCTGTTACCGGTTATTTAGATTGTTTAAGATAGATTCCAGGTTATAACCAAACTCTCGGTTATGCTATAGAACCTTAATTTCTAAGGTTGAGGTGACCAAGTTAAACTTAGCATTAAGAGTAACTTAAACAAAGAACCAAGATGATCACCCTAACAATTCTATAAAATCAGAAATACATTATTTCAATTGAATAACCCTAAATCTAACAGTGAACTACTCAGACATAGCAAAAAGAGCATGAATAAATTCTGAATAAATTTCATAGAATAAACTGAGTAAAAAGATAAGGAGTTCAAGATCTTCTCTGTAATGATGATCAGATCCTTCTCTCCAATAGATGTAGCATTGTGTTCCAACTCTTAATTCTAAAACTCTTGTGTAACTTAGAAGACAACGTTTGCTTAGGTCCTCTAGGCTTCTCCTCTAAAACTAAGATAGAAAACCCTAATATATAGTCTAAATTTTAATTAGGGACTTGTCTAGCAATTAATGAAACTTCTGGTTAAAACTTGTAATTTCTCAAGCCTTCACCAATCTTGATCTCGACTTGGCTGTCGATCGACGCACAGTGTGTGATGTCGATCGATGGTTCACTCATAAATCTGGATCCGACTCTGATTTTCTGCTGAGCATCCTAAATGCTCCAAAATAGCCCAAAAGCTCCAAGTGCTTCCAATGAGTACCTGAACCTGTAAGTACTCTAAACAGTACCAAAGCCATTTTTGGTTTCCTATTCCCGAGGTCATAGCACGACTTATCGATTGTTCCAAGATAACGATTAGTCAAATAAACCCGTGTGGTTTGCAGCATATTGTCAGGATTCTCGTGATGAGTTACGAGTTGGGTGTAACCCTTGATGCCAAACACCTCGACGCTTTTCTTAAACCATTCGAGAAATCTTCCATAATTCAGTTGAGGCCTCGGTCGGGGATGACGATCATAAGCGAATTCGTGTCAGACCCAAGAATGGTGGAAGCACTTCTTTTTCGTCCGTGTTGACGATGCAGTTGTAGAGGAAAACGGCCTCTCCGTCTTTAGGACTAGATGGGGTTTGAAAGGTATCCTTGATCAAGTGTAGCTCCTTTTCTCTTCTCTTTACCCCTTTTTTTTGTTTCGGTGGAGTTCGATCTCTAATACATTTCGTTTACATTTTATTTTCAGAGAGAAATATTTTCCCTCCGAGTCCGGAATGTCTGGATACCATTCGAGACTTTCTTCGCGGTCGCCAGTGTTTTTGGGCAACGTTTAACCCAAAGAGGGTCCGTCATGCGGTTGCTCTCCATCGTTCTCCGTACCAGCCAGATCTACCGGTTGAGGAAGGATCGGAGGCGTCCATGGATTGATTTTTTCGGTGCACGTTTCGCACGAGAGAGGAAAGACCGAAGACTCGGAAGGTCAAACACTTTGTTGTTGAGGATGAAGCGGCTAACAAGCGGTGATCCTCGGACAATATACTAAGAGACTACCTAAATAGTCAAGCAGGTGGGGAAAGTGGTGATTTTGGCGAGCAGCTTGGTTTTGACTATCCTCTGGGCGCAGGTGGGTCCAGTGAGACCCTGGAGTTTACCTAGGTGTCGAAGATGGTGACCGGGGTAAGTTCTTGTCATTTTCTTTTGAAGATGAGCTTTTCTGACTTTGAGATACTTCGCAGGGCCTCCTTATGATGAACCGAGCACTTAATGCGAGCTTCCAGGAAGCACGTATTGTAATGACCCTCACAAGTGGATATAATTTTGGTCGAGAAAGTTTTGAAAAGTCAGATTTGAGTTTAATCGATCATAATTAAAAATAAATATCGAACCGACGAATTAATGGCTCGATGGGATTTTCTTGTGGTTGAAAGGACTTCCCTTGATAGTTCTGGTCGAGTATTAATTATGTTGGTCGAATTTTATTTAAGCTAGACGAGTTTGGTTAAAGCAGGAAAAGAATCAAAGGTCGAGAAAATTTGAGTCGAAAAACTGTCCGAAAATTACCGACAAGTTTCTTAAAATTCCTTATAAATCATCCATTGTCGTTTACCACCTTGTCTGCCTTCTTTCTCAGCACAAGTCACATGACAAGCACAATCTTCCTGCTTGCTTGCTTGCTGGACAGATCATGTAAGAAGCACATGATTTCTAAACCTTTCTTAAAAGGAAGGAAATGGAAGCTGCTGCTGGCTTGGTGTGGTGAAGTAGGACGCCAGCTGTCCTTGCTCACTTCTGCTTTGTGTTAATCTGAGACACTCAGCTTGGACCACTCTTCAGCTATATAACCTCTTCAGTGAGCTGCTTGCACGTTTTTGTTGCTGAAAGAAAGAGAGGATTTCAGTGAAAAAAAAATCAGAGAGAAAGAAGTAAAAACGAAGAGAAAGATCAAGAAGAAACCTGAACGAAATTCATCCACCAGTTGGCTCAGTTTGTTTTCTTGAGAAAGATCAGAAGGTATAAGAGTTTGATTAAACCCTTGACCTTGTTCAGCTTCTGATCATAACCGAATCTTCATCTCTCTTTCTAATCAGTTTCTTGGTGAGCTTAGCTTGAAGGAGAACATCATCAAGGTGTATCTAACCGTGGGTGATCTAGGGTAAGCTTTACCTCTTTCCTTAGCCATTTTATGATAAAGTCCATGTGTTTTTTATCTAAGTTCATGGTCGGATTACCTGTTTAAGATGATGTACTGATCAGTTTAGTTTAGTTTCGGTTGGAATCAATCTTGTGTAACTGCTAACTAAGTGGTTATGATCTGATTGAACTTAAACCAAAATGAAATGAACTTTTCCTTAATCGACCTTGTCTGAACCGAACTGATATAATATATGAGGAGTAGAACCGAGCTTGAACTGAACTGATTTAAGTAGTTAGAGTGAACCAAACTGCTCAAATATTATTGTTCTTAACCGAACAGATTTGATCTTGTTTAGTACTGGTCTAAGCCAAGCTGTTTATGGTCTGAACCTATCACGTACTGATAAAGTCTGAGTTATTATTAACTGCTAAGTTATGTCTTGAACCAAGCTGATTAGATCTAAGTCAAACTCCTTCAAAACCGAATTGTTTGGATGGATGATCATGTTTCCGAAATTCTTATTTCAGGTCCGTCTAGCCTAGTACAAGAACGTTTCAAGACTTGTACAAATCAGTTTCAAGACCAATCTCTAGGTTAGTCAAGGGTGATGTGGTGTTAGATCACATATGTGTGTGTGATTGAATGGAATAGAACTACATCAGTTAAGTAGTAAAGTCTCCTAATCCTTTGAAAATGTGTGGTGTTTACTTAATGTAAACACTTAAAACTTAAAGAAATATTTGAAAGTACACATTGAGGTTAGGCCACTTCTTAGTACTAGTTCTCAAGTACTAATTATAAGTAGAAATAATGGATTAATTTTGAAATAATTATGGAATTAAGTATTAAGTGAAAACTCATTATTAAATCACTATCCCTAAATTCCCGCATTACCGTGACTTGGTCCTGCGAATAGAACAAGGTCATGGAGACACGATGATGGGGTAGCACCCTGGAGGCCGTGTACTGCATGACGATGCAGTCCTGAATGTTCATTAAGACGTTCGAGGATAATGGTAATCCTAACTCATTACTCTCGGTTACCTTTGTGGTTTGTCGAGTTTAGTATATATATATATATATATTGTAATTATAATTGAATTAATGAAAGACGGGTAACAAGGAAGTGATAAATAAAATGAGATTCACATTGACGAATAATATATTAAAGTATAAATCAAGTACTTGTATGTTCATGTTCATGCTTTGATTGATTGTATTATTGATAGTGTAGTGATCTAGATTCAATGGGTAAACTAGTTACTCACGACACATTGTTGTGTGTGCAGGTAACCACTAGTTTGGAGACCTCTTCTTTTTGGACGGAAGGAACGGCTAACCAGCGGTAGTATTTTGTTGTCCTTGCAACGTATCTTTTGTTGTATATTTACTTAAAACGTTGTTGGGTGTTAGGCCATAGGGTGAAACTATAACACTTTGTAAGATGTTTAACAGTAAATAAATAATGTATAAAAGATGATTATAAATCACGAGTACTCATATGATATTAGTCCTTGTCCGGGACGAACTAACTATCGGATACACGGTCGGGTTGAAAAGCCTTGGTCGATATTCGGTAGAAGCGTTGGTGTTCTCAAATTTCTAGTCCAAGGTGATCGGAATTTATTCGTGAACCTCGGGTCGGCTTTCAGGGAACATCAGCCGTGTCATTTCCGGTCATCTACGATTGGGGGTGTCAAACGTATGGCTCAGTTTAAGGCTGAGGCAGCCAACAATGAGATTGCTTGTTTGAGAGATGAGTTGGAAAGTTCTCGTCGCCACGAGAGGGATTCGGTCGCGACTGAGGTTCGTCGTGCTTATAGGCGAGGGAAGAGGGAAATGGCCGAAGTCATGAGGACTCGTTGTGAAAATTTCTTGTATCAATTCGAGGAACTTACGAAGGGCTATATGGACTTTGGAGACTATCGCGAATGTCGCGGTGCTGTGGGCGGACTATACCTCATGCAGGCTCATGGTTATTCGTTTGGTGCCAAATATGCGAGGCCGACCGGGCGTATGAACGAGAGGGATAGGGACTTTGCGATTCCTCAGGCCTAAGAGAGGATTTGGGAATAATGGGACCCGATTCCTGTTTCTCCCGACACAGTGGAGGCCGAGGTGGGGAATGCCGATGAGACATGCAACGTAAATCAGCCGACGGCTCCTCTGGATGTGATGTAACCCTAATCAGGATCAATGCCAAGGAAAATAGAGAAATGAAGGACCAAGCTAAGCAACTGATCATGGTTTGGCTTAACGGGTATTTTCAAGACCTTATCGGTATGATCCATGAAGTTCTGGATCGAGAAAAGCCATGGCCTCAAAATGGAACGTGTGGGATTTTCTTTCACTGGAAAATATGTGTTTTGGGCTTATGTTTAGGTCAGGAAACAAACCAAGAAGAATAAAGAAGAAGCTAGGCCAATTGGAGCAGAAACTGTCTCGGCCCAATTTTTGACAATTCAGCCCACTAAGTCATTGTTTGATCACTGATCATCCAGGAGGAATAAGGAAGACCAGCACACCCTTCCTCACGTCCAGGATCCACAAGAAGTCCATAAGCATACCAAGAGACCACTCGACCAGCTGAAGAGTCACTCGAGCAACCGAAGAGACTTTTACAACAAAACCTTCCAACTTTCGGTCAAGTCAAGATTATGGACAAGTCTTTGTATTTATTTATTAAATTTCAAGTTTCTAGGAAATAATCAGACCTTTGGTCTAACCACATGCCTCCTATATAAAGGCCTAAGTATTTATTTTGTAATTCATTCAGCATTTTTAATAAAAAAACATTTCTCTTTAATCTTGTTGAATCCTTTGTTCTTCGGAACATCGTATTGCTCTTGGATCACGTCTGCACGGTGACCTGTGCGATCCAGGGCGCTTCTACACAAGTGTTTGATCATTCCGCAGATCCTACACTGAAGTTCATCATTCCATATTCGACTTCAGTCCACAATTCCATCGTCACCAGTTTCGTTCGAACCATAAATCAGCGTGGCCGTTCCTAGGGGTTTCATCATTTGGTATCAGAGCACCACTCTGAAGTTCGGTACCAGTTTATTGTTGTTCGTCATTCAAAACTCTTCATCTTCTGATCATGAAAGACCTGAGGGAGAGAAGACGATCCAGCATGTCTCTTGGGATCGAAAACAATAAAGAGGAGAAGGCAGCACGCAAAGCAACAAGAGAGTTGTTGCAAGGAAGGAAGAGTTCTATTCAGATTCCATCCTTCCATGGAGAGTTTGATCCAGATTCATACAATGATTGGGAAAAAGAGTTGGAGTCGATCTTTGGCTGTCATAACTACACAGAAGAAAAGCGGTTTCGTGTTGCAGTTACTGGATTGCGTGGGTATGCCCTTGATTGGTGGAATCAGGTTGCTAACACCAGGAGACGAACTGGAGAGCAACAGGTTTCTTGTTGGTTTGAGATGAAGACAATATTGAAGAAAAGGTTTGTAACCAAGTGTTATGGTCAAACTTATTTGAAGAGGTTGCATAATCCATCTAGTACAACTTGGGCACGACCTAGAGGATCCAGCAGCATTGGGGCATCTCAACAAGGTATAAAACAAAGCAGATCAAAGAAGGCATCTCAAAAGCAAAATTAACAATCATAGAGACTCCATCAGCCATAACTCAAAGGAGGAGGAACGATGGTCTGAAAAATGGATGCAGGGATTCAAGGAGCAGGTACATCAAAGGCTCACACTCACACGTCTTCCCTCAGAC
Organism: Moricandia moricandioides; assembly: GCA_905132885.1. Lineage (NCBI taxonomy): Eukaryota > Viridiplantae > Streptophyta > Magnoliopsida > Brassicales > Brassicaceae > Moricandia > Moricandia moricandioides. The sequence continues at coordinate 417,902 of CAJHQQ010000022.1, forward strand.
CCACGTCCATCCCTTGTACCAAAACCGATCAATTCTGTCCAGAAAAGCCACTCATCAGGTCAGCTGCATCAAGAGGAGCAACCAAAGGATATAAGTGTCCTAATACCTGTAAAAATGGGGCTGGAGAAGTTGTTGATAATGGATATGAAGCTGCTCATGAGAAGAAGCACACAATGGTTTGCAGTTCAGGTGCATTTCATGAACCATTTGTTTGTGAATTTCTGTTCAAACCGATTGTTTGGATTAAGACCAGCCTCATGGAACATCTGAGCCATGTAAAGGGGCTACAAACCTTTATATTTAGACCAGGAGAAGGAACGTGTGTGTTCAGCATAAACAATCTCATCCTTGCCGAAAGATCGAAACAAATGGAGCAGAAAAATGTCGGATCTTTCATCCTTGAAGAAAAATCAGATTTGAGGTCAAATCCTTTTGAAGAAAGGGGGGATGATGTAACCCTAATCAGGATCAATTCCAAGGAAAATATATAAATGAAGGACCAAGCTAAGCCACTGATCATGGTTTGGCTTAACGGGTATTTTCAAGACCTTATCGGTATGATCCATGAAGTTCTGGATCGAGAAAAGCTATGGCCTCAAAATGGAACGTGTGTGATTTTATTTCACTGGAAAATATGTGTGTTGGGCTTATTTTTAGGTCAGGAAAAAAACCAAGAAGAATAAAGAAGAAGCTAGCCCAATTGGAGCAGAAACTGTCTCGGCCCAATTTTCGACAATTCAGCCCACTAAGTCATTGTTTGATCACTGATCATCCAGGAGGAATCAGGAAGACCAGCAAACCCTTCCTCACGTCCATGATCCACAAGAATTCCATAAGCATACCAAGAGACCATTCGACCAGCTGAAGAGTCACTCGACCAACCGAAGAGACTTTTACAACAAAACCTTCCAACTTTCGGTCAAGTCAAGATTATGGTCAAGTCTTTTTATTTATTTATTAAATTTCAAGTTTATAGGAAATAATCAGACCTTTGGTCTAACCACATGCCTCCTATATTAAGGCCTAAGTATTTCTTTTGTAATTCATTCAGCATTTTTAATAAAAAAACATTTCTCTTTAATCTTGTTGAATCCTTTGTTCTTTGGAACATCGTATTGCTCTTGGATCACGTCTGCACGGTGACCTATGCGATCCAGGGAGCTTCTACACAAATGTTTGATCATTCCGCAGATCCTACACTGAAGTTCATCTTTCCATATTCGACTTCATTCCACAATTCCATCGTCACCAGTTTCGTTCGAACCATAAATCAGAGTGGCCGTTCCTAGGGGTTTCATCAGTATGTCAACGACTATTCGCTTGGTAGATCAATGACCGGGTGTTTCAATTTTGATGAGTAATCGTGAGGTTACGACTAATTCGAGAATGCCCTCTTCTATATTATTGCACGTTTCTGTCTTGTTCGTTTGTCGGCCAAATATGGTCGTGTGTAGCAGGACCGGCCGAGTGTGGCCTTGAATCCATGTGTTTTACTAACTTTTATTTGAACAGTGTTTGTTTATGATGAATGGGTGTTTTTAGATATTTGGGATTTGTGTAGTGTAGAAAGAAAAATCGAGTTGTCATCTCGACTTCCTATCTTTTTTGTGAATTGTCGTATTCGTTGTTTGTGCGAGATGTTCGAGGAGTTTTCGAAGTTTCGGGAACATGTAGATACAGACGAAGAGACATGCTTTTAGGATCTCGTATCTTTTTATTATCATGTCTTGAGACATTAGAGACCAGTGTGCTGGGTTTAGGGCAAGACCTAGGTTTACTTTCGGTTTATGGCTTTACGATGACTAATCGGATTTTGTTTTGCGTATTTTGATTTTAACCTGACTCCGTTCCGATTTAAAGTCCGCGATAGGTTCTCGGCTTATACGACTTGACTGTCGGAGTCGAGAATCTCTTCAAGGACAATTTTTAAGTCTCCCGAAAGTGCTGACCAAAATTTTGGATTTATTTTATAGCGCTCTATTTTTACTAGTTGGATGTGAGAGGATCTGTCCTTAGGACGGACCTGGGTGTGTATGTTTAAGACGGATAAGGTGCTCGGCCGGGCCAGTTGCCAAGTGTTTTGTAGTTGAGAATGGATTGGAGGTGTATTCTAGAAAATTCAGGTGATGTCTCACCTATTTATTCGAAAAATCACTTTGCGCAAGTAACACTTTGAGAATGTGGAACCAGGATCTCGTGCTTTGATCGGGAATCGATGATTCTACCAAGATAGGATGGTGTAGAGTTGATTTGTTTTGAGGCAGAATGATTTTTCGCAATTTTCCTTTTCTGGGATGTTGCGATTATCGTCTTGCTCGTGTGTGGATGTACAACATCGTGTTTCTTTGCGAGATGATAGACAATTTACGAATTTATAAAGAAGTCTTTTATTGTCGAGAAAGTTTTGTAAATCCCGGGTACAATTCAAAAAAAAATCTTTTTGAATGTGGAATATACGAGTGTTCATATATGTACCCACTACCCCCCCCCCCTTTTAGAGAGGGGATAGCTGAACTCGTCTTTTGACGAGCTGCCTATGTACCTCTTTCGAGGATCAAGCCATCTCGTAGTTCTGTTTGTTTTGGCGAGTCTGTTTACTCTGCCGTTGTGTTTGTGTCGACTGCGTCAGTTGCTGAGTCGACATCTTATGTTGGAATTTTCTTCTTTGATGGGATGGGCACGTCGGGCACTGGAACTGGTTGTTCGCTGGCCGTTGCTAGGATCGACGGTTCAGGGTTGTCCTTGCCCGAAGCACTTTCGGCTGAGGCATGGGCTATCCTCGGGCGCTTGGCATTTGTCATCGCGGTGTTCATGATTCGTCTTAGCTTGTGTTCAGCCAGGAAGCAGCGTCTCGACTGCTTCTGGCAGCCCCAAATTACGACAATCCCGTTGTGAGTTGGGAACTTAATGCCTAAGTGGTAAATTGATGAGACTGCCTTCACAGTGTTTAGCAAGGCGTTCCCATAATGACATTGTATATGGCTGGGTGGTCGACGACCGCGAAATCGACGATCTTGGTGACTTCTTTTGCCACCACAGGTAATTTTATAGATCTGAGGGTCACTGATGTCATGCCAGAGAATCCGGTTAGCGGCTTAGGTGATTGTAAAATCGCCTAACTCGATGTTCATCCATTTAAGAATGTCACGAAAGATGACGTTGAAAGTGCTTCCGGTGTCTATGAGAACCCTGGCGACCTCTAGATCTCTTACCACGAGATCGATTAAGAGTGTGTCGCAGTGTGGCTGATCGATTCCTCCGGCTTCTTCTTTGTCGAAAGTGATTACTCCTTTTGTACTGTCATTGATCGTGGGACAGATTGTCAAATTTGTGCTTGTATCGTCTTTGCGCTGATAAGCTCTTATTGCCGAGACGGTGCCACTGCAGAATTGTGATCCACCGATAATCATGTTTGCCCTGCGATGGTTTCTGTCATTTCTCTTATCATCCTGCCTTCTTCCGTGCTTTTCTCCCGATTGGTCCCCATGGGAAGGTTTCTCCATTTGAGGTGTTCCGTCATTTTTTGGGGGGGCGATCTGAGTCGCTGATGAGATCCTTCACGCTGGAGACTTCTGAGAGTTCTTCGGAGAGTAGCTTTGCCTCCAATCTTGCACCAAGAACTTTGCAGTTAATCGTCAAGTGTCCGCGCGTTGGGTGAAAGTCGCAGAAGGCGTTTTCGTTGTAACTCGAATTTTGGGTCCACGTATCACCCGCCGTCCGTCATTGCTCTGATCCGGAGTTAATAGCGTAGCTATGCACTCCCTTCGTTTCTTCGTCTCTGTGTTGGACGTTACTGTCGTTGCGAGGGTTTTTCTTTTTTTAATTTCTAATCCGACACCGGAACCTTCGACGCATTCTTTGTTGGCTTCCATTTCTGGTATAAGACCCTCTTCTCTTCTTCGAGGATAATGTAATCTGTGGCTTTGTGAAGCGCATCTTGGATCGTACGCGGCTTTTCCAAAGTTATCCACTTCCTGAACTTTGACTTGAACATGAGCGTTTTCGAAGTGTGTCTATTTCGACTTTGTCGCTTATTCTGCTGACTCTAGCCATGACGGTTTTGAACCGCTTTATGAAGTCGTGGAGAGTTTCGTCCTCTCCCTGGGACAAGCTCCAAAGGTCCACTTCGGAGGTTTCTCGATCTATGAACATCGAGTATTGTTTGAGGAATTCTGAGGCGAGCTGGCGGAAGCTTCCAATGGAGTTTTGCATGAGGTGAGAGAACCATTTTAGCGCTGCTCCGCAAAGGTTCTCTACGAAGAGGCAGCATTCACCAGCGTCTCTCTCGTTTTCTCTGAATCTTGCTCTACCCATTGCGACCTGAAAAGCCTGTAGGTGTGCCTTAGGATCAGTAGTTCCGTCGTATGGCATCTCTTTGACCTTCCCAGGATCTGGAACCCGAGTTTCAGTGATACGAGTAGTAAAGGGTGTTTTACGAGCTTCTTCGAGCAGTAGACCGATCTCCGGTGCGGTGCAAGTAGCGTGGTGGATTTGGGACTTCACCGCCCTGACTTCGGCCACTGTTTTCATGAGATCATTATGGAGATCGTGGATTTCAGAACTCTTTCTACCAGATTTCCGACTTTGTCGGCGTTTACAGCGAGTGCTCCGAGTTTGCTCCTCGGCCAGATCTTTCTATTCTTTTCAGAAGATATCTTCTTCTTCTTTGTTCACAGGGTTGTCGAACTGGGATTCGTCCCTAGCTGCTCGACATCTTGTGCGGCACGGATGTATGGAGATGTTGCCGTGGTCGGAAGGTGATGCGCTGTGGATCATCAAAAAAGTCTGTCACCTCGCTCACTGGGAGTTGTACCACCTGAGGTCCCTCATCATCTACAAAGGACTAATAGCATCCCTCCTTCAGCCACTGAATCCTCGTCAAGTGACCTTCATCGATGAACTGCAGATCCCTCTCCAATGAGGCTCCCTCGAAGCTAATACCAAGAAAGCTGAAGATAGGTGTCAAGAGGCTCCCGATTGTCTCCCTCTTCGATCCAGAACCCTTGAAGGGTTTGTCCTTCCGGGTCGCAAACTGCTCAAAAAATATAGCCCCCAAGTTCACCCGTTCATCGCGCACTGGTGGGGGAAAGACCTCGTCGTCGAGCCCAACTAATTCCCTGACGGAATAGTATAGTAATGTATGCTCCTGAACCCTAACCTTGTTGGGTTCCATCTTGCAAAACAGAGTATTGGCCGAGCCGGAGTCAAAGTGGCCTGTCTCGATGAGGCCCCAAAAGGGAGGCAGACCATGGAATGGAGCAATAGTACATGCGCTGGTACCAATGTCGAACCCATAAATCTCACAGAGCTGCGGGATGGGTATTCGGTACCGGATGCCTCTGATGAGAAAAGTCACGGTGGCCTCATGCGCCACCTTCACCCTGGGGCTAATGTAGATCACCTGAGCCATAGCTATGCACTGTCGGACCAGGTCGGGGTATAGAGTACATGGGTTAGTAGCCATTGTTCCCATTTTAAGCTGTTGAACAATCTGTCTAAAATCTGCATATAGCCGCAAATTCTTCAAAGTGCGCTTGTTGACGAACTTTTTGGGCTCGATGGAAACGCTTTACCAAGCGTTGTAGTAGAGGCTGTCGAAATCGTCCCACTCCTCGTGCACGGGATGATGTGTTCATTACCTCGATGCCACCGCTTATCGAGGGTTGGGATAATCATTGAATGTCACAAGTATGTCCTCCTCTTCGTTTGGTCAAGAGTCTCGGCATGGTGGACCCCCTGGTGGAGCACTGGTGCCACCGGTCTCGTATCGTGCTTTTCTTTGCCTCTCATCCATCTGCATCACGAAATAAAACCAAGAATCAGTATCGATGTCGAGATAAAAAGAACAACCATCGATCGATGGTACCGCATGGGGATCTATCGACAGAACCTCATTACCATCGATCCATGACAACTCATGGGCATCTATCGACGGTCGATTTGCGGATAAAGGGTTACAAAAATTGAATGGAAAAAAATCAAATAGTGCAAATAATATGTAAAGATGGTAGGTAGTTCCTAATCTAGTACTCCATTACCTTTAAACGTCCTAAATTCTGAGCTAATCCACAAAAGATTTGATTTTTATTAAAACCCTAAAAGTTTTCCTAAACTAAGATATTTAGATAACATACCTTGATAATTGAGTGATTTAGTCAACTGAACAGGTTCGAGTGGTATAGACTCAAAAACGAGCAAAATCGGTCAAAATTTGAGAGAGAAATCGAGTGTTTAATCGTGTGTGTTCTTGGTGGTTTTGGAGAAAAGTGATTTATTAATCGGGGTCGTGTCAAGTTAACCTACTCGACACACGACCATCGATCGACGGTCCTATAGGGGCGTCGATCGATGGTTTGTTCGGTCACTCCACATTCACTTAAGAAATTTGTAAATGCATAAATAATTATATATTTATTATTAATTAGTTAAATATTAATATTATATATTTTTTCTTTGTTTTATTTATGTTACTAGTATTATTATTATTATTATATTTACTATATATTTATTTATTTTTATTATATATATATAAATAAATTTTGTTGGTGGGTTGCCTCCCACTCAGCGCTTGTTTAACGTCCCTAGCTTGACGAAAAATGGGTTTATCATTCGGGGTCAGGCACCTCTAGACGCATGGTCTGAGTATGCGGAATTTCAGCTCTAGCTCAGTAATGTTTCACTCACTGCCCATTCACCATGAAAACCTCTCCTTTAGGATTAAATAGGACAATTGCCCCGTAGGCGTAACTGCTTTAATGATGAAGGGTCCGGACCAACGCGAACATAGTTTTACAGGAAAGAGAGTTAACCGAGAGTTTTATAATAGTACTTGATCGTTCGGTTCGAAATGCCGTGAAATAATTTTCTTGTCGTGATAGTCTTTCTTTCTCTCCTTGTACAATTTCAAGTTGTCGTAGGCCCGATATCTGATTTCATCGAGCTCATTTAGTTTAATTAATCACTTTTCTGTCGCGGGCTTAGCATCAAAGTTTATCTTTTTATGGCTCATTCGGCTTTATGCGCTAGTTCTACAGGGAGATGGAAGGCATTTCCATATATTAGGTGAAATGGGTAGTTCCTAATGGTGTTTTAAACACTGTTCGGTATGCCCAAAGTGCATCATCTAACTTAAATGACCGATCTTTACGGGTTGATCCTACCGTCTTTTCTAGGATTTCTTTGATCTGACGGTTAGATACTTCTACTTGTCCGCTGGTATGAGGATGATATGGTGTAGCTAATCGATGGTGAACTCCATGTTTCTTGAGTAGTTTTTCGAATACTTTATTAATGAAGTGGGTACCTCCATCACTTATTACGACTCGTGGAACTCCAAACCTGGGAAAGATGATACTCTTAAAGAGTTTAAGGACTACATCAGTTTCATTTTTCGGAGTTGCTATTGCTTCCACCCATTTAGATACATAGTCGACAGCTACCAGTATGTATTTATTTCCGTGCGAAGAAGGGAAAGGGCCCATGAAATAGATGTCCCAGCAATCGAAAACTTCAACTTCAAGTATGAAATTTTGTTTCATTTCGTTTCTCTTGCTGTTTTTTCCTCTTCTTTGGCAGGGGTCGCATTTCGAAACGTAAGCTTGAGCATCTCGAAACATGGTTGGCCACCAAAAGCCTGCTTGTAGGATTTTTGACACCATCTTAAAAACTAGCGAAATGTCCGACGTAATCGGATCCGTGACAATGACAGAATTTATGTAGTTTCTCTCTCAGCAACACATCGTCTGTATATGCCGTCAGAACTGTGTTTGTAAAGATAAGGTTCATCCTAGTGATATCTCCGGATTTCTCTCAAATTTTTCTTTTAATGATATCCTTTGAAGAGCTCGGGTTCTACTTCGGCCGCAAGATAGTTTACTATATCTGCATACCAAGGTCTATTGGTGGTTCTTAGTGCCACAAACCCCCACTCAATCTTCTACCTCCGGGAGAGTCATTATTCGGGATCGATGGGTTACAACGGATGTTATATTTATTGGAATGATTATTTCATCTTCCTTTGCAAGTGTATCACCGATCGACGGTATGTGGGCAGCATCGATCGATGCTCTATGGCCATAGTCGTTCGATGGGCTTAGCATGGTGTCGATCGATTTCAATTCATGTGCCGAACTGAATTTACCAACGAAAGTGGATTTTGTTAAGTAAAAATTTATGTAGTTAAGAAGTCATTGATAGGGATGTCGTCATCAATTCTTATTCGTGATAAGTGATTTGCGACGCCATTTTCTACTCCTTTCTAATCTTTGACTTTTATGTCGAATTCTTGGAGAAGTAGGATCCAACATAGAAGTCTCGTCTTAGCGTCCTTTTTATTCATTAAGTAATTCAATGTCCTGTGGTCGATGTGAACTACTACGTATGAACCGACTAGATAGGATCGAAATTTCTCGAAGGCGGATACCACAGCCAAGAACTCTTTTTCTGTTGTCGCATAATTGCATTGCGCATCGTCTAGAGTTCTACTGGCGTAGTATATAGTCTGCAACTTTTTGTCTTTCTTTTGTCCAAGTATTGCGCCTACAACGAAATTGCTGGCGTCGCACATAATTTCGAATTGTAGATCCCAGTCTGGTGAATGCACAATAGGGGCGGATATGAGCGCTGATTTAATTTCTTTAAGGCGTCGAGACATTCAGTTGTAAAATTGAATTTCACCTCTTTGCAAGGAGCACCGTAAGGGGTCCAGCAATTATGCTAAATTCTTTTATGAATCGTCTATTGAATCCATCATGTCCTAGAAAACTTCTAACGTCTTTAACATTAGTGTGTGGTGGCAGTCCAGTCATTACTTCAATCTTTGCCTTGTCCACCTTAATTCCGGCTGCCAAAACCTTGTGTCCCAAGACAAATCTGCTGTTAACCATAAAATGGCATTATTCCTAGTTCAAAACCAGATTTTTCTCTTCGCATCTTGCTAGTACCTTACATAGGTTTTTGAGACATGTTTTGAAGTTTGGGCTAGATTCCGAGAAGTCATCCATGAAAACCTCCACGAAGTCCTCGATCATATTGGTGATATCGACATCATGCATCTTTGGAAAGTCGCAGGGGCGTTACAGAGTCCGAATGGCATCCTGCGATATGCGAATGTTCCATAGGGACAAGTAAAGGTGGTATTTTCTTGATCGTCCGGATAGATGGGGATCTGGAAGAATCCGGAATACCCGTCGAGAAAACAATAGTATTTGTGGCTTGCAAGCCGTTCTAACATCTGATCGCTAAAGGGTAAAGGGAAATGATCTTTTCGCGTGGAAGCATTCAGCTTCTTGTAATCAATACATATTCTGTCTCCGATGACAGTTCTAGTAGGGATCAATTCATCTTTGTCATTCTTTATTACCATAATTCCTCCTTTCTTCAGGACAACATGAACCGGACTGACCCAGTTGTTGTCTGAGATAGGATAAATAAGACATGCTTCTATAAGTTTCATGATTTCCTTTTTAACTACTTCCTTCAGGGTGGGGTTCAATCTCCTCTAATGCTCTATTGATGATTTTCATTCATCATCAAGGTGTATCCTATGCATGCATAAATCGGGAGAGATTCCTGGGATGTCATCTAAGGAATATCCAAGAGCCTTGCGGTGCTTCCGAAGTTTATTCAGCAACAGTGCTTGCTCTCCGCTACACAACTTTGCATTTATTATGACATGATAGGATTTTTCGTAAAGAAAAGTAATTATAAGGCCGGATGGAAGCAGTTTAATCTCAATTTTAGGTGCCTTTGCTTTTCTCCAATCGTTGGTCACAGAAAGTTGTCGATCGACGGTGATATTGGGGTGTCGATCGACAGGGATCGATAGATCAAGTTCTTCAAGATCCACATTAAAAAGTTCTTTTGTGGCATCCATTAATCTTGTATACTCTCTAGTGCAATCTTCTAACGCATAGATGTTACCTTCAGGAGATGTGATAGCTTTTTCTAGAGGTTTGTTTGAGCACATATCTATGAACGATTCTTCTTGTAGGTCGAAAAGGTAATTGATATGGTAGGTTTGACCGTCAATCAAAGGTTGTTTTATTATCTTTTCAATGTCAAATTCCATCGGTGTCTTCCCGATGTTGAGGCAGATACGTCCTTCTCTGACATTAATGATCGCCCGACAGTGGCCAAGAAATGTCTTCCTAAGATAATCAGGTTTCTGGGTTCTCGCTCATATTTAAGCACTATGAAATTTGCAGGTACATCGCAGTTATGAATGCGTACGGGCTAGTGGATCTATAAGCTAGAACGAGAGTGACCCTAGTAGGTTGAATGCGTACGGGCTAGTGGATCTGTAACGATGATCAGATCTTTCTCTCCAATAGATGTAGCAATGTGTTCCAACTCTTAATTCTCAAACTCCTGTGTAACTTAGAAGACAACGTTTGCTTAGGTCCTCTAGGCTCCTCCTCTAAAACTAAGATAGAAAACCCTAATAAATAGTCTAAATTTTGGTCAGGGACTTGTCTTGCAATTAATGAAACTTCGCGGTATCTTGTAATTTCTCAAGCCTTCACCAATCTTGACTTCGACTTCGATGTCGACCGATGCACAATGTGTGACATCAATTGATGGTTAACTCATAAATCTGGATCCGATTATGAGATTCTACTGAGCATCCTAAATGCTCCGAAATAGCCCAAAAGCTCCAAGTGCTTCCAATGAGTACTTGGACCTGTAAATACTCTAAACAGTACCAAATGCATACAAAAGACTCTAAAAATATTATATATATATATATATATATCATAGGTAAAATAGGTAAAATCCAAAGTATATAACCCATCAACTCAGGAAATCGACAGCAATCGATGGTACCCAATCACCATCGATCGATATTGGTATTAACTCAGAGTCTGAGATAAATTCAGGTGAAGAACGTGAGAAAGAATATTGTTATCTACAACCAGATCAGTTTGGTATTATGAGAGATCCAGATGTTCACGCAAGAGCTATGGATGGCAGAATTCTACATGTCACGAGGGAAGATGTGGCAGATATACTTGTGATGGCTAATGGAGCTGGGAACCTTTTCAGCCAACAGTTTGATTATCGGGAATCAATCGATGTTCACAACACACCATCGATCGACACACATCAGGCATGCCAAGGATACGGTGAAGCTTACGAAGATTACGATGGAGATTACAGAAAGGAAGAGCTGACTGAGTCTCGCGGCCTAGCACTGGACGAAGTTGGATGGGTAATGAACGCGAAAGTGGATAATCGAGCATCGATCGACGACATCTCATTGACATCGTATGATATCAGACAAAAACCAGAACAAGAACTTAGAGGAGAAGATACAAATGTTGGTTATCTTAGACCAGATGAGTTTAGAATTTTCAGAGACACAGAATGACGTACCTAAGGAGGATGTAGCAGATGTCCTTGCTATCAGGCAATTTTTTTGGACAACAGCAGCAGCCATCGATCAACGTACAGGTACAAGCATCGATCGACACTAAGAAGCAAAAGAACGAGCCCACCCGTAATGATGTATACACTTCCAAACATCCTAGATTGATCAACGACAACCAAAATGCATCGATCGACACTACCTTTCCAGGTGTAAGCCATTTTTGTACTACTAATCCCTATGCTTCAGGAAGTCCACAATCGATCGATTGGATAAACCGATTATTGATCGACGGTTGTGCGAGAATGGAATGAGAGCTTATGATGCTAATGGCAGAAGAATTTTCCATTGGGAAAAGAAAGATGAACATGGAATCTAAAGAGACGAGAATGGTAATGCATGAGCTACAGAAGGAAGAGTCGTGAATGTTAAAGATGCGATCAGAGCAGTTTTAGAGAGAGATACTATGTTTGAGCATAGCTACATATGTTTACCAGAACATGCAGCACATATCGGTATGTCTATATAGAAACAAAAGACATATAGCAAAGCAGATATTAATGATATTGTGCATGAGATTTACAAAGCTCAAGAGATGTCACTGGATGATTTATGTAAGAGGCTTGATGATGTCTACTATCCTATATACAAGTACCTCAATGGTTTGACTACACGCATAGATGATATGAAGCAATATTTGGATACTGTTCGAAGACAACATACGACTAGAGCAGACAGAGTGACATCGATCGACGGCAGCATCCGTCCATCGATCGATACCGAGTTCGACAGACAAAACTCTGCATCATAAAAACAATGAGAAGACAGGTTCGATGAGATTGCTTTCTTCCAGAGCCTGATGAAGGAAGATATTTCTTAGAAATTGGAGGATATATCAGAGACTACAGCTGCCAGACTTAGAATGCTACAACGCAGTATTCAAAATCTACAAAGGAGAATGCAATCAGTTGAGGTTACTAAGGATATTATAAAGAATGAGAAATGCAGAGGAGTTGAGGCAGTGAGAAGCTTCATTGGTACATGGTTTTAGAAGAGAAAAAAAGATGTAAACACTTTTTTCCAAGTGTTGATCCACCTCCATTCTAGTCAGAAAGTTCAGAACGTCGAGCTTAAGACTATAACCAAGCGCTGAGTGGGAGGCAACCCACTAGCTTGTAAATTTTTATTTGGATTTTTCTTATACTACTATTTATTTCGAGTTTTACTTTATTTTTGCAGACTGTTTGAGTCCACCATCGATCGACCACACCCGCCTACCATCGATCGACACTACATAGAGAGGTATCGAGTTTTCTACTTATACTATTTAATTATGATTTGATTTTTCCTAACCAATCGGGGACAAATTACACTGGGGACAGATTACACTGGGGACAATGTAATTTAAGTCTGGGGAGGTTCACTAATGCTATTTATTTGTTTTTGAGTTTTATATAAGTTTTTCAAAGATTTATTGAGTCAAGAAGGGGACTATGATGAAGATTTAGTATTGACTAACCATGCTATATGCACCATTCTTAGTATGTTGGTTGCAGAGATTACTAGAGATACAAAAGTGCATCATCCTATCACTATATCACACTTTCTTAGAAAGTTTGAAGGAACCGAAGCTGATTTCCAACACTAGTCCTGACATTAATTGCTTGCTTTGTAATTTGGTATACACTGGATTGGATTCCTTCTGCAAGTGTGGAAGGTAAAAGTCTGTGTGTTTCTGATTCCCCTCTCTCTCCCTTTCAGATTAAAAAATGTGTCAAACAAGATTTGGTGGCTACAACCATTAAAGCTTGATTCATGTGATTCTAGAAAGAGATAAAGGTCAAAAAGAAGTGAAAAGGATATGGTGGCAAAAACCATTAGGGCTTGATTCATAGAAGCCTGTTCAAATATCTCAGTCAATTAAAAAATAAATGACACTCTCAAAATAAGGGAGACATTGACTGAGAGAAGTTAGAAGAGAGAGAGAGGCAAGATCTAGAGTAGTGGAATAACACGAGACTGTGACTGATTTCTTGAACGTAGAATCATAGGAAACTTGAGTGCACGATACTGCAATTAATTAACGGAACCCGAACCATGTGTGGATTAGATATCTAAGCGCATACGAGAGTTGGTCTAGGATCTAGTTGAACATCACCATTATGTGTGTTAATGCTTGTCTGAGGTATCATCGATCGATACCCAAGCATTGGTATCAATCGACGCTCAATCCTTGTTTGCATGCGAGAGCTGGAACATAAAACTTAGGCATCTGATTTGTGCATGCGAGAGCTGGATTACTTTCTTATTGAATTCGAGTTCTATAATTTGATCTAGAAAAACCTTAGCATCCTTTATTTGTGTTTTGAATCTATTAATTGATAAATCCCTAGACCTAGCTATTTCAACTTATTGTTATCAAACCAATCACCTGCTTACTTGTCTACTATTACTTCTTTAATAAATTGTTTGTCTAGCTTAATCTAAACATTTATAGTCTATTGTGTGTCCACGCTCCCTGTGGATTCGATCCCTAAGTACATATAATTTAACATCTTATTTGAGAGAGTAAAAAGTAGCTTATAGGGTTAATTTGAGAGTGCATAATAAAAGCTACATCATAACGCCATGGATAAACTCCATGAAGGCAGTCCCCTCAACCTATCACATGGGCATAAAAGTTCCGACTCCGAAAGGAACCGCAACAATCTGGGGATCCCAAAAACAGTCGTGACTTTACTTCCTGGTCGAACCCAAGCTCAAGAAAATCACGACGACATCTATGGCTAATCCCAAACACACAAAGATAACTCAGTCTCCGATTGAAAACGCTTCTGAAAATCACGATCCAGAATCGTCCACCCGACCAACGGCTTCGGAAAAAGAAAGCAAACAAGCTTCCGAGCCCATTTCTGTAGCCGGAGGAGAAAAACCTAGAAAAAAAAATCGTCGATCCAACAACAGTCACTACGACTAAGGCGATCGGCGCAGCATCAACCGCCGAGTATAAACGCTCTCGGCATAAACTGAACTACAAGACGGCTTGATCCCCAAAAGGGGTACGTTGGCAACTCGTTGCAAGATAAGTTTAGCTGTCCCCCTCTCTCTAAGGCGGGGGGAGGGTGGGGGGAGTGGGTACGTATACGTATACTCCCACATTTTAAAATATTTGCCTTTGTGCTCAATATTAAAAAAAAAACTTTTCCGTTAATAAGAAAATGCAATACGACTTCAAAATGTTTCGCAATTCTATTTTATTGCTTAAGATGCTTGATCTCCAGAGTTACTTTACAGCTACAATAACAGTTCATGTTTTTTTTAAGAAATGCACAGGAACGAATAATCGGTTATTGTATAACCCGGAAACCAAAAATCTCACGAACAGCCAACTCATTAAAAACAAAACGAACTCCGAGTACTTTCAAAACACCCCTCAGACGCCATATAAGTCAACAACAAACATCTCCAAAACCTGAAAAAGTTTCATAAAGCGATATACTAAGGAAACTTCCGAATGGAAAAAACTTCCTTACAAACTACTACACAAATGATTCTCGAATACACGGTCAAAATTGACCTCCAACCGAAGTATTAAACCCTCTTCTCAACATCTTGAGATCACCCTACACATAAAACATATTTTTGGAAAAGTGAGACGTCCCGAGAAAACCCTCGAAATTATAGTTTCAAACTCGAAACAAACCACTAAAACAGTCCATCCGCGACTATAAATTAACAACTAACTCATAAGAGCATACGCTCACTCTTATATCACATTCGTCGATTGGCCCCAATGAGTACATCAACCGTGCTCTAAACGAATGTTTATACCTCCCCCTCTTGTAGGATTGGTATTCATACATCCGACACAAGGATAATGACGCGCCATAAAAGAAATCCGTAATTTTGGTCACCACTTCCAGACGACTTCAAAATTAACTTTGGAGAGATGCTTGGTTTCTGCTTGATGTAACTCATATAAGCCGAGAACTTATCGCAGACTTCAATACTGAAATGAAACAAGGTCGAAACTGGAAATGGGTAACATAAGCCGAAATAGTCATCACAAACCCTAAAACTGATAGTAAGTTTTAAAAATCCAAAAAAACGAGGTTTTTCAAACACTCGCACCCGAAACGAACAACTGACGTAACGATTCTCCAAAGAGTTAGATATGAGATGACAACTAGTATTCTTTCCTCCACATCAATGATACTAATCATACACTATCAAAAACGAAACATACTTCATTAGATAAAAGCTGCAGAGTGGCATGGGTTCAAAGCAACACGCGGCCAGTCCCGATAATCTAAACACGGCCATACTTGCCAAAACAAAAACATAAACATAACATAGGGAACACACTCCCTTAAAAACATGAACATCCTTCACGGATTTAACTCATAGTTCCCAGATATAATCCTCCTGATCGAGTGGTGGCTAACTCTCAGCAGGTCCATATGCTGCTCAACCTCGACGTCCTCTCCCGGAGCAGCAGGTCCAACTTCCTCATAATCAGGAGAAACGGGAATTGGGTCCCAGTGCTCCCAAATTTCCCTCTCTATCTGAGGGATTGTCGATTCCGTGTTGGAGAGGTCGGCCAGATGCCTTGACATCATCTCCTCCTCAGTATTGAAGTCGTAGTCACTTCATTTCATACGCCACAGAGCGCCAATGGAAACTCGACACTCGCGATATTCCCCCAAGGATCTATACACTTGCTATAATTCTCTAAAATCAGCAGCAAACTGAGCCGAATGATCATTCATGACCAAGGCCATCTCTCTTCGATCAGCTCTATGCTCACGACAGAGAAGGCATTCTCGCTCCCGCTAGAGATATTTCTCACGAAGAAGGCGCACCTCGACCTCGTCCTTCAAGCGAGTAATTTCCATCTAGGCCATCTCAAATTTAAACTGAGCCGCCTGCGCTTCAAGGTAGCTCATACTAAGGGCCTCATCCATCAAATGAAGTCTCTGCAAGAAACTTTTCGTTTAAGTTAGAGGCGAATTCTACAAAACAAAATTAAAATAAATGCAAAAACTAACACCCATGCTGAGTCGTGATGCTTCCGTAAATATTACCGATCTAACAGGATCTCCGCTGGTTACGGGCTGACCCGACAAAACTTTAAGAGAGGCAAGATACTCGTCAAGGTCAGACCCACCTCTGCACGACGGCAGCGGGGTCTGACTGGTACCACTCCAATCTCAAGTGAGAAGATCGTTGTACCATTCCTCCGTGGGAAGCTTCACCCCATCGTAAGTGACACAACTTCATCGGCGGCAATTTTTTTATTATTGGGAGACCTCTCTCTCTCTCTCTCTGTCGCTCACAGTAGGAATCTTGTTTACGACGTACTTCTCCATAATTGGAACAGATTCTTTGTCCAAGATAGTGTGAGGCTGAGATCGAGCGTGATGGTACTCAACCGCTGTGCAAACTTGCTGCGGAGAAAAGTAACCCCAATAGAACAAGCGGCCTCGAATAAGGTCCCTAACAACGAACTTGTCCATAGGAAAAGGGGGAAGAGAATCGAAAACTTCAAAATAAAGAATTGTTCATAAATCAGTAAACTACGAAAAACGATCAAAGTATCTGACCACGATACCCTTGCGACCCCATCATCGCCTAAAGATAGGGTGGCTTTCTTCCAAAATGGAAGCCTATTTACATGGACAAAGAAGTAACGTTTGTCCCAACTATGAAAGTTGGAAGTAAACGAATGGATCACCGCCATAAAATTCCTCGTCATGAGATAGTACCGGAGTGGCAAACCCATACTCTTCAGATACATAAAACCTAGAAGATAGTCAAGGCTCAGGTCCATCCCACGCTCGTAACTCAAAACCAAGATTCCGACAAGGTGCTGCATACCGGCAGGTAAAATTTGACTTATCAACAAGACATAGTGATCCAAGAACCAAACTATGACTTCCGGGATAAGAAGCCATAAGCGACAATTCAGAAGATGCACCTCGTAGCATGTGAAGTATCCATGAGGCGGAGAGTTGGCACTTTCTCCATGTTTTGGCATCTGGAACGTCACCTCTTCTGGAAGTCGGCAGAACTCTTGGATGGTGGCAAGGAAAGAACGCCTGCACTCACTTGGCCCCTCGGCAGTCCCTTGGAAAGTCGGTCTCGTAGGGCATAACGAGTCAGTTGGTGGGGGTACGAGACCGCAGGTTGCTTTCCAATACGCCTCCACGTCTTTAGGGTCAATGGAGTGTTGCATAAACTCAATCTTTAGAACAACCTCATCACCCCAAACTCGTATGCTCTCGAGAACAAAAGTGGAAGGCAATGCACTCTCAGAAACGTCATTGTTAAAAGCCATACCACAAAAAAAAACACAAGGGAGGAACAGAGAAAAAGGATTTTCTACCTTGAGAGAATTTTCTTGAGGAAGTGAGTAAATAAAGATTTAAGATCTTGGTCGGAATATTTATAGAAAAAGGGATTTACTATTCATCCTCAGACTTTTAGCCATCAATTCCGCCTAACTTACCTAACACACCTCACATCTTGCAAGAGCACCTCGGCAATTCTTGCAAGCTGGGGGGCTAACTGTTGGGGTCAAAAATGTTCTCGACGGAATCAATGCCTAAAATCTATTGTGGAACATTATATCTCTTTCAAGTAAAAATAAAACAAGAAACCGTGGCATCCAAAATCCCCATCGCCCAATCCATCTCGTCTCGGTAAAAGAATCAAGTCATACAAATTTATAAACAACATTGTCGCTTCCAAGTCTAGTCGCCTGTGGGCGACTAGACCCTTGACAAAGTCTAGTCACCCATGGGCGACTAGACGCTGGGCGACTAGACCATTTTCTCTTAATCACTCTCTCTTTTGTCTCTTGACTAGTTTGTTTCTTGTTTCGTTTCAATTGGAGTTTTCGTTGAAGTCTTACGATAAAAATTATAAAGACTTGTTTTCTTGTAAAACTCCCAGTCAATCGTATAAAATGATAACGGTTAACTTAAGCACCGATGTTATCTCGGCTATACGATTGGTTTATTATTTTTCAGAACCAGAATCGTGTAATCATACGAAGGACGATTTCTCTGAAAGAAATCGTAATAATTGTTTAAATCGCAAAACGGCCTGAAAGGTTCTAAGATACGATAAAGGCCCACTTACAATTTTAGATGAGAATGAACCTAATTACAATGACGGTCCACCATATTTCTGCAAGAGATAAATGAAAAAGAAGATAATTGTCATGTTTCAAGATAATTATGGAAAATTCAAGAAGATAAGGAAGATTTTCACGGAAGGATAAACTTGAACCAGGGGCCGAAAAGGAGAGACAAGCGACCTTCGTAGGCATATATAAGAGAAGCAGGGGAGAGGGACGCAGACACCCAACAAATTTTGTGCAACTTACCACTTGGAGCAGTTTAGACAACTTTCCGTTTTTGTTATCGAGCTGCGACTCAATTAGGTTTTCAAGTCTTAAGTTGTTAGGACTAGAGAACTTGCCGACAGCTCTTGCAGCCAAAAGCTTTTTCCTGCTGTAAACGCTCACAGGCACATTCAGAATATCTCTATTGCTCCTTCTTCATCTCGATTTATTTATTTCGTCTCTTTTTCATAACTTGATTACTTGTTGTTAGGCTCAGCAGAAATCAGGGACTTCAGGGAAAATTAGGGTTTCTTAGCATTCCTCTGAGTATGGAAATGGACGGTGTGAATTTTGGTTCCCACAAGAAGATGTTAGAATTGTTGAGAACTTGGCATCAAGCAATAGTACCAAAAACACTATTTTGGAGCAGAAGAAATCAGTTGCTAGCTTTGTAAAGGAGTAGATGGATGAAGTTAGAGCCAAGTTAGATAGTTTTCATAAGCTTCTCAAGAAGTAGATGAGCTTTGCAGGAGATGTAGAGGTTATTGATATCACTAGTGATAAGGGTGACGAAGAGGATGTGGACTACATCAGTGGCACTAGATTTCAGTGGTCTAGAAATCAGGGCAGAAACAAAAAATCCTATTGCACTGGTTAAAGGAGTAATTAGGACCAACAACAACACCAACTCAAGAAAGCAATATAGAGAGTATAATGGACTAGGTTGTTAAGGATCATCATAAGCTGAAAGTGGATTTCAATGGGAAGATATGTTGTGTACACCAACTTTAATGAAAAGTTGTAAACTCTCAGAACATATGTGGAGAAGTTGGAGACTCAACTAGTTCAGAGTAGTGAAACTATGATGAGACATGAAGCGCTGATTAAAAGAAAAGGAGAGGTTGGACAGAAGCACCACGTGAGTTCAATTATAGATGATGATTTATGGCAAGTGGTGAAGGAAGAAAATCTCCAAGAAGGAGCCTTTCAAGTTGAAAGTTCAATGTCTTTCGATAGTTCGCAATGGTGTTGCTTGACACCTGCAGCTAAGCACCGATCGACACCCCATGTTGAATACGTAGGATCTTGTGAAACGGTAAGCGTTGATCAACACCCTACCACTGTTATAGATTGACACCGACCGATAACTTACCGATTTCAATTGCCAAGTATTGATGCAAACCAATTTAATCCTCCAAGACACTCGTCTCAGACATCAATAGCCAATAGTGAACAATAATCAGCAACCTGAAGATGCCCAGAGCCAATAATCATTGAGCAGGCTACTGGGGGACAGACTTCCAAGAGAAAGAAGAACAAGGTTCCTAAGTATTTAAGGAGAGAATCTAATGAGAAGGATCTGCATATTTTCACTAAGAGGATGTTGAGGATCCCTGTGGACGTTCTATTCGATGAGGCTTACTGGGTCCACCGACTATATTCTTTTGGAGAGAGCAGAGAGACAGACGAGGACATTAAGCGTACATTCCATTAGACCAGAAATAAGATAAGTAGAGGTTTACACTGAAAAAGAAGAAGGAGAAGAGTAATCCTGGGAAATTTGTGGTTCCCTTCATGATTGGAGGTCACAGCTACCATAATGCACTATGTGATACAAGTTCTTCAGTCAGTATCATACCTAAGGTGATGACAAATCAGCTAAGTCTGAAGATAGAGCCTTCTAAAGATTCATTCACTTTTGTTGATTGTTCCAAGGTGAATTTAGGAGGGATTGTTAAAAATCTTCAGGTACACATCGTAAATTCCTTAGTTCCAGTGGATTCTCAAGTCATGGATATTCAGATAGACGAAATTTTTTCTCTACTACTTGGGAGAGCTTCATAGCTATTGTAGGAGCTGTTTGCAACATGAAGACAAGTCAGATGTGTTTGACACTCAAAGGCAAGAATATTTTTTATGATCTGGTTAAAGTGTCAAGGGAAACACGCCCTATTGAGATAGGAGATGATCCAAGATTTGTGGCAGTTTTTTATTTTGATTATGGCGTAGAGCATTAAGATGACGGCAAGGTGTCAATCCACACCCAACCAGCATCAGTCGACACCCATGCGATTCCAGAACTTTGAGAGGATTTTTCAGTTGAAGTCGCCATTCCTCCTAAAACACAGGTATGTGTAGTAGCCCCAGATGAGCATGGATTTTACAGAGATCAAGAGGGCAATGTACATGCAAAGAATGGAAGGATCATCAATATTTCAAAAGAAGACTTGGAAGCAATACTTGAGATGGAAGATAGTTTGGGAGGGTGTTATTTGAGTCTACCAAAGTATGATGAATGTATTCAGATGTCTAGAGTTCATCCTAGAAATACTCAAGTTGAGGAGATGATAGTTGACATTAATACAGCTCAGGAGAGGGTGTTTGATGGTTCTACATAAAGATTAATGCAATGTACTTCCCTTTCAACAACAACACTGGATGGTTAAGAAAATGTATGGAAGAGCTCCAGCTCAAAGTGCGCTACACACATGAGATCATTCAGAGACAACAAGAGCACATACCCAAAGGTGTAGAAGCCAACAGAAGCTTTGTAGGTACCTAGTTCGAGATGAGCAGAGAAGATGTTGATATTTTTTCGAACAAGGTTTCCATTACCTCCATACTTGCCAAAAACCTCCAAAATGTCAACCTAAAGACAATAAAAAAGTGCTTCAGGGGAGACAATCATTTATTAAGTTCTAAATTAGTTTTAATTTTTGTTTTTACTGATTTTTTGTATTTATTTATTTCAGATCAAAAAAAGATTCGAGGAAGACAATTCTACACCGCAAACTGACTGACACTCGATCAATGTCGATCGACAGAGCATAACGAGTATCAATCGCCACTTAATTGTGTTGATCGACATCCATAAGCAGGTATAACAGTTTTCCTTGTTAAATTTATCCTTATGCTTTATTTTTCTCACCAATCTTGGACAGTATAAAGCTATGGACATTGTTGTTTAAGTATGTGGGAGGTATTATTGATATTGTGTTTTATTTTGAGATTTAGTTTTATCTGTTTTTGTTGAGTTTTATAGAGTCAAGAAGACGAAATGAAGTTTTTCAATTCTTACTTATTGTCTTAGCATACTCTAGCATCATTCTTATATTTATTGATAGTTGGGTGTACAAGATGGAAAACCAAAGTGGACCACATGCCATTAACATCCAAACTTTCTGAGGATGTTTGAAGGAATCAAATCTTGCCTCCAACCTAATCTATTTAATTTTCTTGTCTTGGAGCTTGGTATACATTGCATCGGATTCCTCTTGAAAGTCTGGAAAGTAAAAGTCTGTGTGTTTTTGGTTCCCTTCTCTCTCCCTCTTCTGCATCTAGAAAAGAAAGGACTGAGATGATTTCATGAGATGCAAAGGGGTATGTAAATTTACTATGACCTCATTATTCTAATTCAAAGGGATGATCACACAAAAATGGAAGCGAGCAGTAAGAAAATTTCCTATGACCTCATTATTTGCCTACACTTTGAAAAAAGAAAAAGAAAAAGAAAAAGAAAAAGAAAAAGAAAAAGAAAAAGGAAAAGAAAAAGAAAAAGAAAAAGAAAAAGAAAAAGAAAAAAGAAGGAAAAAGATAAAGATAAAGAGAAGAGATAAAGAGGGAAAAAAAGAGATCAGGGAAGACTACATGTGTGTTCAGAAACTTGCTTGAGTAAGATTCCATGTGTCTTTTGATTGACACTCCCAAGATAAAGTCTGCACCTTTTTATTGTAAGAAATGAGGTTAGTAGAGGGGTATGCCAGGCAGTATTAGCTATGTTTTTGGCTGGATGGTTTGGTTGCTAAGTTGTGGTCGAGTACATATGGTACCTGTAAAGTTGGCATTGATTCGATGTGGTTTGAAACATTGCAGATGTGATAATAGTAACTTTAAAATTATGTGATCCATGCAATTTCAAACCACTTTCACAAGACCTTTCTATGTTTTTCTTGAAGACAAGAAAAATGATAAGTCCATGGGAGTTGATATACTATAGATTTTACCATTTTTCACCAATATTATAGTTTTTTTTTGAGTTAATTATATGTTTTTGGATTCTATTTTATAGTCTTTTCAGGTCCATGTATGTTTTGGAGCATTGTGTAGATTACAAAGCACTCTGGAAATTATTGATGAGGCAACTTGTAGCTCTTGAAGAAATCAGAAGTCTGAGTCGAGATTCAGGAAGAGTATTGATCGACATTCCTCCCTGGTGTCGCTTAACACCCACGCAAGTAGACGGGCCGACTTTAGTCAAGACCGACTTTATTCAAGATCAAGTCAATCCTAGAAGATCCACATAATTACAAGACTATCCCTGACCGATTTTATACCTAGTATTTATGTGTGTTTGCCATTGATTGGGTAACACACCACCTTATAATTTACCACCATTCTTAGAAGCTCTTTAGGTACTTTTAGAGAGAAGATCAAGAACTCCTTTAGAGCGTATTCTATTTTGGTATTCAAACTCCATTTTGCAACCTTATTCTATGTATGCATTATATTCAGATCATTTTTATGCTTTGCTTAATCATGTTTGAGTTGTTCTCTTGTTAGATTTAGGGGTTTTATGAATTTCTGAAACATAGAACTGCTAGGTGATGTATTAAGTAACTTTCATCAAAAATTGGACTTATTGCTTTTGTTCTAGAGTAGCTAACCAGAACACTAAATTTAGGATATTGATAAATACGACAATAGGTTCATTACTTGATATTAATTCTGTTGAACTAGGTTGTTAGATATATGCGACAACTGATCTAAATTAACTAAGTGAACATATAGATTAAGACGTTAATTCTTTTCTAAGTAAGCATCAATCGACACTCTGCGTTTGCACACACCAATTAACCTATTGTGTAAACAATGTCACCATTGAATGGCATTTCATCGTAACACTTTAGGATCGAATCCATAAGTGATTTATAACACTAAGAATACACAAAATTCCCTAATATAAGCAAATAAGAAGGTGGTTGACTGGTACCAAGCGAAGATCCTAGAAAAATAAACAAGGTAATCTCAAATCCAATCAAGAACTAAGTGCAAGAACTTAACTTTCAATCAAATGTTAAGGATTGATCCAAGTTCAAAGATAATTGATATAAGGTGATCAAGTTTCAATCTAGGATGTTCAAACAAAACAATCAACAAGTCTATGTGTCTATATCTCGTTCAAATAGACTAATCCGCCTATGTGACAATAATCTTTATGCAAATCATACATTAAACATCAACTTCCATTGGCCTAACACAATCAAAACATGCATAAAACAAAAGTCTACTGACCATTTAACATTTATACATCGATTCTCATTGGCTAAACATGTAAAAGACAATATTAGGTTGGTTCAAGCATTTCATCGAACACATTTCTAGCATGAAATCACCTAAGCTCTAAATCAACTTGGCCAAAGCTAATCTAGCATTAAGATTACCTTATAATTTATAGAACAATGTTAATCAAGAAAGAAACATCATAAATATCCACTTAATCACCCAAATATATATAACTCATGAGTCACAAAGTGACTACTCACTAATCTCTATGAGTAACCTTAAACCCATGCAAAGATAAGTCTAGTCATGTTAATAATCAAGATAAACACAATATTAAGATGAAGTACTTCCTTAATTGATCAAAATATTCAAGCTTTTACAAGATTAGACAAAGTTTTAAGAGAAAATGAGATATGATCCATGTTTTAGGTCTAAAAATATTTATAGAAGCTTAAAACTCAACCCGGGTTGACCCAACAAGCATGGGTCGACTAAAAAAAACATAAAAGTTGGTCTATGTGTCGGACGGGCTCCATCCTCGGCCGTCTTCCATGGTCCAACACACTCTAAACTCGACAACACTGCCCCAAATCCGTCGACGGGTCTTGTCTGCGGCCTTGGTCCGCGGTTCGCCCATGCTCCACATGCCCACACTGCCTCAATTTTGTGGACTGCTATGACCCTCGGTCGACGTCTGCGGCCGACCCAACTTCACACGACCTCACTACCTTAAATCTGCGGACGAGAATGGTATGCGGCCACCGTCTGTGGTTGGCCCACTTCTTTGGTTTTGTGATGTATCTTGTTCAAGTATCTTAAACTCCAACTTGAGCTTCTCCAATACTGAAATACCACACATACATATGCTATGCACCCAATTAGAATCTAAATGCATCCTAAATGATATGAAGGAGTATGGACATGAAGTATAAAACTTGTAAAATCTCAAGACATCAATTCTCGCTTCTTGTTCGCATGTGAGGGCTGAAACAAATATTTAGTTATCAGATTAGACTTGCAACGAGAACTGGATATGTTATTATTGCATTCGAGTCTGTGACGGTTTATCACACATCTTTGGTATATGTACATCATAATTCTGTTATTTGAAACCCTAAATCTAGCTATTTTTCATATTGTTTACAATCCAGTACTAAATTGTTCTCGTTTAATTAATATTTGACTAGTTAAATCTTAATATTTACAGTCTACTGTGTATTCACGCTCCCTGTTGATCGCTTTCTAAATCTATGACAAATTTTTTATTTGAAAGAGAAAATTGCTTTATGATAATATGATAATTTGAGCGATATCACTTTTTAAAATCAATCATTGTCTTTATCTTCAAAAATCAAATCTAGACAACCAGTTTTGGAATAATTTTGCAATCAAATAATTTATTTTTAATTATCGTTACATCTAAGGACGTATCTGTTACATGATACATGCCATATGGAAACAAGATAAATATCGAGTGGATAAACATCACACGGTTTGGAAGTGGGTGATGGCATCATAAAGAAATGGCGAGGTGCATGTCCAATACATTGTGCTTCTCTCTTCTTTTCTACTCAGTACCTTTTTTTTTTGTTCAAACTAGACGACTTTTGTCGCAACATTTGCAAGATTTAGGAGAAAATTAATGCCGATAAAAACTTCAAATTGTTTCCCATTCTATTGGTCCTTATTACTAAAATAACCAATAATCAGTTTCATATAATATGAACGAATTAGAAATTATAGCAAAAATGACAAGTTTGTATTATTTACCAAAACAGTTGAGTTATTTTTTAATGGTGATTTCCAAACTATTTAGTTTTTTTTTTGTCAGCTGATAATTTAAATCTTGTAAGGTAATCCACATATAAATACTATTAAAAAATTAACCAGAAATATTCTTTTGGTTAATTGTGTATTGTTAGTCTTATTAAAATGAATTAATAATTAAGAGACAAACAAGCTTTCACATCTGACTAGTCAAAAAATATTTTGAGACAACTCACTAGTCAAATAGAAAATCTTAATAAAATGATAAATTAAAAAGAAGTAGAAAACAAAGAGCGGATATGGTAGAAGACACCTAGATTTTACTTCCCGTCTCCAACTATATAAATAAAGTCAATTACGTAAAAAATAAGAGAAAAACAGAGAACGAAAAAGAAGAGAAGAAAATTCGATTCAGATAATAAAGTAAGCAAAAATGTTGCTGGTGACGGTACTGGCCGAGATGGTGAAGGAATACACGGTGGTTCTCGCTGCAGTTGTGGAGCATCTCTTCTCTCAGGCACCTTCTCCAAGAAGAATCCGACTTCCTATTTTACACTCTCTTCCTTTCCATGATTTCAATTCCTCTCAACCGCTTTTCCTTCCTTTATAACCCAAAATCTTTAAAAGAAAAAAAAACCCAAAATCTTGATGATTTTTTTCTTTACTTACTGTGTGATTTTATTTTGAGTTGAGATGTGTAACAGCTTTTGGTGTGAATAATATATTTTCATTTAATGTATCTTTCTTTTGGAGAATAGAAAAGAAAAAACAAGTTACAGAGCTATATTACTATTGTAGAAGCCGGAAAACCGAATCGATATAAACGATATAAATAAATCGATGTTAAGGAAATATACGATTCAAAAGACGAGATAAAAACGATATGAAAACGTTTAGACATATAGACCATGGAGTCGAGACGAATCTCTTTCCTTAACTCTTAATATTCGCTCCGTAGTGAGACAGACTTGTACGAATTAGAGCCCAGGATACAACCATGATAGGCGATTCACACTTCACCCGTGAACGTCCCTAACGAACTAATAAATCTACGAAACACTCTCTGTAAAACTTACGATGGGATTTGCTGGTTTTCGTTGAGAAAAAACGTTAAGAAATGAGGAAGGAGGAGACGAGTTTATAAGGAAGAGTAGTGGAGCGGTTTTTCGAAACGTTAGCGAAAATCTCGGGAGTGGTGCGTTGAGAAACTTTCTCCGCAAGATCTCTTCGTTCCTATCCAGTTTCGAACAGATAAACTGCTTGTCGTTTTTGGACGAACTACGCGTCGTTTAAAACACAAACGTCATGCTGTTTTTTGGAATTAAAATGGCAAAACGTTGGGCTTAACTGGGCCCAAAAAGAACCATATTGGGCCGGAGGCCCTCCACTAAGATCCAAGACCCAAACCCAAGCCCACGCCGAGCCGGGCCGGCCGCAAGGCAGCGGCGGCGCGCACGTGGGGTGCCTCTTCTCTCTGAGCTGTTTACACTATGCTATCAAGGAGTCATATATATACAACTCAAAATCCTCTTTTCTAACCAATGTGGGACAAAACTCAACTTGTGAGTTTCATGTGTTCAAGATCACAACTTCATCACATCATTTTTCATTCAATTTAAATCTGTTTTTGACGTTTCAATATATCAGATTGTAGTACTCATTACAAGCTTTACAATGATCTATTAACATGATCAAGACGACCACCGGTTTGGCCGGAAAAGCCACCAGAAAAGTCGAAAAAATCACTGTGTCAAAAAACAGTTTCCAACAAATGCGAAAAATTCACTGTGTTTGAGTTGGTGGCATTTTCACTCATAGTTTATATCTGTCGAGTTTACTTTACCAGAAGGTGAACATGATGTCTTGAACCAACCAGTGTTTTATGTAAACCAAGACAAAAGGTATAACGCAGCTTCATTTTCTCGTAGAACTTAGTTCTCTATTGTGTTCATTGTGGCCTTGAACTATTCCTGGTTTTCATGAGTGAACTTAGAGAATATAGCTTTTCATTCATTCTCCTAGAAACGACCTTATTTCACACTCATTAGGTGATTGACCATGAAAAGTATTGAGTAATACTTCGCTTTAGAAGCTATGGAATCATTAAAAGCTTATGCTTATCCTTCTCACATTAGCACTTTTATCATCTTAGGAGTTGGGTAGAGATCATAGTCTCAAAGTGCTTTTGGTAGATTTTGTTTGATTTTATTTTCTCTTTGAACCTACGTCTTGGGATCTCCAGTCATGATAGGTATGGTTGCAATCAAGCATCCTCATTTGTTATAGGCTTTAAACATATTCTTTTTGATGATTTAGCAACTATATCTCGTGACAAATCTTTAGTGAATGGATCTACTAGGTTGTCAGTCGATTTGATATAATCTATTGTGATTACACCATTTGATATAAGTTATCTAATGGTTTTATGCCGTCTTCTAATATGACGAGATTTACCGTTGTAGAGATTGTTTTGAGCCCGAGCTATAGCTGATTGACTATCGCAATGTATTCGTATAGCTGGCACAGGCTTCTCTCACATAGAAATATCTTCCAAAAAAATTCTAAGCCATTCAGCTTCTTCTGCTGCTTTGTCTAAGGCTATAAACTCAGATTCCATGGTGGATCTGGCTAACACTGTTTGTTTGGTAGATTTCCATGATATTGCTGCCCCTCTTAGTGTAAAGACGTATCCACTTGTGGATTTTGAGTTTTTAGAATCTGATATCCAGTTAGCATCACTGTATCCTTCTAAAACTGCTGGTTCTTTACCATAGTAAAGCCCAAATCTTTGGTGTAGCGCAAGTAATTAGGTACTTTTATTATACCTTTCCAGTGTGTATGACCTGGATTACTTGTATATCGACTAAGTACGTTTACTACATGCGCTAGATCTAGTCTAGTGCAATTGGTCAAGTACATGAGACTTCCAATCACTCGTGCATACTCGTCCTTTGAGCTGCTGGGCAATGCTGCGAGGCCTCCTGATACGGAGGTCTAGTTAGTAGTCAAATATTCACCGCTTTGGTTGTGTCCGTTGCGTTAGGGGTTTCGGCTTGCGCCGTCTATCTTGGCATTTTTGCTTTCATTTCGTCGTTGATGCACTTCATTATTAACGTCGGGTGCGGGATCTCTCGATCGTTCGGAGGCCGGCTTTTGAGGATGCCCTCAGTTGAGCCACTTTTATTTAGAATGAATACACGGGAGGCTTCCTGGGCGCATACCGGGTAACGAATTTTTGATCAAAGTTTTGACGAATTTAGTCGCATTACTCAATCCTTTAGTCTTGATATCTTCTGTTTGTTTGCTTGCTTTCAGGCTGCGGTAGCATGAACGTCTTGTTGAAAAAAGTATGAAGAACCGCAGAAACCCACAAGATTATTCGAAATCTTTTGATTTCGTCCGAACCAGGCTCGGTATTATCGAGCGGATCAAGGCCGATAACAGGAAGGAAAAAGAGATTCTTCGCGAGAAGTTTGAGGGGTTTGAGAGGATACTTAAGGCTGACCGCGCTGCAAAGAAGGTTCTCGCACGGGAAAAGGCGAGCCTTGAGAAAGCTAACGCTGCGTTGGAGAAGGAGAAGGCAGAGCTTCTGGCGGAAAGGGATGCTGTCACCCAGAAGTTGATCGAAGAGAGGCAACGTCTGCGGGATTCGCGCCGTCAGGAGGTCACTCGCGAGAGGGTGTGTGTTCAGGCGGCTATGACTGATAAGGTTAACCGTTGCATTGACCGCGTGCGGGCCTACCTTAAACAGCGCAGCCTTGTTGATCAGGAGCAGAGTTTGTTGGAGCAGGCTTCTGGGACAAGGAAATGTCTCAAGATGATCCAAGAGCAAAAGGTGGGGATTACACAAGAACTCATCGATCTTTTCAGTACTTAGGAAGAGGAACACGAAGCCAACGTTGCTAAACTGAGCGTGGGTCCTTTGACCGACGAAGATCTTACTCTTTCCCCGCTGGTTCTCCCTTCAGGGTTCGTGAATGAAGAGTTCGCGGCTACGCTTGATCCGTACGGATCGAATGATGACTTGGTTTGATCGGAGACAGCCTCGCGGCTTCGGGCGTCCTGCGATGCTCTCGCGAATGAATCGACCGGACAATCACTGGAGAATCCAATCGATATGGTTCCGTCTTGCGAGGACGCTGATCCGGCAAAATCTGTCGAGGCCTCGAATTCCATCTCTGTATGAAAGGAGGGCAATGACGCGATAGAAGAGTCTCCGTCTCTTCTCCTTGTCATGACAGAAGGGCCGTCAAAGGGGCGGGAGAAATCGGCCCTCACCGAGAAGCTGCCTTCACCAACTCCGGTCGAGCAAAGGAAATCGTCTGAGGAAGTCGCGAAAGAGCCGAACTCTGAGTTGCCTGCTACCTTTGGGGACGATGGAGCGGCGAAGGAGCTGGGAGCTTCCGTCGGGGACGATGGAGCGGCGAAGGAGCTGGGAGCTGAGTTGTCTGCTACCGTTGTTGAAGATCCTTCCCTTTCGAAGGAAAGCGTGATCTGACCGCTTCTTGTTGTTGTATTGCTATTTACCTTACGGATTTTTTGTTTTTTTTTTGTTTTTGAGGCCCTGCTGGGTCCTTTCCTGTTGTAAGACTTTTCCCGGCTTGTATTCGGTTTGCTGCCTTTTGAGCATGCTTCAAATCAGGATTTCCCTACGACGAAATATGACTAAGTGTTTGAGAGTTTTCCCAAGTTCACTAACTGTTTGCGCAGGTATATCTACCCTTGCCCCCGGGTCTTGTTCCGGGGGAAGCGATATCTCTTAGGTATCGTTCGTACAAGATATGTTTGATTCGGAGGGAAAGGTTCCAGGCCGGCTAATCAGTGACTTAACGAGTTCAGTCGGCCAGAACGTTCACTCGTTTACTCAGATAGCGGTCCGGATTTCCCTCGCATGTCGTTCTAGGTGACGCGTGACTTTTGGTCCCTCAACCAAGTGTCTGATCAGGACATGGTTGATTCGTGGGTGCGAGTATCTGTGTCCTCATCTGCAGACGAGGATATGGATATCGCCTCGGTCGTGTTTGGACCGTAACAAAGTTTGGACTTTGGTGTTGTTACAGCTGGACCGGTTAAGGCTGCCTACGTACCCCGAAAGAGGATCAAGCCGTTCGTAGTTCGGTTTACCCGAGTAAAAGTGGCTGTTTTAAGGCGCATTTACTCGGGCGAGTAGAAGTGACAGCTAGGGTGCATCTACTCGATTTTTTTTTTTTTTTTTTTTTTGGGAAGTGATTGTTATCATCCAGCTTTAATCGGGCGAGTAGAAGTGACAGCTAGGGTGCATCTACTCGGCCGGAAGGGAGGACAGAGAACTGTCCTACGAATAGTAACGGCGAAGGTGCATGGAGTTTCATGCCCTTGGGACATCTTCGCCGTGCGAGGTTTGAAGTCGGTAGACGCCTGGTTTGATGACCTTGATGATTTTGTATGGTCCTTCCCATCGTGCGCCTAACTTACCAGCGTT
Source organism: Moricandia moricandioides (assembly GCA_905132885.1). Lineage (NCBI taxonomy): Eukaryota > Viridiplantae > Streptophyta > Magnoliopsida > Brassicales > Brassicaceae > Moricandia > Moricandia moricandioides. The sequence continues at coordinate 449,126 of CAJHQQ010000022.1, forward strand.
GAGCTCCTTGGTGTTCTCGAATACCTTGCGCAGTATGAGGTCTCCGAGCGCGAGCGGTCTTGCCTTGACTCTCTTGTTGTAATAGCTTTCAATCTGGTGCTGGTAGTTCTGGATTCGGAGCCAGGCTTGATCGCGGCGTTCCTCTAGTTCGTCAAGCGCGTTGAGGAGCATGTCTTCATTGAGCTCGATGTGTTGTGGCATTTTGGAACGCCGGAGGCTAGAGACGTTGACTTCAGCTGGAGCCATGGCTTCGACTCCGTATGCAAGAGAAAAGGGGGTTGATTTAGTCGCTCCCCTTGGTGTTGTACGATGGCTCCATAAGACGCCGTCTAGTTCATCGGCCCAGTGGCCTTTCTTAAGGTCCAGACGTTTCTTGATGCCATCTACGATGAGCTTGTTAGAGGACTCAGCTTGACCGTTTCCTTGCGGGTATCTGGGTGTGGAGGGGCTCAGGTGAATGTTCCATTTGCTGCAAAAATCTTTGAAGTTCCCAGACATGAACTGCGAACCGTTGTTGGTTACTATTTCATATGGGAGACCATAACGGCAGATGATGTTCTTCCAGACAAAACCGCGGACTTCCTTGTCAGTCACCTGAAAGAAGGCTTCAGCCTCGATCCACTTGGTGAAATAGTCGGTAAGGACTAAGACAAAGCGGCGCTGACGGGAACAAACCATGGGACCAATGATATCCATAGCCCAGCGCATAAACGGATAAGGAGCGGTAGAGGTTTGCTGAGATCGTATTACTTCAATACGTTGACGACTTGTTGGTTGCCCCTCGTCTGCTGAAGAAAAGCTTCGTTGTCCGCGTCATCCGAAGGTTTGTCGTCTGCACGACGTTGCTCTCCGCTTTTACCACCGGACTTTCGCTGCGCGCGTTTGTCCTTGTTCTAAGACCAACTCTTGCCGGATTTTGGTTTTGGCTTTGGAGGCTGAACCTTGAGGTCGCCTTTTCGACCGATGAGAGAAATTCAGCGTACGTCGTCCTACACTCGGTAGTATCGTGTCCTTTGACGTCATGGTACTTACAGTGTTTGGTGAGGTCGAATCCTTTAGAAGATCCGGCACCTGAGGTACCGGCGACGCGGGTTGAGCCGGTCCGGCAGGACTAGCCAAACCTTTCAGGGCTGCCGTCTCTCGGTTGAACATGTTCCATGGCTCGCAGCGTACTGAGAAGCTTGTGACTGGTGTGTTGTTCTGGTCAACGACAAACAGAAGCCCGCTCTTTTGTTGTTTCTTGTCGCTGGAAGCGTGTTGACGCGGCTCCGGCTTTGCGTCGGCGGTCTTGGGCATCGTCGGATTTGCAGAGTTATGTTTGCCCATGATCGCTTTCGTGTCTTCCTCCATGCAGATGAAGTTGTGTGAACGAGCAATGGCGTCCTGGAGCGTCGTGGAGGTGCTTCGGTATAGGTCCTCTCGGAACTTGGAATCGAGATGGAGGGTGTTCATCAGAGCTTCGACGGCTATGTGGTCAGGGATGTCGATCTTTGAGACGATCGACTTTAAGCGCTCCATAAAGTCTCAGAGACTTTGGTCCTTGTTCTGCTTTAGGTTCCACATGCTGAAGGCCGTCGCTTCGCGCTTAGTGAACATGATGTAGGTTTTGAGGAAAGCCGACGAGAGTTCCCTGAAGCTGCTGATAGTTCTCCTTGAGGCCTGAGAACCAGGTCAAGGCTTGGTCGTGAACTTTTTCCACGAACAGCTGACAGTAGGTGGCGTCCTTTTTGTCATCGGGTAGTCGTGCTCGGGCCATCGCGATGTTGAAAGCCGTCATATGTTCTACAGGATCGCCGCCGGGCTTGTATTGCGGAACACGCAGCTTCTCGATCTTGCGGAAGTTTACGCTAGTCAGCGTACTGGTAAATGGGGTACGCTCGGTTGAAGCGAGGACACTCTCGATCTGTGGAGCGGTGCTAGTAACCTTGTGAATCGTGGAGCTCATTTGTTGAAGGTTGAGTTTGAGCTCAGCGATTTCACGAATAGTCGTGAGATCTGGGCCGACTTGAGCTGTTTCTGCATCGTGAGGCTCGGTGGGTTCCGACTCTTCCGAGGTGTGGTTGGCTACCGGCGCCGTAGGGTTAGTGTTGAAGAGATGACGTTGGAACGGTTGAGAGTTACTCGTCTGCCCGGCGGGAGCTGCTGTTAACGCTGCGACGAGCGCGGCGAGTTGCGCATGAGTCTCCTTTTGGATCTCATCTTATCTGGCGAAACGCACCATGACGGAGCTCATGAAGTCGGGCGAAAGGGGTGTTTTGGGTACGGGAGTCTGAGTCTGCTCCTCCCCGGCGGTTCCGGAGACGGTTCCATCGTCTGGCATGTCTAGATCTGATAACGTTGCTTTGTTCAGCGCCCCACGGTGGGCGCCATATTGTTTGAGGTGAAAACGGTTCAAGAACAATATAAGAGTGAGATGGGGCGAACAAAGACGTTCTTTATTAGATCTGAACAAGAGGTTACAAGGAGGTAAGTAAAGAGGCGAACTAGCCGAAGCTCGTAGAGCAGACCGGAGGAATACAAAGTGGTGAGTATCGGTGAACGTAAGGAAACCCTAGATCTAACCACCTAGTATCTATGAAACCCTAGATCTAGCCGCCTAGTATGTATGTCGAAGTGTGTCCCCCTTTCTCTTCGTTGCCTTTCTCCTTTTATAGACCTTATCTTCATGTTCGCCCTAGTTTACCCGAACCTTGTTGGGCTTTATTCTCGTTGGGCCCGTTTAGTAGCCCGGGTAAATCATGCTTCTGCCGACTCTTCCAAAACACTCTTAGTCGCGCTACTAGACACGTCCTCGTGCTGAGGCGTTTCTTACGCGTTTAGTGGGCCGAGTACATTGTCACATCGGACTAAGCTTCTCCATTTGATGGGCCTTGTGGAGGGGTGTAACCCATCTCCTACAATGACTTCATTTTTTTTTATTTAGAAGCGGTTGACAATATAAATTTATCACTTAAACAGTTATGTCTATAATGAAACTATTGATGATTTCATTTTAGTCACTTAGATACTTGAATATTTGTGATTTGTGTTATTGGGTTTATACTTCATCTTTTGGCACAACGTGATTAACACTTGAATTCTTTTCTTTTCTTTTTGGTTTTGTTTTTGGAAGTTTCTTTTGTATATTTTAGTTTGAGAACTAACATTTTATGCTGTTTTGGAGAAGTAAGTTATTTTTTTGAACTGCCTTTACCACCAACATTTGCACAAACTCTGTTTTCTTTTATTGTGTAATATGGTTAGACATAATTTCTGAAGTTTTAAGTCAGCTATACTTTTTTGTACATACTCTCCCAAAGTCTCGTGCATTATATAAACATATATGCACCAAATCTGCGAGTAAAAACTCCCGTTTCAGAATTGCCTTCCTTCCCTTTTTCCAAACACTTGTGTCTTATAATTTTTGGTTTTTAATATACACAACAAAAAATTTAAAATTAACCAAAATAATTGTACCACCCTTTTTATCAATAAATGCAGAAGAATACACTGGAAATTAATAAAGTAGACCTTTTATCTATTTCAAAATAGTTTGATTTTATTTATGGTTCCTAGATAAATTTAGTTAAATTCTACAAGGTTAATGCATTCAAAATCAACTTTGAGTGTAACAAAATTCATTCTCTTTTCCTTTATTAAAGAAATCATTTGTGTAATTGGGTTTATTGTAATATTCTCATCTAGATGCAAGTAAGCAAAAGACTTGTTTATAGATACTTGTAAAATGATTTTGTTTTCTTTATGTTATTTTTTGAATCGGTCATCTCTCTATTTTATCTTGTCCTATGTAAATACATGTGAAACATTAAACTGTTCATATCTTAATCAAACAAACTGATGAAAGATTAACCTATTACTTTTGAGATTATTTCATGTTTCTCATATCTCACAGTTGCTATCTAGACTGAAAGAACATCCTCGTCAGAATCTGATACTCATTAGTTAATAGAAGAATTCTCTTTATGCTTTTAAATTCATTACATCCCAATTTCTATCTCATGTATAGTTAGTTGTGATAAATCAAAATACAGCGATGTTATGATATGAAGTCAATTTTATTGTTTTCCGAATTGCTCATATTCCCCGAATCGCATTCTCTCTTTTTTGTTTCTTTCTGTCTATAATGGTAGAAACTTTTCATTATGTGGTGTGGATTTAGTTCAGCCAAACATCGAATGGACCTCGTGTACTATAGGCCAAGCTCATCGGAAACCTTCAAAGAAGAATCAAGCCCATTCTCAGCCTAAGATTATTCAGTTAATGAAATGATGCGTTTGAGGATGTTTAACGAGGGTGGAAAGTTTATTATAACAAATGTTTGTATCACATCGAGCAACTTGCAGAAGAGAGAGAGTTGATCAAGAACAATGTAAGAAAGAGAGACAAAAAACTTAGCTCAAGATCGAGAGGGTGATAGGCGACAGAGTCACGGTGGTGGAGATTAGTCAGTGTCGACGACTCCGGCAGTGGCTTTTCGGTGTCACAGAGGATTCGATAAGTGAGCTTCCTCCTCTAGTGTAAACTCGGTACTTAGAGTAATCGTCATTGTTTCGAAATCTTTGTAGTCTCGATCAATCATCGTGAGAGCAGTTGAGGGATACCGAATCCCTCCTCGGTGAGTAGATCAGCGAACACCGGGTGAAAAAACATTCGTTGTGTGTTGTTCTTGCTCTCATACTCGATCGCGTAAGCAAACCTGAACCAAATTCGAATTCAAATAAATCACTTAGTAAATCAAGCTAATAACCTAAGGAATTGATCTTAAAACTCTACAAGTGGTATCAGAGCACAAGGTTGAGTGCTAAGTCTAAGATTTAGAAAAAATCTGATACGAGAGAAGGAGAGATCTCTTGTATGTGGTTGCTTTGTGTTCTGATCTTTGTGATTTGAGGATTGCATTTGCTTGTGTTACTGTGGTTGTTGCGTGTTCTTGATTTGCAATGAATCTCTGGATATCAAAGGTTCAAGATGGAACATACACTTGGGAGGTTTGAGATGGAGAAATTCGATGGTAAAGGAGAATTCGGCATGTGGAAGTTTAAGATGAAGAGACAGCTTGAGATCCAAGGGCTTCTACTCCAAATCTGAGAAACAAGTAGAAGGAGAAGAAGTTGTCATATATCAAATACAAGCTGAGAAAGATCTAAGAGTTAGAAGTCTACTTGGTACCTGCTTGAGCGACTCCATCATAAGGAAGGTGATGCATGAGCAGACTGCTCTGGGCATGTGTATGTCTCTGGAGAAGCTGTATCAGCGCAAGTCTCTTCCAAACACGATTTATCTGGGAAGCAGTTCTCCTGTTACAAAATGGAAAAAAAGACAAGTCAACTGAAGAGAATGTGGATGTATTCTTAAAGTTAATAGCTGAGCTAGAAATTATGTAGGTTACCATAACAGATCAAGATCAAGCTATATAACTGCTCTCTGGTCTTCCTGCTCCGTATGAGCAACTAGTCCACACTCTTCAATACGGGACAGGCAGAGACACTCTTACTGTCTCAGAAGTTTTTGCCTCGTCATATTTAAAAGAAGCAGAGAGTAGAAAAAAAAAGGATTACTAAACAAAAAGAAATCAAATTCTGAAGGCCTATATGTTGAATCAAGAGGAAGGTCATCTAAGCGATTAGAAAATGGTAACAACAAGAAATACTACAAATTAAAAAAGTCGAGGTGATCAATCTAATTCTAGAGGTAAATCAAAAAAGACAAAGAAAGAATCATGTTTCTCAAGTGGCAAAGAAGGTCACTGGAAACGGGACTGTCCAAACAGAGGACAAAGAAACAATGGTGAATAAGCAATAAATGCAGTATCTGAAATCAAACAACCTCTAGGCCTTACAGCAAGAATTCACAACTCAAGAAAATAGTGGGTTCTAGACTCAGGTTGCACATTTTCACATAACGCCAGAAAAAGAAGTCTTATTTGATCTACAATAAGGAGATGGTAGTAAATTACTAATGGCTGACAATACTCAATGTGAAGTTAAAGGCATTGGCAAACCTGAACCAAATTCGAATTCAAATAAATCACTTAGTAAATCAAGCTATTAACCTAAGGAATTGATCTTAAAACTCTACAAGTGGTATCAGAGCACAAGGTTGAGTGCTAAGTCTAAGATTTAGAAAAAATCTGATACGAGAGAAGGAGAGATCTCTTGTATGTGGTTGCTTTGTGTTCTGATCTTTGTGATTTGAGGATTGCATTTGCTTGTGTTACTGTGGTTGTTGCGTGTTCTTGATTTGCAATGAATCTCTGGATATCAAAGGTTCAAGATGGAACCTACACTTGGGAGGTTTGAGATGGAGAAATTCGATGGTAAAGGAGAATTCGGCATGTGGAAGTTTAAGATGAAGAAACAGCTTGAGATCCAAGGGCTTCTACTCCAAATCTTAGAAACAAGTAGAAGGAGAAGTTGTCATAGATCAAATACAAGCTGAGAAAGATCTAAGAGTTAGAAGTCTACTTGGTACATGCTTGAGTGACTCCATCTTAAGGAAGGTGATGCATGAGCAGACTGCTCTGGGCATGTGTATGTCTCTGGAGAAGCTGTATCAGCGCAAGTCTCTTCCAAACACGATTTATCTGAGAAGCAGTTCTCCTGTTACAAAATGGAAAAACAGACAAGTTGAGAATGTGGATGTATTCTTAAAGTTAATAGCTGAGCTAGAAATTATGTAGGTTACCATAACAGATCAAGATCAAGCTATACAACTGCTCTCTGATCTTCCTGCTCCATATGAGCAACTAGTCCACACTCTTCAATACGGGACAGGCAGAGACACTCTTACTGTCTCAGAAGTTTTTGCCTCGGCATATTTAAAAGAAGCAGAGAGTAGAAAAAAAAGGATTACTAAACAAAAAGAAATCAAATTCTGAAGCCTATATGTTGAATCAAGAGGAAGGTCATCTAAGCGATTAGAAAATGGTAACAACAAGAAATACTACAAATTAAAAAAGTCGAGGTGATCAATCTAATTCCAGAGGTAAATCAAAAAAAACAAAGAAAGAATCATGTTTCTCATGTGGCAAAGAAGGTCACTGGAAACGGGACTGTCCAAACAGAGGACAAAGAAACCATGGTGAATAAGCAATAAATGCAGTATCTGAAATCAAACAACCTCTAGGCCTTACAGCAAGAATTCACAACTCAAGAAAATAGTGGGTTCTAGACTCAGGTTGCACATTTTCACATAACACCAGAAAAAGAAGTCTTATTTGATCTACAATAAGGAGATGGTAGTAAATTACTAATGGTTGACAATACTCAATGTGAAGTTAAAGGCATTGGCAAAATCACGAATGAAGATGGTTCGGTGATTATCCTAAAAGATGTACGCTATATGCCAGACATGAGTAGAAACCTAATCTCCTATGGAATGCTTGATAAATCTGGATGCAAGTATCAAGGTGGAGATTTCATTATAACATTCTATAAGGATGGACAGAAGGTGATCACATGCAAATATGAGAATTGATTGTACTATCTACAAGGCACTGTGTCACATGGTGAAGTTAATGTCAGTGAAGCTACAGATGTGAAGACTAAAGTTTGGCATTCTCTTTTGTGTCACATGAGTTCTGAGACTATGGAGATGCTTGTAAAGAAAGGATTTATCCCGAAATCTGAGATGGGAAAACTAGAGTCTTGTGAGGGATGCGTGTTGGGAAAATCTCATATACAAAATTTTCTTACGGCTAAGTGATATAGCCTATCTATTACCAGTTTTAGGCCATGTCATAGGCTCTATTTAGGGTCTATTATGTGTGTCTAGGCTATGTTTTAAGGTCTTTACAGGTCCAAGTACGTTTTGGAGATATGTGGAGATACTTGGAGCTTTTGGAGCATTTAGAGGAGAATAATTTGTAGCTGATTATTGAGAGAGTCAAAATACAAGACATCCGTCGATCGACGACACAATCTTGACATCGACCGATGTTACATGACCAAGATCGATCGATGCTGACCACTTGGCATCGATCAATGACCAATTCTCAGACAACTGATTTCAAGCCCAAGTTAGAGACAAGACACAAGATTACAAGTTTACCCCTGGATGAGTTTTGACCTAGATTTAGGGTTTTATATTTATACTTTATGTATGACAGAGAAAAGAGAGATGTAGGGGTGTGCAGAATACGTACGACGCACGTACAGTGCAAGGTTTTAGGATTTTAATATTCTATTAGGGGAGAAGATTCATAACTCCTTTGGGAGATTTATATTGGAACCCCAATATTTTATCGATGCATTATATTCAGATTATTATTCTTACTTTAATTATGTCTGAGTAGTTATCAACTAGATTTAGGGTTTATTAATGGTATTGATGGATTATCTAAACAATAGAATTGCTAGGGTTATTATTAGATCTATCAATAGAATTGTGTTCTTAGCTTGTGTTCTATAGTAGCTAACTAGATACCTGATCATAGGATAGTTAGGCGCAAGCGAGAGCATGGTCTACTACCAGAATTAATCCTTTTGAGCTAGGTTGCTAGAAACAAACGAGAGTTGATTTAGTTAATCTAGTGAACATATCGAATTAGGTCATAAAGCTTGACTCAAGAAATCATCGATCGACGCAGGATCATTGCCATCGCTCGATGGTCATTCCATGTCAACAAGCGAGAACTGAGACATTGGAATTGGTCAATAGATTAGAATCGCAGCGAGAGCTGGTCGTCTTTTACATTAGATTTTGAGTTCTATGATTAATACCCTTAGCTTCTATCCTCTATAATCCACTTGCCTGAAACCCTAGATCAGACATATTTACATTTACATCTAGTTAGATTAGTAGCATATTTCCATATTCACATCATTAGCATAATTCCATATTTACATTATTAGCATATTTCCATATTGCATCTACACTCTCCAATAAGGAAATTTCCTTACACTGATTACTTGTTACCAATATATATATATAATCACCTAGCGTAACCTTTAGGAATAATAAATCTATTGTGTGCCCTTGTTCTCTGTGGATTCGATCCCTAAGTACTACACCTGATCTCTCTTTGCAAAAGTATTGTTTTGTGTGTTAGGATTAAGGGTTAATTTGATAGTTAATTGTTTATGATATTTATACCTTGCTAGAACAATAAACACACCTATGCCAAATTTGGCGCTGTTGTCTTGGAACATTGATCACCATTAGATTTAATTTCTAGGGTTTAGTCTAGGTTTGCTTTACTTTCAAGTTACTGATTTTTCTTTTCCTTTGTCTTTCAGGTGCATGCAAAAGAGTACCCGAAGAAATAAATGACAAGAATTACTGTTTTCAGACCCGCATAAACTTGAACGTACGATCCGCAAAGAAAGAAGACATGCATCGATCGACAGCATCTCAAACGCATTGATCGACGACATCAGATGGTTGCGCCTATAATTGTGGTTCAGAATGAGAATGGAGACTTGCATGACCTCAACGGTCATCTGCGTAATGCAACAAGTCAAAAGATAGACGATCAAGGGGCTGTAATCCCTGATATAGAAGCATACGCTGCAATAGCTCAACCTCAAGCTAACGCCCAAGCTGCTCAGCGAACACTGGCTGACTACAACCGTCCAGACCAATTCTACGCCAACATACCAGTTCTACGCCAACCGTCAGGTTTTCAGAGAAACAATTTTGAGATCAAGACCGCTTTCTTCACATTTTGTAGCGCAGACACCTTACCATGGGTTGCGACATGAGCACCCTATGGATTATCTGGAGCGATTTGAGGATCTAGGGACTGCTATTAAAGCCAATGGAGTCCATGAAGACTATCTTTTTGTAAGCTCTTCAAGTACTCACTTGTTGGAGAAGCTTCATATTAGCTTAAGTAACTACCACCAGGATCCTTGACATCTTCGAATGAGATCAAAAACGCTTTCTTGTGTAACTTCTTTCATAATGCAAGAGCAGAAGATCTGAGGAACAAGAACCTTCGGAATCTTTCAGAAATTCGTGGATAAGATTCAAGTCATATCAGAGAGTCTGTCCACATCATGGGTTTAACGAAGTGCAACTTCTTAGTATTTTCTTTAGAGGTATTGGATTATAATATCAGATGGCTTTAGACACAGCTAGTGAGGGAACTTCAGCACCAGAGCTCTGAAGAAGCTACATGATTAATCGAAAATCGGGCATCCAGCATTAGCACCAAGAACACCGATTTGAGAGAAGGAAATCAGCTCAAGCTGTGAGCAAGGAGCAGATTGAAGTGGTCAAGGCAAAATTGGATAGTGTTCAGATATTTTTCAAGAAGCAGGTTACTTTTGCGGACATGGAGGCAATTGAGTCCAGAGAAGATGAGATTGATGAAGAAGATGTAAACTACATTGATGGGAATTATTTCCAAAGACAAGGGAATACCGGATTCAACATGATCTCTTATGGTGCTGGTCAAAGGAGTAACTTTAATCAGAATTCACAGCGAAGACCCTTCAACAACAATAGTACTTATGGATCTACTTACTACCATAATCCTCCTCCAGAAAATCAGGAAAGCAAAATTAAAGCAATGGTTGACAGAGTTTTAGAGGGACAGCAGAAGATGACTGTGGATTTCAATGGGAAGATAGACGGTCTGTACCTAAACCTCAATACCAAGTTCGAAAACCTCAGAACTCATGTGAAGAAATTAGAAAATCAAGTGATGCAAACAAGCGAGACCATTATGAAGCATGAGAGTTTGATCAAGGAGAAAATCGAGGCTTGGAAAAGACACCACGTCGATGCCTTGATTAATGATGATTTCTGGCAGGAATTCAAGAGAGAGGAGCCCCAAGATAGCAATTTTCGTGTGGGAAACTCGGTTTCACTCGGCAATTATAATCCGCATCGATCGACACCAACTAGAGAGCATTGATAGACACTCAGTGGCTTCATTTGAATCGACTAACATCGATCGACACCGTTATGTGACATCGATCGACATAGTGACAGAAGAATCGATCGACAACACACCCTTAGTGTCGATCAACACGAGAGAAAACCAGTCCGACTACCAAACCTTAATGAAAGCTTGATTATACGTACGACTGTGAAAAATTCAGAACAGAATAAAGACATATCTGAAGCTATGGATACTGATAGAGAAGATGAGGGACACTCAGAGAGGAGACAAAAGATCCCCAAACATCAACGCAGAAAAGCCAATGAAAATGAGATAGATAGCTTTGCTAAAAGAGTTTTCAGAATTCCTCTAGATATTTGTTTTGATGAGGCTTATTTTACTCACAGATTGTGGATTTTTCTCAGGGAAACATCGGAGACAGATGATGATATAGACATAATATTCAATCACCTCAGAGAGAAGATGAAGCAGAGAACCTGTCTGAAGAAGAAAAGTGATCCTGAGAAATTTGTGGTTCCATGCTTCATCAAAGGAAACAAATATCCCAACGCCCTTTTAGACACTGGATCTTCAGTGAGCATTATGCCAAAATCAATGGCAGAGGAGCTGAACCTGAAATGGAACCCTCCATCGATTCCTTTACATTCGTAGACTGCTCAAGAGTGAACTTAGGAATGGATGGTAAAAGATGTTCCAGTGCAGATCAACAATACATTAGTTCCAACATATTTTCACGTGATGGACATCAGGATAGACTAGAACTCTTACCTACTACTTGGGAGAGCATTAATGGCTAATGTGGGAGCGATATGCGATATGAAGTTAAACATGTTGTATCTATCTCTAATTGATCAAAATATTTTTTATGAACCTGTCAAGAACAAGAACAAGAACAAGAAAAAGAACAATTACAAGAACAAGAACAAGAACAAGAACAAGAACAAGAACAAGAACAAGAACAAGAACAAGAACAAGAACAAGAACAAGAACAAGAACAAGAACAAGAACAAGAACAAGAACAAGGCTACCCTGATCGAATTGTACAATGATGAAGAGCTTGTGGCCACATGTTTATGCAAGTACGAGTTCGGTGAGGAATCAGAAGAAGAAGCATCAATCGACACCCAGCCCAACACATCGATCGACAGCCTTGCAGTTCCACAATCGATCGACACCCACCCTATCGCATCGATCGACAGAAATTTTGAGTAAGACGAAGATTACAAAGACAAGAAATAGTTGAATACCTACGGTTTGCTATGGAAGAGGCTGGAGTTTTTCATAGTTCCCATCAACCTGGGATATCGACATCGATCGACGGCCACCACACCCCGTCGATCGATACTGAGAATGAAGCAGAAACCAAACATGATTCAACTGCAGAACGCGAAAGGAAATATGCTTATCTACAACAAGATGAGTTACGTATTTTGCGAGATCTAGATGGTCATGCAAGAGCTATGAATGGCAGAATTATACATGTCACGAAAGAAAATGTGGTAGATATACTTGCAATTGCTAATGGAGCTGGAATTTTTTTTGTCCACCAGTTTTATTATCGAGCATCGATCGATGGTCCACAAGCGGCATCGATCGACGCCAACCCGGCATACCAGGGTTACGGTGGAGCTTACGAAAAATACGATGCAGATTACAGAGAGGAAGAACTTATTGAATCTCGCAGCCTGGCACTGGAAGAAGCTGGTTGGGTAATGAACGCGAGAGTATGCAATCCAGCATCAATCCTCGGCCTATCTTGGCCATCGAACGATATCAAACGAAGATCAGAAAAATTAATTGGAGCATAAGATACAGAAGATGGTTTTCTCAAGACCAGACGAGTTTGGAATTTTCAGAGATACAGAAGGACGTGCACGAGGTCTTTACGGGAGGATTCTTAATCTACCTAAGGAAGATGTAGAAAACACCCTTGTTATGGCTAATGGATCAGAGAGTTTATTTGGACGACATCAACAACCATCGATCGACGCTCAGGTACCGGCATCGATCGACGTTAAGGAGCCGAAACACGAGCCTATCCAATATCAAACATCGATCGAAGCAAGAATAAGGCCTCGATCGATACCACCATTCCCGAAGTCCACGAATTCTTTACATGTAACCCCTTTACTTCAGAGACTCCAGGACCGGTCAGTTGGATAAATCCCCTACTGATAGACGGTCACATAGAGTATAAAAAGAGAGCTTTTGATGCTGATGGTAGAAGAATTTTCTTTTGGGAAAAGCAAGATTAGTATGGAATCTACCGAGATGAGAATGGTAATGCACGCCCTATAGACTGACGAATTGTGAATGTGCAAGAGGAAGATATCATAGCAGTTCTAGAGAGAGCTACTATGTTCGAGTACTGCTACCTATGTTTACCTGAACATGCAAAAAAGATCTCTTTGTCCAGGCATAAACAAGAAACACACATCAGAGCAGAGATTGACGATTTTGTGACTGCAATCTACAATGCTCAAGGCATGTGATTAGAAGATTTCTACATGAGGCTTGATTATATCTACTATCCTATAGACAAGTGCCTCACCGGTTTGACTACACGCATGGATGAGATGAAGCGAGATTTGGATATTGTTCAAAGACATCATGCGAGTGGACCAGATAACAAGACATCGATCGACGGCATCATCGGGCCATCGATGATGCTAAGTTTGGCAGACAAAAGTACGCAGCATAAACACAATTGGAAGACAGATTCAATGAGATTGCTTTTTCTCAGAGCCTGATGAAGGAAGATATTTCTCAGAGATTGGAGGATTTATCAGAAACTACAGCTGCAAGACTTAGAATGCTTCAGCGTAATATTGAAAATCTACAAAGGAGAATGCATTTAGTGAAGGATATCATAAAGAATGAGAAAGCCAGAGAAGATAAAGCAATGAGAAGCTTCGTTGGCACATGGTTTCAGAAGAGCAAAGAAGATGTAGACACTTTTTTCCAAGTGTTGACTCACCTCCATTGTAGTCAGAAAGTTCAAAACCTCGAGCTTAAGACTATAACCAAGCGCTGAGTGGGAGGCAACCCACTGTTTAGTAAGTTTTTACTTATACTACTACTTATTTTGAGTTTTGTTTTATTTTTATAGACTATCTACACCACCATCGATCGACATCATAAAGGCACCATCGGTCGACACTGGATTGCGACCATTGATCGACCACTCCAGCCTACCATTGATCAATTCTCTCTTGCAGAGAGAGGTATCGAGTTCTATACTTAAGCTATATAATTATGTTAATTATGATTGATTTTTCCTAACCAATCTAGGGCGGATCAGACTAGGGACAGTGTAATTTAAGTCAGGGCGAGGTCGCTAATGCTATTTTATTGTTTTTGATTTTTATTTACTATCTATATAAGTTTTTAAAAAAGTTTTATCGAGTCAAGAAGAAGACTATGATCAAGATTTATTATTGACTAACCACACTTTAGCACCATTCTTAAAAGGTTGTTTGCAGAGATTACTAGAGATACCAAAGTGGATCATCCTGCCACTATATCACACTTGCTTAGAAAGTTTGAAGGAACCGAAACTGATTTCCAACACTAATCCTAACATTATTTGCTTGCTTTGGGATTTGGTATACACTGGATCAGATTCCTTCCGCAACTCTGGAAGGTAAAAGTCTTTGTGCTTCTGATTCCCCTCTCTCCCCCTTTAGATTAAAAAAAGGAGTCGAACAGGATTTGGTGGCTGCAACCATTAAAGCTTGATTAATATGATCCTAGAAAGAGATAAATTCAAAAAGAAGTGAACAGGATCTGGTGGCAAAAACCATTAGGGCTTAATTCATGGAAGCCTATCCAAACATCTTCAGTCAATAAATAAAATAAAATGATATCCTCTAAAGAAGGGACACATTGACTGAGAAGAAGTGAGAGAATCGAGAGAGGAAAGGAATCAGAGAAGACTACATGTGTGTTCAGATACTTGCAGAGGTAAAAGTCTATATATCCTTTGATCGATACTCCCAAGGTAAAGCCTGCACTTTTATTTTATGCAAAGAAATGAAATCAGTAGAGGGGCGAGTCAGACTAGTATTCACTAAGTTGTTGGTAGAATGAAATTGGTTGCTATACTAGGATATGATATATAAATGTCTCTGTGTTTGACTTCATAGAATGTGGTTGCAATAAAGTAAGGTGACAGTTATACTTAGATATTATGTGAGTCTTCGCTTTTCAAAACTTTTTTCTCAGGCTTGCTTGAGAACAAGCAAAAGGTTAAGACTGAGAGAGTTGATATAGCCTATTTATTTTAGTTTTAGGCCATGTAATAGGGCTTTATTTAGGGTCTATTATGTGTGTCTAGGCTATGTTTAAGGTCTTTACAGGTCCAGGTACGTTTTGGAGATATATGGAGATACTTGGAGCTTTTGGAGCATTTAAAGGAGAATAATCTGTAGCTGATCATTGAGAGAGTCGAAATACAAGACATTCGTCGATCGATGGCACTATCTTGACATCGATCAATGTTACATGACAAAGACCGATCGATGTTGACCACTTGCCATCGATCGATGACCAATTCAAAGACAGCTGATTTCAAGCCCAAGTTAGAGACAAGACACAAGATTACAAGTTTACCCCTGGACGAGTTTTGACTTAGATTTTAGGGTTTTATATTTGTAATTTATGTATGACAGAGAAAAGAGAGACGTAGGGGGTGCAGCATACGTACGACGCACGTACAGTGCAAGGTTCTAGAGTTTTAGTATTCTATTAGGGGAGAAGATTCATTACTCCTTTGGAAGATTTGTATTGGAACCCCAATATTTTATCTATGCATTATATTTATATTAATATTCTTACTTTAATTATGTCTGAGTAGTTATCAACTAAATTTAGGGTTTATTAATTGTATTGCTGGATTAGCCAACCAATAGAATTGCTGAGGGGTATTATTAGATCTATCAATAGAATTGTGTTCATAGCTTGTGTTCTAGAGTAGCTAACTAGAACCTTGATCATACGATAGTTAGGCGCAAGCGAGAGAATGGTCTACTACCGGAAGTAATCCTTTTGAGCTAGGTTGCTAGAAACAAACGTGAGTTGATTCAGTTAATCTAGTGAACTTATCGAATTAGGTCATAAAGCTTGACTCAAGAAACCATTGATCGACGTAGGATCATTGCCAGCGATCTACGGCCATTCCGTGTCAACAAGCGAGAGCTGAGACATTGGACTTGGTCAATAAATTAGATTCACAGCGAGAGCTGGTCGTCTTTTACATTAGATATCGAGTTCTATGATTAATACCCATAGCTTCTTTCCTCGATAATCCACTTGCCTGAAACCCTAGATCTAGTATATTTACATTTAGTTAGTTTAGTAGCATATTTCCATATTTACATCATTAGCATAATTCCATATTTACATTATTAGTATATTTTCATATTGCATCTACACTCTCCAATAAGGAACATTTCCTTAGACTCATTATTTGTTACCAATATATATAATCACATAGTTTAACCTTTAGGAATAAGAAATCTATTGTGTGCCCTTGTTCTCTGTGGATTCAATCCCTAAGTACCACAACTGATCTCTTTGGAAAGAGTATTGTTTTGTGTGTTTGGATAAAGGGTTAATTTGATAGTTAATTGTTTATGATATTTATACCCTGCTAAAACAGTAAACACACCTATGTCACTAAGCATACTACTAAAGGCATTCTAGAGTATGTTCATTCTGATATATGGGGTTCTCCTTCAACTCCTGAAAGTCTCGGAGGTTGCAAATATTTCATAAGTTTCATTGATGACTTCTCTAAGAAAGTGTGGGTCTACTTCCTAAGAACTAACGAAGCATTCTCTAAGTTCAAAGAGTGGAAAGAGGCAGTAGAGGGTTACACAGAGAAGAAGATCAAGTGTCTGCGAATTGATAACAGTTTGGAATATTGCAACAATCAGTTTGATGAGTTGTGCATGAAAGCTGGGATTAAGAGGCATATAACTGGAAGCTATACGCCTCAACAAAATGGGGTATCAGAACGTATGAACCACACCATAATGGATAAGGTTAGGAGTATGCCAGCAGAAACTGGTTTGGGACAAGACTTTTAGGCAGAAGCCACTTCTACGGCAGTGTATTTGATAAACATGACACCAAATTCAACAACCAGAAGTGTTGTGTTCAGAAAAGAAGAAGTCTACAAGGATACTCTAACTGAAAAGGCTACAGAAGAAAGTGAGAAACACTCTAAGATAACTAAGAAGAAGGTTTCGTTCAGTACTAATTTGATTAGAGGTCTTACTGGTTCTAACTATCAACATGGTGAAACCTCAGATCCTGGAAATACAGTCTTATCTCAACAGGTATCAAAGGATCAATGAAGTTCAAGCGAATCAGAGTGATGATGAGCCAGAAGGGTTAATGTTTTCTGAAGACACTGAGAGTATGGGTTCTCTTGATAACTACATGTTTGCTAGGGATCGTGTTCGCAGAAAGAATGTGAGGATACCTTCTAGGTATGAGGATGCTAATATGGTAGCTTATGCGTTGGCTGTGGCTGATGACAATGAGAAGGAGGAACCTAAATCATATGGTGAAGCTCAAAAGAGCAAGGATAAAAAACATTGGAATACTGCTTCTGGTGATGAGACAGATTCTCTAAACATGAATCATATTTGGTATCTAATTGAGAAACCTAAAGGACAAAAGCCAGTGGGTTGCAAATGGATCTACAAGTACAAACCAGGTATTCCAGGGATTGAAGACAGACGATACAAAGCTAGGCTTGTGGCTAAGGGTTACTCACAAAAGGAAGGCATTGAATACAGTGAGATATTTTCTCCTATGGTAAAATATGTCTCTATTAGACTAATCTTGTCTATTGAGGTGAACACGGACTATGAGCTAGAACAATTTAATGTTAAGATAACTTTTCTACACGGGAAACTAGAAGAGAGAGTTTTAATGGACCAACACGAAGGATATGTTAAACAAGGGATGCAAACAAGTTTTGTGTGGGAACCAAAATTCACGCCGTCGATTTCTGTAAATTAAGAAAAGTGAAGAAATCCTAACTTTTCCTGAGGTCCCGGATTCTCTGCGAGAGCCAACGACAAGTAATCGAATACACTCGGAAAGTATGAAAAGATAACAAAAGAGATATATAGAAAAAGTAGATCTTATTTTGAATCTGCAACACGATCATTACAAAGTATTATCAAAGCTTTGACCGCAAGAGCTGTCAGCGAGTTACCTAGTTCTAGCAACCAAAAAACCTTAAACCTAGAATAGTCGCAGCTTGATAACAAAAGACGAAAAATATAAGAGAAAAGGTTTTGATTGATTTCAGACTGAACCTTATGAAAGCTGCCTACCTACCCCTTTCGAGGATCAAGCCGAACGTAGTTCAATTAAAAGAATGGACCAAGAGATCGAACTCGCAGACCAAGTTTGTCTGCTAAACGAGTGCCAGTTATAGAAAGCGAGCTTGTCGAGAATAAAGCTTAGGGTTTCTGAGTGCAATTATTTGTAGAGTCTAAAAAAATCAGAATCATCGAACAAAGATGGGGAAACGTCTGAGTATAACTATGTTCTTCTAGCCACCTAAGTTCTAAGTTCTTATAAGCTAACGAAACTTCTCTAGATCTAAATCTTCAGGATCACGTGCCTTTAGCTTTAGCTCCCCTTATATATGCCTTTGGGTCGGTTCCCCTTTCCTTTTTTGCTCCTAGGTCGAGTTTATCGCTTCGCGAACGTATTCTTTTTTATCACAATCTTCATCATTTTGGAAACTTGACATTTAGCTTCTGATTTTGCGAGATTTATCTTCTTCTGCGATTAAAGATACACCGTCATGACATTGCTGGGCTAAATTTCGTATAAAATCGCAAGTGAGTCTTTAGCCGCGTTCTAGGCCTCTTTGGGCTGTATTTCAAATTAAATGTTTTTTAAGATTTTGTCGAAAGAACGTTTAATGTTACGACGTTGCTTTAGCTAGAATGTTCACACTTCTCGTATAATTTAGACAATTGTGGTGTTGAGTTAACCGTTGCCGTTTGTACGATAACCATGAACTTCATTCGGGAAAATGAGTCTTCACGGTTTTTGCCGTAAATTCCTCAAGATAACTGCGATCAAGACAAAACGAGGGGTGGATACGCCGAGATTCTACGGAAGGCATAAGATCTGGTTTATGTCCGGTCCAACTCTCTGAATGGGCAAGTAGGTCGTCATTCTCGGTCCAACTTGCCCGTTCGGTGAGTTGACCGTGGTGGTCGGCCCAACTCGCCGAATGGGTGAGTTGATCATGGTGGTCGGCCCAACTCGCCCGTTCGGCGAATTGACCGTCGTTCTTGGTCCAACTTGCCGAATGAGCGAGTTGGCCGTGGTGGTCAGCCCAACTCACCGAACAGGCGAGTTGACCATCGTTCTCGGTCGAACTCGCCGAATGGGTGAGTTGGCCGTTGTGCTTGGCCCAACTCGCTCGTTCGGCGAGTTGGACTGGTCTGACTCGCCAAACGGGTGAGTCGGATGATTGAGACCCACGGTTGTTTCGTTGTTTCGATATACGGGATATGTTTGCTTGGGGTCTTGTCATATCAATTTGTTAAGGGATTGGATGGAGCAGTGGTCGCTCAAACATTTTGGCTCTGTATGAAGGATGTGTTCAGCCGCATGTTTAAAGGATGAGATCTGTCAGATTGTTGTGCGAAGAGATAAGTTTAGTTTTTTCGTTAAGAGACGAGTCATATGACTTTGTTTTTAGCTATATGCAAATGGTCAAAAACACTTCTCCGTAAAACTTGCTATGTTCTTTGCATAACTTGTTGTGGCTATACGAAGGATGTTTGGCGTAAGTTTTACAAGAAGTGAATGGCATAGAAGTAAATTGAAAATGTCTCTCGAAGATTACTCGTGATATTTGCGAACGAGGAATGTGTTTTCCTCATTCTCTCTTCCGCATTGCGGAGTCGTTTTTCATGAAACCGATCATGTTTTCCCGTAGGCTCTTCCGTATAAAATGTTAGTTATACGAAAGTAATGGATGATTGGTTTTATGAGGCATCACATTGCCTAAATGATTATCTGTCTACTGTTGCGAGAGTTTGCTTTGTCGAATGCGTTATATTGATGCCGAGACAATTTTTTTTTTTTGAAGTATGGGAGTATACGAGCATAGTATACGTACCTACTCCCTCCTTTTTTAACGAAAGAAAATGTCTGAACTGATATTTTGAAAGGTTGTGTACGTTTTTTATTTCTAAGATTGGGATGATCGACAATCCAGGTCGGTTTAAAGAGGACGGTAGGACTGTGACTTTGTGATTTTCGGGTTGATGACTAGGAATATGTCGGTTTTAAGAAAATTGCTAGGAATGAGTCGGCTTTTAAGACGACATTCACATTTCTAGATCCTTATTTCTTTAGGAAGCAAGCTGAGTATGTGTGGCGATCGTTTCTCGGTTTTCTGAGAGTTTAGATCGGTTTGAAAGATATGCCTGAACAGTCACAGAACAATAGATCGAGACAGGAAAATGCCTAAGACTTAGGTCGCTAGACTATTCTCCTAGATCCTAAGTTCCTTAAATTTTATGGCGATCTCTGAAGCATTTTTATTTCTTAGTACCTTCCTACAAAAATTCCAAGTCTGATTTCAAAAACTTCCAAGCCGGCTATACCTTAGTTTTCTCGAAGGTTTGGGTGAACCTCGTCTCCGTTTGCTTGCTCACTTCCCTTCCCCTTCTCAAGTCTGTATGCCCCTTCAGAATTGTAAAAATATCATTTCTTCCTGGCTGCATTTAGGCTCGAGCCTGTCTTCCGGTTTTGGTTCGTCGATCCATATTTTTCGATGTTGGTGTTTATCATTTGAAACTTGACATTCATTTTCCAAACTTGAATTTTATCTTCTCCTGAAAATAAATATAGACCGTCATAATATCATTGGGATCGATTTCGTCTAAAATTGTAATTGTGCTTTTAGTCGTGTTTCAGACCTTTTCGCTCTGTTTTTTGACTTAAACGTTCTTACGATTTCTTTGAAAAATTATCTTTAATACGTCTTCAATTTTTATAGGAAGGTTCAAATTAATCTTATAGTTGAGGCGACTAGAGTGTTAAGTTAACCGTTTTCGTTTTATAAGATCAATCTGAATTTATACGATAAAACAATTCTTTGCTGTTTTTATCGTAAAGTTCCAACGTAACTCCAATCGAGACGAAACAAAACACGTTTTGATCGAGATTAAAAGGAGAACGCAAATATGGAGGTAAGGGTGAGTAGGATGACCACGAGGGCGAGTAGGAGTAAGCCAAGGAGTTTGGGCAAGTCTTACTTGATCTTGTCGTAAAATCTTAAAGGAAACTCCGATTGAGATGAAACGAAAAGTGTTCCGATCGAGATTCGAAAGAGAACAAAAAGGATAAGCTCACCAAGGCTTTCCCAACTCGGCATGAGGTGAGTTGGAGGGAAAATATCCAACTCGCCTTTGGGGCCTGTTGGACGGTACGCGGCCAACTTGTTTTGATCGTAAAATCTCAATGGAAACACCGATTGAGACGAAACGGAAAGCGTTTCGATTGGGGTTCAAAGGAGAACGCAAAGTGATCCAAATGAATGCTTGTAAAGTCCAACTCGCCCGTTCGGTGATTTGGATGGATTGTTGGTGTTTGTTTAACTTGTTTTTATCATAAAATCTCAACGGAAGTTTGGATTGAGAAGAAACAAAAAGCATTTTGATCGGGATTCAAAGGAGAACGCAAAGGTGATCCAAAGGACTGCTTGTAATATCCAACTCACCAAACGGGGCGAGTTTGATGGCTCCTTTGGTCCAACTCGCCCATTCGGCGAGTTGGACGGCTAGTTCGGTCCAACTCGCCCATTCGGCAAGTTGGATGGTGTGCCTCCAACTTGTTTTGACCGTGAAATCTCTACAGAAACTCCGACTGAGACGAATGAAAAGTGTTTCGATCGGGATTCAAAGGAGAACACAAAGGTGATTCAAAGGACTGCTTGTAAGGTCCAACTCACCGTAACGGGCGAGTTGGCCAGCTCATTTGCCCCAACTCGCCGAACTGGCGAGTTGGACGGCTCGTTTGGTCCAACTCACCCGTTCGACGAGTTGGACGGCTCTTTTGGTCTAACTCGTTCGGTCCAACTCGCCGAACGGGCTAGTTAGATATCTCATTCGGTCCAACTCGCCCGTTCGGTGAGTTGGATGTCTCGTTCGGTCCAACTCGCCCGTTTGGCGGGTTGGACTGGTCCAACTCGAGTTTTGATGTTATGCTGGTGCGGTCGTTTCGTAAATTTTTTTCAATTTTGTTCTACGAAAGTTGTATCATAAAATGCTAACTCGTCTCACTTTGCGAACGATGTTCCATAAAATATTGTCAAGTTTGATTTTACAAAAGCTGTTTTGGAAAATGTTGTTGAGCTTTAATTTTATGAAGGTTATTCCGCGAAATGTCGTGAGTTTAGTTTTACGAAAGCTGATTCGTAAAATGCTGTTCAGTTTAATTTTACGAAATTCGTTGTGTAAGCGTGTTTTCGAGTTTGGTTGTACGAGAGCCACTTTTTTGGAAAACTCACGTTTTAGCCTCTGATACTTTGGCTATGATGAGCTTAATTATCGAGAGTCAACTTGATCGGAGATTTTCTTGTTTCCGCAGGATTGATCCAAGGGGATTTTGAGTAGTTTTTCCAAAGTAAGTTTAAGTGAAAATTATCGAGAATTCACTGAATACGTCACGTATAATCGAATCTTGAATTTTTACGAAATCTCAGGTTTCAGAAAATGTTTTAGAAGTGAGGAATACGACCTCTCATTTTGCTTAGTTTTAGTTTTCGTCAGCAGTTTTAGGTTTCGAGTGATTCAATAGAGATCAACTTTGTTTCTTCGAAAATTGTTCGGAAGAAGTACAGTAGTGGGGGTTGTGCGCCTGATATGCTGTGCTTTACGAGGTTTGAAAGATTTTATCGTTGCCATTTCAGTTTAGTGAGAGAAATCGCGAGCTTGTTTTGGTACTCCGCCTATGGCGAAAAGTCGCGACTAGGTTTTCGATTTTCTCATGCACTGCGGCCTTTGCATAAGCGTTGGCGATGGGAGCAGTCACTGCTGGAGTTATTTTACCAGCGTTGTTGCAAGCTGCGGTATTGTCTTTCGTATTTCCAGACATTGTTTCGATCAAGCGTTTTGTGGCCATAAGTTAGAGTAATCCGACCCCCCCCCACTCCTTCTAGCGCAAAACTGTGGGAACCGAAATTCACACTGTTGATTTCCGTAAATTAAGGAAAATCAAGAAACCCTAACTTTCCCTGAGGTCCCAGATTCTCTGCGAGAGCCAACTACAAGTAATCAAATAAACGCGGAGAGTAGATCTTATTTCGAATCCGCGTAAGAGCATTGCGATCATTACAAAGAATTATCTTATTTCGAATCCGCGTAAGAGCATTGCGATCATTACAACTCTCTTAATGGGCAACTAGGTCGTCGTTCTCAGTTCGACTTGCCCGTTTGGCGAGTTGACCGTGGTGGTCGGCCCAACTCGCCGAATGGGCGAGTTGACCGTGGTGGTCGGCCCAACTCGCCGAATGGGCGAGTTGACCGTCGTTCTTATTAGAAATCGCCGAATGGGCGAGTTGACCATGGTGGTTGGCCCAACTCGCCGAACGAGCGAGTTGACCATCGTTCTCGGTCCAACTCGCCCGTTCGGCGAGTCGGATGATTGAGACCCATGATTGTTTCGTTGTTTCGATATTCAGGATTTATTTGTTTGAGGACTCATCATATCAGTTTGTTATAAAAAACTTTATTTCGTTTTTCCAGCCCTTCTTTTCTTTAAAACATTGTCCCCTTTTCCTAAAGAGGACTTTTTCCAGGAAGTTTCAGGTGTTGATTCCATCGTTACCGATTTTGACCCCAACAGTTTGTTTATTAAGGAAGTCACTCTACGGGTTAAAAGGATCTCCTAGACAGTGGAATCTAAGTTTTGATGGATTTATGAAGAAAGAAAACTTCCAAAAGAGCAGCTATGGTTTTTGTGTCTATATGAGAAATGTCAACACTCCTAAGGCTATCTATCTACTGCTGTATGTTGATGACATGCTAATTGCTTTATGTAATTTGGCAGAGGTTCAGAGGATGGAAGACAGCCTAAGTCGAGAGTTTGAGATGAAAGATTTGGGAAGGCTTCTAGAATTCTTGGGATGGATATTGTTTGACACAAAGAGAAGGGAACACTTCTCCATATCGAGAAGGACTTAAGGAGTTTTGGGATGGAAGATGCTAAACCAGTCTCAACTCCATTTGTGCCTGAATTCAAATTGAAGAGTCTAACCAAGGAGGGGGTTTTAGCAGAAGCGAAGACAATGGAAAACATCCCTTATGCGAGTGCTGGTGGGAGTCTCTTGTATACCAGACTTAGCACATGCAGTGGGAGTTGTTAGCAGATTAATGGCAAAGTCAAGGATGAATCATTGGTCAGCAGTTAAGTTGATTTTAGAGTATATTCGTGGTGAATCTAAAACCAGATTAACATTTGTTAAGAATTCAGTGTGTTCAATTGAGGGGTTTTCAGATTCAGATTACTCAGCTGTGTAGGAACCGAAATTCGCATTGTCGATTTCCGTTGAATTAGGAATGCAGGGTAAACTGTAGTTTCCCAGAGGTCCCTAATATCTGCTAAACCACACGCCAATCAATCAGAATACAAAGTAAATATTGAAAACAAAGTAAGAATAGAAAAGAGAGAAAACATATGTCTTATTCAGAATTTACGTACGAGTGTTTACAACAGGATAGGAGCCTAGGCTATGAGAGCTGTCGACGAGATCCCTAATTCTAATAACCTAAGACTGCAATACCCTAGATGAGTCGCAGCTCGAATAACAAAAACAGAAAGTTGCCTAAATGCTCTAAGTGCTAAGCTATGTTTGCTCTGATTGGAGATAATCGGATAAAATCGCGAGGGGACCTTTAGCGAAGCTTTAGACCTCGTCGGCCGTTTTCTAACTTAGGCATTTCTACGATTTTATTGAAAGACCATTGCTAAGACGACGGTGTTCGAGAGTTAGGATCTTTCGCATGGGGCGTGTGACTCTTGGTGTTTAGTTAACCGTTATCGTCTCATACGATCGACCCCATCCTTTATCAAGAAAACAGTTCTTTTGGTAAAGTTCCAATGTCAATCCCGATCGAGACGGAACAAAGAAAATTTTGATTAAGTATCAAAAGAGGGAGTTAAACTAGGACGAGGTGAAACTGGATTTATTTGATCCGAATTGCCGAACGAGCGGATCGAATTTCTTGTGCCATCTAGCTTGCCCGGTCGGTGAGTTGGCCTTGTCCAACTCGCCTGTACGGGGAGTTGGCCTTATCCAACTCGCCCGTACAGTGAGTTGGCCTTGTCTAACTCGCCGTACGGGCGGGTTGGTTGGTTTGTGCGGTCCAACTCACCATACTAGCGAGTTGGCCGTGTCGTGTCTACCAACTCGCCCGTACCGCGAGTTGGTTGGTTTGTGCCGTCCCACTCGCCCGTATGGCGAGTTGGTCGTGTCGTGCCATCCAACTCGCCGTACGGGCGAGTTGGTTGGTCCATCTGTCCAACTCGCCGTACGGGCGGGTTTGTTGGTCCATGTCGTCCAACTGGCCCGTATGGCGAGTTGGTCGTGTCTTGTCTACCAAATCGCCCGTACGGCGAGTTGGTTGGTTCATGTTGTCCAACTCACCCGTATGGCAAATTGGGCTTGTCAAACTCGCCGTACGGGTGATTTGGTCGTGTAGTGCCATCCAAATCGCCCGTATGGCGAGTTGAACAGTCCAACTCACCGTACGGGAAAGTTGGTTGCTCCGTTCGTCCAACTCACCCGTATGGCATGTTGGTTAGTCAGTGCCGTCCATGTCGGCCGTATGGCGTGTTGGTTGGTCTGTGTCGTCAAACTCGCCGTACGGGCATTTGGTTGGTCCGTTCCGTCCAACTCACCGTACGAGCGAGTTGGTTGGTCCTTTCCGTCCAACTCGCCGTACGGGCGAGTTGGTCGAACCATGTGGCTTGATTTTCCATACGGGCGAGTTGGTCAACATGGATCTACCAACTCGCCCGTGTGGCGAGTTGGACAAGGCCAACTCGGCATACATGCGAGTTGGACGGAACAGACCAACCAACTCGCCCGTATGGCGAGTTGGATGGCATGACACTACCAACTCGCCTGTACGGTGAGTTGGTAGGCACGACACAACTAACTCGCCCGTATGGCGAGTTGGACAAGGCCAACTCGCCGAACGGGCGAGTTAGATGGCACGAAGCAATCCGACTCGCTCGTTCGTCTAGTCGGATCACATAAATCCAGTTTCACCTCGTCCTCGTTAAATTCCCTCTTTTGATACTTGATTGAACTTATCTTTGTTTCCGTCTCGATCGTGATTAACATTGGAACTTTACCGAAAGAACTTGTTTTCTTGAGAAAGGATCGGATCGATCGTATGAGACAAAACGATTAACTAAACACCTAGAGTCACATGTCCATACGAAAGATCCTAAATCTCGGACGACTTCGTCTTAGCAATGTTATTTCGGTACAATCGTAGAAACACCTAAGTCAAAAAATGGCCCAACAAGGTCTAAAGCTCGGCTAAAGGCCCACTCGCGATTTTATTTGAAATCAAGCCCCAACTTTGTGACGGTTATTCTTTTACTTTGCAGAAAAGGATAAATGTTAAGTTTCAAGGGATAAATGTCAAGATCGAAGGATAAATATTAAGTTTCCGAAGATAATCATGAAGATCGAAGAAAAAAAGGAATATTTCCGCGAAGCGATAAATTCAACCAAGGACAGAAGGGGAAAGAGAAAACCGCCTCTAGAGGAGTATATAAGGACTTCAAGGGTGATGGTGCAGTAGAGACACGAAAAATCTCTACTTAGAGCAAACATAGCTTAGCAATTAGAGCATTTCGGAACTTTCCATTTTGTTATTCGAGCTGCTACTCAATTAGGACTTTGCAGTCTTAGGTTATTACAACTAGGGATCTCGCCGAAAGCTCTCATAGCCGAGGCTATTATCCTGTTGTAAACGCTCATACGCAAATTTGGAATAAGATATCAACTTGCTCTCTCTTTGATTGTCACTTTGTTTCTCAATATTTACTTTGTATTCTGAATGATTGGCGTGTGGTTTAGCAGATATCCGGGACCTCTGGGAAACTAGGGTTTACCCTGCGTTCCTAATTCAACGGAAATTGACAGTGCGAATTTTGGTTCCCATAGTTTGGCGCTAGAAGGAGGGGGGGGGGTACGGATTTCTCTAACTCATAGCCGCAAAATGCTTGATCGAAACGATGTCTGGATATATGAAAGACAAACTCGCAGCACTGACTGCGCCTATGGCTACGCTTACGCAAATGCCGTAGTGTTCTACAAAATCAAAAACTTAGTCGCGACCTACCGCCATAGGAAAAGCACTGAAACGAGCTCACGATTTCTCCCTCTAAACACAAAGGGCAACGATAAAATCTATCCAACCCCATAAGGTTCTTCTTATTACCGATTTGGAGAAATCTCAGCGCGTAAGGGTTTGATTAAAAGACGTTTCCGGAAACTTTTCAATAAAACTCACCCTCCCAGAAATTGCGGAAAAACCCTAGGCTACTCGCGGAAAAAAGAAGCACAAAAAATTGGAAACGCAACTTACCGCTGTAATTCTTCCAAATAATTTCCGTAAATTTCGTTGGAGAAAGAAAACTCGGTTCAACCTCCCAAAGTCGTCGATAAACCCTAGGTTACTTGCAGAAAGAAGAAGAACATGAAGTGGGGTAAGCGACCCCCATGGCTGTACGTCTTCCGGATAACTTTCGGAGAAACGAAGTTGATTTCTTAAAAGTCACTCAAAACCTAAAAACGGTTGACGAAGATGAGACAAATCAAAACGGGAGATCGTTTCCCTTACTGTTAAAACGTTCCTAAAACCTAAGGTTTCATAAAGGACTTAAGAGTCGCTTCAATGGTAACATAATCATCGAATTCTTGATATTTGCATACTGAGCTTATTTCAAAAAAAAAACTCAAAATTTCCTCGGATCAATCCTGCAGAAAACGAGAAAATTTCTGATTAAGTTGAGTCGCAATAAATCAAGCTCCTCACAGCTGGAGTTTCTGATACTAAAACTCAGAAAATAAATCCGCAGAACGGCCGCAAAACGTGAGTTTTCTGAGAACAGCTCTTGTACGGCGAAACCCAATAACATTTTAGGGAACAGCTACCTTAAAAACTATACTCAAAAACACGCTAACATAACGACTTTCGTAAAATTAAACTCAACAACATTTTATGAAACAACTTTCGTAAAACTAAACTCATGACATTTTGTGGAATAACTTTCGTAAAATTAAAGCTCAACAACATTTTCCGAAACAGATTTCGTAAAATAAACTCGACAATGTTTTGTGAAACATCGTTCAGAAAGTGGAACGAGTTAGCATTATATGATACAACGTTCGTAGAAACAATTTGAAGATGTTTACGAAACGACCGCACCAGCAGACCATCCATACTCGAGTAGTCCAACTCGCCGAACGGGCGAGTTGGACAGTACAAGCTGTGCAACTCGCCCATTGAGCGAGTTTGACCAGTCCAACTCGCCCATTGGGCGAGTTTGATAAAACAAGCTTTACTTTGGCTCTCCTTTGCGTTATTCTTTGAATCCCGATCGAAACGCTTTTCATTTTTCCTCAATCGGAATTTCTGTTGAGATTTTACGATCAAAAGAAGTTGGACGCACAGGTCGGACCAGTCCAACTCGCCGAACGGGTGAGTTGTACAAAACAAGCCGTCTAACTCGACCGTTCGGCTAGGTTGATCAGTCCAACTCGCCGAACGGGCAAGTTGGACAAAACGAGCCGTCTAACTCGCCCATTGGGCGATTTGGACTGGATGAGCACTCTTTTGGCCCACTCGAAAATGGGACTCTCCAAAAATAGGAGTATGCCACTTGGTATGGAGAGCACACGGTATTCTTTAGTAAAAGGCGAAAGAATAGTTGAACCAATCCAACTCATCAAACGGGCGAGTTGGACTGGATGAGCACCCTTTTTCCTCACCTTTTCGTCCTCCTTTGATTTCCGATCAAAACGGTTTTTCGTTTCGTCTCAATCAGAGTTTCTATTGACATTTGACGATCAAAACAAGTTGGACGCACACTGTCCATGGGGAGTTTGATTAAATCCCTCCAACTCGCCTCATGGCGAGGTTGGCAAGCCCTGATGAGCTTCTCCTTTGTGTTCTCTTTATAATCTTGATCGATACGCTTTTCGTTTCATTTCAATCGGAGTTTTCATTGAGATTTTACGACAAAAAAATAAGTTAGACTCGCCTAAACTCCTTGTCTTGCTCCTACTCGACCTCTTCGGCGTCCTACTCTCCCTATTGGGCATCCTCCTCTCCATGTTTGCCATCCTACTTGCCCTTACCTCCATCTAAGCCTTCTCCTTCGAACCCCGACCGAAACATCTCTTGTTTCGTCTCGATTTGAGTTATCGTGGGAACTTTACGATAAAAACTGCAAGACAGGTTCGAGCCTAAACGCGGACATGAAGAACTAATATTGTTACCATTCTTAAGGGGCGTACATACACGAGAAGAGGAAGGAGAGATGAGCAAGCAAAACGGATAAGAGGTGAACCCAAACCTTCGAGAAAACTAAGGTATGGCCGGCTTAGAACTTTTTGAAATCAGACTTGGAATTTTCATAGGAAGGTACTAAGAAATAAAAACGCTTCGGAGATCGCCATAAAACTTTAGAGAACTTAGGATCTAGGAGAATTGTCTAGCGATCTAAATCTTAGGAATTTTCCTGTGTCGATCTATTGTTCTGCGACTGCTTACGCAAATTTTGCAAACCGATCTAAACTCTCAGAAAAGCGAGAAATGATTGCCACGCACACTTAGCTCGCTTCCTAAAGAAAGAAAGAACTAGAAATGTGAACGGCGTCTTAAAACCGTCTCGTTTTTAACAATTTTCTTAAAACCGTCTCGTTTTTAACAATTTTCTTAAAACCGACGTATTCCTTGTCTTCAACCTGAAAGTCCCCAAGTCACAATCTTAGTGTCATGTTTAAACAGACCTGTATTGTCGATCATCCCTATCTGCGAAAGAAATAACGTACACAACCCTTCAAAATATCGGTTCAGCCGTTTTCTTTCGTAAAAAAAGGAGGGACTAGGTACATATACTATACTTGTATACTTCCATACTTCAAAAGAAAATTTGTCTCGACATCAAGAAAGTTCTTTTGACAAAGCAAACTCTCGCAGTAGTAGGCAGAAAATCATTTAGGCCATGCAATGCCTCATAAAACAGATCATCCATTACTTTCGTATAACTATGACATTTTATACGGAAAGAACCTACGAGAAAACAAGATCGGTGTCATGAAAAACGACTTCGCAATGCGGAAAACAAAATGAGGAAAACATATTCCTCGTTCGCAAATATCATGAGTAATCTGCGAGAGACATTCTCAACTTACTTTATGTCATTCACTTCTTGTAAAACTTACGCGAAACATCCTTCGTATAACCACACCAAGTTATGCGAAGAAACTTTCGGAAACAAACGTAGCAAGTTTTACGGAGAAGTGTTTTGGACAATTTGCGTATAGCTAAAAACAAAGTCATATGACTCGTCTCTCAACGGAAAAAACTAAACTTTATCTCTTCGCACTACGGTCTTACAGATCTCACTCCTTAGCAATGCGGCTCGCTGGATTCTGCCTCCCATCTCCCTTGGTTGATTCCAAGCAGGCAATCATCTCGTACAGATTCTTTATCGAGCCATTTAGGTTTTGTCTTCATCATAAAAAAACAAAACAATTTCGTACGACTATAGGACGCAAAACTCCGACTTGGCCCGTCGATCTCGACAAACGCTCTTTGGCCCTCAGCCAATTACTTCTTCCGATAAAAATCCGAACTGGAATTCGGTATCCTCTTTTGGAAAGTTCTAAACTAACATGACCTTAATGTTAACACGAACATGCCATAGTCTATCCGTGACCAGAAACGTCCTCGGTTATTCGGCTGAACCGATCTTTCAGAACGAGCCAAAATGTTTGAGCAACCACTGCTCCACCCAATCATTTAGCGGCAAAACGATAATCCACGATTCGTTTAAAAATGACAAATTCAAATAACTATCGTATAATCCAGAATCAGAAATCATAAGACAAATTCTTAACATCAAAACTTAGTCGGAACCACCATACGGGTAAAGGAAAACATAAGCTTGTCAACAACCGACCAAGTTCCATATGTTCCGCTGTTTACTCTAAACCCACAGCATTTTAAAAGTGAAAAGCGGCACATAAGAAAAAACAAGTAACGAAGCTCCTAGAGCAATAAGAAGAATCCTTAACTATAGACTAAATAAATCTCAGGGGGCGACTCTTCACAAAGCACAGTGAAGGAAGTCGAATATTCTTAGGACAAATTTACGCGACCCATTGGTCCTAATTCCTCGCAAAAAAAAAAACAAAACGTTTCTCTTCCGTAAGGTTAAAACAAAAACCTTGCGATACCACACATCTTCAAGCCCGCAAACATTTCAAGCACAAAATGCGGCATACGAAAGAAAAACTCAACATTCGACACAGCGAGACGTCGCTAACGTCAAAACTTTCCGAAACGGAATGCTAACTTTAAAACCAGTCCGTCTGCGACTATAAAACATACACACCTTCTTAAAAACGTATCCTTCTTGAAGGTTCAAAAACTATTATATCTACAAATATGTTTGTTTCTGATCACAACAAACTCTTAACGTCCTAAACAGACTAAGCCATCTCGTAGAGATAGCCCTCGAACACCCGACACAAGGGTAGTAACGCTATAAAAGAAATCTGAAATTTTGGTCAGCACTTTCGGGAGACTTAAAAATTATCCTCGAAGAGATGCTTGATTCCTACCATACAAGTCACATAAGCTGAGAACATATCGCGGACTTTAAAGCGGGATGGAATCAGGTCGAAAGCGATACAGGAAACGTAAGCCAAAGTAGTCATCGCACCCCCTAAAACCTTGATTAGTCCTAGGTCTTACCCTAAACCCAGCACACTGGTCTCTAACGTCTCAAGGCATGATATCGAAAAGATACGAGATCCTGAAAGCATGTCTCTTCGTCCGTATCTAAGCGCTCACGAATCTTTGAAAAACTTCTCAAACATCTTGAACGAGAAACGAATAGGACAATCCGCAAAAGAGTTGGGAACGAGATGACAACTCGTGTCCTTCCCTCTATACTTAAACACAAATCTGAATCTACTTAAACTATTTTTTTCAAGAAAAAAACCTAGTTTATTCATTAAAAAAAATCGCAAAGCGGTCGGGATCCAAAGCCACACTCTGTCAGTCCCAAAAACATAAGTACGGCCACACTCGACCAAAATAAACAGCCTAAAAGGCTGGTCTCGAGGCCGACAAATGTCCAATATACAGTGCCGTTGGCAGCAACATGCCTCATAATTTCTACACGACACACAGCTAAACCATAAGGGTATCACTGGAAAACAAGAAGTAAGAACCTTAACTCCGGAACGAACTACGAAAGGCTTGATCCCTGTTACAAGGGTACTTAGGCAGCCTTCACAAGGCGCAGCCCCAATCCTACGGCATTCCGCTCTTAGAGGAATAAGTAGACCACTTGCAACAGACCTTTTCAAACATAGATTCCGCCTAACTTACCAAACCTGCCAAAACCGCTCGCTAGAACCTTGTGATTCTAACGAGCTGGGGGGCTAACTGTTGGGGTCAAACTCGGTTACGACGGAATCAACATCTGAAACCTACCTGGAGAATGCATTTGTTGGGGTCAAAAACGGTATTCTCAAAATCAGCATCTAAAAATCTTGTTTCTATACGAATGCAGTCTTGAAATCGACTTAACAAAAGTCTTTGGGCCAAAACTCGAAAGAAAGGAACACAGATCAACCAACTGGCCATACGGGAAAGTTGGATGACACAGACCTACCAACTCGCCCGTATGGCGAGTTGAGACGGCAAGGATCGACCAACTCGCCTTACGGGCGAGTTGGTTAGCACGAATCGACCAACTCGCCATATGGGCGAGTTGGTAGCATGGATCGACCAACTAGCCCGTATGGCGAGTTTGTCAGCAAGGATCGACCAACTCGCATGTATGGAAAGTTGGACATGGCCAACTCGCCATACAGGCGAGTTGGACGGACCGGACCAACCAACTCGCCATATGGGCAAGTTGCATGGCATGACACGACTAGCTCGCCCATACTGCGAGTTGGTAGGCACGGCACAACCAACTCACCGAACGGGCGAGTTAGATGGCATGAGCAATCTGACTCGCTCGTTTGGCCAGTCGGATCACATCAATCCAGTTTCACCTCGTCCTCATTAAATTCCCTCTTTCGATACTTGATTGAACTTATCTTTGTTTCGTCTCGATCGGGATTCACATTGGAATTTTACCGAAAGAACTCGTTTTCTCGAGAAAGGATCGGGTCGATCGTATGAGACGGAAACGGTTAACTAAACACCTAGAGTCACACGTCCCATAAGAAATATCCTAACTCTTGGACGACGTCGTCTTAGCAATGTTATTTTGATAAAATCGTATAAACGCCTAAGTTAGAAAACAGCCCGACGAGGTATAAAGCTTAAAGGCCCACTCGCGATTTTTTCTGAAATCAAGCCCAAAATATGTGACGGTTATTCTTTTATTTTGCAGGAAAGGATAAATGTTAAGTTTGAAGGGATAAATGTCAAGATCGAAGAATAAATGTTAAGTTTCCGAAGATAATCATGAAGATCGAAGAAAAAAAGGAATATTTCTGCGAAGCGATAAATTCGACCAAGTGCAGAAGGGGAAATAAAAAACCGCCTCTAGAGGAGTATATAAGGACCTCCAGGGTGATGGTGCAGAAGAGACACGAAAATCTCTACTCAGAGCAAACATAGCTTAGCACTTAAAGCATTTAGGCAACTTTCCGTTTTTGTTATTCGAGCTGCGACTTAGTTAGGATTTTGCAGTCTTAGGTTATAGAACTAGGGATCTTGCCGACAGCTCTCATAGCCGAGGCTACTACCCTGTTGTAAACACTCATACGCAAATTAGGAATAAGACATCTACTTGCACTCTTTTCGATTGTCACTTTGTTTCTTAATATTTACTTCTTATTCTGACTGATTGGCGTGTGGTTTAGCAGATATCCGGGACCTCTGAGAACAAGGGTTTACCCTGCGTTCCTATTTCAACGGAAATCTACAGTGCAAATTTTGGTTCCCACAGCGAGCGGTTTTGGCAGGTTTGGTAAGTTAGGCGGAATCAATGTCTGAAAATGTCCGTTGAAAGTGGTCTACTTATTCCTCTAAGAGGGGAATGCAGTACCCTTGTAAAAGGGGTCAATCCTTTCATAGTTCGTTCCAGAGTTAAGGTTCTTACTTCCTGTTTTCCAGTGAGACCCTTATGGTTTAGCTGTGTGTCGTGTAGACATTATCAGGCATGTTGCAGCCAACGACATTGTATATTGGACCTTTGTCGGCCTCGAGACCAGCCTTGTAGGCTGTTTATTTTGGCCGAGTGTGGCCATACTTATGTTTTCGGGAGTGACAGCGTGTGGCTTTGGATCCCGACCGCTTTGCGATTTTTTTTAATGAATAAACTAGGTTTTTTTCTTGAAAAAAATAGTTTAAGTAGATTCAGATTTGTGTTTAAGTATAGAGGGAAGGACACGAGTTGTCATCTCGTTCCCAACTCTTTTGCGGATTGTCCTATTCGTTTCTCGTTCAAGATGTTTGAGAAGTTTTTCAAAGATTCGTGAGCGCTTAGATACGGACGAAGAGACATGCTTTCAGGATCTCGTATCTTTTCGATATCATGCCTTGAGACGTTAGAGACCAGTGTGCTGGGTTTAGGGTTAGACCTAGGTCTAATCACGGTTTTAGGGGGTGCGATGACTACTTCGTCTTACGTTTCACATATCGCTTTCGACCTGATCCCATCCCGCTTTAGTGTCCGCGATATATTCTCGGCTAATGTGACTTGTATGACAGGAATGGAGAATCTCTTCAAGGACAATTTTTAAGTCTCCTGAAAGTGCTGACCAAAATTTCGGATTTCTTTTATAGTGCTATTACCCTTGTGTCGGATGTTCGAGAGCTATCTCTACTAGATGGCTTAGTCTGTTTAGGACGTTAAGAATTTGTTGTGATCAGCAAGAAACTTATCTGTAGATATAATCGTTTTTGAACCTTCGCGAAGGATACGTGTTTAAGAAGGTGTGTATGTTTTATTGTCGCGGATGGACTGTTTTTAAGGTAAGCATTAGCGACGTCTCGCTGTGTCGAAGGTTGATTTTTTCTTTTGCATGCCGCATTTCGTGCTTGATATGTTTGCAGGCTTGAAGATGTGTGGTATTGCAAGGTTTTTGTTTTAACCTTACGGAAGAGAAGCGTTTTGGTTTGTTTCTGAGGAATTAGGACCAATGGGTCGCGTAAATTTGTCCCTGAGAATATGTGACTTCCTTCACTGTGCTTTGTGAACAGTCCCTCTCCCCCCCCCCCCGAGATTTATTTTGTGTATAATTGAGGATGCTTTGTATAGCTCTTGGAGCTTTGTTACGAGTTTTTTCTTATGTGATGCTTTTTGCTTGTAAAACGCTGTGGGTTTAGAGTAAACTGCGGAACATATTGAACTTGGTCGGTTGTCGACAATTTTATGTTTTCCGTTAACCGTACGGTGGTTACGACTAAGTTTCAATATTAAGAATTTGTCGTATGATTTCCGATTTTGGGTTATATGATAGTTATTTGCACTTGGCGTTTATAAACTAATCGTGGATTGTCGTTTTGCCGCTAAGTGATTGGGTGAGCAGTGGTTGCTCAAACATTTTGGTTCCGTCTGAAGGATGTGTTCAGCCGAATAGCCGAGGACGTTGCTGGTCACGGATAGATTACGGCACGTTCGTGTTAACATTAAGGTCATGCTAGTTTAGAACTTTCTTAAAGAGGATACCGAATTCCAGTTCGGATTTTTATGGAAGGAGTAATTGGCTGAGGGCCAAAGAGCGTTTGTCGAGATCGACGGGCGAAGTCGGAGTTTTCCGTGCTATAGTCGTACGAAAATTGTTTTGTTTTTGTATGATGAAGACAAAACCTAAAAGGCTCGATAAAGAACATGTACGATATGATTCCTGCTCGTAATTAATCAAGGGAGATGGGAGGCAGAATCTAGTGAGCCGCATGGCTAAGGAGTGAGATCTGTAAGATCGTAGTGCGAAGAGATAAAGTTTAGTTTTTCGTTGAGAGACGAGTCATATGACTTTGTTTTTAGCTATACTCAAATTGTCCAAAACACTTCTCTGTAAAACCTGCGACGTTCGTTTCCAAAAGTTTTTTCGCATAACTTGGTGTGGCTATACGAAGGATGTTTCGCGTAAGTTTTACGAGAATTGAATGGCATAGAAGTAAGTTGAGAATCTCTCTCGTAGATTACTCGTGACATTTGTGAACGAGGAATGTGTTTTCCTCATTCTCTTTTCCGCATTCCGAAGTCATTTTTCATGACACCGATCTTGTTTTCTCGTAGGTTCTTTCCGTATAAAATTTCATAGTTATACAAAAGTAATGGATGATCGGTTTTATGAGGCATCGCATGGCCTAAATGATTTTCTGTCTACTACTGCGAGAGTTTGCTTTGTCGAAAGCGTTTTCTTGATGTCGAGACAATTTTTTTTTGAAGTATTGGAGTGTACGAGTATAGTATATGTACCTACTCCTTCCCTTTTTTTTTACGAAAGAAAACAGCTGAACCTATATTTTGAAGGGTTGTGTACGTTTTTTCTTTCGAAGATTGGGATAATCGACAATCCAGGTCGGTTTAAAGACGACGCTAGGATTGTGACTTGGGGACTTTCAGGTTGACGACTAGGAATACGTCGGTTTTAAGAAAATTTCTAGGAACGAGACTGTTTTAAGACGACGTTCACGTTTCTAGTTCTTTATTTCCTTAGGAAGCGAGCTAAGTGTGCGTGGTGATCGTTTCTCGGCTTTCCGAGAGTTTAGATTGGTTTGCAAAATTTGGTAAGTATTCGCAGAACAATAGACCGAGACAGGAAAATTCTTAAGATTTAGATCGCTAGACTATTCTCCTAGATCCTAAGTTCCCTAAAGTTTTATGGCGATCTCCGAAGCGTTTTTATTTCTTAGTACCTTCCTACGAAAATTCCAAGTCTGATTTCAAAAAGTTCCAAGACGGCCATACCTTACTTTTATCGAAGGTTTGGATTCACCTCTTCTCCGTTTTTCTTTCTCATCTACCCTTCCTCTTCTCGTGTCTGTACGCCCCTTAAGAATGGTAACAATATTAGTTCTTTCAGGCCATGTTTAGGCTCGAACTTGTCTTGCGATTTTATCGTAAAGTTCTCACAGTAACTCCAACCGAGACGAAACAAGAGATGTTTTGATCGAGGTTCAAAGGAGAAGGCTAAGATGTAAGTAAGGGAGAGTAGGATGCCTAATATGGCGAGGAGGATGCTCAAGAGGGCGAGTAGGACGCCCAACAGGTCGAGTAGGAGCAAGCCAAGGAGTTTAGGCTAGTCTCACTTGTTTTTGTCAAAAAATCTCAATGGAAACTCCGATTGAGATGAAACGAAAAGCGTTTCGATCAAGATTCTAAAGAGAACACAAATGAGAAGCTCATCAGGGCTTGCCAACTTCGCCATGAGGCGATTTGGAGGGATTAAATTAAACTCGCCATCGGGGCGAGTTGGACAGTGTGCGTCCAACTTGTTTTGATCGTAAAATGTCAACCGAAACTCTGATTGAGATGAAACGAAAAGCGTTTTGATCGGGACTCAAAGGAGAACGCAAAGGTGAGACAAAAGAGTGCTCATCCAGTCCAACTCTCCCAATGGGCGAGTTAGACGGCTCGTTTTGTCCAACTTTCCCGTTGGC
Organism: Moricandia moricandioides; assembly: GCA_905132885.1. Classification (NCBI taxonomy): domain Eukaryota; kingdom Viridiplantae; phylum Streptophyta; class Magnoliopsida; order Brassicales; family Brassicaceae; genus Moricandia; species Moricandia moricandioides. The sequence goes on from CAJHQQ010000022.1 coordinate 486,923, forward strand.
GAGTTGGACGGCTCATTTTGTGCAACTCGCTTGTTTGGCGAGCTGGACTGGTCCGACCTGTGCGGCCACCTAGTTTTGATTGTAAAATCTCAACGGAAACTCCGATTGGGACGAAACTAAAAGAGTTTCGATCAGGGTTCGAAGAAGAACGCAAAGGAGAGCCAAATTAATGCTTTTTTTGTCAAGCTCACCCAATGCGAGTTGGACTGGTCAAACTCGTCCAATGGGCGAGTTGCACGGCTTGCACTATCCAACTCGCCTGTTGGGCAAGTTGGAATGGTCAAACTCGCCGAATGGGCGAGTTGCACGGCTTGTACTGTCCAACTCGCCCGTTGGCGAGTTGAACTACTCCAGTTTGGATGGTATGCTGATGCGGTCGTTTCGTATACGTCTTCAAAAAATTTCTACGAAAGTTGAATCATATAATGCTAACTCGTTTAACTTTCCGAATGATGTTCCTTAAAACATTGTCGAGTTTGATTTTACGAAAGCTGTTTCGGAAAAATGTTGTTGAGCTTTAATTTTACGAAAGTTATTCCGCGAAATGTCATGAGTTTAGAATAATCCGACCCCAGATCCTTTGACGTATTCTTTGTTGGCTTCCATTTCTGGGACAAGACCCTCGTCTCTTCTTCGATGATAATGTAATATGTGGCTTTGTGACGCACCTTGGATTGTATGCGGCTTTTCCAAATTTATCCACTTCCTGAACTTTGACTTGAACCATTGCATTTTTCAAAGTGTGTCTGTCGCGACTTTGTCGCCTATCCCGCTAACTCTAGCCATGACGGTTTTGAACCGTTTTATGAAGTCGCAGAGAGTTCTGTCCTCTCCCTCGGACAAGCTCCAGAGGTCCTCATCGAAGGTTTCTCGATCTATGAACATCAAGCATTGTTTGAGTAATTATGAAGCGAGCTGGCGGAAGCTTCCGATGGAGTTTCGCCTGAGCAAGAGAACCATTCTAGCGCTGCTCTGTGGAGGTTTTCTACGAAGAGGAGGCATTCACCAGCGTCTCTCTTGTTTTCTCTGATCCTGGCTCTACCCATTGCGACCTGCAAAACCTGTAGGTCTGCCTTAGGATCAGTAGTTTCGTCGTATGGCGTCATTTTGACCTTCCCAGGATCTGAAACCCTAGTTTCGGTGATACGAGTAGTAAAGGATGTTTTACGAGCTTCTTCGAGCAATAGATCGATCTGCGGTGTGGTGCAAGTAGCGTGGTGGATTTGGGACTTCACCGCCCTGACTTCGTCCACCGTTTTCATAAGATCATCGCGTAGATTGCGGATTTTGGAACTTTTGCTAGCAGATTTCCGACTTTGTCGACGTTTGCTGTGAATGCTCCGAGTTTGCTCCTCGGCCAGTTCTTCTTGTTCTTTCCAGAAGATAGCTTCTTCTTCTTCGTTCACAGGGTTGTCGAACTAGGATTCATCCCGAGCTGCTCTACTTCTTATGCGGCTCGGATGTATGTATGCGTTTTCGTCCGTAGGTTCGGACTGACTGCTAGATTCCACGTCGACACGTTCGACTTCTCCTCATTCTTTATCTTCCTCGATAGGAGGAAGGTCTCCCGGGTTTTTCCGTGTAGGCGCGGGGGTCACTTCATCGGGGTTTTGTCCAGACGGTTTGCCTTGCGCGTTGTCGGACCGGTCCAAAGGTGTTGCGAAGTCGAGTCTTCTTCCGCGGATTCGGGTTGTTCCCCGTGAAAGATGGCCATGTCCCTTGGTGTGAGGGTTTCAACCTCTTTAGCGAGGAAATTCATGACCTTATCCTGTTCTTCCAACTTCTTCTCAAAAGTCGAGAACATCTTCTTCACCTCCTCGAACGCTGCGGTGTTTGCGTCGGCATTGACCGCAGTGATGTTTCTTGCTGGTGTGTTTTCAACGTTTTCGTCGATGATGTTATCGTCACGAGGCTGTTGGTTGTTTATATCTGACATGTTTTGATTGAGCGTTGATGTCCGAGAATTAGATTGATCCGTAACCCCCCCCCCTCCCTCTAGCGCCAAACTGTGGGAACCGAAATTCGCACTTTCAATTTCTGTTTAATTAGGAACGACGGGTAAACCCTAATTTCCCATAGGTCTCGGATATCTGCTAAACACACACGCCAATCAATCAGAATATGAAGTAAATATTGAAAACAAAGTAAGAATCAAAAAGAGAGCAAATAGATGTCTTACTCCAAATTTGCGTAAGAGCGTTTACAAAAGGGTAGCAGCCTAGGCTATGAGAGCTGTCGGCGAGATCCCTAGTTCTAATAACCTAAGACTGCAATACCCTAGTTGAGTCGCAGCTCGAATTAAAAAAACGGAAAGTTTCCTATATGCTCTAAGTGCTAATCTATGTTTGCTCTGAGTGGAGATTTTCGTGTGTCCCTTCATCATCACCCTTGAAGTCCTTATATACTCCTCTATAGGCGGTTTGCTCTTTCCCCTTATACCCTTGGTCGAATTTATCGCTTCGCAAAAATATTCTTTTTTTCCTCGATCTTCATGATTATCTTCGGAAACCTAACATTTATCCCTTCCATAAAAATAAAAGATAAGCCATCACAAAGTTTAGGCTTGATTTCGGATAAAATTGCGAGTGGGCCTTTAGCCGAGCATTAGACCTCGTCGGGCCGTTTTCTGACTTAGGGGTCTTTACAATTTTATTGAAAGAGAATTGCTAAGACGACGTCGTCCGAGAGTTAGGATCTTTCGTATGGGGCGTGTGAATCTAGGTGTTTAGTTAACCATTATCGTCTCATACGATCGACCTGATCCTTTCTCGAGAAAATGAGTTATATTGGTAAAGTTCCAATGTTAATCACGATCGAGACGAAACAAAGATAAGTTCGATCAAGTATCAAAAGAGAAAGTTTAACGAGGACGAGGTGAAACTAGATTGATTTGATTCGACTTGCCGAACGAGTGGGTCGAATTGCTTGTGTCATCTAAATCGCCCGTTTGGCGAGATGGCCTTGTCCAACTCGCCGTACGGGCGAGTTGGTCGTGTCTTGTCTACCAAATCGCCCGTACGGCGAGTTAGCCTTGTCCAACTCTCCATACGGGCGAGTTGGTTGGTTTGTGCCATCCAAATCACCATTCGGGCGAGTCAATTGTGTCGTGTCTACCATCCCGCTCGTACGGCGAGTTCGCCTTGTCCAACTCGCCGAATGGGCAAGTTGGTTGGGTCGTGCCATCCAGTTCTCCCGTATGGCGAGTTGGAGTTGTCCAACTCGTCGTACGGGCGAGCTTGTCGTGTCGTGCCATCCAACTCGCCCGTATGGCGAGTTGGTTGGTCCGTCCGTCCAAATCGCCCGTATGGCGAGTTGGACAGTCCAATTCGCCTGTATGGCGAGTTGGTTGGTCTGTGCCGTCCAACCAACTCGTATGGCGAGTTGGCCTTTTCCAACTCACCATACTGGTGAGTTGGTCGTGTCGTGTCCACCAACTCGCCCGTACGGACAAGTTGGTTGGTTCGTGCCGTCCAACTTGCCCGTATGGCGAGTTGGCCTTGTCCAACTCTCCGTATAGGCTTGTTGGTCGTGTCGTGCCATCCAACTCCCTGTATGGCGAGTTGGACAGTCAACTCGCCATACGGGTGAGTTGTTGGTATGTCTGTCCAACTCGTCTGTATGGTGAGTTGGTTGGTCCGTTCCGTCCAACTTTCTGTACGGGCGATTTGGTCGACCCGTGTGGCTTGATTTACCCATTTGACAAGCTGGACGTCTTGCTCGGCCATCTTCTCTGTTCGGGGAGTTGGATGATCGAGTGTTCTAGTAGTTTCGTCATATTGTCGTTCGGGCATACGTTTACCTGATGTATTTGCACAAACTCTTCCTGATGGCTCATTTGCGCAGACCGCTCATGATGTTTTGACCTCGAGTTTTGCCGTTTCCCTTTTTCCGAGTAAGTTTCAGCGGAACGCATTTTCCCGTAGGCTTCTGACGTTGATTCTGTCGTAACCAATTTTGACCCCAACAAGGTGATTTAGACCGAAGATATTCAGTTACTGGATACGTTTTGAAAGTTTGGAGTAATACATTTTCATGGAGGGCTAATGAACAATCAGTTGTTGATTTTTCGACCACTGGAGTAGAGTATGTGGCACTCTCTTCAGCGACCAAGGAAGCCATTTGGCTAAGGGGTATTTGTGAAGAATTGGGTTTACAAAGAGGCAGTGTAAATATGTATTGTGATTCACAAAGTGCCCTAGCCCTAGCAAAGAACACAGTGTTTCACGAAAGGACTTAACACATTGAAAAAAATATCACTTTATCCGTGATATTGTTGCTCAGGGTGATATTATTCTAAACAAATTCACAAAAGACAGAATCCATATGATTTTTTTTTGACAAAGGTGTTACCTGGTCAAAAGTTCCGTTTGTGTTCTGAGCTGGTGAACTTGTTCTGAGGCAGGATCGGCTTCGGGTAGCGACGAGGCTCCAGTATTAGTTGGTTACCGCGCAAGATAGAAAGACAATTGGTTAGATAATATCTTACTTGTCAGATATTATTTAATTGTATTGATCTTTAAACCAACTTGAGTTGGAAAAGAAATAAATGTTGTTACCCGAGTACTAGAAGCGAGGTAGAGTTCATGGTTTGTATTTAGTTTCAGGTTGGGTCTCTTCGGGTTTCCTGAAACAGAGAGAAGATCAGAGTCAGAATGGGTTCCAAAAGTCTTCGTCAGATGTTTCTGAAAGGCTAAGTGTTAATCGGAATGAGAAAGGTAAGTCTTGACTTATCTATGTTCACTGCGGTTAAAGGTTGGAACTTTCTTCGCCAGAATGCTAGATCGGAAAGTTTTTACTCAGATCAGGTACATGCAGATGGGTTAAATGGTTTATTGGTCCAGATCCGCTACATGCAGAGGCATCTTCAGGTTACTTTGAGTTGGATCCTTCAGTACCTTCATAAATAAGAAGAGATTTGAGTCGGTTTTTGACTCTTCAGGTTTTTATTCCAAAAAGGAAGTAGAAGTATTAAATGGAAAAGAAGATATACAGAGAGTACATGTGGTTTTGTTACTCTCAGAGGAAGAGGGAGTTGGAGAGAAGCTTTGGATTTCGTCGGAGCAAACTTGGTGTGATGGAGGCGACGGATCGCCTTAGAGAGATAGGAGAGAGACTGAAGGGCTAGGGTTTTGATGAGAGAGAGACAGCTAGTCTATGTTGTGTTTGAAAGGTGGAGATTGTGGATTTAGTTCAGCCAAACATCGAATGGGCCTGTGTATTATGGCCCAAGCTCATCTGAAATCTGCAAAGAAGAATCAAGCCCAAGTCTCAGCCTAAGATTATTCAGTTAATGAAACAATGCATTTCAGGATGGTCAACGAGGGGGGAAAGTTTGTTATAACAAACTTTTGTATCACATCGAGCAACTTGCAGAAGAGAGAGAGAGAGAGACAGAGTTGACAAAGAACAGAGTAAGAAAGAGAGAGAAGAGACTTAGCTCAATATCGAGAGGGTGATACGAGACGGAGTCACGGTGGTGTAGATCAGTCAGTGTCGACGACTCCGGCAGTGGCTTTCCGGTGTCACAGAGGATTCGATAAGTGAGCGTCCTCCTTCTTTTGTTTAATCTCAGTACTTAGAGCAATCACTGTTGTGTAAGCTTTGTAGTCTTGATCAATCATAGTGAGAGCAGTTGAGGGATACCGGCTCCCTACCCAGTGAGTAGACTAGTGAACACCGGGTGAAAAAAGAAATTGTGTGTTGTTCTTGCTCTCATACTCGATCTCAAAACCAAACCTGAAACAAACTCGAATTCACATAAATAACTTATTAAATCAAGCTAATAACCTAAGTAATTGATCTTAAAACTCTACAGATGGATTCAATGCCTTTGATCACCTAACTTTATACGATCATCAATCCTTGCAAACCTTGGTCATCTTTGCATTGAGTCCAAAATGGGTTAATGTCAGCTGTGTAGTCACCTTCTCTCGAGTTAGAAGAAACTTTTAAATATTACTTACGTATTAAAAAGTCATGAGAAAATCATCACAGCTTTGTTTTCTTGCACGTAAATATTTTGAGACATTGATATTCATGTAAATGTACTATGTTGGAGAGGAATTGCATATTCTCACAAGGTCCATCCAATAACGGAATCTGGCACATTGCCGTCATCAAGCCGATCAAAATCGGCTTGGCTTGAAACCAACTTCAACATAAGGATCACTCGAGCGACTCGACAAAGTGACACGCCTTCTCAATCCACCAGCCATGGCTCCAAATCCCCTAACAAGCCGAAAAGCCCGTTAATCGCTTGTATTCCCTTTTCCTTTCGATCTCTTTCCTGTAAATCATTTATTGTCCATACACCAATCAATAAACTTCTTTGAAATAACCCACAAAAACGAGTTTCATTTCCCTTAATCAGACTTACCAAACTCGGAATCAACAGTTGACGCCCACCGTGGGACATTATGAAGTATTGTTAACAAATCAGTATGCGTCCCAATAACTCTCCCGCCGACGGCGCGCCCATACTGGACACTGTGACACCAGCGACTAACGCCATGATGTAATTCATCATGGATCATCTCACGCGGAAAGAAGAAATCAACAAAGTTACACACGGACGACTAGCCGCTCTCGCGGCTGCCTTCACTACGTTGGAAGCCGAGGTTGGCGAAACAGAAATGCCCAGACGTAGGCTTTTCTCCGCAACAAACACTACACCTGTCGGAGTCAGCCAACCGATCGGCAATGTCGACCGCACTTTCAACGACGTCAACCCACCAAACGGCAGTGCAGACTCCACTACCAATCGCCGAGCTGCATCTCTCTCTGCAGGACATACATTCCAAAAATACACCACGTGATGACCTCAGCACCTGAGATTGAGCGTGTCCTCGCCGCTACGCTAAGAAATCCCTTCACTAAAAGGATTACGGATGTTAAGCTCCAACCAATCGACAAGCTCCGCATCCCATCATATTCGGGTGACACAGACCTGACCGATCATATGATAGTGTTTAACGCGGACATGGGTAGAACCCACTTTTCCGACGAGGAGAGGGATACCGGTCTTTGCCCACTCTTCGTAAAAAGTCTGTCTGCCCCAGCTCTGACCTAGTTCTATCGACTGGTCGAAGACTCCATCGACAACTTCCATGATCAGTATGTGCAGTTCTTGAAGCACTACATCATGTTCACCCATCAGGGCGCGTCCTCGGCGGATCTCTGGAAGATGTCTCAACTGACAAAAGCCTGCAGGACTTCATGGAGAATTTCAAACAGGTGGTTTTAAAATTCACTATTCCAAACCATACAGCAATATAAGCCCTGCAAAACTCTCTATGGATACATTCCATGTTTTGGGAGGATATCTACTCTAACCCCACCGCTTCACTTCAAGACGCTCTGCATCGCTTCTAAAACTTCATCCTAATGGAAGAAGACGAAGCGAGCGTTTTAAAAGGCAACACGAGTTGAAACAAGTCACCCTGAAAACATTAGAAACCCATCACGAACCCAGGCAGCACGCACTCTACAGCAAAACGGATAAAAAGAAGGGCCTCGGCAAAGCTATTCCCGACGATGAACAGCCGAATTCAACCACGGCTGTTTATGGGCCAGGCTGGAAAAAATGGACGTTAGATGCCGAGGGGAAGAAGAAAACGGCTCGACTTAACCCTTCGAACGGACAGTACGATTGAATAAATGCTGCGATTACCATAAGGCAAAAGGGCACGACACCAAGGAGTGCAAGCAGCTCCAAGAAGCCCTCCTCGCATCGTTCATGAGTGGGAACGCTAATCCCGATCCTCCGAGGCAGAGCTCATAAAGAACAACAAGAGTTGGAGTAAAAGCAAACACAAAAAGAAGAAGGGGAAAGACAATCCCCCTCCAAGGACGAGATCGCCTTATCTTAACACGACGACTACTCTTCCTCTGAAGAGGAAAAACCAAAGTCTCATCGCAAGATCTTTATGATCAGATCTGTCCCCCATTCCCCTCCAGCTGCCAACACACCACAGGAAGTATCTCAACATGGTTCGCCTAGTCGAGAGGGGGCGCAAACAGTCAGCCTACAACCAAAGGGGGACCTACGAGATTAGCTCAAGAGAAAGACAGCACAAATGATCGACCAACCTATCATTCCCAACCTTTGACTGTTGATCGATAACTCTAAACTCGGGAAGTTGAGTGCGACAGACGTCCGTCATAAACTTGAAGCTAAAAACGTGACCTCTGATCTCCAAAGCCATTGACCTAAGAGAAAATCTCAATCAATCGGCCATCAGTCACCCAGAGATCGCATCAATCCTTAACGCTCCAACAGCCTCTGACCTGCAAACTCTGTTGAACAAAACCAAAGTACAGCGGTAAGGAAATTCAGGGCTACAGTAAGCTATTAGCAGAGGTTTGCCACCCTGAAGCGATTCAGTCCAATCCGCTAAGGAGTTTCGTCAAAATGCAGTAGCCACGAAGCGTTGGCCCGTCTTGTTGGGGAATTATCCACAGGTCACTTTCTCCGCAGAAGACGTTGCCGGGGTACACCTTCCCCATAACCACTCCATCTGAGTCAAGCTCGGGATCGGAGACTGCAAAGTAATAAAGTCCTCATCGATAAACGTAGTTCCGTTGACCTCATCTTCAAGGATACTCTCTAAAAATGGGGATCAACCTCCGTACAATAAAACCCTTGGCACGATAGCTAACTGGGTTCAATGGGTCATCCGAAGAAATGCCCGGCACCATCCGGCTGTGCGTGCACGTACAAGGTGTGAATAAGAACGTAAAATTCTCCATCATGGACATAAAATCACCATACAACTCCATCCTTGGTACCCCATGGATACACAAAATGAAGGCAATCCCATCGACTTACCATCAATGTGTCAAGTTCCTCGGCACCAACGGATGGATCATCACCCTACGAGGAGATCAAGCCGCGGCTTGTGATATCCTTGTTGCCAAAGTCAATCTCCAACGGGCCTCCTCCCACGTTAATGTTGTAGTTAAACCGATCCAGAAAATCTTCCTGCTGAAAGAAGAAATCCTCGAAGTCCCCGTCGTTGAGAACTATCCAAGCAAAACAGTCAGGATCGGCGCTTATCTTCAGGATGAAACGAAGGATCAAATCATGGCTTTCTTGAAGGACAAATTCTCAAATTTAATTTGGTCGACTTCGAATTTGAAAGGGATAACCCTCTATGACGACCCATGAACTCAATGTTGATCCGAACTTCAAACCGGTACAACAAAAAAGACGCAAATTAGTTCCCGAGCGATCGAAAGCAGTAATCAAAGACGTCGAATGGTTGCTCGGCGCGTGTTTTTTCACCGAAGTCAAATATCCTGAATGGATGGCCAACTTGGTGGTTGTCAGGAAAAAGAACGATAAATGGCGCATCTGCGTGGATTTTATCGATCTAAATAAAGCATGCCCAAAAGATAATTTCCCCCGTCCCCATATTGATCGCGTTGTCGAATCAACGGCCAGGAACGAGATGTTAACATTTATGGATGTGTTCTCTGGCTACAACCAGATAGTGATGTACCTCCACGATCGAGAAAAAAGCAGCGTTTGCGGATAAGGGAACATACTGTTGTAAAGTCATGCCGTTCAGTCTCAAAAATGCAGGTGCTACCTATCAGCGGCTGGTCAACGGAATGTTTGCTGATTGATTAGGAAATACTATGGAGGTCTATATCGACGATATGTTGGTAAAGTCTCTCGTGGCAGCCAACCATCTCGACCACTTGAGAGACTGCTTTCGAACCCTAAACAAATATGGCATGAAGCTCAATCATGCTAAGTGCACATTTGGAGTCATGTCCGGTGAATTCCTCGGGTACATCGTCACCCAGGAGGAATTGAAGTGAACCCAAAGCAGATTTCTGCGATTTTGGATCTCCCTAGCCCCAAAAACAGACGCGAAGTGCAATGGTTAACCGGTCAGTGGCGGTGCTCAACCTATTTATCTCTCGCTCGACCGAAAAGTGCCTTCCCATCTACAACTTGTTACGTGGCAACAAGAAATTTGTCTGGGACGAGAACTGCGAAGAGGCGTTCGACCAACTCCAATGCTACCTTACGAAAAAACCCCGGTGTTGGCTAAACCCGACAAAAGGAGACACACTTTATCTTTCATCGCAGTCTCTTCCATGGCGGTCAGCAGAAAAAAAAGATATTCTATATCAGCAAACGAATGACCGACCCGGAGACACGGTATTCAACCCTCGAGAATATGGCCCTTGCCGTCATTACTTCAGCAAGGAAGCTTAGGCCGTACTTCTAGTCTCATTTGACCTTGCAAACGATCATCCAAAACACAAATCATTCCGACCGTTTATCTATATTGGTGATCGAGCTAAGCGAACAAGACATCACATATAAAATCAAGCAGGCCGAAAAGTCTCAAGTGTTGGCCGATTTCATAATCGAGCTTCCCCTGGAGCTCGAACAAGATTTCATACGGCCAAGCAACCAATGGATCCTTGATGTTGACGAGTCATCCTCCGCCAGGGGATCCGGCATCGGCGTCCACTTACAATCGCCAACAGGAGAGTTACACTGCCAATAGTTCAGACTCGGGTTCAAAGCATCCAACAATGAGGCCGAGTACGAATCTCTTATTGTCGGGCTGCGAGTCACCAAGGCCGTCGGTGAAAGAATATCCACGTGTTCTGCAACTCCCAATTGGTCGCCAATCAGGTCAGTGGGGATTATGATGCAAGAATGAACGAATGGATGCATACCTCCGACTAGTACCGAACCTCGTCGACGAATTTGATTCCTTCAAAATCAAGAAAATCCAGCGCGGAGAGAACGTTTGTTCTGTTGCTCTAGTGGCACTCGGAAGCACTCGAAACGATCAAGTACTCCGAACGATAGCGATCCAGCACATCGAATACCAAGTATTCCACCTATTCATGATAAGAGCCTCACCGTAGCATCAATCGAAGGAACCGACGATATGGAGACAGATGGTCCGATCGATTGCGAGGAGGAAGTACTTCTTGATTGGAGAATCCCTTTTATCAGGTATTTGACCAACGGAACTCTACCTAACGATAAATGGGAAGCGCGCCAACTCAAGGCTAAAAGCTCCAACTACGTCATCATGGATGGTAAATTGTATAGATGAACGGCAAGCAAAGTCCTGTTAACCTGCATACATGGGGAGGAAACACGCCTGGCCATGGTGGAAACCCACGAAGGCGCAGCAGGAAACCATTCGACCGGCCTAGCATTGTTCCTCAAAATTAAAGGTCTAAGCCATTACTGACCGACCATGGTTTCTGACTGCGAGACCTACACTCAGAAATGTGACAAATGCCAAAGGCACGCACCAATCATACACTCGCCGGCCGATCTTTTGAGGACGACCGTGGCACCCTATCCATTCATGCGATGGGCGATGGCTATCATCGGACCAATGCCAAGCTCGAGGCAACGACGATTCATACTCGTCATGATGGATTACTTCACCAAGTGGGTGGAAGCCAAAACGCTTATTCAAGTAACCGACAAGGAAGTGCAAAGCTTCAGTTGGAATTACATTATTTAACGGCGTGGCCTCCCTTACGAAATCGTCACCAATAACGGAGCCCAGTTCACCTCAAAAAACTTCCGTAGCTTCTGCGAAAGGTGGGCGATCCGCCTTAACACATCAACGCCTCGTTATCCGCAGGAAATCAGTCAAGCACAAGCTACGAATAAGACGATCATCGACGGGATCAAGAAACATCTCGATCTCAAAAAAGGACACTGGGCAGACGAGCTAGATGGCGTCCACTGGTCCCATCGAGCCACCCCGCGGAGCGCGACAAGACAAACACCATTCTCATTGGCTTACGGAATTGAAGCTATGTCCCCAGCAGAATTCAATAGGGCCAGCTTGGACCAGACGAAAAATGCCCCAGAACGTTGAACTAAGCAAGGACGTAATGGAAGAGCAACGAGACCAGGCCCTCCTCCCGTTCTAAAATTACCAAAATCTTGCGGAGGCTTACTACAATAAGAAGGTCCGGGCAAGACCATTTGGTCTCAATGACTTAGTCTTGAGGAAAGTGTTTGAAGACACGATAGAGTGGAAACCCAGAAAGCTCGGAACCAATTGGGAAGGCACAAATAAAATAGTCGAAGTCATCAAGCCCGGTGTGTACCGATTGGAGACTTCTTCGGAGAGCCAATTCTGAGGTAGTGGAACGTGAAACACCCCAACCCGGAAATATTTGAAAAACACGTTGAAAATTCTAAGTAAAGATCGAGTCAAATTTTATCGAATGTAACGAAGAAACATTGCCACATTATTAATAAAATACGAGACTAAATACTGAACATATTTTTGTCTACAAGAATAATATCTTTATAAAACTTCCCAAACATTACCCAAGTTCAAAATACCCTTTCCCGATAGTCTTTATAGCCTCGCGCTCCGGTCAATACAATCAGCCCTACCTTCATCCGCAAAAGGAGGCATGAGTATAAAAAATTACTCAGTGAGGACGCTCAAAACCGTCCACATGCAACTCAATAATCAAGCAATCAAATTCCATATTCCTTTCTAACAACCTATCAATTCCATTCTATCAACTTAGCAATTTGTTACCCTCATTTCTTACTTAGCCATTTTTCTTTCCTATTACTTATTCATTTTCATGCATTCAAAAACTAACAACCTAACATCCGGTTCTATCATTCATTTACTTTAGCATTTCCTAACATTCCGACTCGAAGGTCCATCAACCTGCGGCCATAGCCGAACCTGCGACCGTAGCCAACCTGCGGCCGTAGCCAAACCTGCAGCCGTAGCCAAGCCTGTGGCCGAAGCCAAACCTGCGGCTGAAGCCAAACCTGCGACCGAAGCCAAACATGCAGCCAAAGACAAACCTGCGACCGAAGCCAAACCTGCGACCCATCGGTCCATTACGGCCGTAGCCAACCTGCGACCCGAAGGTCAATAACGGCCAAAGCCAACATACACGGCCCGAAGCCAAAACATGATCATAACATCTTTATGGGCTGAAGCCAAAACATACTTTCCTTAACTTAATCACGTTCTTCTAATCCTGTACTTTCCTTAAATTACTTCAATTCTCAATTCATTTCTATAACATTTTCAATCTAATATTCAATTCTTGTCGGATCAAATCTAAGTATTTCACGTAAACATCTCAATTAAACATAACATCATTCACGCAATCTAACATGAAAATATCCTATGAACGTATGGACGTTCTTCGATCCTTGAGACTATCTCGAAGAAGGAAGAATGAACTTTATATAAATAATTCCTCTAATGCATAATCTTCATCCTAACAATCCAACTATGACAAAAATACTAACTATTCAGTTGCCACGAATCATGCCCATGCCTCGATTGATCTTAAAAGATCGAAGACTCTAAACTTTCATGTGTTTCCCTGCGAAGAACTCCTTGTTCCCTCCTTGTTCGATCCTTTTTCTCGAAATTCTCTCTCTTGAACTTCGTTCATGCTCTGACTTCTCTCTAAGTATTGTTTATGAGTTCAGTGAGAAATGAAGGTTGGAGGTCTCATTTTATACTTATTTCAGGACTTGCTCACCAAGCCGGCCATTAAGTATTGTTTCCTTATTTAGCTTGGTCAAACTTATCATCAGTGGCTCCAAGAATATCTACGTTTATTACCTTATATGACTCCCGCATATCCGACCTTCCTTCCGTATAATCTCGTCAGTTGCACCTGATCAAAGTTGCCTTACCTGGAACCCGCATTCTCCGATAGCCAAACTTTCCATAGTTAAATTGGAAGTATGTTATTCCTTTACTTAGACTATGATCGCTCTATGTGTTTACCGACATCCAACACTTAGTCAAAAATGTGGCTCATTCTTCTAACCCTCATGAATACAAGTGTTCCCACACTTACAAAAATATGCTCCTTGTACAATTAAACCTCTCGCAATTTATTTTCTTCAAATTTAAAAATACTCCGGGAGCGGGTCGTTACTGAATGACTCAAATCTTTGACGATACCAGGTCAGCGCTCCATAAAAAAGAGAGAGAGCCGAGCAAAACGTCACTTTCGCCCTGCAATGGACAAAGGAAAGCACGTCACGTTCGTTTGGACACCGAGTAAGTAGTCCAGTGTCATTTTTGCTTCTCTCACAACGAAGCGAATGACCATACTTCACTCGGCCAAATCGAACTACGAACGGCTTGATCCCTTTCTGAGGGTACGTAGGCAACCTGTCACCAGGTCCAGCCACAACAACAACAAAAAAAGAGAGACGAGCGAATGACTCTGAACATCTCTTTCGCCCAGCACCGAACGAACGGCAGCAAGTCATGTTCGTTCGAACACTGAGTAAGTAGTCCAATATCAATTTCGCTTCACAACAAAGCGAATGACTATACTTCACTCGGCCAAGTCGAACTATGAATGGCTTGATCCCTTTCCGAGGGTACGTAGGCCACCTGTCACCGGTCCAGCCACAACAACAAAAAAAAACCTCTTCACTCCCGCTTGATCACGAGTGGAAAGGTATATATAGAAGACCACATAACGATTGGCCAGCCGTCTTACCACAGACAATTGTCCGACCGTGTCAACATCAAAAACTTCGCATCTATTGGTTGAATATCCTCAAGTTCGATGCCAAGTATGTATTCCCACCAGTCGGTCCCCGCCAGCCGACTGATCGAGTGTCCATCCGGAGAATCAGCAACGCGATCACAAGGAACCTCTACTCGATGATGATCAGTTGAAATTCACAAAGAAACCGGACGACCACTCCTTTCCCGCTCTAGGCCAACCGATGGATATGTATCTCCTAAGGTATGGAATGGTTCCCGATTGGGCCGGGCGAGCGAGACAGAGGATCTGTCGCGCATCGCTCATCGATATTTTCTTTCTTTAAAAAAAAAGGCTAACATTCGAGTATTTACCGACCGAACGCAACACGGCTATCAGAGAAAACTAAATTGCCAACACGAAACAAACAATATATTCCGCGACAATAGGCACCTGGAAGGGAAACGAGTTGTGGTCATGATTACAAAATAAAAGGAGACACAGAAAACAACAACAATAACATGGCAAACGAGAAAGCCCGTCCGAAAGTACAATAAAGTCTAGATATAAACGAACGAGGCGATTCACTCTTGCTCGAGAGGCTGTTCCTCAGGGGGTGGCCTGGTTAAACCATCAACACGAACCTCTTGAGTCTGAACAACAAGGGTATACTCCATAGGATTGGCCAAGAGATTCTCCACGTTATCAGAAGCCTGAGTCTTCGATCGGACGGCATTACCGAGATCCCGAGCAACAGAAATATGACCCCTCCAGAGTTCAGGGATCGGAGAACTATCAAATTCTATGGATCAATCACCTCCAAATTAGACCTGAATTGATCAAAGCCATAGAGCGACTCAAGACAAAGAGGGGAAAATGGGAAATTTTGCTCAGTGATATCCTCCACCTCGGCGTCTTCGTCCTCCTTCTTATACTTGGCCTCATCAGCGATCAGGATGTTCTTTAGCCTCTTCGGGATTTGTAAGCCCCATTTTTCCAGCAAGTTCATGGACCCCAATGTCCCCGAAGCCTGGCTGTGGAGGAACAATTTTGAAGCGCGTGTCAAATTCAGCTCTGCCATTATCAAAGAAATTACGCATGAAGGCGTTTTAATGTATGTCCAGGATGTAAGAAATCTTGGTGGTACATGCTTAAGCCAATATGAAGCATCTCCAACAAGCGAATACTTGAAGATATTGAATAGAAGATAGTCCTCAGGGACTCCATTAGCTTTAATGGCAGACACAAGATCCTCAAATCGCTCCAAATGATCCATAGGGTGCTCATGGGAATGTCCATGAAATGTTGTCTGTTCCACAAGTGTGAAATAGGCTGGTTTCAACTCAAAATCGTTCCTCTGGAAAGATGGAGGATGAATATTAAATTTGTTGGCGTAGAATTGGTCTGGACGATTGTAGTCATCCAGCTTTCTTGGTTGAGCAGCATGGGCTTCAACTACAACAGTTCTTCTTGTTTATGGATTACAGCACCATGATCATCAATTCTCTGACCTGATGCGTTATGCAGATGACCTTCAAGTTCATACATGCCCCCTCTCTCATTCCTAGTCATGATTAGCATAGCAACCATCTCTGCTCGGGAATCACCGTCGATCGATGTCTCGGGACTGGTGTTGATCGATGCCGGCAGATGAGTGTCGATTGACAAAGAAATGTTGGCCTCGATCCTTGTTGTCGCTTCTCCTTGCGGATGCTACGCTCGATTGCTACTGGGTCTGAGAAAACTAATTCCTTTTCCTTGTTAATTCTGGTACTGTTTGGCATGCACCTGAAAGATAAAGAAAAAGATTTGTAAGTAAACTGAAAAAAAAACTAGACAAAACTTGCAAAACAAATCTAATGGCGATCCTTGCTCCCCGGCAACGGCGCCAAAATTGATACATGCTCAAATTATCATAGGTGAGCTACTGATTACTCTCACAAATAAGAGGTTCAGATATAGTACTTAGGGATCAAATCCACAGGGAGCGATGGCACACAATTGATTTGATAATCAAGTTAGTTATGCTAGGCAATTTATAAAACTTATGAAACAGTAAATCATGAATGAATTTGTTCTATGTTCACTTAGAATTACTAGACTATTCTCCCAATTATCCCTAGCAAATTAAGCTCAACAGGATTAGTTCAGGTAACGATCCTACTCTTGCAGGTACCAATTATCCTAATCCAGTATTCTAGTTAGCTACTCAAGAACACAAGCAATAATCACGATACTGACGATAGATGTAATAATCACCCTAGCAATTCGATTGTTTGAATAATCAGTTAAAACCATTATAAACCCTAAATCTAACAAGAGCTCTACTCAGACATAGCTAAGCATAAGATAATCATAAACATAAAACAATGTATAAAATTAGGGATAGAAAAATAGGGTTCCAATAGAAAGCTTGAAAGAAGTCTTGATCTTCTCCCCTAAAACTACTAAAATCTGTAAACTTGTAAAATAGTTCTCTTTGCATAAAACACTAGCAAAGATAATATAAACTAGGTAACTTCGTCTAGGGGCAATCTTGTAATTCATGTGACTTGGGCTTCAAGTCGGGTATTCTGTGAATTTGACTTCTGCGTGTTGACCGTCGATCGATAGCAAGGGTGTGTCATTGATCGACGCAAACTCTTTGTCTCGACTCGTACATTCTGGTTTTGACCAGCTACGGGGTTCCTCTCTCTTTGGGCTCCAGAAAACCTCATAATCTCTATAATACTCCAAATGCAACTAGACCCAAAAAGACTCTAAAAAATATCCTAGACTCATATAACAGACTCCAAATAGAGCCTATAACATGGTCTAAAAGTTGAAAATATTAGGATCTATCAAAACCCATTTACTGTTTTTTGATTCAAACACGATTGTTACTTCTCCTTTTCAATTAGTCCATTTAGACATTTGGACATCTCCTATCTCTAGCATTAGTGGGATGAAATATCATCTTATTTTTCTAGAATCATTATTCTAATTTTCTTTGGGTCTATCCTCTTCATCAAAAGAATGAACATTTAGCAAATACTTGCACTTCTCTAATTATTTTGCAGACCCAGTTTAACCGACAAATCAAATCTCTGCAAGGCGACAACGAGGTAAAGTATGATAACCGTTTTTTCAAGTAGCACTTCACGTCAACAGGCACACTTTCTGGTTCTCATGCCTACGCACTTCACTGCAAAACGAACATGCTGAACGTATACTATGAACCACAACAACATGATTCGAACAATGTTATTTCACTCGTCTGCCCCTCTGGAATATTGGGTCGAAGCTCTTCATACAGCAACTCATCTCCTCAACATTCTCCCATCCATGGCTATCAACAATGACGCCCCATACAGCCGCTTGTTCAAGACACCACCAACATACCAACATCTCCGGATGTTTGGCTGCCTATACTATCCAAATCTCCTGGTGACGACAAAACACAAGCTGGCCCAATGCTCAACACCATGCGTCTTTCTTGGGTACCCTACAGATCATCATGGTTATCGATGCTTTCACATCGCAACCAAATGGTTCATACTCTCTCGATACGTCGTCTTCGATGAATCGATATTCCCCTTCACCTACTCTTCTATTCAATCTACATCTCGCTCTTCTCCATTAACTCTTCCTATTCCTATTATTCATCCTACACAAAGTGCTACTGCTCCATCTTCACCTCCTTATCCTCATGTTCCATCTCCATCTCCACCTCCGTCACCTCAACCTCATGCTCCTCCTCAAAACACTCATTCTATGGTAACTCGAGGTAAAAACGGTATCGTCAAAACGTGACTTCCCATGTGTCTTCACACTGATGCTTCTATCACCCCATTACCTTTATCTCATGTTCAGGCAGCAAATGATCCTTTTTGGAACAATTCTATGAATGTAGAACATGGTTCTCTTATTTGATGTGGGGTTTTATTTCACTTTCAAATTAACCATATTTCCCACTTTACTCTCTCAAATAAGAGGTTTAGTGCAGTACTTAGGGATCGAATCCACATAGACTCTAGGATTGCACAATAGACTTTATTGTTTTCGAATTAAAGCTACATGAATTATAAGAATAACAATAAAAGCGATTTCAAGATTGATTTGGTTTGTGAGGATCAGATTAAGAGATTAAACTTAGGGGAAATTCTTAAGTAAGATTAGATATTACAGATTAATATATTGCTAGATTTTTATTAAGCATCGTTTTGGACTCAAACCTTAGGGTTTAAGAGATCGCTCTCGCACATCTCAACTGAGTATCGATCGATGGTCACATGGTGGCGTCGATCGATGCTCATTCTAAACAGTATTGGTTTCACGGTTTGATAGGTTCTCTAAACTTCCAATTCAACTCTTGTTTGTTACCAGTTATTTAGATTATTTAAGATAGATTCCATGTTATAACCAAACTCTCGCTTGCGCTATAGAACCCTAATTTCTAAGGTTGAAGTGATCAAGTTCAACTTAGCATTAAGAGCAACTTAAACAAAGAACCAAAAGGATTATCCTAACAATTCTACGAAATCAGCAATACATTATTACCATTGAATAACCTTAAATCTAAGAGTGAACTACTCAGACATAGCAATAAAGAACATGAATAGATTTTGAATAAATTGCATAGATTAAACTGAGTAAAAAGATTAGGAGTTCAAAATCTTCTCTGTAATGATGATCAGATCTTTCTCTCCAATAGATGTAGGAATGTATTCCAACTCTTAATTCCAAAACTCTTGTGTAACTTTGAAGACAACTTTTTCTTAGGTCTCCTAAGCTTAGGTTAAAACTAAGATAGAAAATCCTAATAAATAGTCTAAATTTCGGCCATGGACTTGTCTTGCAAATAATGAAACTTCTGGGTAAAACTTGTAATTTCTCAAGCCTTCACCAATCTTGTTGTCGACTTAGACCTCGATCGGCGCACAGTGTGTGACGTCGATCGATGTTCCCTTCATAAATCTGGATCTGACTCTAAGTTTCTGCTGAGCATCCTAAATGCTCCAAAATAGCTAAAAAGCTCCAATTGCTTCCAATGAATACATGGACATGTAATTACTCTAAAACAGTACGTAATGCAAAAAAAAGACTCTAAAAATACTCAATATATCATAGGTAAAATCCATGGTATATCAACTCCCCTAAACTTAACATTTTGCTTGTCCTCAAGCAAACAAAGCATGTGTAAGAGGTTTTGAAAACTGGAGACTCACATAATGTCTAAGTATAATTGTCACCCTACTTTGTTGCAACCACATCCTATCAAGTCAATTACAGAAAAACTTTATATACACTATCCTAGTTTAGCAACTAAATTCATTCTACCAACAACTTAGCGAATACTAGTTTGACTCGCCCCTCTACTAATTTCATTTCTTTGCATAAAATAAAATTGCAGGCTTTACCCTGGGAGTATCGATCAAAAGATACATGGACACTTACCCCTGCAAGTATCTGAACACACATGTAGTCTTTTATAATTCCTTTCCTCCCTCTCTTCTCACTTCTTCTCAGTCAATGTTTCCCTTCTTTTGAAGGTATCATTTTATTTTTTAAATTAACTGAGATATTTGGATAGGCTTCCATGAATCAAGCCCTAAAGGTTTTTGCCACCAGATCATGTTCACTTCTTTTTGACATTTATCTCTTTCTAGAATCATATGAATCAAGCTTTAATGGTTGTAGCCACCAAATCCTGATCGATCCTTTTTATTCAGAAGGGGAGATAGAGGGGAGTCAAAAGCACACAAACTTTTACCTTCCAGACTTGCAGAAGGAATCCGTTCCAGTGTATACAAAATCCCAAAGCAAATTGATAATGTCAGGATTAGTGTTGGAAATCAGCTTCGGTTCCTTTAAACTTTCTAAGGAAGTGTGATATAGTGGCAGGATGATCCACTCTGGTATCTCTAGTAATCTCTGCAAACAACCTTCTAAGAATGGTGCTAAAGTGTGGTTAGTCAATAATAAATTTTGATCATAGTCTCCCTCAGACTTAAATTACACTGTCTCGAGTGTAATTTGTCCCGGATTTGTTAGGAGAAACTAAATCATAAGGAAACACTGTTAGAGATAGTTGAATGTACCAACTCTGTTAGGAGTATCGGTCGATGTCAAGAGGTGAGTGTAGACTGATGGTTAACCATCACCGTCGATTGGCGGTGTATGGGTAGTATCGATCGATGGTGTATTCGAACTACCGATTAAACATTTAAAAATAGAATAAATACTGAAATAATAAGTAGTATGAATAATGTTAAAAACTCGTTACTCTATGTTAGTTCGTCATTGATCGACAGCAACAAGGGGGCGTCGATCGATGCTTAAGCTGACAAAATGAATTGTCTGTGTCTACTCTCCATTCTGATCATCTCTCTTTGGGTTAGCTCTGTTAGACACTCAAGCACATGTTAAAAACATCCAAACGGCAATAAATAAATAGTCTAAATCCAAATGCAACAAGAAGAATAAATATGAGTATAACTATGAAAGTGAAATGAAATAAAAGACGAATGAGTATGGAAGGGACTACTCCTTGTCTGGGGTATATGTAACATGCTGCTGGTGCTTCTCCTGGTGGCGATCTGGCTCTGGTCTTGGGACGGCTGAAACACTGGCATCGCGACATCGTCTCCACCCTGGCCAATATCGCTCAAAGTGGGTCCACCACAACTCGCTGGAAAACACCATGGTCGTGCACGGGATATTTGGGATCTGAGGGAAGGCTGCGAGAGGTGGAGGTGGCTGTGCCGGCTTGTCTGCTGCGGCTGCTGCGACCGCGTGGCTGTGCCCGCTCATCCTATGCGTCGTACTCTGAGGGGTGCCGTGTGGATGTAGCGCTCAGCTGGATGGAATGCAAGGCGCTGTAGATCATCAGAGAAGTCTGTCACCTCGCGCACTGGAATCTCAATCTTCTGAGGGTCCCTAGTCATCCACAGAGGACCAATAGCGTCCCTCCTTCAGCCACTGGGTCCTCGTCAGGTGACCCTCATCCATGAACCGTAGCTCTCTCTCCACCGAGGCTCCCTTGAAGGTAATGCCAAGAAAGCTGAAGATAGGTGTCAAGAGGCTCCCGATCGTCTCCCTCTTCGAGCCAGAACCCTTGAAGGGTTTGTCCTTCAGGGTCTCCAGGTTATCATAAAATATGGCCCCCAAGTTCACCTGCTGATCGCTCATAGGTGGAGGAAAGACCTCTTCGTCTAGCCCAACTAATTCCCTGACAGAATAGTACAGCAATGTCAGCTCCTGAGCCCTAACCTTGTTGGGTTCCATCTTGCACAACAGAGTGTTGGCAAGGACCTTCAAGAAATAGCGCAGAGTGGAGTGATGGACGTCCGTCTGAGTGGCTGAGCCTGAGTCAAAATGGCATGTCCCGATGACGTCCCAGAAGGTAGGCATACCATGGAAAGCAGCAACTGAACAGACGCTGGTACCGATGTCGAAGCCATAAATCTCACAGAGCTGCGGGATGGAATCTGATACTAGATGCCTCTGATGAGAAAAGTCAGGGTGGCCTCATGTGCCACCTTCACCCTGGTGCTCTTGTAGAGAACCTGAGACGTAGCTATGCAATTTCGGACCAAATCGGGATACAGAGGATATGCCTTAGTAGCCATGGTGCCCAGTCCAAGCTCCTGCACCATATGTAGATAATCCACATAGATCCCCAACTTATTCAGAGTTCGCGTATCGGCAAACTTGGTGGGCTCGATGGTAACCCTCTGCCAAGAGTTGTAGTGGAAGCTGTAAAAAGAACCCCACTCCTCACTCATGGGATGATGTGTGCATTCCCTTGACGCCACCGCTTTCGAGGGTTGGGATAATCCTCGAAAGTCACATGTAAAGCCAACACCTCTTTGGGCCAAGGATCTTGGCATGGGGGACCCCGTGGCGGAGCACTGGAGCTACCGGTCTCGTATCGTGCTTTTGTGCGCCTCTCGTCCATCTGCATAACGAAATAAAACAAAGAATCAGTATTGATATCGGGACAGAAAGAGCTACCATTGCTCGATGGTACTGCATGGGCATCAATCGACGGTCGATCATGGAGCAAGTATTACGAAATCAAAAATAATGAACTCAAATCGTGAAAATTATGTTCAAAGATGATAGACAGTCCCTAATCTAGTACTCCATCACCCTAAATCATCCTAAATTTCGAGTTAAGCCACAAAAGATTTGATTTTTCTTCAAACCCTAAAAGTTCCCTAAACTAAGAGATTTGGAGAACATACCTTGAAATATTGAGTAATTGAATGAACTAAACAGGTACAATGGGTAAAAATCGAGTGATCTAGACTCAAAAACGAGCAAAATCAGTCAAAAATCGGAGGAGAAATCGAGTGATGAAATCGTGTGTGTTTTTGGCGTTTTTGGAGAAAAGTAATTTATGAATCGGGGTCGTGTCGAGTTAACCTACTCGACACATGGCCATCGATCGACGGTCCTAGAGGGGCATCGATCGATGGTCTGCTCGGTGACTCCAAATTCACTAAAGAAATTTGTAAATGCATAAATGTAGATATTATTATTAATTAGATAACTATTTATTTAATGTTATTATTTATGTTATTATATTTATTATATATATATATTAGTATTATTAACTAGAGTTATTGGGTTGCCTCCAACTTAGCGCTTGTTTAAAGTAGTTAGCTTGACGAAAAATGGGCTTTTCATTCGGGGTTAGGCACCTCTAGACGCATGGTCTGAGTATGCGGAATCTCAGCTCTAGCCCTGTAATGTTTCACTCGCTGCCCGTTCACCATGAAATCTTCTTCTTTAGGATTAAATAGGACAATTGTCCCGTAAGGCGTAAATTCTTTAATGGTGAAGGGTCCGGACCAACGAGAACAAAGTTTTCCAGGAAATAGAGTTAACCGAGAGTTGTACAAGAGTACTTGATCGTTCGGTTTGAAATACCGTGAGATAATTTTCTTGTCGTGATAGGTTTTCGTTCTCTCCTTGTTTAATTTTGAGTTCTTGTAGGCGCGATATCTGATTTCGTCGATCTCATTTAGTTGAACTAATCTCTTTTCTGGTGCAGGTTTAGCATCAAAGTTTATCGTTTTTATGGCCTATTCAGCTTTATGCGCTAATTCTACAGGGAGATGGCAGGCTTTTCCATAGATTAAGTGAAATGGGGTAGCTCATAGATGGTATTTTAAACGCTGTTCGGTACGCCCAAAGTGCATCATCTAATTTCAAAGACCAATCTTTACGGGTTGATCCTACCGTCTTTTCTAGGATTTCTTTGATCTGACGGTTGGATACTTCTACTTGTCCGCTGGTCTGAGGATGATAGGGCGTAGCTACTCGATGGTGAACTCCATGTTTCTTGAGTATTTTTTTCGAGCACTTTGTTAATGAAGTGGGTACCGGCATCGCTTATTACGATTCACAGAACTCCAAATCTGGGAAAGATAATACTCTTAAAGAGTTTAACGACTATGGCAGCATCATTTTTCGAGGTTGCTATCACTTCCACCCATTTAGATACATAGTCTACCGCAACCAGTATGTATTTATTTCCGTGCGAAAAAGAGAAAGGGCCCATGAAATCGATGCCCCAGCAATCAAACCCTTCAACTTCGAGTATGAAATTTTGTTCCATTTGGTTTCTCTTGCTGATTTTTCCTCTTCTTTGCAGGGGTCACATTTTTCTACGTAAGCTTGAGCATCTCGAAACATAGTTGGCCACCAAAAGCCTGCTTGTAGGATTTTTGCCATTGTCTTAAAACCAGCAAAATGTCCGGCGTAATCGGATCCGTGACAATGATATAAGATTTCTGGAGTTTCGCTTTTGGCAACACATCGTCTGTATATGATGTCAGAACAGTGTTTATAAAGATACGGTTCATCCCAGTGATGTCTTAGAATTTCTCTCAAAATTTTCTTCTTATGATATCCTTTGAAGAGTTCGGGTTCTACTTCGGCCGCAAGGTAGTTTACTATATCTGCGTACCAAGGTCTATCAGTGGTGCTCAGTGCACACACTCCCCGATTAAAATTTCTACCTCCAGGAGAATCATTATTTGGGATTGAAGGTTTACAACTAACGTTGATATTTATCGGAATGATTATTTCATCGTCCTTCTCGAGTGTATTATCAATCAATGTTGGATGGAAAACATCGATCGACGCTTTATGTCTGCCGTCGTTCGATGGGTTTAGTAAGGTGTCGATCGATTCAACTTCATGCGCCTAACTAACTTTACCAACGAAAGTCGGTTCTGCTAAGTAGACATTTTATGTGGGTAAGAAATCATCTATAGGAATGTCGTCATCTATAATTATTCATGACAAGTGATCTGCGACTCCATTTCCTACCCCTTTCTTATCTTTGACTTCTATGTTGAATTCTTAGAGAAGTAGAATCCATCGTAAAAGTCTTGGCTTAGCGTCCTTTTTGTTCATTAAGTATTTCAATGCCGCGTGGTCGGTGTGAACTACTACTTATGAACCGACTAGATAGGAACTGAATTTTTTGAAGGCGAAGACCACAGCTAATAACTCTTTTTCCATTGTCGCATAATTGTGTTGCACATCGTCTAGAGTTATGCTGGTGTTATATATGGCATGAAACTTTTTGTCTTTCTTTTGCCCAAGTACCGCGCCTACAGGCGTCACACATAATTTCGAACGGTAGATTCCAGTCTGGTGCTTGGACAATAGGGGCGGATATGAGCGCGGATTTAATTTCTTTAAAGGCGTCGAGACATTCAGGTGTAAAATCGAATCTCACCTCATTGCACAGGAGCGCAGTAAGGGGTCTAGCAATATTGCTAAAATCTTTTATGAATCGCCTATAGAATCCAGCATGTCCTAGAAAGCTTCTAACATCTTTGACATTAGTGGATGGTGGCAGTCCAGTCATTACTTCAATCTTTGCCTTGACGACCTCAATTCTGTCTGCTGAGACCTTGTGTCCCAAGACAATTCCACTATTAACCATAAAATGGCATTTTCAAAATTCAAAACCATATTTTTCTCTTCGCATCTAGCTAGGACCTTACATAGGTTATCGAGAAATGTTTTGAAATTTGGACCATATACTAAGAAGTCATTCATGAAAACCTCCATGAACTCCTCGATCATATCGGTGAATATCGACATCATGCATTTTTGGAACGTCGCAGGGGCGTTACATAGTCTGAATGGCATCCTGCGATATGTGAATGTTCCATAGGGACAAGTAAAGGTGGTATTTTCTTGATCGTCCGGATGTATGGGAATCTGTAAGAATCCGGAATACCCGTCGAGAAAACAGTAGTATTCGTGGCTTGCAAGCCGTTCTAACATCTGATCGATAAAGGGTAAAGAGAAATGATCTTTTCGTGTGGCAGCATTTAGTTTCTTGTAATCTATACACACTTTGTGTCCGGTGAAAGTTCTAGTAGGGATCAATTCGTCTTTGTCATTCTTTACCATAGTGATTCCTCCTTCCTTCGGGACAACATGAACCGGGCTGACCCAGTTGCTGTCTGAGATTGGATTAATAACGCCTGCTTCTAAAAGTTTCATAATTTCCTTTTTAACTACACCCTTGAGGTTGGGGTTCAATCTCCGATGGTGCTCGATGGACAATTGGATTCATCATCAAGGTGTATCCTGAAAGATTCTAGGGATGTCATCTAACGAATATCCGAGATCCTTGCGGTGTTTTCGAAGCTTATTCAGCAACAGTGCTTACTCTCCGCTACTCAAGTTTGCATTTATGATGAAAAGATAGGAGTTTTCGTAAGGAAAATCATATTTAAGACTGACTGGAAGTGGTTTAAGCTCGATTTTAGGTTCTTTCGCCTTGCTCCAGTCGACGGTCACAGGACGCTGTCGATCGACGGTGACAATGGGGTGTCGATCGATGCTGATAGTGGGATGTCGATCGACTGGGGATGATAGATCGAGTTCGTTAAGATCGACATTAAAAATTTCTTCTGTAGCATCAATTAACCTTGTATACTCCCCAGTGCGATCTTCTAACGCAGAGATGTCACCTTCAGGTTCGCTTGAGCACATATCTATGAACAATTCTTCTGCTAGGTCGTAAAGGTAATTGATATGATAGGTTTGACCGTCAATCAAAGGTTGTTTTCTTATCTTTTCCATGTCAAAGACCATCGGTATCTTCCCGATGTTGAGGCATATACGTCCTTCTCTGACGTCAATGATTGCTCCAGAAGTGGCCAGGAAAGGTCTTCCTAAGATAATCGGATTTCGAGGTTCTCGCTCATATTTAAGCATAATGAAATCGGCAGGTATATCACAGTTATGAATGCGTACGGGCACATCCTCATGTACACCTTCCAGAATTCTAGTGGATCTATCAGCTAAAAAGAGACTGAGCATGATAGGTTGGAATTGTGTTAGTCCGAGAGCGACTGCAACCGAATAGGGCATCAGGTTTACACTAGAGCCTAAATCGCAAAGGGATCTTTGAAATCTCTCATTGCTAATAGTGCAGTCGAAAACGAAACTACCGGGATCAGAGAGTTTAACTGGAGTTTTTCCTTGAATAATTTCGCTCACTTCTTCGGATACCATCATCACGCAGTGTTCAGATTCATGAAATACTCATGATTCCGCATCTTTCACGTACTGCTTAATTGCACATGAGATGTGAATGGCATCACTTAGTGGCATCCCGATGTTTACTTTGTCAAATGCTTTCTTGCATATTGTTTTTTCCAACCGCTTCTTCTTCTGCTTAGCGTTATTTGGAGGAAAGGGGTTTTATGCTTGGTAGAACCTTTTCCTAAATGGTTCGGTTGGTTCTGGGTCAGAGCATCGATCGACTCTCTGGTCAGAGTGTCGATCGATTATAGGTACGGAGTGTCAATCGATATCCGGTAAAGGTGTCTACCGATGTTTCCTACGTTTGTGTTCTTTCCATTAGGTTCAACAATAAATTCCTCAAGGTCATCAATTTGGTCTAATACGTCGATTTCAGGAAGGATATCGAGATCTTTCTCGTATGTTTCGAGTGGGATGAGATGCGATTCGTTTGCATTTGTTGCGATTTTCTCGAATTCGTCGATGGTGATGCGTTCTTTAACGCCAAGGGTGAGTTGTCTACCACTTCGCAAAGCTACGACATTGCAATGGCTCATGGGGTTAGCGTCTGTCTTACCGGGTAAGAATTCGTCCTCTCTCTTGATGGGCATAGTGTTACTCGCGACTTGGTTGTCGATTCTCTTAATGTGTTCGCTCAGAGTTTCAAATTTTTCCTTCATTTCTAAGTATATGAGATCTAATTTCTCATTGAGGTTGGCGGCTATTCCATGGTTGCCTGTGAAGACTTGATTCATTCTCGACTTTGAATTTCGTTCGTGTCTGTTCACAGTATTATCGTAGCTGCTTGTGAAATTGCCAGTGATTTCCCTAAATTGTTCATCGTTCAGGTTCATCACATCCGAGATTTCAACTCAATTTTTGAAGTCGGAAGAAACGGCATCGTCCTCACCATAATGTTGAGATAAGCCAAGTCTGTGCAGAAGGGTCGCAACTGCTGCCAGAGTTTTTCTAACTCTGATCAAGTGCTTCTCCACCGCAAACATTGGTGGTTCCCTCCTTTCGGTGTCTCTCTTTTCGAAGGCTCTACCTAAAGATATGTTTTCTATCTGCCTTCTAGCTCTTGCAAGGCTTCGGATGCCGGAGTTCCCCTCGCAAGTTGTATCAAGGAATAGTCTAGGTTTAGTCCTCTATAAAAAGTGTTGATGAGTTGGGGTTCTGAGAATCCATGGGGCGGGCACGAAAGTTGGTAGCTCTTGAACCTCGTCCAGGAGTTTTTAAAAGATTCGTGCCTACCTTGAATGAAAGTGAATATTTCTCTTATTGCTTCCCAATATCTCTCCTGGTTGAAGAAGTGATTGATGAAAGCGCTCCTAATATTTTCCCAACATGTAAGGGATCCTGGTGGTAGATGGTTCAGCCACCTCCTGGCGTCACCTTCAAAGGAAAAGGGGAAGAGTTTGCAGCGTTTGAAATTGTCGTTCACCATGTATTCTAGCATCTCGATTTGATCATTCACGTGTCCCAGTAGGAAAACCACTGAACTGGTTTTTGCGCGCCATAATTAGTAAGTCGATATCAAGCTCAGAGCCTCCTATATGGTTATCAGATAATCGAATTGCAGACCTATTGGAATAGGTTCTACTGGGGTTTCGGTATTCAAGCATTGGCAATTCATGCTATCGCATTCTTTGGAGATTTAGTAATTTGATTGGGGATTACAGCTCCCTAATAATTAATTAGTTGGCTTGCTTCGTTGCTTTTATTGTTCGTTGGTTCTATCAAGACTACTTTCTTATTATCAGAATCAGTAAAGGTGTACTTACCTGCTTCCGGCTGATCGGTATAGATCGATGGCGATGGAAGGGTGTAGCCCGACAGCAATGGACTAACGTCGATCGATTCCAGAAGAGCTTCGTCGACCGACGGTGGTCGTCCTGAATCCATATCCTCTTCTTTAAGTACATGTGTCATAAGGATCATGGAAAGGATAATTTAGCAAACAGTAAAGTAAAAATCTAGACAATATTCTAAACGAAATCTAATGGCAATAAGAAGAGTCCCTGGCAACAGCACCAAATTTGATGTGGGGTTTTATTTCACCTTCAAATTAACCATATTTCCCACTATACTCTCTCAAATAAGAGGTTCAATGTAGTACTTAGGGATCAAATCCACAGAGACTCTAGGATTGGACAATAGACTTTATTGTTTTCAAATTAAAGCTAGGTGAATTATAATATAGCAATAAAAGCGACTTCAAGATTGATTTGGTTTGTGAGGATCAGATTAAGAGATTAGACTTAGGAAAAATTCTTAGGTAATATTAGATATTACAGATTAATAGATTGCTAGGGTTTTATTAAGCATCGTTCTGAACTCAAACCTTAGGTTTTAGGAGATCACTCTCGCGCATCTCAACTGAGTATCGATCGATGGTCACATGGTGGCGTCGATCGATGCTCATTCTAAACAGTACTGGTTTCACGGTTTGATAGGTTCTCTAAACTTCCAATTCAACTCTTGTTTGTTACCAGTTATTTAGATTATTTAAGATAGATTCCATGTTATAACCAAACTCTCGCTTGCGCTATAGAACCCTAATTTCTAAGGTTGAAGTGATCAAGTTCAACTTAGCATTAAGAGCAACTTAAACAAAGAACCAAAAGGATTATCCTAACAATTCTACGAAATCAGCAATACATTATTCCCATTGAAGAACCTTAAATCTAAGAGTGAACTACTCAGACATAGCAATAAAGAACATGAATAGATTTTGAATAAATTGCATAGAATAAACTGAGTAAAAAGATTAGGAGTTCAAGATCTTCTCTGTAATGATGATCAGATCTTTCTCTCCAATAGATGTAGCAATGTGTTCTAACTCTTAATTCCTAAGCTATTGTGTAACTTAGAAGAAAACTTTTTCTTAGGTCTCCTAGGCTTAGGTTAAAACTAAGATAGAAAACCCTAATAAATAATCTAAATTTCGGCTAGGTACTTGTCTTGCAAATAATGAAGCTTCAGGGTAAAACTTGTAATTTCTCAAGCCTTCACCTATTTTGTTGTCGACTTGGACGTCGATCGACACACAGTGTGTGACGTCGATCGATGGTCCCTCCATAAATCTAGATCCGACTCTGAGTTTCATCTGAGCATCCTAATGCTCCAAAATAGCTCAAAAGCTCCAATTGCTTCCAATGAGTACATGGACCTGTAAATACTCTAAAACAGTAGCAAATGCATATAAAAGACTCTAAAATACTCTATATATCATAGGTAAAATAGGTAAAATCCTTGGTATATCATTATTAAAAAGAGAACGTGGATCCTTGTCCTGCGACCGAAGAATACTAACATTGTGCGTTCTATGTGGATGTATAAGCATAAGTTTAATGCAGATGTAACTCTCAAATGCTACAAGTAACGTCTCATCGGAAATGGGAAATCTCAACAACCAGGCAGCGATTGTGATGAAACATTCAGCCATGTAGTCAAATCGGATACCATACACAGCGTTCTTTATGTTGCTCTCGTTCGTGGTTGGCCACTTAATCAACTCGACGTAAAAAACGCTTTCTTACATGGCGAACTTGAGGAGACGGTATACATGCACCAGACACCAAGCTTTGTAGATAAGAGCAACCCGACCATGTATGCTTCTTAAAACGATCTCTCTACGAACTCAAGCAGGCACCCCGAGCTTGGAACACACGCTTTACCTTCTACGCTCGAAAACTTGGTTCGTCCTCACTGCCTCATCTACAAGCCTCCTGCAACGGATCATCACCGAACTCAGCTCCGAATTTGATATGTCAGATCAAGGACCACTACATCACTTCCTTGGAATCACCGTAAAGAGAGATGCTAATGGTCTTCAACTCATCAACAAAATTATGCAGCTGACATTCTTCACCACGCAAACTTGTCAAACTGCAATCCCTACCTTACTCCAGTTGACACCAAAAAATTCTCTATGCCGACGAAAGCCCACCGGTCTCTGATCCAACTCTCTATCGAAGCCTCGCCGGTGCACTTCAATACCTGACATTCCTCGTCCAGACATATCATTTGCGGTAAAAAAATCTTCATCTTCATGCATGACCCACGAGAATCTAATTTTCATGCACTCAAAAGATTTCTTCGATACCTCAAAGGCACTTTCTTTTACGGCATCAGAATGGCACGATCTCAGTCTCTCTCTATCACGGCTTACTCTGATGCTGATTGGCCAGGCTGCCCCTCCACTGGATGCTCCACTTCCGGTTACAGTGTTTTCATTGGTGATAACCTGATCTCATGGTCGTCGAAACAGCAGCACACCATCTCACGCTCCAGTGCCGAAGCTGAATATCGAGGCGTTGCCAATGCATTCTCTGAAGCTACTTGGTTGCGCAACCTACTGTTCGAAATGAAGATATCAATACCTCGTGCTACCATCGTCTACTGCGATAATGTCAGCGCCATATATCTCTCCTCCAACCCAATTCAACATCAACGAACAAAATATGTCAAAATTGACATCCATTTTGTTTGAGGAAAGGTCTCACTTGGCCATGTTTGGGTTCTCCATGTCCCATCTGCTCAACAGTTCGCAGACATTTTCACAAAATGACTCCCCTCTCCACTGTTCATCGACTTCATAAACAGTCTCCCCATCCGTCCATCTCACGCTAAGATTGCAAGGGTGTGTTAGAGAATATACAATTAAATATGATTAGATATGTAAATATCCTTGTGAATCACCTAGATATTTACATATCTAATCATATTCTCGCTAAGTTTACGTGGACTTTACGAGGAAACCATTTACCGAGGAAACAACGAGTCCTACGGCTTTTTAGTTGTAAACGTGTTTGTTTTTGGGTGTATACCTACCAACTTTCCTTGTAAATTCAAGGTAAAATGTCTCTACCAATTCTAAATTTTCCTATAAATATGTTGTTTGAGTTTCAAATGAAAGATACCCAAAAAAAATTGAAAACGTAAAGGAAAGAAAAAATTGAAAACGTGAAAGAAAAAAAAGTCCGGAGATGGAAATATTTCCGAGTTGCGCAGGTGGATGTATACACACAGAGATGGTAACGGGAGAGTGACAAAAGAATATCTGGAAGGGCCGGAGACATTTATGCATCAAGCAGATTCTACACTGCTCACTAAGAAAGCGGTAAGATGTTATGTCCTTGTCGGAAATGCAACAATTCAAAATTAAGCACTCGAGAAAATGTTTGGAAGAATTTAGTAAATAGAGGTTTCATGCCACATTACTATATTTGGTTTCAACATGGAGAAGATTATAGTAATTGTGGGAATGAAGCTAGCAGTAGTAATAGCAATTTGCATGTTGATCATTTGCATAATGAAAATAGTTACCATCATGAGGAACAGATGGTAGACTATGATAGAGTTCATGATATGGTAGGTGATGCATTTGTAGCTCATGATGAAGCTGAAAAACTTAACATAGATGCAAAAAAATTTATAAAATATTAGATGCTGCGAATCAACCAATTTACAGTGCTTGTAGAGAAGGTCTCTCTAAATTGTTGTTGGCTACTAGAATGATGAATATTAAAACCGATCACAATCTACCTGAAAATTGCATGGATGCTTGGGCAGACTTATTTAAAGAGTATTTGCCGGAAGACAATGTGTCTGCTGATTCTTATTATGAGATTCGGAAATTGGTTTATAGTCTTGGGTTGCCTTCGGAGATGATAGACGTTTGCATCGAAAATTGCATGATTTACTGGGGAGATGATGAGAAGTTAGAAGAATGTCGATTCTGCAAGAAGCCACGATTCAAACCACAAGGACGAGGGCGTAATAGGGTACCGTACCAAAGGATGTGGTACCTACCATTTACAGACAGATTGAAAAGATTGTACCAATCTGAGGAGACTGTCGGAGGGATGAGATGGCATGCCGAGCATACTCAGACGGAGGCTGAGATGACTCATCCATCAGATGCAAGAGCTTGGAAACATTTTCACAATGTACATCCAGATTTCGCTAGCAATAACCGGAATGTGTATCTTGGATTATGCACAGATGGATTTAGTCTATTTGGAATGTTAGGCAGACAATATTCATTGTGGCCAGTCTTTCTTACGCCATACAACCTGCCACCAAAGATGTGCATGCGACGAGAGTTTTTATTCATGACCATATTAAAACCTGGTTTGAAGCATCCAAGAAGATCTCTCGATGTTTTTCTACAACCACTGATAAAAGAGTTGAAAAATTTGTGGTCAACAGGGGTGAGGATGTATGATTATTCAACGAAAACTAATTGTACGATGCGAGCGATGCTTCTGTGGACGATAAGTGATTTTCCTACATATGGGATGTTGTCTGGATGGACTACACATGGGAGATTATTTTTTCCATATTGTAATGGAATGATAGATGCGTTTCAGTTGAAGAATGGTAGGAAGACAAGTTGGTTCGATTGTCACCGTCAATTTCTTCCCATTCACCATCCGTACAGAAGAAACAAGACATTATTTAGGCACAAAAACGTTGTGAGAGACACTCTTCCATATTTAACTAGAGAACAAATTGAAGCGCAAATCAATTACTACGGTGCTCTAGAAACCGTTCCTCGAAGATACAACAAATTCAAGCCTTACGTATTAGCTTCCCAAGTAGACCAAGTTTGCTATGTTCCATATCCTCGGATGACAACCTCGGGGATAAATTGTATATATGTTATCAAAGTTACACCACGTGGACGCATAATCGCTGGAGAAGAGCCATCTTTACAAGAAGAACACATCAATGGAGTCGAGGAACCTAATCAACAAGTTGATGACATCCTTCTCATTAATCCGCATAATCGTGAATACGAAGATTGTCCGGACGATAACACAGACGAAGTTGTTGAAGACGACTTTAATGAAGATGATGATGTTTCTAGTGATGACGAAAACGATAATAATGTATCCGAATGATGTTTACTTTGTTTGATTAATGAATGTGTTTACTTTGTTTGATTATGAAAATGAAATTAACAAGCAAGAAGTTGTTGGAGAATTGGAGATTGACGTTTAGGTGATTATGAAGAATTAGAGATTGAGGTTTAGGAAGAAGTAGAGATTGATGTTATAAGTTAAAGAAGTTGGGGTTTGGAGTTTCGGTTCTTAGGGATTTAGGAACATTTCCTCATAAATTCCTAGTAAAAAGAAAACACGAAACTGGTTAATTCCACGTAAGACAGTTTCCTCGTAAAATCCACGTAAAGAAAAAACGCGGGACTGGTTAATTCCTCATAATATTTCCTCGTAAAATCCTCGTGGGCCCAAAAAGGGGATCTTGTTAACGAAGAAAACGTTACCTTTGATTAATATATTATTGAGATAGGATCGAGAAGAATAATTTTTTTTTCATGTGTTTCAAAGGAAAATATTAGTTAAGTAATTTTAAGAAATAATGAATTATTCATAATCCTTTATAATATATACAGTATCATATTAAATAATAAATTTCTAATAAAAATGAATTTGGACTTGCGTTTGTGAGTAATTGTGAAGAAAAACATGTATGTAAGTGTGTTGATGAATGACAGAAATAAATAAAAGTGTAGAAAAAAACACATGAAATATCTAGAAATTTTTAACTAAATGCAAATTTTAATATTACAATAAATATCTGAAAAATTATTTACATAAAAACTATATAACTTTTAAACCAAAAATACAGTAAATTTTAATAGTCATGTACGTATATGAATATATGTAATTAAAAACATAGTTATTTATCATATATGTTTGCGTTCTCTTTTTCTAATCCATATATTAGTTATTTTTTACCATGGAAACACTGTGGCCTCTTTCTACACTATGTTTGGGGTTAGATTTCAAAAGGATACAGTTTTGTAGATTATAGGATGCAAACTTATTGAAAGTTATAGAGTGTTGCATGCAAAACATTCTATTGTGATTACATCCTACAAAGAGAATATGTCCATTGTTGGTGTCATACATGCAGAACTATCCGTCAGTCTGAATATTACAAAAAAAAGCTTTGTCATGAAATTGTCCATAAAGTTATTCATCAATATCGCATATATTGATTGTAGTTTATTTTTTTTCGAGAAAAAATACTTCATCATTTGTAATAAAGATTATACAATGGTTTAAAAACTATTTTTCACTTGTAAGAAATTTATTTACGTTTTTAACCCAGATGCATACTATACATATGTGTGACATTAATACATATGGACTCAACCAAAATACTTCTTATAATCAAATATCCATTTTAAATTAAACTCTAATTTTGATTTTAAGGAACACAAAATAAACAATGGATGCGAAATTATATTCTAATGTGGGTGCAACAAATTGATCTTTAACAAAATTAGATTGGTAGTTAAATTGTGGGTGGGTGAAATTGCACTCTTATAAAAGGTAGATTCCCCCCTCCCCTCCCCCCCCCCCGATCTTACGTATTCATGGTTTTCAGGTTAGGTGTGGATTATCGGATCTATTGGGATTAGTTCTTAAATTCTTGCTGAATCTGGTTCTATTTGGATTAGTTTTAGATTTGGTTTTTCCTAGTAGAAAGTTTTGAACCAATATATGTATCTATAAATTTTTAATTTTATGTTTTTGTTAGAGTTTCTTACAAACATATCTCAGCATTTTTATCTGGCAGAACAATCACATATATTACAAGATTTCTAACAATATTTTGATGTAGTGTCAGTTTAATTTGCAAACCTAAAACAAAACAAAAAAAAATATCAATGATTTTTATTTCATGATAAGATTTGTATGCAAATCCACGAGACCATGAATTAAACAATTATGAGAAAATATCTTTGTAAATTTGTAAAGTGATAAGTAACGTTTTGATTGGGTATTAACTTTGACATTTGTTTCACGTATTCATCTATGAAATGACAAATCGCCTACACGTAGCACAAAATAGAATAAGTTAGATAAAAACAACACTTTAAGATCGGGGTTTAGAGGTTAGATGCACAATTCAGCTGCAACAACATATGACATGGGTGAGAAGAGATCCTTGTGGAAGGGATCATGTCTAGCTAAATTTGAGCCTATCCACATCGCCACTACAATAAGAACCACCACGCTGCTGCTTGCAAATGTCAGGCAAAGATTGAGAAGGATGCGGCCATTTCCCCCGACTATCCAAGCTATCAAGAACCGAATTTGTAACCCATGTCTAGTTCCTAAGCTGAGAATGTGCTAGGTACCCGAGCGTATGTAGAAGAAACATGGAGATAAAAGCAGATTTGAAAATTGTGGCCAAAGAGTCTCTCTGTTCTTGAGATGTTTCTTCTTGTGGCTCACTGTCGGTTTCACTGTAGAAGTGTGAGTTTGGATATGTAGAATAAGGGGCCAATAGCCTGGAGTTGAAATGTTTACCGAGTTAGGTTCGTATGTTACTGAGTTAGTAGGTACTCACATGTCTAGAGGTCGATTGTAGGAGTCAAAGAATTGATTCACTCCGGGTTGTAGGGTGGATTTAATCTCGGTGTAGTCAAACAAATACATTGTTAGCTTGGTCAAGTAGCGTGAGGTCGAATCAATTGACTTAGGGCAATACTAAATAGCTTCAATGTATTTGGTTTCAATTCTGTAGAGATCATAACCTTCAGTAACTTGATTGGTGAATTAAAGTTGATGTTGAGTTAAAAAAAAAAAAAAGAGTGCGCATATAGTCATAGATACCAAAGATTTTAGAAATGAGTTGACATTTCACTAACATTTTCTGCTGCAATGCATGACCATATTGTAAGCATTCTTATTCATATCTATGTTCGTTCTGTCTACATAGCCAGTCTATTATTGCATCTTTTTCAAGAAACCAAAAACAAATATTATAAACTTCGAGATTCACTTGTAGATCTCAATGATCTCGAAGTGAGACACAGAAATAGAGTTGTTAACACCTTTGTTGATTCACTTGGAGATTTTTGCAGCTAGTTCTCTAACAAGCTTAGCGGCGACCATGGCCGTCATGCCATCGACAGTATCACGCTGCGGGTTGAACTCGACAACATCAGCCCCGACCACGTCTCCTTGAAGGTTATGTAAGATGTTAAGAACATCTCGGAACGAGAGACCTCCTGGTTCGATGTGTGACACTCCAGGTGCAAACGCCGGATCAAGACAGTCAACATCGATGGAGATGTACACACCCTTCACTCCTTCCCCTAGTTTCTGTACAAACCCATTACAACCAAAACCGAACTCTAGTTTAAAACCACAGTTTAACTCCTCCTTTGTCTAAAATTCAGGGGAGGGAGAGAAAGAGATACCAGATTTTCCAAAATGTGTCTATCTCTTGAGAAAGTTCGCATCTCATACTGTTCCACTCCAAATCTCTTGCCTTGTTCTCGTCCTTCCTTGTTTATCGATCTGATCCCAACCTATACAGTAAAGGGTGGCTTCTCCTTAGAATTATCCTTCCTAGAGATTGTGATGTCCATAGAACAGTACCTGTAAAAGGCGCCGAGCATAGCCACCTTCCATGATACGAGCAAAGGAAGACGCATGAGAGTATTTGTTGCCTTCGAAACAGGCGTATATATCAGGATGTGCATCAAGATGAAGAATGTCCACAGGTCCTCCAAGCTTCTCAGAGACCGCTCTAATAACAGGATAAGATATGGAATGGTCTCCACCTAAGACCAGCGGACGCAATGGTTCCTGACACAGCAAAAACAAAACAAAAAAAAAACTAAGTTACTTTGAACTTTGACAATGAAATCAAACAAAACCTTTAGCTTTACCTCTTCCATTACAAGCTTTACAGATTCACTTATTACATTCATTAGTCTATCATCATCAACTCCACAATCTCTGATCTCTTGTACCGGAACATCCCCAACATCAGTTAGAACCCGTGGATCCTTTAGCTCCTTCCCTTCAATATATTCCACAGTTTAATCTATTTATACCTAAAATCAATATTCTAAAAGTCTGTCTATTGAGCAAAATGATTTTTGAAACCAATTGTTTTAGTCGTTTAAAAAATCGGCCTAGGTATGCCTAAACAATAATCTTTGTATAACACCTAACCACGGCCTAGCGATTTTTACAACTTTGTCTAAATCTTAACAAAGCAGCTAATTGTTTTGCTACCTTCTTCAGTGGAGGAGTTTGTGCTACCACACCAAATAGCTTCTCGGATTCTTGGAGGAGCAAAGGCAGGACCTTGAAGGAAAGAAGAGTTGTGACCAAGTGGGACACCAAGAAGAGATGTTGAAGCTTTAGCTCCTCCTAAGAGACGCACTAACTCTCCCTACACAACAACGATATTAATATGATTATATTTGTCATAAAGACAAAATGAAAGTATTGTATACTTTGAGTTTTGCCCTTTCACGAATGAGAGTTAACGAAGCATCGACGACACGATTCTGCCCTTTCTCGATCGAAGAAGCAGACACGGTCGTGAACGACGCCGTATTGAGTCTCTGTAAGTAGTGAATCCCTCTCTGCCCAACCTTCGACATATCTGGAAGTTTGTTCGGATTTTATATGGGATTGTAATAGTTTCTGATTCTTCGATAGGTGATGAAGACGGGAAGAGATTGATGAATTTCTTCGAGAAACCACTTCCGTTCCGTCAGAGATAAAGAGAGAACGACGAGTCAGTGACAATTATTGAACCAATGAGTAGTCATTATGGTTTTGTTCTCTTTTTCTTTTCCTTTTCTGTCCAAACTCTTTTTTTTCTTGAATTGTGTGACTGGATCTATGACATTAAAAAAAGGGAAGAACTTGCCACATGACCAATTTTCAATACATATTAAAAGTTAAGCATGGGTATTCGGGTCTACGGGTCGGATTCAGGTCAGATCTTATCGGGTCCGGATCGTTCGGATCTTAGATATTTAGACCTAATAGGGTAACTAGAATTTGTGGGTTCGGGTTCGGTTCAGGCCTTGTCCGGTCCGGTTCGAGTATTAGATAGTTGGATCCAATAAGGTAATTAGAATTCTTTGGTTTGGATTCAGTTCGGATCCGAGTCGGGTTCGGTTTGAGTCTTACGGGTCATGTCCGAATATTATCCAAAAACATACAAAAATCTGAAAATATTTAAAATTCTCAAAATATCAAAATTTTTACCTAAAATTGATCTGAAGACATGAAAAATACCTAAAATTTATTCGATTGCTTGAACTATATTTTAAAAAATCTAAAATTTTACATGCAACCCAAAACTATACCAAAAAATACAAACCTCAAACTTAAAAAAAATATTCTTAATACCAAAACTATACTAAAAACACCCATATATACTTAATATATACTAGAAGTTTTGAGTATTTCGGGTACCCTATCGGGTCTCGGGTTCGGGTCGGATTGGGTCCAAGAACCGCGGATCCTCCACAACAAAATCCAATGGAATAAAATGACATTACCCGTACCCGACCCGAACCGGTTTTTTCGGGTCAGTTCCGGTTCGAGATTTTGGGTCCGGGTAAAACGCCCAGACCTATTAAAAGTTTGAATGGTAAGTAGATAAAAACACATAGGATCAAAAATAAAACGTGAAGATAAAATAAAAAGAGTTTTATGTCTCTCTTCTTTTAGAGAGAGATTTCTCTTCATTGCTTCTCTCTTAATCAATCTCAAATCTTTCAGAGAGAAGCATGATTTTCTTTTTGTTATAATATACTCCCTCCGTTTCTTTATAATACATGTTTTAGAAAAAAACTTGTTTCATAAAGATAGATATTTTGTGTTTTTTATGAAAATATTTCAATCTTCAATAAAATTAATTGACTTTTTTTACGACAAAAGCCTCTTCTATTACTCATAGAACATGAGTTGGTTTGGGAATCCAAACCAGAATAGAACAACCAATAAATAACAAATTATGATAGAAAGAACGAGCAATCCTAGCTAAATTATCAGCCTTCTGATTGAACTGTCTTGGAATATGGCTAATCTT
The DNA here is from genome assembly GCA_905132885.1 of Moricandia moricandioides. Lineage (NCBI taxonomy): Eukaryota > Viridiplantae > Streptophyta > Magnoliopsida > Brassicales > Brassicaceae > Moricandia > Moricandia moricandioides. Next base: position 526,865 of record CAJHQQ010000022.1, read on the forward strand.
GAAATCTTGAAAGCGTCTTTTCAGGGCTAGAACCTCCTCTATCTCCGTTGAGAAGCTTGGCCATTCGTGCGGGGCTTGTATCATCGCTATAGCCTCTTTGCTATCCGTCCCAAAGTGCTGACATGAAGTATGCTAGAGCATTTCTTACATCGCCCAAATGAGTGCTTCTATCTCTGAATGCAAAGAAAACATATATTTTTCTTTGTTTTTCAACCCTAAGAGTTGTTCCATTCCATTATCATCCTTCCAAACCCATCCATAGCCACTAAACGTTGTCTCATTAGTCCAGGATCCATCGACCAAGCAAATATTTGACAAGCTTGGGGCTTGTATATTTACTTGCTGGTTCATTGTATGTTGCACATACATGTTTGCCTCAAACCACGCTTTACATTCACTCTCAGCATGTCGAATAAGTTCGAGAGGATTCCGATCAATCCCTTTAAAAAGCATGTCATTGCGAGCTTTCCAGAGGTACCATATTATCCATGGATAAGGATCCATATCCAACTCTGGTTCTTCAATCCCATTATTTCTCCAAAATAGGTAGTTCAGATTGGCATAAGTGCTAAAAATAGGAAAAACTCTAGGGCACGAGGGCGTCGAGGCTAAAGCCAAGCCTGTAGAGAATCCGAATACTAAATCAGCCTCCATAGTTGTTTTGGTACCAACGGTAGATTAAATGAATCATCCTAAACCCATTCCTCCTTCTTCCGTTGGAAAGCATAATTTTTCCCATTTACCCCAATGCATCCCTCTCTTTGAAGGATTGGAGCTCCCCCAGAATCTATTGCACTTGCTAGTTTTTCACATATCTCCAATGGTAGAAGGAAGCTTGTCATGACATATGTCGGAAGAGCTAAGGCAATGGACTTGATCAGAACCCCTTTCCCTCCTTTTGAGAGCCATCTTCCAGACCATCCATTAATCCTATGATCAAGACGGTCCTTTAAGAAAGCAAAAAAATTACATTTTGATCCCCTTATGTCCTCGGGGATACCCAGGTATTTCCCCATTCCTCCCTCATTTTCAATAGCCAGAGTAGCCTTGATTTCCTGCTTAACCCTAAGCGGAACCTTTTTACTAAAAATGAGCGACGATTTGTCAAAATTTACACATTGACCCGATGTTTTTTCATAGACCTTCATCATTTTCACGGCTTAATCGCATTCACGGGGCTCCGTTTTGAAAAAGAACATGCTGTCATCAGCAAATAACATGTGAGATATAGAAGGGCACGCGCGTTTTACACGCAGACCCGTTATCTTTTCTTGACTCACTGCATGATTAAGAAGACTAAATAGTGCTTCTGTGCATAAGATAAAAATGAAAAGAGACAAAGGATCTCCTTGTCGCAAACCCCTTTGTGGGATGATGTTTCCCCTTGGTTGACCGTTCATCAAACACTACAAGAAAACGCTTGGATAACGACCAACTGTTACGACCACAAAATGGTGGTCGTAATTTTCCGTCTGTGTTACGACCAGTTAACAACCAAAGAGATATTGGTCGTAAAACCGAAGTAGAATTGGGACCACAAAGGTTGGTCGTAAAGCAAAAGTAATTTAACCTCTAATTTACGACCAAAAGAAAAAGTGGTCGTAAAGTAGAAGTTAGTTGACTACGGAGTTACGACCAAATATGTAGCTTCGCATTAACGACCAAATTACATGCACGTGGTAGTTTATTCGAAGTAACATATTTTTGGTCGTAAATAGGGGGGGGTAATATTCCCCACCTACCATTTTTGAAATATTCCCCACCTACCAAATATGTAGCTTCGCATTAACAACCATATTACATGCACGTGGTAGTTTATTCGAAGTAACATAGTTTTGGTCGTAAATATGGGGTAATATTCCCCACCTACCATTTTTGAAATTTGCCTATAAATACAATCTCATCTTCCATTTTTTAGTTACACAGAAAAAAAAATAAACAAGATTGTCCAAAAATAAACGAAACAAGATAGAGTCAAAAATGTCTCGAGATATTTATGAGCTTCGAAGTTGGATGTATACACATAAAGATTCTGAGGGAAGAGTGACATCGGAATTCCTCAACGGGGCAGAAATATTCATGTACCAGGCCGGAAACACGTCTCTCACGAAGGAAACAGGTAAAATGTTCTGTCCATGTGTTAAGTGCAAGAATACAAAATTCGCTCTTAGTGAAACGGTTTGGAAGCATATAGTTAATAGAGGATTTACTCCACATTACTACATTTGGTTTCATCATGGAGAAGGTGATAGTATGAATGAAGCTAGTAGTAGTAATCAGTTTGAAAATATTCGTAATAGATCAAAACATTTACCTTCGGAGGATCAGGTGGTAGATCATGATAGGATGCATGAAATGGTTACTGATGCATTTCGTGAAACAAATCCAGTAATTGCTACAGAAGTAGAAAATGTAGAGGTGGGAGTAGAAAATGTAGAAGGACCTAACTTGGGAGCCAAAAGATTTTATGACATGTTAGTCGCTGCTAATCAGCCAATTTATGAAGGTTGTAGAGATGGTCTTTCTAAGTTATCATTGGCAGCTAGGATGATGAATATCAAAACTGATTATAACTTACCTGAAGTTTGTATGGATGCATGGGCGGAGTTGTTTAAAGAGTATTTGCCTGAAGATAATGTGAGTGCTGAATCTTATTATGAGATTCAAAAACTGGTTCATAGTCTTGGTTTACCTTCAGAGATGATAGATGTCTGTATAGACAATTGTATGATCTTCTGGAGGAAAGATGCAGAGTTGTTGGAGTGTCGATTTTGTAAGAAGCCACGATATAAACCACAAGGACGTGGACGAACTAGGGTACCGTACCAGCGGATGTGGTACTTACCTATTACGGATAGGCTGAAGAGATTATATCAATCTGAAAAGACTGCGGCAGCGATGAGATGGCATGCAGAACATACTCAGAAGGATGGCGAGATCAATCATCCCTCAGATGCAAAAGCATGGAAACACTTGAATTCGGTGCACAAGGATTTTGCAAGCAACATTCGCAATGTTTATCTTGGATTATGCACAGATGGATTTAGTCCTTTTGGAATGTCTGGAAGGCAATACTCACTTTGGCCAGTCATCTTGACACCATACAACCTTCCACCAGAGATGTGTATGCAAAGGGAATTCCTTTTCATGAGTATATTGATACCTGGGCCTAAGCATCCAAAGCGGTCCCTCGATGTTTTCTTACAACCTCTGATAGAAGAATTGAAAGAATTGTGGTCAACAGGGGTGGAAACATATGATTGTTCAATGAGAACCAACTTTACAATGCGAGCCGTTCTTCTGTGGACTATCAGTGACTTTCCAGCATATGGGATGCTATCAGGTTGGACTACGCATGGGAGACTAGCATGTCCTTATTGTATGGGAAGCACTAGCGCATTTGAACTGAAGCATGGTAGAAAGACTTCTTGGTTTGATGAAAATCGGAAATTTCTCCCTCTTAGCCATCCGTATCGACGAAACAGAACGTTATTCAAGGCAAAAGTGGTTGTACGGGACACCGCACCTCCTTATTTATCTGGAGAGGAAATTGAGAAAGATATCGATTACTATGGTGCACAAGAAACAGTCAAGAGAGGAGGTAATTGGCATACTCCTGCGAATATGGCTGATGGTTGCGGTACATAGCATAACTGGCACAAAAAGAGTATATTCTGGGAACTTCCATACTCGAAGGATTTACTGTTGCGACACAATCTAGATGTGATGCATATAGAGAAAAACTTCTTTGAGAACATCATAAATACATTACTGAATGTACCCGGGAAGACAAAAGATAACAAGAACTCGAGGTTGGATTTGCCTGGGTTATGTTGTAGGAGTGAGCTGCATATTAAAAGCGATGGGAAAATTCCAGTTCCTATTTTCAGATTGTCAGCAGAAGCGAAGGCGGCGTTGTTCAAGTGGGTGGCATCAGATGTGAAGTTTTCCGATGGATATGTGTCAAATCTATCTAGATGTGTTGAGCAGGGACAAAAGTTTTCTGGGATGAAGAGTCATGACTGTCATGTATTTATGCAACGACTTCTACCATTTTCCTTTGCGGAGTTGCTTCCAAACAATGTTCACGAAGCACTTGCAGGTAACTTTTCATTTAAATATATAACAGATTTGCATGTCGGAGTATTATATCTTATTAATATGCAATTGGATTAACAGGTATTGGAGCTTTTTTCAGGGATCTCAGCTCACGTACATTAACTGAAGATATCATCAGTCAACTTGATGATAATATCCCGATCTTGATGTGTAATCTTCAGAAAATTTTTCCGCCATCCTTTTTTGACGTCATGGAACATCTAGTTCTCCATCTCCCACACGAGGCATTGCTACGTGGACTGGTACATAACGGATGGATGTATCCCTACGAGCGATCCATGAAATATTTAAAAGGGAAAGCAAAAAATCATGCAAGGGTGGAAGGTTCAATAGTTGCTGGGAGCTTGAATGAGGAAACATCTCACTTTACTTCGTACTACTTTGGCTCAAAAGTCCGTACACGAAAACGGGCTCCGAGTAGATATGACGATGGTGGTGTTATTCCGACTTATATTGAAAAGGATGTTCCTGACATATTCTGTCAGATTGGACGTCTAGGTGGAAAACTAAAAGAAGTTTGGTGGTCAAGTACAGAAGATGCTCACAGTGCCCACACATATATACTTCTTAATTGCGAGGAGATGCAAGAATTTGAAAGGTAATTAATTATATAAGTTAAAATTACATGTTTGATATGATATTTAATTAATATTTGATGATATATCCTTTGTTAAAACAGCGATTTCGTTGCACAAGTTGAAGAAGCTTTACCAGGAATATCAATTAATGATCTCAACAAAAGGAAAGATCAACACTTTGTGCAGTGGTTAAAAACACAGATAAACCAACATATATATAATTAATATATATATATATATATATAATGTTATTTTAACTATGAATTAAACCACTTATACATGTACAGGTTAAGTATGATGATCCATACTATAGTGTGTGGGTTCATGAATTGATACAAGGTCCAATTGCTAAGGTGACCACAACACCTATGTATTTCACACGAGGTTACACTTTTCACACTTACGAGTATGGAAGTCGTCGAGCAACGGTGAACTATGGAGTATGTGTAAAAGGCGAAACAGATTTCTACGGAATCTTGCAAGAGATCATCGAGGTGGAATTCTCTGGATTAATGAAGATGAAATGTGTCCTCTTCAAATGTGATTGGTTCGACCCGACGGTTAATAGGGGTATTCGGTATAACAAATTTGGAGTTGTGGATATCAATTCAAGACGGAGGTACAACAAATTTGAGCCCTACATCTTGGCAGCTCAAGCAGACCAAGTTTGTTTTATTCCATATTCGCGGATTAGACAATCTGGAATATCCTGGTTAGCCGCTATTAAAGTTACACCTCGGGGTCGTGTAGTGAGTGATGATGAACAACCGCCTTTGCAAGGAGATGCCGTTAACGAAGTGGCAGTGCCTGAACAACCTGTTGATGAAATTTTACTTGTTGATCCTCAGAACCTAGGATATGAAGATCTTCCATATGATTTAGCGGATGAAGGCAATGAAGATGAATTTGAAGAAAATGATGAAATAGATGATGGTTCAGAAGATGATGACGAGTAATAACATATATATATATATATATATATATATATAGTGTATTTTGTATTGTATTAATGTTTTTGAAGTTTTGTATAATTAATACTTTTAGAGTTTTAGTATTTTTTAATATTAATTAAGAATTTTCTGATATATTGAGGTTTAGAGTTTTAAAATGATATACTTATGAAGTTTAAGGTTTGAAGTTTGGGGTTTGGGGTTTGGGGTTTGGGGTTTTGGACATAGGGTATAGACAATTGTAGTCCCTTTTTGGTCGTAACTATTGGTCCCTCTCTGGTCATAAAGATTGGTCCCTTCTTGGTCGTAAATGTTGGTCCCTCTCTGGTCGTAAAACACTGGTGGTCCCAGGCTGGTCGTAACAGTTGGTCCCTCTCTGGTCGTAAAACATAGGTGGTCCCTTTTTGGTCGTAAAAATTCCCTATAAATACCAAGTCCCATTCGAAATTGGAAATGCAAAACACAAACAAATTAAAACATCTATTTCTTTAAACATCAAAACACAAAATTCTTTGTAAAAAACATATAGTTTAGTTTTTGCCTAAGAAATTTGTAAAAATATCTTAGACAAATGCTTCCATAGATTTGAAATATTTCTATGGAACATTTGCCTAATGTATTTATACATGTCTTAGGAATATTTTTTTTCATGACTTTCTTTTTGGTGGTAAATGGGATGTAATGTTTGAATTTGACCTTCTTTTGTCGTAACGTAGAAGTAAAACTTTCGTCCCGAAGTGGTCGTAAATCCTTGTAGATTCTTATTGGTTGTTAAGTAAAAGTAAATGTTGGACTCTAAGTGGTCGTAAATAAATATAGAATCTAATTGGTCGTAATGTCGTCACTAGTGGATGCTGATTAGTCGTAACACGTGGTCCCTAATTGGTGGTAAATTCACTTTGGTCGTAATCTAGAAGTAATTTACGACCACATTACGACCAAAGGTAAATCCCTATATAAACTCGTCGACCAGAGCTCATTTCGTCGTTCACTATACTCTCTCACTAGCCACCACTTTCCCTCTCTTCAGGTATGTTTTTTTTTTCGGTTTTAGTTTTAGTTTTTAGTTTAGGTGGTTAGTTTAGGTGGTAATTAGATTAGGTTTGGAAATGGTTTAGCACATGATTAGATTATTTATATTAGATAATTAGTATTTAATTACTTTTAAAATTATTTTGGAATTAATTTATATTAGATAATTAGCACATGATTATGTTTCTAATCATAATTAGATTATTTATATTAGATAATTTATATAGTTTAGAAATGGTTTAGCACATGATTAGATTATTTATATTAGATAATTAGCACATGATTATGTTTCTAATCATAATTTTTATTTGTATATGTAGATATGGCCGGGAGAAAGAGATTAAGAAATCACGCAGCGAGACGAAGCCAAACTGCTTCTTACGGCGAAACATTTCTCGGTTCGTCGTCGTCGGATCCATCAGCTACTAGCTCTGGCACAGCCCGAGAGTTTGTCGTCCCTGAGACCGCGGCCCAAGGCACTCAACCATCTTATGTGCCTCCTCCTCCGTTTGTGCCACCGCAGCAGCCTCTTGATCAGTTTGACCTCGTCAGCAGCAGCAGCAGCAACATCAGCAGCAACATCCTCCAGTCCATGAAGCTGCTCCGCCTCCTCCTCCGGGTGTCCATCCGGATTTGCTTGTGCCACCGGATGCTCCCTACTAGGTGTGGGCAATCGGGGTCCCAATCGGGTTTCGGTTCGGGTTCATTCGGGTTTCGGGTTTTCGGGTTCATGAATTTTAGCCCCATTCGGATATTATAAAAAATCGTCGGGTTCGGTTCGGGTTTAGTCGGGTTCGGTTCGGGTTTAGTTACATGTCCAAGATCCGGTTGAACCCGAAATATTTTCGGTTTCGGATACTAATCGGGTTATCGGTTCTAAAAGTACTAATTTCTACTTGATTAAAATTCACTATATCTTAAATTATTTCAATAAATTTGTGAATTAAGCTTATTCAAACCAAATTATTATCCTTTAAAATAATTTTGTGAAACTCGTCCATTAACTATACGGAAATTTTCATTGAATTATACGTGAAAACATTAAACATATCATGACAAACCAAAGCCTTGTAAGAAAGAAAATCACACATAATGAAACATAAGAAATTAAAGTTCACAACTAACAATTATATAAACGTAAGAATACTATTTAAATTTTAAAAACAACAACATCGTTTAAACTTTTAAACAATGTATTCATAATTAAACTTCAAATGCAATGTAAAGCATAAAACATTAATATTAACCAATAAAATATATATTAGACTAAGTATTTTAGTTAATTATTCATGTAATAACTACTTTATTGTAGGTATATAATAATATCTTATTGTGCTTTGATACATCTTAGAAATTTAGATTGAGTATGGTACAAGTTTTGTTTTTGGAATTTTAAACTTTCGGGTTCTTTCGGATATCCATTTAAGTTCGGGTTCGGTTCGGGTAAAACCCATAACCCGAAATACCATAAAACAAGATCCATTCGGTACTTATGTCGGGTTCGGATCAGTTCGGATACATTTTAATCGGATCGGATTCGGTTCGGATTTTCGGGTTCGGTTTATTTGCCCAGCCCTACTCCCTACGCTAGATACACAGTGGAAGATCTTCTCCAAATGCCGGGCCGAGAAGGTTTACCTATCATCGATCCAGACCGACCACCAAACACGCTCTGGTAATTTTAATTATGATTTTTTCCATATATATGAAATTTTAATTATATATATTTTCATCTAACATTAATCATGAATTTTCAATTTTTTTATAGGTTTCCAACAGATAATCGCTTGGGACGGAGCGTCGCAAACATCATAAGGTCGAACTTCCGGGAGCCTCATTCGAACTGGTCCCTTACACCGGGCCACGTTCGGAGGACTTGGTTCAAATGTTTTGCGGTAAGTTATTTTCTTTCTTACTTAAATTAATTTATTTCACTTTTTAATTTCATTTAAATATTTAATTATTTCATTTAATTATTTTAATTATTTTTTGCAGCAAAAATGGAACTGGTCTATTGCGGTCAACGAGACCGTGAAGGAAGGGTTTTACGAGAAGGCGCAAGAACGCCTTAAGAATATTGTCGGCAATTGGAAGGATAAGTGGAGGTTTGATCCCGAGGTCAGCAAATGTAAACCGACCTACATCAGCGATTACGTTTGGAATGGCTTGACGGCTTATTGGAGTATGCCGAAGTCAGTTAAAACTTCGGCCCGTTGCTCCAACAACCGAATGGCGCGTGATGCTGAGGGTAATTTGGTCGTTGTGCCCCACACTTCTGGACAGACTTCTCATGCAGGAAAAGCTCTACAAATTGTAAGTACTAGCTAAAATTTTTAAAAAAAAAATTTAAAAATTTTTAATTTGTTTTTAGCTTTTTTAATAATTAAATTGTTTATTGATATATTAATTAATTAGGTTAATATATTTAATTATGTTGTTCTGTAGGCTGCGGTGGAAGGAGCACCACCGTCTCTTGCCCGACTTTACAAGTTGACCCATCAGCGTTCTGACGGGACGTTTGTAGATCCCCGAGCAGAGAAGATCTACAACGATGTTGAGGAGCAGATTCAGGAGGTCCAGACCCAGTTGACGGTGGAACAAGGGGAACCCGTTCAGTTATCCATTGTTGAACAAGACAAAATTTTTGAGAAGGTAATTAATTATTATTCGATTTTATAGTTAATTATGTATATACTAATTATTCATTTAATTAATTTAAATTATTTTAAATGAAGGTTATCCCGAAGAAGAGGGGACGGATGATCGGGATCGGTACGGTGAACGATGTCCCGAGGGCTAGAGCTGAATACGCTACAAGACAGCAAGAAGAATCTCAGCAGCTCCGAACCGATTTGACAACCGCCAACCAAGTCATTTCGACCCTCCGGACGGACAACGAGGCCAACAGGAACCACATTAGGGCCATGGCGGAGATGTTTGATGTTATGGCGGAAACAAACCCAGCCCTTGCGGAAATGTGGAGACCTCGACGTTCAACGATCTATCCCGACCTAACTCCAGAAGAATGAGCAAATGCAGAGCGAGGTGCCGATGAACATACCTCCCAGTTTTTCGCAGATATTAATCTTAATAATTAATTAATTAGTTTTCTTATGTAATTTTAATATATATTTTTATTATGTTTTGGATATATTAAGTTAAGTTTATATATTTTCGAAACTGAAGGATTTTTAATTAAATATTAAATTTCGTAAATTAAAAATTTTAAATTTGTGTATTTTAAAAGGTGAAATTTTATTTTATTTCTAGAGGTGAAGTGGTCGTACTAAATAAATCAACCCGAAGTTATCTAGTCGTACATTTTACGACCAAGTTGTGTCTATGGTTCAAGAGTAGAGGTTATGTGGTCGTACCCTTTACCTCTATTTAAATACTGTTTTACGTTGGATTTGACTTCTACTTTACGACCACCCTTTACGACCAATTTACGTCTAATTTAGTGGACGTAACTTTACGTCAAATCAACCTCTAGTGTACGACTACGTGTTTCACATCCGTGTTACGACCAAAATATTTAGTCGTAATATTTAAGTCCACGTTACGACCAAAAGTGAATTACGACGGGCTAATAACGACTAAACGCTTTTCGTTGTTATGTGGTCGTAAAAAGCCATTTACGACCAGATAACCTCTCAATGTGTGGTCGTTATGCCCACGTTTTCTTGTAGTGAAAACCTGATATTTAACTGTGGATACACATCGCATAATCAAGCTAATCCATAAATCAGCGAAGCCCATTTTTTGTACTATCATTTCTATGAAAATCCATTCCATCCTATCATAAGCCTTGCTCATATATGTCTTTATAGCCATACGAATATGTCTTCCACCAAGTTTCGTTCTCAAGGCATGGAATATCTCCTGAGCAATCATTATATTATCATTTATTTGGCGCCCTACTACAAAAGCAGACTGAGTCTCCAATATTCGCTCAGGTAAGATATTTTTTAGTTTCTGGCATAGGACCTTAGAAACAATCTTGAAGCTCACGTTGCATAAGCTTATAATATGAAACTGTGACATCTCGGCTGGCTTATCTTTCTTTGGGATAAGGCAAATGTTGGTATCATTAAGCCCTGGTGCCATGGTTCCTTTAAACATAAATTCATTGACCATATGAGTTAAATCCTCTTTCACAATATCGCAGAAGTTCTGATAGAACAACGCATTCATTCCATCTGGCCCAGGGGGCTTCTCTGGATGCATCGCAAATAGGGTAATTTTAACCTCCCATTCTGTAACAGGAGCAATGAGTTCCTGGTTCATCTCCTCAGTAATTATCGTTGCTATATTCGCCATATCCTCATCTAGATCAGAGGGATCAGATGTCTCAATATAATGAACGAAAGTAACTCGTCGCTATGGACACTAGCCCTCTTCATCCTCTACCAAGTTCCCTTGGGCGTCAGTCAAACTCGTGATTCTGTTTTTTTTTGCCCTCCTCTATTTCGTTATATTATGGAAAAACTTTGAGTTTAGATCTCCCACTTGAAGCCATAAAACTCTACTCTTATGTTTCCAAATAACTCCTCCGCCTTAAGAGCGTCAGATAATTCTTTCAAAGCTCCCGACAAATCCTCCGCAGATGCATTATCATCGTTGTACATAGCTTCTATCTTCTCCTTCACTTCTTTTACTTGCTGTTCCAAGTTCATATCATTTTGTATCCTCCACTAACTAATAGCTTTACGGAAACTAGAAATATGAGTCATAATGTCTGCATCTGAAGGTAATTAAGGAGAATTCCATCCATTTTCAACCACACTTTTAATTTCATCACTATCTAACCATCTTTTATCAAATTTCAAATTCTTCTTCGCTTTGAAAGGCTTAGATAGTATGTTGGCTAGGACCAGACAATGATCCGATCACCAGAGACGCAAATATCTCACCAAATAGTGAGGAAACTTGTCATGCCATTTCTCGTTCCCTAAGGCTCGATCTAATATGCATCTAACCGTATTTACACCTCTTTTACCAACCCAAGAGAGCTGGTTGCCTAAGCAAGGAAATTCCAGCATACCACAATCACTTATCATCTGTTTAAATGGGAGGAACAAACTATCAGAACGTACCCTCCCTCCTTCCTTTTCCTCATGACGTGTAATCTCATTGAAATCCCCAATCATGAACCATGGTCCATTTTTTATTGTTGCAAAGGGCGTAAGACGCTCCCATACTAAATCACGATGTTCTAGAATAGGGTCCCCATAAACAAACGTCATATACACTTTATTCCATCATCTTCGCATATACATCAATCATACGATTATTAGAAAATAAAACATCAACTTGCAAATAATCCATAAAAACAAAGCCAAACCACCGCTTTGGCCATGAGGCTCAACGATATACAACTTATTAAAACCTAGGTCAATCTGAATGTTTTGCAACAGGAGCATCCTATCCTTCGTCTCAGAAAGGAACAATAGTCTTGGGCGATACTTCTGACACATCTCATTGAGGTGTCGAACTATGATGTTGTTCCCTATCCCTTGACAGTTCCAACTGATTGTCTTCATGGATAAAGATTTTGTGGAATTTTGGAATCCACTAAACCTTTCTTTGCATTCCTTGCTCCACCATTTTGAACCTTCTTAATTGTACCCTTCGGCTACTTCCCAGCAGCTGCGCCTATAGCACAACCCTTAATCCTTGGATACGCACGCCTTATGGGATGCTGGTCTTGTCGATTGTCATCATGAAACAGTACACGAGTCACACTGTGGGGGCATATGACCCTCTGACTCCACAACCTTCGGGACCAACTCAATACCTTGCTGGTCGTAAACCACAATAGATTGCTCTATATATTCCTTGACGATGTGATCCTCCTCCATTGGGTATATCTCTTTTGCCTCCTCCCCTAGCAGATCATCTTCGTCCATCATCGCCATCTCCTTTTCCCCATCCAAATTCGTCTCCATTTCAGCTTTATCATTCAAGACCGTACATGTGAGGGCGTTAGGGAGATCATTAATAGGCCCGTCATTTGACTTTTGAAATGTAACATTCTGATCCGCAACTTTATGAGAAGAATCACCTGCATTCATTGGTTTTGACAAGGGAACCACTGAGACATCTTTCACAACATGCACATGTTTGCTTTGTCCCTCCTCCACACTATTTAGTCGCATTGAACCAATATGATTTTCCTGATTTGGTAGCCTATGCTGTGACTTATGATCACCCAATGTTTTCCATCAGAGCACATCATCACCATTTCTCCTGTCTTTCCCACGGTGATAAGGGTTGAATCTTAGTGCTCTTTCCCTATCTAATCTTTCCCGCTGCGAGTAACTCGACCGGATAACCCTTTTTTCGTAAGTTGAACGATCCACTAAACCATGATCCTTGTGTGTCTTAACCAACATAGAAGATCCCACTCTCGTCCCTGGAGGTCTATACACCCCCACTAGAGGCATAACCCTCTCCCCTCATCGCTGCCTAGTACCTTGATTTCCATGCACCACTAGAGCAGCATCCCTCTGTTTCTAAGCCTCTACCTTTGAATCCTCTGCTTTTTTTGGACAGTGACCATCCTCATGAGTTATCAAGCTGCAATATTAGCAATGATTGAAGAGATTTTCATACTTTAGCTGGATTGTTAACTCTCCATCATTTACTTTAAGCTTTCGGGTAAACCTTAAAGGCCTTCTGGTATCGATATTGACGCGAATATTCTCTTCCCTAGCATCGAAATTGTATACCAGGCCCAGTCTATTACCAATATTCCTCAGGTTACCCTCAGTCCTAAGTGAAAAGGCACTCCAATGGGCTCAACAATAAAGGGAATTATCCAAGGATAGTCCTCATCAACAATAGGCTCCCACCTTACGAGCACAAACATGAAGTAATTATAATGAAACGGACCTTCAAGACAGCATTGAGATCATCCTCATTACTAAAACTAAACAGAAAATGTCCATTCCTTAGCTTAGTAGAAGTCATTCTATCTTTCATCTTCCACTGGCCTAACATGTAGTCAATTAGTTTAGAAACATTTTGCTTGTATGGGTTCAGAACTTTCCCAAATAAGAGAGAACCTATACTCGTTAATCGGCCCTTCATCAGCCTGGTCATCCAATAGGATTGGATCATCATCATCATCGTACCAAACAGCCTTGCCTTTTAAAGCATAAGCAATACGAGAGCTCGACATCATAAAAGATTCCTTACACCGAAATCAACTTGGAGTAACAAAAAAGCGTTTTTTGAAAACCAGATTTACGTGGATATATCCCAATGGAGAATCATCCCGTGGACTGGTTGAGATCAAGCCTTGCAGTAAAGACTAGTAATCGAAACAGTTTCAGAGTACGATTCAACGCCTTGCCGTTCAAGCTAGATAGAAATTAATTAACAAGGACGATGTGGGTGGATATATCCCGTAGAGGATCTATATCAATGGTTGATTGAGATCAAAACCGTGCAAGAGGCACACAACTGATGTTGCTTCCGAACGAAATCACCACGGAACAAGAGAAAAAATAGATCGGAAACTCGCAGGAACCCTGTCCACGACAAAGGCCGACTGGATGGGATCACTGGCCTTAAGACCTACGTGTGGTTAGATCTAGAAAAAGAACGCCGTGGATGAAAATCGGATGAAAGAATCTTCGCACTCCATATCGCCACTCGCCGCCGGTGGTGTATTGCTCTGGTAATTTTCGTTATAATGCATGAAAATTAATTGAATTTATTAAGTTACTATTAATAAAAAATTATTGAAAATTGAAAATTACAAAAATTGATACATTTATTATATTAATTTAATCTCCAAAAATCTATATTTATGAAACAGAGGGAGTATGTTCGATCTTTGATCGATTTCACTTTGGGTTGCCGAGTTCTGTATTTCTCTTTGGCGATTTTTGTTCTGTTTTCAATCTCATCGAAGCAGTTCTTCAAATTGATGATTAGAACAAAACAAAATAATAGATAGATTTATGTGTTCATCGCATACATCTAAGAAGAGGAGAGAAAGAGAAAAAGAGAAAAACTCATCCGGTTGTTTTCAAGGGTACTTTGGTATATACTTTAGAAAATACGTTGAATATCATGGTCCTTATTATTTAGTTAATTACTTAATTATAAAATGTTGGTGATCATATAGTCTAATTTCCCTTACAAATATATTTCGGTAGATAATTGGATAATTATATGATGTATAGTTAAACTTTATAAATTAAGTTATTGAATTAATAAAATTTATCGATGTTGAATTACATCAGTTCAAAATATGATATAATTTAAAAATAATAAATTTTTAAAAACTTTTATGTAAATATATTATTCTACTAAATAATCAATTAATAGTTAATGCATTTAATTTTACAAAAAGATAAATAAGATAATGCAGTGTTATTAATCATAGCCATGTTCATTTTCTAATTTTCTTAACAATTTAAATATTTTGACATTATTTTATCACATTACATTTAAAATATACATTAACATTTTATAATACATATTTTTATACAATAAATAATATAGTAAGAATAATATGAAAAAAAAATATAAAATCTAATAATTGTATAACCTGTGAAATTATGCATCTTATTTTACATAAAATATTTTAAAGTATAAAATATAATAACTGATAAATTAATAACTCTATAAATTAATAAAATATCATAGTCTCAACATTATTATTTTACATAGATTTTCTTGTACTTAGTTAGATTATGAATAAATTGTATTAATACCAAAAATATTTTTAAAATCATGATGCACTTGTTAGAATATGCAGTATATAAATTGTATTAATACCAAAAGTACCTTAAAATGCTTGATGGATTTAGCCAGGCTATATTCTTTTACAAAATATCAACAAAAAACAATTTCAAATGATTTTTTCTCTTCTTTTCTTTCACATCTACTAAAATAATTCGTGTCATGAGCATCACCAAAGTTCCAGTTGGTTCATTTTTCTATTTATCGATGGGAAAAAGTAAATCTCGTGTCGATCGATGCACTCGATTATACACCAAACTGATTTTTTATTAAAAAATTGTCAAAAATAATATAAGTTATGTAAAGTTTTGCAAAAATACACACTATCAAAAGTATATTAACATTTGAATTTACACTTTAGTGATATTATTATTTAGAGTTTAGTATTAAAGGGGTGGAGTTGAATTTCTAAAAAAATTATAAATATTTAGAAAAATTAATTAAGTCTATTTTTATCAAAATAAATAAATATATTTTTGTAAATAATCATTTATTAAAGATAAATTTGTAAAGTGATATCAAACTTAGGGTATAAATGAAATTCTCTTTTTGCTTTGCTCAATTCCTAATTCTAGATTATCAACTGAAAAATTTGAACCTCGGCTCCGTATTTGCATGTACATGAAGAAGAGTAGTGACGGAACTGAAAACAGTGGAATAGATTGATGAGGAGACACGAGCCAAAAGGAGCAGTTAAGTTAGTAAAACATGTTGCAAGAAGAGGATGATGATGCGAGTCGTTTTTGTTGTGTTTGTAAGAATATTTTATATTTTATGTGACATATGTATCTATTGATTTAATATAAAATTCAAGTTCTTATTAGTATTTTAATATTTTAATATAAAAGTCGATACCATGATGGATCGGTTTCGAGTAATGAGTTAGTATATGGGTGTATTGATAACCCTCCTATTTTACTTTATATTTATAAATATCTTTAGTCTCATGATCATATAAATATATGTAAAAGGTAATAATAAAAAAATATATTACCATAAGAATTTAATATATGTAAACTATATATTGTGGTGGTTAAAAGGATGAAAAGTTGTGTTGGTTAGTCACATCCCTTACACTAATATATATTGACATCCTACATCACTTTATGTGCAATGAAAAATCTCTCTAGAAAAACACCACAATAATAGTGACTATCAAGAGAGACTAAGGAAAATTTTGGGATTTCTTGTCCATCAAGGAAATCACCAAAGAGAAGGTTAAAGAGGAGAAGATCAATTGGTAAAATTGCATCCAAGCATGGATCAAGGTTAGTCATTCTATCTTCTTTAGAAATGTGTTAGGATTGAATTAAGACAAATCTGAATTAGGTCTTGGTGACAAAATAAATTTAACAATTGGTATCATAGCCAATTTAGATTTAATTAATTCATCATAACTAAACGCATAGGATCATGTACGATTTCATTTTTTTTTGTTAAAAAAAATGTAAGTTCATGATCAGTATGTAAAAATACAACATCGTAATTTTACGGCATTGTAATCGTTGTGCGTTTAAGGTTTAAAGTAAATGATAGATTAAGTTGTCTCGATTTGTACTAAGGAAATTAGTTACGAAAAATTTATTAATCGTACATGCATGCATGAACATGTGCTTCTCTTTACATAATTTGATCGACATCTGTTCACTCATGAAAGGTTGAGTGTTTGTCTCTAGGTTATGTTTGGAAAAGCACATAATTTTATTTTGTCTGATGAAAAGTCACCAATTGAAAGTTGTCAAAGTAATCGTTCACTATTGCGTACGTGTTTACAGTTATAGTGGCATGTATTCATGGTGAATGTCTGTGCGCAACACTATAACTAAATCACAATTGTAAAAAATTCATAAATTGTTTCTGAAATTATTTGACAAAACCGTGTTATGATCAATGCACGATTAAAAGTTTTGCATGCATGAAAGATTTTAGAATTGGTTACATGCTAGAATCTAAAATTTACGCAATGATTATTATAATGTGAAAAGTCATCAATTTAGTAAATCTTATTTACATGCATGAAAAGTTACATGCAAGATGATGGAATTTGCTTAATGGTTATGAAAGGTCACTATTCAAATAACCGAAAGGTAAACAAAATAATATAATGGACAATCGTTAACCGCTATTACACGTTTTATATAATTATGTTCCATAAAGTTTAGGATATATTATATATATTATTTTAAATATTATATATAATATATTTTAAATTAAAATGCTTCCGCTGCATTTTAAATAATAGGTAATTTGTGTTATAAAATATTAACACAATATGGAAATAATTATGTTATGGAATATTAACATAATATTAAGATAAATTTACATATTAGTATTTTAATATTTATATAGTTTATAACATGTTAGTCACCAAAGTGGTCTTGTTGTTTACTTATAAATATTAAAATTAAAAATAGTCTATAATTGATCAAGATCAAGGATGGTAAATGACATAAAAGTTTGATCGGTCAATTAATTTATTATTTATATTTTAGGAGATCACCCAAAGGTGGATCATTGAATATAACTAATAATAAGAAAAGAATTAGTCACTTCTTACTATAGTCAATAATATATATATATCCAAAGATAACATACTTATTTGATTAGTGTTTGATTGATTAATATTAAAAATATATATAATTAGCATCACTGAAAGTATTTGTATTTAAGTATTGCCCAAAGGTTACTTAAAATATAAGTTTTAGGGTTCTATTAGTCTGAATATACATTATAGTCTCAAAACACTAACGAGTAAACATGTATGAATGCTAGCAGCTTCATTAAATGTGTTTGCATCTGCTAACTCTGTGGTAAAGTTTAATGGCCTCAGCTATGGTGAGTGGTTCGAGCAAATCCAGTTTACACTGGGTGTAATGGCTTTGGACTCCGCCATACTAACTGATCAAGAACCGTCAGCTATTACGGCAGATAGCTCTGAATCTGAAAAGTCTCGTTATGAGAGATAGGAGCGATCTAACATGCTGAGCTTGAACCTTATGAGGTTGACGATGGCGGAAAGTATTAAGCCATCAATGCCTAAGACAGAGAAAGCAAGGGAATTCATAGAGAAAATTAAGGAGTGTTCACAATCAGAATTGGCTGACAAGTCGATTGTAGGAAGTCTCATGAATGAGCTAACTACAAAGAAGTTTGACTGGTCTCAACCAATCCATGATCATGTGACGCACATGTCTAATCTGGCAGCAAAGTTAACGACCTTAGGAATGGAGGTACATGAGCAGTTCTTGGTTCAATTCATCATGAACTTTCTACCTCTTGAATTTAGCCAGTTCCAGGTGAATTACAACACCATTAAAGATAAATGGAACTTTAAGGAATTAAAGGCTATGTTAATTCAAGAGAAGGGGAGATTAAGGAAGATGAAAGGTCGAGTTGCTAACCTCGTAGGTCTTGGAAGTGCCAGTAGCATCAAAAGAACATCAAGTAGAAAGGACAAAAAGAATGTTAAGAACTTCGTGAAAGGACCTCAAAGTCAAATCCATAAGGAAAAAAAGTGTTTCTTTTGTAAGCAAGTAGGACACTTCAAGAAGGATTGTCCTAAAAGGAAGGATTGGTTCGACAAGAAAGGTAAACATTACAGTTTTGTTTGCTATGAAATGAATCTTATTGAAGTTCCTAATAATACTTGGTGGTTAGATTCTGGTGCTACTACTCATGTGTCTCATATTAAACAGGGATTTAGTTCGATCCAACCCATAAGAGGACCTGAACAATATTTGTTCATGGGAAACAGGATGAAGGCACAAATAGAAGGAATTGGGGCGTATAGATTGATCTTGGACACTGGAAGTCATGTGGATCTTGAAGGGTGTCTCTATGTACCTGAGTGTGCTAGAAATCTTGTTTCTGTTAATAGGTTGGACAATATAGGTTTTAGTATTAAGGTTGCACATGGTGTTTTCTCATTGTACCGAAATGATTACTTTTATGGTAGTGGTACTTTATTTGATTAACTTTATAAGTTTAACCTTGATGCAAAATTTTATGAATCCCTATTTAATGTTGAAAGTCGAGGCATTAAGCGTAGCGCAACTAATGAAAATTCTGCTTTCTTGTGGCATCAACGACTAGGTCATATTTCCAAAGAAAGAATTATGAGGTTGATAAAGAATGAAATTCTTCCTCAATTGGATTTCAGTGACCTAGATGTATGCATAGACTGCATTAAAGGAAAGCAGAAGAAACATACTTTAAAGAAATCAGCCACAAGAAGCACTCAGCTTCTTGAGTTAATACGCACCGACATATGTGGCCCTTTCGATGCTCCTTCATGGAGTGGTGAAAAATATTTCATCACTTTTATTGATGATTACTCATAATATGGATATACTTATCTACTGCATGAAAAGTCTAAGTCTGTGAATGTTCTAGAGGTATTCATTGATGAAGTGGAAAGGCAATTAGATAAAAAGGTTAAAGTAGTGAGATCTGATAGAGGTGATGAATTTTATGGAAAATTCGATGAAAGTGGACAATGTCCTGGTTCATTTGCAAAATTACTTGAAAGTAGAGGCATTTGTGCACAATACGCTATGTCTGGTACTCCTCAGCAAAATGGTGTAGCTGAGAGGCGGAACCGTACCTTAATAGAGATGGTTAGGAGCATGTTGAGTAATTGCTCTTTACCCCTCTCATTGTGGATATATGCATTAAGAACTTCAACGTATGTGCTTAACCGGGTTCCTAGTAAGGCAGTTTCTAAGACCCCTTATGAATCGTGGACGTGAAGAAAACCTTGTTTAAGACATCTACGTGTGTGGGGTTGTCCAGCAGAAGTAAAGCTATATAATCCACATGAGACGAAACTTGATTCTAGGATAGTCAGTGGCTTTTTCATTGGATATCCTGAAAAATCAAAGGGGTATACATTTTATTGCCCTAACCATAATACGAGAATAGTTGATTCGGGTAATGCTAGGTTCATTGAAAATGGTGAAACTAGTGAGAGTGGTGAACCGCGAAAGGTGGACATTTATGAAGTTCAAGTTGAAGTTTATTCACCTGTAGTTCCACCTGAGGTAGTTGTTCCTATTGTTGCATCTGACTTTGATGACACAATAGAACAATATAATGATGTGTCAGTTCCACCAGTTGAAAATACTATTGATGAATCTGTCATTATTCAAGAAGAGAATAGTGAACCACAAATACCTATAAGGCGATCTGGAAGAGAAAGAAGATATGCCATTTCAAACAATTATGTGGTTTATACTATTGAAAATGAATGTGACTTAAGCATGGATGAAGATTCGATCTCATTCAAAATGGCCATGGAAAGTGACAATTCTAAAGAGTGGTTTGATGCTTCAAAAGAAGAAATGAAATCTATGAGTGATAATAATGTATGGGACTTAATAGAGTTGCCCGATGGTTTCAAAACCGTTGGTTGTAAATGGGTCTGTAAGACTAAACGCGACTCGAAAGGTAAAACTGAAAGACGCAAGTCTCGCCTTGTTGCGAAAGGTTTCACTCAAAAAGATGGAATTGACTATAAAGAAACATTATCTTCGGTTTCAAAGAAGGATTCTCTTAGAATTGTTTTGGCTTTGGTGGCTCATTATGATCTTGAGCTTCACCAGATGGATGTGAAAGCCACCTTTCTGAATGGAGATATTGAGGAGGAAGTATATATGGACCAATTAGAAGGTTTTGTGGTCGTAGGAAAAGAAAATTTGGTGTGTAAGCTGAGAAAGTCAATATATGGACTAAAATAAGCTTCTCGACAATGGTATATAAAGTTTAATGCTATCATCACGTCATATGGTTTCGTAGAGATCATCGTTGATCGATGTATCTACATTAAGATCAATGGGAGTAAGTTTGTGATTTTAGTCCTATATGTTGATGATATTTTGCTTGCTGCAAATGACATGGGTATGTTACATGATGTGAAGAAGTATCTCTCTAAGAACTTTGAAATGAAAGATATGGGTGAGGCATCTTATGTGATCGGGATAGAAATCTTCCGAGACAGATCACAAGGACTGTTAAGTTTGTCTCAGAAAGAATATATCAATAAGATCTTAGCGAGATATAAGACGGAAAAGTGCTCCGCAGGAATAGCTCCAATTCAGAAGGGGGACAAGTTTAGTAAAATGCAATGTCCTAAGAATGAATTGGAGCGTAAAGAAATGGAAAGAATTCCCTATGCATCGGTGGTTGGGAGTTTGAACTACGTTCATACATGTACTCGACCCGATATCAACTTTGTTGTTGGAATGTTGGGTCGATATCAAAGTAATCCCAGAATGGACCACTGGAAAGCTACAAAGAAGGTTCTCAGGTACTTGCAAGGCACCAGAGAGCACATGCTTACAT
Source organism: Moricandia moricandioides (assembly GCA_905132885.1). NCBI lineage: Eukaryota > Viridiplantae > Streptophyta > Magnoliopsida > Brassicales > Brassicaceae > Moricandia > Moricandia moricandioides. The sequence goes on from CAJHQQ010000022.1 coordinate 548,640, forward strand.
ATAAGAGATCTGATCAGCTGGAAGTTATTGGATATTCAGATTCAGACTACGTCGGATGCGTTGATAGCAGAAAATCAACGTTTGGCTACTTATTCCTATTAGCTGGGGGAGCAATATCATGGAAGAGTGGACATCAGTTTGTCATTGCTACTTCCACTATGGAAGCTGAATTTGTGGCATGCTTTGAGGCCACAATTCATGCACTATGGCTGCGGAATTTTATCTCAGGACTTCTGATTGTCGACACTATAGCCAAGCCGCTGAGAATTTACTGCGATAATTTTGCAGCTGTCTTCTTTTCAAAGAACGACAAGTACTCGAAAGGTGCTAAGCACATGGAGTTAAAGTACTTGTCTATTAAAGAAGAAGTTCAGAAACAAAGAGTGTCATATGAGCACATAAGGACGGATATGATGGTAGCGGATCCGCTAACTAAAGGTTTACCACCCAAGGCGTTCAATGGCCATGTAGAACGTATGGGTATTATAGATAAGGCTTTGTTATTTTAGTTATGGGATGCTCGTTATGTATTTGACACTGAGAATTCACTTAAAGATTATGTTTCTGATTTATTTATTATGTTATCATTAAAGTATGTGTATACACTTATGGTTTGTAGATAACATAATTTTTTGGTTTGAGAAATCAAGATTCTTCTCATATAAGGATTGATTTAAAATTGAAATTGATTAGTGATACATGGAAGGGACTATGTCGTTTAATGACATACAACCGCCATGATTCGATCATTTCTAATATTAGTAAAGATCAAGTGAACTTGATGTAAAAGTGCACATTAAAGTTATTGAACCCTTAAGTAGACACAAAGGTCAAGTGGGAGAATGTAAGAATATTTTATATTTTATGTGACCTATTTATCTGTTGGTTTAATATAAAGTTCAAGTTCCTATTAGTATTTTAATATTCTAATATAAAAGTCGATACTTTGATGGATCGGTTTCGAGTAATGAGTTAGAATATGAGTGTATTGATAACCCTTCTACTTTACCTTATATTTTTATAAATGTCTTTAGTCTCATAATCATATACATATATGTAAAAGGTAATAATAAAGGAATATATTACCATAAGAATTTAATATATGTAAACTATATATTGTGGTGGCTAAAAGGATGAAAAGTTGTGTTGGTTAGTCACATCCCTTACACTAATATATATTGACATCCTACATCACTTTATGTGCAATGAAAAATCTCTCTAGAAAAACACTACAATAATAGTGACTATCAAGAGAGACGAAGGAAGATTTTTGGATTTCTTGTCCATCAAGGAAATCACCAAAGAGAAGGTTAAAGAAGAGAATATCAATTGGTAGAATTGCATCCAAGCATTGATCAAAGTTAGTCATTCTATCTTCTTTAGAAATGTGTTAGAATTGAATTAAGACAAATCTGAATTAGGTCTTGGTGTCAAAATAAATAGTGTTTTGGAAGTTGTTATGTATCACCTTTAAAGAATTACATGGAAGGGGAATTGGTTGTAAATTTGATGAATATCCTCATAGAATTCTACTCTCTAAATTTGATTTCATTTATTTTGTGATAAGTGATAACTTTTCAGGAATAAAGTTCAAATTTGTAAAACATTTCATTCCATTCGATATCTACAGAAAATATCATAAAAATATAGTACAATAAAATATTTGTGTGCATTTCAATTTTGATAAGGGGTAATTTCTAAAAATAAAGTTCAAATTAATAGTATATATATACGAAACTATAAAGTATGCTATATTGGTTTGCATTTCGATCTGTATTTTATGTCTGCATAGTAGTATACTATACTATAACCATATAAAATATAGTATAACACAAGAAATTTTATGTTATTTTTATCATTCTATTTTGTGTGCAGTTATATATACTCGATTTTTATTATTGATATTATTATCTAACTGAAAAGTTATATTCCCTCTGTTTCTAAATAATGTATATTCTAGCATTTTTCCTTGTTTCTAAAAGATCAATATTTTCAATTTTCTATGTATTTTTATTAATGATTTTTAAGTTTCCAAGAAATATTAATTGGCAATTTTTGATTTATTGAATTGTTATTGGTTAAATTTTATGGAAAATTGTTATATTTTAAAAAAATTAGTACATTGATTGTTAAATATTAATTTTTCTTAATATGTGTGAAAAAATCAAAGTATGGATTATTTAGAAACAGAGGGAGTATCTGTTTTAACATTTCAGACTTTGATAAACACACAGAAAATCTGTATTTTTAGTAGCATTGAAAGATTTAACTAACTAGCAAAATGATGCTAGTAAAGGAAACTAAAATCAAGTGAGGAAAATATTATTTAAACAAAAAAGATGTAGAATCTATCTCTTCTCTTTACACTAAGTGTGTAGTGCACATGTACGCGCTCTTGAGTCAAAATCGTCTTGTTTTGGTGTCATTTCTTAGTTACTTAGACTTTGAATGGGTGATGTGGATCAAAATATGGAGATCAAGTAGATAATAGATATCAAGTAGAACAAATACAGATTACATAGATTGTGAAGAATATATGCAGTTTAGAATATATGCAGATCTAAATGACTAGACTAATTTATTGAATTATAATATATAACGGAATATTGAAAAAATATTTTACTTGAATGACACCAAAATTATTCGGATGAATAAAAGTGATACTTCATATTTTATTGTCTAAAAATATTAAGTAATAATAAAATAAATATTTAAATTTTACGAATATGAAAATTAATAGATTGCATGAATTCATTTGAATGATTTCTACAAAATGTTATAAGATGAAATTTAATATTTGTATGCAACTGTTAATTACATTATTTATATTAATTGTCATCAATAATTAAGATAGAATCAACAGTCACATATATGTTTTTCTATTTATCTAAATCTTAGATAATATTGTTTACCGTCAATTCTCTCGAATAATCATTTTTAATTTTTTGTCACCAAAAGAATTCACAAGGAAAAAAATGACCAAAATAGGTTACATTAAAGAGATAAAAGACTATTTTACCACTTATTATATATATATATAATTAAAATAATTTTTTTATAGTTTATATGTTTCCAAATTCAAACATTTTCTAATTTTTTTTAATTTTTTTTTCAAATTTTCTTTTTAAAATTCAAAAATAATTATTAAAATTTTGAATTTTTAATATTTATATGTTTATTTTTAAAAATTTAAACACCACCCCAAAACTCCACCACTTAATTCTAAGCCCTATAAGTCTATTTTAATTAACCTTAGGATTATAAGTGTATATTTATATTTTAATGAAATTTCTTTTTGTCATTTTTCTCGTAGAGTTTTTTTGGTCACTTTCCTCCAGCTGCTCTTTTGGTAAAAAACAAACAAAAAAAACTACTTTATGTAATTTCTGATTATTTAGTGTAGTTATATATTTTTATAGCATACAAAAATAATTTTTATAAAACATAATTATAGATAATTATGTTAAAGTTATGATTATGCCAAGTAAATATATATAAGTGTTTATGAAAATATTTTAGAATCTAACATATATATTAAATATATCATTTTATATTTTTTCATTAAAATTCTTCTTAAAATTAGTGTGTACGAAAATGAAAAAACTTCGTCTTTTCATTCATAAATATCTGAACCAAAGATGAAGTTGTGTGTAGCATATTTTTCAAGAAAAAATAGAAATTGTGTGAAATATTTATAATAAAAAGAAAAAAAAATCACTTATTGGACTTCTGTATTTGGCCAACTTTTTTTCTCTTATTTGCAATACAATTTTTTCTACTTAAAAAAAGTTCTCCAGACAGTTCATTAAATATTTTATTGTTCGAATTTGTTATGCATATTAAATCCTGACTGGACAATAAAAGCAAATAAGACTGCATTTCTATCTTTTTGTATTTATTCTGCTTTTCTCCTCTGTCACATTCATAGCCTTAATTTCAGTTATTATATGTTTATTTTTGATTAGTGCTATACACCTAATATACCCATGTGAAAACTATATATTTGCATCTCATTCAGCCGAAATAATATATGTGTCACATGATTCAACAGAAATTATATATATGACATCTCAATCATTGAAGTTAACTAAAATCGCTTTAATTAATATTAATTTTAGATAACTTTGAATTTTTATATAATTTACTAAAAACTTTCTTTTAAATTAGAGTTGACACAATCTTAAATTGAAATATAAAAAACTGTAAATATTGTTCATTTTAAAATATGTTGTTTTCTGAGACTAAACATGCTAGATGAATAGTTTATTGTTGATAAAAGACATGCTAGATATTACCAGAAAATAATATGTATATTTTTTGTTAACGATAACTATTCTAAGCAAAACACAAATTGAAAACTCAAATTGGTGTATAGCATCAACATAAAACATAGCTTAAAGAAAATTTGGAGCACCTCATGCACTGTTGTCTGCCATTTATTTTCTTCTTCTTCTTTCTATATGTTTGATCACAAAACTAGGAAAATCTCCTTACATTGCCAAAATTCTTCCATGTTAGATGTGAATATGGCCATTCTTTCGGTGAAGATATCATCTTCACTAATGAAGAATAATATGTTATAATCACATATGAGTGTTGTAGAATCTTTATGTAATTCATTGCTCAAATTAAAACTTCAAATTATGCATGTAAATGTGAGAGAATTCAACGGATATTTTTTACTCCCGCAATATCATCATATGTCCATTTTCACTACAAAACCATTTTTGCCTCAAAACAGGTTATGGTCTTTTCATGCTCCACTTACATAACACCATCTCCTATCTCTCAGTTCTTGTCTTGGCTGGTTGGAATTTTTTTCGTCTCATCTTGAGTGTCTTGAAATTGTTTAGCCTTTGCCCACAAATCTCCTTCTATTTTTCTAATACGCAAAATCTCTTGTGGATTATCATTCTTATACTTATAAATCTCATCATTTATGCTTTTTTGCTCATAATAAAACTCTTCAACTCTATAAGCCTCCTTTGGTTCCTTGATACTTTGATAACCTCTTCATGTGTTTTTGTATCATCATTTTTCACTTCCTCTAAAGCCTGTGGGAACCGAAATTCACACCGTCGATTTCCGTAAATTAAAGAAAGTCAAGAACCCTACCTTTCCCTGAGGTTCCAAATTCTCTGCGAGAGCCAACGAAAATTAATCGAGTAAACATGGAAAACATGAAAAGATAACAAAACGAATTTAGAAAACAATAGATATTTATTTCGAATTTGCGTACGAGCGTTTCAGAGACAAAAGCGTACACGAAGCTTGTCTAGAAACGGGATCACAAAAGGAATTCGTATAACACAAGCAGTAAGACGAGACTAAGTTTGCTAGCTCTACTACCTATGTCTAGAGAAACCTATGTGGCTTCAACTCGCTTAGCAATAGACGAAAAATGTTTGAAGGATTTGGGACTGGACCTTAAGAAAGGCTGCCTATGTACCCCTTTTATTGATCAAGTCGGACGTAGTTCAATTAAAAGAGTGGACCAAGAGATCAAACTGTCAGAGCAAGTTCGTCTGGTAATCGAGTGTCAGTCATAGAAACCAAGCTTGTCGAGAACAAATCTTAGGGTTTCTAAGTGCAATGAGTTGTAGAGTTTGAGGAAAACAGAATCGTCGAACAAAAATGGAGAAACGTCTGAGTATAACTCTCTTCTTCTAGCCGCCTAAGTTCTAAGTTCTAATAAGCTAACAGAGCTTCTCTAAGTCTCCATCTCCGGATCCCTCTGTCTTTAGCTTCAACTCCCCTTATATATGCCTTCTGGGTCAGTTCCCCTTTCCTTTATGGCCCCTAGATCAAGTTTATCGCTTCGTGGAAATATTCTTTTCTATCTCGATCTTCATCATTATCTAGGAAACCTGACATTTATCTTCCGATTTCGCGAGATCTATCTTCTTCTGCGAGTAAAGATACACCTTCATAACATTGTTGGGCTCAATTTCATATGAAATCGCAAGTGGGCCTTTAGCCGCGTTTTAGGCCTCTTTGGGCCGTATTTCGACTTAAATGTTCTTACAATTTCTTCGAAATAACGTTTAATGATAACGATGTAGATTTAGAGAGGAATTTCACACTCCTCATATAGAATAGACAACTGTGGTGTTGAGTTAACCGTTGCCGTTTATACGATAACCATGAACTTCATTCGGGAAAACGAGTCTTTACGGTTTTTATAGCAAAGTTCCAATGGTAACTTCGATTGAGACTAAACGAAGAGCATTTCGATCGAGATTCGAGAGATAAGCCAATGTTTATGGTCTCACTCACCATATGGCGACCTGGGAGCTGTATTTGACGACCCGGGGTTCGTTTGGTGACTCTAACTTGTTTTAATCGTAAAATCTCGACTGTAACTCTGATTGAGACGAAACGAAAAGCATTTTGATCGCGACTCAAAGAATAATATAAAGGAGAGACACAGATCGCTATATGAATAACCTATAGTTGGAGATCCGAGATCGCCATATGGCGACCCAGATTTGGTGAGATCGGGTCGCCATATGGCAACCCGGACTTGAACAAGTATGGTCGCCATATGGCGACCCGGACTTGAACAAGTATGGTCGCCATATGGCGACCCGGACTTGAACAAGTATGGTCGCCATATGCCGACACGGACTGGTCCAGGTTAGGTCGCCATATGGCGACACGGACTGGTCAAGGTCGGGTCACCAGGACTAGGTGAAGTCAAATCGCCATATGGCTACCCGGACTGTGTGGGTCTTGGTCGCCATATGGCGACCCATGCTTCTTGTGTGCAGGTCGCCATATGGCAACCCGGGTTCAGTGTGTGCGGGTCACCACATGGTGACCCGTGCCTTGAGAGTTTGGGTCTCCATATGGCGAACCTTGCTTCCTGAGTGCAGGTCACCATATGGCGACCCATGCCTTGAGAGTGTGGGTTGCCATATGGCGACCCGTGCTTCATGAGTGCAGGTCGCCATATGGTGACCCGTTCCTTGAGAGTGTGGGTCGCCATATGGCGACCCGTTCCTTAAGAGTGTGGGTCGCCATATGGCGACCCACACTTCCCGAGTGTTGGTCGCCATATGGAAACCCGTGCTTTCCGAGTGTCGGTCGCCATTTGGCGACCTGTGTTCTATGAGAGTGGGTCGCCATATGGCGACACATAAGTTATGTTCGGGGATCGTCATGTGGCGACCTGTACGTTATGTGTGGGACTCGCCATATGATGACTTGATCCTTGCGGCTTGATTGTTCTTCGAAAACTTTCGTTAGCCAAAACCTCAAAAGAAAATATTTTCTGAAGACTTGAGCCGTTGATTTCGTCTTGACCGATTTTGACCCCAACAAAGCCTTAGGATGACTATTGATTTTTTTTCTTTTAATATGGAAGGTTATTTTTCTTTAGATCGATATCTATAAACTATTGTTTTTTTTCTTTTAATATGGACTCACGTGATTTTTCTTCGACGTCTCTTTCCCAAACATTCCATCAAGGCTCTCGTACAACAGCGGCCAAATTCGATTACTAGTCCTTGCCGAAGCCATGGATAATCTTTTTTTTGCCTGATTTGTTATAGTATGAGTGTTGTCGTGGCTCTTGATAAGTTTCTGCCAGTTTCGTCACCATTTGCTTCATCGCGTTATATTTGACCAGAAATGCGTGATTTTCTTCCTCCATCGTGATAAAATTGTTAGTGTGGTGATGGGCAACTTGCATAGTTATAGTTCTGTTCACATAGAGGTCATCCTAGAACTTTGAGTTTATCTGCCTCCACTTTTGTGTCGTTTGGGACATGTACTCTGGATACCACTGTAACATCCCGAGTTGTGATATGTGGAAAGGCTTAAGAAAATTGATTTCGCTACCTATGTCACCAAAGTTAACTTACATTTTCCGTCACACATCCGTTTAGAACTCCGGGATTAAGCGTGCTTATGCTGGAGTAGTGAAAGGATGGGTGACCTATCGGGAAGTGATTCGCGATACCGTGTGAGTGAGGCTAAAACACGGGGAAAGGTCATGTGGTGATTGCAGGGTCAGTAAACAATGATTTCGAGCCTCAGAAAAAAATAACCACTGACCGTTGGAACAGGATGGGGCCCACGGGCCGAGAGAGCGGGCGTGGGTGTCCCATTAGTTCTGGACGGTCGGGGCGTTATAACCACAACTTCTCCATGAATTCTTTGATTTCTTAGTTGGGAGACTAGGAAATCTACCACAAGGCGGATGCCGAGACTCCTTGACTAATGAACATTATGTAGTATTTCAAAACTTTAGCCGATAGATCGTGAAAGCGGTCTATGGAGTCTTCAGATTATCTGGAGAACCAAGTCAAGGTAGGCCCGTTGAGGCTTTCCACGAACAGCTGAAAGTATTTGGCATCCTTCTCTTCGATAGTGAAGTGTGCTCGTTCCCTGGTTATGTTGAACGCAGTGACATGATCAGTGGGATCTGGTTCACCCGAGTAGGATGGGAATTGTAGCTTATCTGTTTTGGTAGATATTAACCTCAGTAATTCTCTTCGTAAATGGGATTTTTAGAGTTCTGGTGAGGATATGCTCGATTTCCAAGGATGAACTCGTTGCCTGGTAGATCTCTGAGTTGATATCTTGCATCAAAATCTGGAGGTCAGTGATTTGCCGACTTGTTACTAGTTTCCCTCCGCCATCTGTAGGGTTTTCGGTCTGGAAAATTGTCTCTTTATCGTCGCAATGCCGTTGACATTGCCAGCTGGTGGCGTGATGATAGCGGTTATGAAGACGGGACGCTCGTTAGTTTATTTATTAGCTTCTTTTTGTTAAAAAGAAAGTCCATGATACTCTTCTTCATTTCCATCATGTCGCAATTTGGTGGCCGGCGTAGATCCGTGTCCGATGGGTAAGTTGTCGGTGCTCGTGCTGATATTTTTAGGTTGTTTTCTATAGCCCCACAATGAGAACCAACTGTTACGTAAGAGTTTGATTGGTTCTAAATAGATGAACAAACTCAATTGTGGTTATCTCAAAGACACTTTATTGATCAACAAAAGAGATTACACTGGTGTTTAACAATATTTAGAGAAATGAAAAAAAAGCACTCAGCAAGAGTGAGTAAAAGAAAGTTCAATTGGTGAAAGTAAAGTTAAAAAGGAAGAACCCTAGCTCGCGCTGCCATTATGTCTGTGAATGTGTGTTTCAATGTCTTTCCTCGTGTCTGGCCTTCTCTATTTTTACCTCGTTCTCTTTTCCTTTTGCCTTTAAATTTGTTTGATCCAATAAATTTAGTGGGCTGAACATAATAGGCGGAGCACAATAGGTCAAACATAACGGGGAGTACCTCAAAAACAATAATAATAATAAAATATGTTAAAGTGAGAAAGAGAAAAACAAAAACATGAGATACAATTAGGGGTGTCAAAATAGATAAAACTATACAAGTTATGAATTACATAATACTAGATGCTGTGTTTTTTATTAAATTTAATCATATTACGCAAAACCGGAAAATCAAATTTCTTATTAAATCTGTAAAGTTATTTTTTGCCAAAATTAAAAAAAAATCAAGGTTCCCCACCAAAATTACAAATCGAGTTTTCGTGCAAAACCCGCAAATCATGTTTTCCGTCACAATCGCAAAATTAAGTTTTCTCGCCGAAACTATAACATTGAGTTTCCTATCAAGACCACAAAATCATGTTTTCTCGTCAAAACTATAATCGAGTTTTCCACCAAAACCGTAAAATCACGTTTTTCTGCTAAAACCGCAAACTCACGTTTTCCATCAAAATCACAAAATCATGTTTTTTCCGCCAAGACCGCAAAATTGTGTGTTTCTCGCCAAAGCCGCAAAATTATGTTTTCCCGCCAAAACTTCAAAACTCGTATTTTCCCGCTAAAACGGCAAACCCATGTTTTTTTTCAAAAGCACAAAATCGTGTTTTCCGCCAACCGTGAAATCAAATTTTCCTCTCAAAACCGCAAAATCAAGTATTCCCGCCAAAACCGCAAAATCATGTTTTGTGTCAAAATCCCTAAATCGAGTTATTTCGCCAAAAAACTGTATAATCAAGTTTTCCCATAAAAATCGTGAAATCAAATTTCCCCATCAAAAATATAAAAATCTAGTTTTCCCACCAAAACCGTAAATTCGTGTTTTTTTTGCTAAAACCGTAAACTAACATTAACATTTTCTGTCAAACCGTAAAATCGTGTTTTCCAACCAAAACTGGAAAAAGAAACAAAAAAAAATTCCGTTAAAACCTTAAATTGTGTTTTCGTGCCAAAACTGTAAAATCAAACTTTCCATCAAATAGAAATTGTAATTTTCATTCGTACCATAAACCACGTTTTTTTCCAAAATCTAGTCAATATTTTAATTTTAGTCCCTAAAATAATATTTTTAGTTAATAAACATTTAAACTATAGTATTATAACTCAGAGGTAAACCACTAAAATCATTAACTCATTAACTTAACAGAGTTATGGGTTAATCCGATACATTTGACAAATAGATTAGGTTTGCCCATAACCCATATAAGTTTTAAACCATTTGGATATTGTTTAGTTTGGATTGGTTTACTCATTTTGACATCCCTAGGTAGAATTCCTCTAAAGAAACTTTCAACAAATGGCAAGAGATCAATTCCACCTATGTCAGGTTTCTATCAGTGTACTTCTTTTTTCACGTATTAAATTAAATCAGATAAATAAACTGTGGTAAAAATTAATATAAATACACAAAGAAATGTGTTTGAGAGATTGACCGGTGCTCTTGCTCTAAGAGCATCATTAGTGATAGATTTCATAAATTGATTTTCTCAGCATAAATTTAATGATATTTCAGCGTAAAACAATTATATAATTAAATTAAAAGTGCTAAAATTTGCTGAACAAACACGTGCAGAATCAATATTATTAAAATATAAGAACAATTATTGGACCTAACTTAAATTTAGGTGAATTTTTTTAAAAAAACTATATTATATAATTAATATAACTATTACATTATTATTAGGGGTATATTTATAGTAACAACACCCTACAATCTCGCCTTCTTATTTATGGCAAGAGTTTTAATGAGATTTTATTGATGATTGTTTTTAGAAGGTAACATTTGTTATGGTAAAAATTTAAAACATCCTAATTGTATACCATATATATTTATATGTTTATAACACTAATATTTTATTTCTATGTTACTTTGTAGTATTGATATTGGTCAGTTAGGGTTTTTTTCAATCATGATATTACACTTTATAGTTTTCAAATAATATTAATGTTTCTGTTTCACATTATAAATATAAGTACAACTTTGATATCAATACTATATTACTCTTTAGCACAAATTTGGATTCAACCTGATTTTACATGGAATATTTTTAAGCTATAGACTATAATATTTCTAAAAAAATTAAATATCTACATATGTTAACATCGATATCTACCCACATATTCTAACAAGTCTAAATTCATGATTCACCATTTATACATGTATCGACCAATATCTACTAAATTTCCACAATAACAATATTCCTCCATATTTTAACCTCCCAATTTTGTAGATATTAATTCCATATATGAACTGAAATTATAATAGAAACAAATTTATACAATTTCTTTTATTTCTTTTATTTCTTTTATTCCATAGTTTAAATAATATATTTAACAAGTTGAAATTACAACATATTATAAAAAGATAACAAAATTAAAGTTAGATTACATATTAGTTACTAACTGTTCAACCGTTAACCTCGGATTTTAGCGATTTTTTGTGGGTTTTATCAGTTTTTTTAAATAATAAATATTTTTAAACATTAAACTATATTACATATCAGATCACCGGGTTTATCGTTTTGACCGCGGGTCGAATCAAGTTCAGCGCTTATTTAAATAGACAATTTTACAAATTAACAAAATCCATGTAACATTTTTAATTGAATTTCAATCATTAAATATCTCGTGCTTTCAATCTAGTTGTCTCTTTAAAAGAGTAGACAGTCTCTTCATAAACAATCGATTCTCCTATTTTCTTGTGTCACTCTTATACTTTTAATTTTTATACTAATTAAAATCGTTAAAATCTCTCACTATTGTGCATGCCCTTAGGCCATGGTTAATGCATGTTTCTTAGATTGAGTTTCTTAGTGAAAGTTAAGAAATTGTTTCTTAATTTTTAACTGAAAAAATTAAGGACCGACTCTTAAAACTCTTAAATAAGAAACAGTTTCTTAACTTTCCTTAAGAAAATTAAGAAAAAGTTTCTTAACTTTCCCTAAGAAACTCAGTATAAGAAACATGCATTAATCATGCCCTTATATTCTATAGGTTGTGTAAAGGATTGAAGCCCTCTCCAACAAGGCAACAATATGTATTAACGAAAGATGCATGGGTAAGAGAAAATGTTTCAATGCTCTCGAAGAGATAGAGGAGAAGCATAACCCTAATTTTTATGAGCGTCTCAGACCAAGAGACACACCCAAAACCTGGTCTGAGCTTCCCCTTAAAGTCGAACTAGAACGTATATGTTTGTGTAAGACTTTCGTATAATAAAACTATTGCTTTGTTTTATTAATCTTTTCTTTCTTACTTGAGATCATCTTACATTAGATCTATTTATATAGGTAATAAAAATCTTAGCTTTATCCTATTACAACATGATCTAGGAGTCTTAACTTTATCCTAAACTAATTAGTTATTCATCTTATCTTTAGAATAACTTGCTGGCTAAGTACCCTATTTGAATCTTATCCAACATTCTCCCTCTTAAGCTTCAAATCTTCTTTGCTTAAGTTATGAACTTGAATTCGATCCCTCATTTCCTTGAACTGAATTCTCGCCAAAGCCTTAGTTAATATGTCCGCAAGCTGATCCTTTCCAGGGACATAATCAACATCTATCAAACCTCTTTCTACGCATTCATGTATAAAATGATACTTCTTATGAATGTGTTTGCTTCGCCGGTGAAAGACTGGATTCTTGGTTAAGGCAATAGCTGACTTGTTGTCCACACGAATCAGTGTCTTTGCGATCTTCTTACCTGTAATCTCACTCATCAAGTCTTGAAGCCAGATGGCTTGCTTTGCAGCTTCAGTTGCAGCCATAAACTCGGCTTCACAGGAGGAGAGAGCCACAGTTTCTTGCTTTTGAGAACACCACGTTATAAGAGTTTCACTGAAACAAAACAAGTGTCCAGTGGTGCTCTTGCCATCATCAAGGTCTGTATTGTGACTGCTGTCACTGAAGCCGGTGACTGATTGTGGTCCATCCATCTTGAACTTTAAACCGTATGCCATAGTTCCTTGCATGTACTTAAGAACTTGCTTCATCGCGTTTCCATGAGATGCACGAGGGGAGTGCATATACCGGCTGAGAATGCCAACAGAGAAGGCTAAATCAGTTCTTGTATGCAATAAATACCTCAGACATCCGATCCTTCTTCTAAAGGTAGTTGCATCGATCTCTGCCTCCTCTGTTCCTTTGGACAACTTTAAACCAAACTACTTTGGTATCGAAGTTGAGTTGCAGGTGTCCATCTTTGCTTCTTCTAGTATGCGACGTGCATAAGCTTCCTGCTTAATTTCAATCCCATCGGAGCCTTGTCTTTCTTCGATACCGAGGTAATAAGTTAATTTACCAAGGTCAGACATCTCAAACTTCTCTTCCATTGACTTCTTAAACTCCATGATCGAGCTGAGTGTGTTTCCTGTTACAAACAGATCGTCTACATAAATAGCCACTATTAGAAGCTTTTTGCCTTCTTCTTTCCGGTAAACCGAGCTTTCTTTGGAGCACTTAACGAACTTTAGGCCTTTCAGAATCTGATCGAGCTTTGTGTTCCAAGCCCTTGGAGTCTTTCGAAGTCCGTATAATGCCTTGGAGAGTTTGAAAATTTTGTGCTCTTCTCCCTTCTTTTCAAACCCTTCAGGTTGTGTGACGAATACATCTTCGTTGAGTTCTCCGTGAAGGAAATCAGTTTTGACATCGAGATGGTGAATCTCCCAACCACTAGTAGCTGCTAAGCCAATCAGAAGTCTGATTGTCTCTATGCGAGCTACGGGTGTGAATACCTCGTCAAAGTCAATCCTAAGCTCTTGAACATAACCTTTGGCCACTAATCTTGCCTTAAACTTGATTATTTTGCCATCAGCATCACGCTTGATCTTGAAAACCCATCGAATACCTATACCTTTACTCCATGTGGCTTATCGACTAAGACCCAAGTTTCAGTCTTGTTGATCGAGTCAATCTCGTCGGAGCATGCTACCTTCCATCGTTTACTCTTACTAGCTTCCTGATAGTTAACAGGCTCATCGTTGAGTGATAGAAGAAGAATCTCACACTCAAGATTAGCCATAAGGAGATAATCATCTAAGTAGGTTGGACGAGAAGTTTGACGTGTTGATCTTCTAGGTTCAGGATGCTCTGTTTCAGCCTCCCTTGTTTCTTCTGGAACTTGATCACCAATTTCAGTGGTGGCTTCCTCGCTTGCGACTGTAACTTTTTCTTGTAGTGGTACAACATTAAAAGGTCCATTACCTTCATCCATCGTCGTTCCCCAAAAAAGTTGAAACATTCCAGGCTCACTTGTTTTCTTTTTATCATCTCCCTTCCAATTCCAACACTCTTTCTCGTTAAAGACCACATCACGGCTCACAATTACATGTCTTGTAGTGGGATTATATAATCTGTAAGCCTTGGATACTGGTTCAATACCGAGATGTACCAGTGTGATTGAACGATCATCGAGTTTCTTCAAGTGTGCAGAGTCTATCTTTGCGTGAGCAAGGCAACCAAATATCCTTAAGTGACTAATGCTCGGCTTTATTCCTCTTAGACTCTCATATGGAGTCTGATTCTTTAATGACCTTGTAGGAACACGGTTGATCAAATAAGTGGCGTGACGTACAGCCTCACCCCAGATATAATTTGGGACATTCATTGCCTTTAGAAGGCTACGAGACATCTCCATAAAAGTGTGATTCCTCCTTTCAACCACACCGTTCTGTTGCGGTGTGTATGGCGCAGTGAGATGGCGTCTAATACCACTTTTGCTACATAAATCTTGAAACTCTCTTGATGTAATCTCTCCACCTCTATCCGTTCAAAGTGTCTGAATCTCTTTGTTGATGTCCTTATCGACAAGTTTCTTGAACTATTTAAACTTCTCATACGCCTCACTTTTATTCTTTAACAGAATATACCTCATATATCTGGTACAATCATCAATTATAACAAAGATATATTTGTTGCATGAGGGCGTTGACGGTAAGATAGGACCACAAAGGTCAGCATGTAGAAGCTCCAAAGCTTGTGATGATTTGTAGCTCGTTGCCTTTGGGAAGGTGTGTCGGGTTTGCTTTCCGACCAAACACGATTCACAAATCTCCTTTTCTTCTTGAATTTCTGGAAGCCCACGGACCATGTCTTGAGTTGCCATCGTTCTTATGGTTTTGAAGCTAATATGCCTAAGTCTAGCATGCCATCTCCAGGCTTCTTCTTCCACTTTTGCAAGGAAACATGCTGCTTTACCTACTTTAAGAGAGATCTTGTATAGTCGGTTAGGAGCTCTTCTCACTTTTATCTTGATACCAAATAAAGTCGAACTAGAACGTATATGTTTGTGTAAGACTTTCGTATAATAAAATTGTTGCTTTGTTTTATTAATCTTTTCTTTCTTACTTGAGATCATCTTACATTAGATCTATTTATATAGGTAATAAAAATCTTAGCTTTATCCTATTACAACATGATCTAGGAGTCTTAACTTTATCCTAAACCAATTAGTTATTCATCTTATCTTTAGAATAACTTGCTGGCTAAGTAACCTATTTGAAGCTTATCCAACACCCCTTGATCTCGAGATTTTCTGTTTTCAAAGGCCTCAGCTTTGCTAATTTCCAACGAGCAAAATTAGTATGTTCATCTTGGCACTTCGTTTCAAGACAATCTGTGCCCAAAAATGAGATTTATTGGCTGTTCCTCTTCCCCGAAGACAACTACAGCGAAAACAATTCTTGCACGTTGTTCAATCTCGAGGAGAAAGATAAACTTTACATAACAAAAGATCTTGGTTGGGAACTTGCAAAGAGTTCTTGGATAGAGACCTACGAAATTTGGCTCTTGATGCGAAACACTGTGAATATCTGTACACACGAGAGGATCAATCTACCCTCTGTCGAGGCACAGCATGGAGTGACAAAGATGGAGCGAACTTTAGATGATGATGTGTTTCGTATTACTGGTCACAACAGAAAAGAGTACAAAGGTATTCGTATAAGATCCCATGTGCTTTGGATTGATAAGAAAACTAACGACTATGTGGTGTTATTGGAGCTGCGAGAAGTGTATAACTGTATGTTGTTTATTTGAGAAAAGGACATGCCTCGTGGAATCAAATTTCTGAAACCTTAAGTTGTTGTGAGTCTGTGACATGGTTAGCTTCTAATCTTCACCAAACCAAGGAAAGGCTGAAACCATGATTTCTACCGAAGTTTAATACCTTCCCACAAAAACATATATCACTTTAATACCTTCCCACGAGAACAAATATCGCTTCAGCGTTCTTTTTTTTCGCCAAAGTGAGTCTTATGTTCAGTGCTGTCCCTAATCTAAAATTGGTAAAGCTAGGGCTGTAGGCACCAAAAATGGTAGAGGTTGTGTGTAGTCTATTGGTTTTGCATCTACTTCTCTGTGTTTAGAGTGCAAGGTTTGACTCCATGAAGGTGCAAAATTATTTTTTGCTTTAGGCATCAATACATACTAGGTCAAGTCTGCTTATGTTAAGCAACCAAGTACATCAGGAGAATGCGGCTGTTTTAAACAATTTAATAGCATTCGGCGAAACATGGAATATAGACCATTTTGTAAATATTTTATTAATTTTTATTGTATTTCCTTAAACTGAACCAACATAATTTTTTATCTAAAAATAAAAAATAGTGAAACATGCAATTTTTTAGGTTTTGTTTTGTCGTATGTAAGTTAATTTTAGTTAATTATGAACATTTTATTATAACATTGCCAAGTATTTAGTAAATTAACAATTTGAAATCGACCCTTATAATCAGTAATATAACATTAATTGTTTTACGGGCCCATGAAACCAGGGCAATTGCCATGTCACCATGGTCAAGAGTCGGCACCGAAGGAGAAACAAAAGTAAAATAACCAAAACAAAGAAATCAATCCTAGAGACTGTGAACACTCTTTCAATTATATCCTTGAAGAGAAAATCTCAACAAGTAAATTTTGATCGTACTTATTCAATATCTAAAAATAACATAGGAATTCTTATTTATAGTTATATCTTTTATATGGTTAAGAACTTCCTTTTTCACTCACTAAGATAGACAATTTCTCTCTCTAATGCGCATCCCAAGATAGGTTAACACCTTTTTGGTTTTTTTACTGGTTTTCCTTTGAACCATCGATTATTTCCCTTATAGCTTCTACATGACACCGGTCGGAAGGCTGTCATAGTCACTGTCAAAGCAGGTCCCCGCTCTGCTCATGTTCAATCCTTTCATCCTCCTGGACTGGAAGCGCTAGAAACTTGCTGAAGCTGGTATCTAGAGTCAACGGTTACTCCTCTAAGAGAACTTTCTACCTCATTAGTTCACAACCCGACAAACCCTCTCTGACTATGAGAGTTTCTTTCTCTTTTCCAGTTCCACTTTGTGCAAGCCTTTACCTTTTGAGTCGAATCTCTGTAATCCTTACAAAACTTTCACCGATTAGTCACCTAGAGACCTACTACTAACGAACAGATTCCCATGTTTCGGTAAAAACCATGTTTTCAAGACTAACCTTCGTTTTTACCTCTCTCAACTCAAATTAGTATGAAAAGTTCACAGCTTAAAGGAATCTCTCTTCATTACTTACACGAGATGGTGACCCACAATATCTGGTTGGAGATTGGTGAACTTGATGACTACGACGTTACCAAGTCTTTTTCTCGAATACGTGTTACTTTGGATGAGTTAAAACCTCTGATAATGGAGTCTATTCTTTAATTTGACACCGGTGAGGAAAACATAATTTCTCTAGATTATGAGAAGTTGTAAAATCAATGCTCGTTGTGCTTCCATTTGACCCACATTCAATCTCAATGTCTGGAGAAACAAAAGGACATCTCCAACATTCTCCCGGAACCTACCCATGCTTGTTCCTACCTAAGGAGAGAGCGGAGGAACCCCTCGCCACGACCCAAATCAATCCATAAATTCCATGATAAGCTACAAACAAAGTTACAATAGAGGCTTGACAGACACAATAATCCCTTTGGGAGTAGAGTTTTTTCTTACTCGGATAGAGCCCAAGGGCCAAAAAGCAAAATAGCCTAAGTTGTTGGTAAACTTGTTTCTCCTTAAAGAAACTCGACACTCATCAAAAACTAGAGAGCACTAAGCCTCTCCACCCTACTCCCAGAGAAGTAATCATCACACACAATCTCGAAATGGGACTAGGGGTGGGAACCAACCACCAAAAGTTCAATGGAAAAGTAAGTAAAAACGTATGGATGAATATAACAAAGAACACACATCGCACTCCACACCTCCTCGAATGTCGTTAGAGAGAAACGTTGATTCCCAAGACTTTCCACCTCACCCACTGATTCATACTGCTAAAGAGGTCTTGGAAAATATCTATGGAGTTACCATTCAATACACTAATGTATCAGACCACTCGAAGCTCAGCTAGAAAACAATGTGTTCTATAGAGCGGGACAAGCAGAATAGTCGGGGAAACGGTGGTGGGTATTATCCAAGCTTCTTCGGCTGCATTGGGTCTTCCACCTTTGATACTCATCTTTGTTCCACAACTGATTTTTCCAATGAACAATACCTCTACAACTAAAAATCTCCATTTAGCAAAAGGCGAGTTCACCCCCCCCCCCCCCCCCCCCTAAAAGTCTTGGTATTTACGACCTAAATTTTTTACTGCATCATCTTCTAGGAATCTCAAATTAGCTTCAGGCCGCTCATTTCGGGAACCTCACAAAACTCTAGCCCAATTTATACTTCTGAGACCAACGATAGTACCTCGGCCAGAACCACCTCGAATGGTGATCATACCAATGAGTAAACGACCTGGGGTGGATTTTCCAGAGGATCCTCCCAATCTACCTTAGTGACATTCAGCTGTAATTGTGTATGGGGAATCCCATGACATTCCAGGATATCATGGAGATTCACAAACAAATTCTCCTAAAATCTTCTTGTTCATGTAAACAAAGAATACATATGGATTTGTTTCAAAAGAGCTTGATTTATTGAGTCTGTATAAGCATTTTTTAGTTACCCCTGAGAGACCAAATGTGGTGGATTGACTGTTTTCTGGAAATTGGATTTGGACCACCAAATTCTTGTTTCCAATCATAATGTAATTGATTATGAGATTAATCATAAAGGCATCTCTTTTTACAGCTCTTTTTTTTATCGGGAACTGGATGTGTCAAAAAGATCATTTTCTTGGACCAGCTTCTTGGAAGCACAAATAATAAGAATGCTACTTGGTTCTTTACCGGTGATTTCAATGAATCATCGATAACAGTTAGAGGCTAGGTGGACCTCTAAGGCTGAAGGGTCTTTTGGTTCCTTCTGTAATATCCTAGAATGTTGTGATTTTTTCGACTTAAAACAATACATTGGACAAAGCTCTAGTGAACAGTCATTGGTCTGAGAAATTTCCAACTGGTCGGAGTCAGTGTATGGACTTCAATGGATCCGATCATCTCCCTCTCGTAACAATCTTTGACTATGCAAAAAAGAGAAGCAATAAAAATTTCCGATACCATCGACGCTTGAGAGACAACGCGGAAGTTAAAGAGATCATACATAAAGACCATCGTCTAGCTGATGTTTGCAAACCTTTAGCTATATGTAGCAGAGAACAGCATCTCAACAGAAAGGAAGCTATTGAGCTCCTGAAGAAAGGTCTGGATGAGGTCAAAGCTGTACCATAGGGGACAAAGAGCTTATCAGTAAGCTGAACAAATAGCTACTCACGGCGTACAAATCTGAAGAATATTTTTGGCCACAAAGTAGTAGACGTATATGAATAGAATCAAGAGACAAAAACTCCAGCCTTATCCACGCCATGACTAGAGGGGAAAAGGCTCTCAGCCAAATCTCCCAGATAAATGACCCATAAGGTGCTTTCTTCGAAGAAGATCATATTGGGGCTCAAATATCCAGTTACTATGAGGCCCTATCCAAATCGGGAGATCAATCCACGACCAGAGACGATATCAAATTCATTTTTTAACGTTTAGATTTTGATGAAGTTTTAGTGGAGTGGATTATGAGTTGTATCACGACGGTCTCATACTATTTCCTCATTGATGATTCAATCCATGGCAGGGTCCTACGGTCTCGAGGCACTCGATAAGGAGAACCTTTATCTCCATATATCTTTATCTTCTGTGGAGAAGTCCTCTTCAGAGTTTGTAGGAAAGCACACTTGAGCGGCCATATGAAAGGCTGAGAGTGGCCAGAGCAGCTCCCCGGATCAATCATCTCCTCTTTTGTGATGATACAATATTTTTCTTGAAGATAGACACAAAAATCTGTGTGGCCCTGAGAGACATCCTGCCCAAAAACAGAACAACTTCCTGCCAAATGATCAATTCAAACAAATCTGCCATCTTTTTTTCCTTGAAAACCCCACATGAGATATGCTTACTATCCAATCTTACCTCGGGAATCGAAAAATAAGGTGGAGTGGGAAATTACTTGGCTTACCAAAACACTTTGACCGTCGAAAGAGGGACTTGTTCACTGGTATAGTAAACCGCATATGACAAAGGACGAACGGTTAGTCCTCGTGCCACTTATCAAACGTCGGTAAACTAGTCATGCTTAAATCAGTCCTTTTTAATTCCTACAATATACCATGGCCTGCTTTCAGCTTCGGGTGAGTCTTTGCAAGCGGATCCAATATGTACTTATGAGATTTTGGTGGGAATCGTGTGAAGATAAACAAAAAATGTGTTGGCTTTCTTGGGAATAGCTTAAAAATTAAAGGACCTGGGAGGCTTGGGTATGTGAGATATCCAGCTCTTCAATACGGGTCTGCTAGTAAAGCAATCATGTCGGATAGTCACCAACCTGGGTAGACTTTTGGCTCGGGTCCTAATTAGTATGTAATGCCATAAACTTCCTTTTCTTATAGCTGACCTTCCTAGTGTATGCTCACATGGATGGAGAGGGATACTATCTGGTTGAGACCTCTTCTTTCTGAAATTAGGAACAGTTATTGGAGATTATGAAAATTTGGAAGGATATTGGTTAAGAACGGATAGTCCTAAAACTCCATTCTGGCAGGCTTGTTAGCTATATCAAGATATTGTGGTTGCTGACATTATGGTTCATGAGACGAAAGAGTGGAACACATAAGCGATTGAGAAAGTACTCCCCCATCTGGTCGACAATATTACGCTTCTGAAACGGAGCCTGTCGGGAGTCAGAGATGGTCTTACGTGGTTGGGATTGAGGTCTGTAGTTTACTCCACTCGTTCTGGTTATTTTGCCACAATGGAACATGAACATATCCAAATCTCCAACAGCCAACCTCAGACTGGAAATCCTTATTGTGGATGGGTCGCTTATCAACTAAACTAAAGGTTTTTATTTGGAAAGTGACTCAAAGAGCATTTCCTATTGGTGCTAATCTGCAACAAAGAGGATTAACAAAAAATACGACGTGTATACGATGTGCAGAGCAGGAAACAATTTCACATCTTTTCCTTTGTTATGATTTCGCGAAAAGCTTTTGGTCATCTTCTTTGTTCACGCCACACTTTGACTCTGAAAATTGCGGTGACTTCGTTGAAGATCTGAATTTAAGTAAAAAGTTCATGTGTCTACCATCATTAGGTATCTCCTCAGATATTTTTCCGTGGATGTCTTGGAGTCTATGAACAGCAAGAAAGAAACTGATTTTGAAGTTTGGATAATCACACCAGAGGAAACACTTTATAAAGAAATTTGAAATGCGCATGAATGGAACTTGGGAAATCCCACATTACCTACTATGGAACGTTTTATTAGTAAATCATTGAGAATACCCGACTTGGATGCTTTAATACTTTGTTATTCAGATGCAGCCTGGAAGAAGAGAGCAACACGGCAGCTTTTGGATGTATCTTCAAGAACAGGGAAGGAGAAATCATCCACCAGAACTCTCACTGGAAAGAAAAGTCTCATCGCCTCTCATCTCCGAGGCTCTAGCTCTACGCTGGACAGCTATCACCACCCAGTCTCGGGGCTACTCAAGAATTTGTTTTAACACAGATTGTCAATTGCTTTTAGCAGAAATTTCTTCGAAGTCTCCTCTGGTTGAACTCTACAGGGTCATCCATGACATCGAAATCTATCTCTGTTTTTTGTTTTGTTTCTTTTTAGTTTATTACAACACTTATGACTCATCAGCCAGTTTTCTTGCTAAGGCTACTTTTTTTACTGCTGCTACTGCACCATAGATTTCTCGGTAGATTCTTGTTAATATATTTGGTGTTTAAAAAGGAAAGAACTTCCTTCTCCTTATGCCATGTCATGAGTCAATGAGTCTAAGTTCACTTTATTCTCCAGTTGAACAACCCCACATTTGTTTCTAATGACAATCTGAAAATGGGAAATGGATTTTCCCATTGCTTTTGATATGTACCACACATTTTGAATAAATAGCAGGTGAGTCCAACCTTGAATTTTTGATATCTTAGTCTACCCTTGGTAGTTAAATATTGTATGCATGATGTTGTCAAAAAAAATTATTATCTATGTAGATCATATCCAAATTGTGTCACAATAGAAGAACCTTCCATAATTTCCAAAAATATGTTCTTCTTGTGACAATTGTGATGCTCCCCATAACCATCATGCATATCCCCAGGAACATGTCAATTACTCCAACGGCGGACTGCTTTTTGAGCATCATAGTAATCAATTTTCTTTTCGATTTGTTCCCCAATTAAATAACAAGAGGAGTGTCTTGTGCATTTACTTTGTACCTACACAATATCTTATTTCTTAGGTATGGATAGTTAAAGGGAAGAAATCGACGATGACAATCAAGCCAACATGTCTTCATACCATATACTTCAGTTGAAAAGCATTTGTTATTCTAAGATAATAAAGACAATATAACATACCGTGTGGTTTTCGTACTGATAGCTTCTCGTATGCTGAAAAGTCATTTATGGTCTACATAAAAATTGTTCGCATCGTAAAATTTCTTTTTGATGAAAAATTGAACGTGGGTACCTCTGTTGACCATAACTCTTTAAAAGCTTGTATCAAAGGTTGTAGAAAAACATCAAATGAAATTTTTGGATGCTTAGGACAAGGACTAATATGCTCAAGAATAAAATTCCCTTTCAATGCACATCTCTGGTGGAATGTTGTACATCTTAAAAATTACAGGCCACAATGAATATTGTCTTTCAAACCCTTCCAAATAGACTAAATTCATTTGTGCATAGCCCAAGATAGACATTAAAAATATTTCTAGCGAAACCAAGGTGTATTGTATTGAAATGTTTCCACGCTTTTGCTTTTGATGGATGAGTGACCTCTTCATCGGTCTGGACATTTTTGGCATACCATCTCAACGGTCCATCAATCCTCTCAGATTGATATAAACTTTTCAACCTATCTATAATTTGTATGTACCATATCATTTGGTATGGTATCATATTATGCACACTTCCTTGTGGTTTATATTGTGGCTTTTTGCAGAAATAATATTTTGTAGCTTTTCATCATTTTTCCAGTATATCACACAATTATCGATGCACACATCTATCATATTCAAAGGCAACAAAAGGTTATAAAAAAATTTCTAAATCTCATAGTAAGAATTAACAAACAAGTTGTCTTCTGAAAAATATTCTTTAAACAACTTAGTCCATCATCCATACAAACTACATGTAAATTATCATTAGTTTTAATACTCATCATCTTAGCTGCCAAATACAATTTAGATAGACCTTCTCTACAACCTACATATATTGGTTGATTCGAAGCATCTAACATATCATAATATTTTTTGGATCCAAGTTAGGTTCTTCAACATTGCCAACTTATCAGCTATTGTTAAATTTGTTTATGTAAATGCATATGTAACCATGTCATCAACCATATCACGAATTATCCTCTTGTCCTTTTGGTGGTAACTATTTTTAGTATTCATTTGAATGGTTCTTCAGAATTACTAACCACCTCAAAATTACTATTATTACTACCACTAACTTCATTATCACCATGACACTCTTCATGTTGAAACCAAATGTAGTACTATGGCGTAAATCCTATATTTACTAAATGGTTCTATACAATTTCACTATGAGCAAATTTTTTATTCTTGCACTTTCAACAAAGACAAAAAATCTTACCTTTTTCATGTGGTGTAATACCAACATGGTATATGAATATATCTAGACTGTTAAGAAATTTTTTCATCACCATTCCATCAAAATATTTGTGCATATATATCCAACTTCGTTACGTATATATATAGGATGCCATTTTAAAGTTTGTGATTTTTTTTGTGTGCTTCATTCTTAAGAGAAATGACATATATATAGGAAATTTTCATCCTTGGTAAGTAGGAATTTACCAAGTGATTAATAACGAAAGTGTTTTGCAAAGCTTTACATCCCCATAACAACTAACTTATGATGAAATATGTTTGTATATGTTTTCATCTACCATCTTAGTTCTACTTGTTCATTTATCTTTGATAAGTTGTAGAACATTTACCAAGTGATTAATGACGAAATTTTTTTGTCGTAAACTTACATCAACTTTGATGATTTTTTTGTACTCGTTAAGTTACTGTCACCTTGTTCTCTATTTACGAAGACCAAAATTCACTGTATACTATTGTCGTTATATGCATACTTTCTTGTAGTGCTCTTTAGCCTTCTTAGTCATGCATAAACTCATGGTAACATAACGAGGATGTGTGTCTCACATGCTAGCCCTCCGGTGTCACACCTTCTTTTTAATGATGATAGCCTTTTCTTTTGTTAGGTGGAGCGGCGTGAATGTGATGAAGTAGTGAAAATTGTTAGGACATATGGAAAAGCCTTAGCTAGTGTATTGACTTTGATAAGTTATTTCTTCTCTTTGGTAAGAGAGTTCCGCAAATGTGAAACATACAAACAAATATTATTTAGGAATTGATAATAAAAGTGAAATGGGGGTTTTATATAGAATATATCAACGATTCAAAATGCAAAATCCTCGCTTTTATAAAAGATAAAAAACAATATAGAGTTAATAGGTGGTCGGCAAGATGATTGTTAAAAAGAGAAAATGAAATTCTAATTAAATATATTTCTTTAGTTCTTCCAACCTATTTTATATCCAATTTTTTTCTTTGATATTTGTGTAAATGTAGTAAATATCATTACACATTTTGGTGGAGTTCAAATCCGCCTAAATAAGGATCTATTGGTCCAATTGAGAAAAACTTACAATTCAACAGATAAATGTGATCTTCGTTTTCATATGATCCATGAACTTAATTTTGTTGGATAAATAAATGTGGCGGCTGTTATGAATCATTTGGTGTGGATGCAATAACCATGTGGATTAGATCAAACCAGATCCAACCAAGGGACAAACCGGATCCGACCAAAAGAAATATTCCATCGGCCATGAATGGATAAGGATCGACCAAGACTTTCTTTTTCCTTGTTGGATAATGTTTTCCTTTTCCATGTTTATCTAGGAATATTATCTTTCCATTTATGTTAATGATGGTCTATTGTAATCTCTATATAAAGGGAACCTCCATCGATTGAAAGGAATAAGAAATACAAGTTTCCCCATTCTTTTCTTAACATGTTATCAGCACGATACGTCTCACATAAACTGTTAGCTAAAACTCGAAACCCATAAGCACAAAAGCAGCCGCCGGAACTACCATAAACGTCATCCCTCTCATCGATTCAATATATCTCATTTCTCTCTCTCCACAAATCGCATAAACCTAAAAGCTCATCCATCGCAAATCACAACCGGTTACACCCAGCTACGAACAACCGCGGACACCCGATAAGCTCCACACCCGCGTACACCCGAGATAGGCCGGTACACACACGGTCATCCTGTGATCCGTGTAAATACCCGACTACAACCCGTGTGCACCCGATACACACCCACAAGCACACCCGATAGGAGACACACCCGGTACAACCGGACAAGACCACATCCAGCACCCGATACACACACAAGTGCCACCCGATAGACTCAAGGACCCGCAACCAGCCCATACGCGACCCGCGACCAATCTCGGTGGACCATTCAACTCTACTTGAGGTTAAGGTGATCCGATTAAACCCTAATTTATAATTTGATCTTAGAACTTTGCTAGGTTGCTGGATAGTTTAGGGAATCTCATCCTGATCACATAGGGTACAAGTCCATTGATTGAATTGCTTGATTGATTGATAGTCTGATTACAAATCACATAGAAACCGGGTGCTAGGATTGTTAATCTATAAAACCCTAAAATCAATTAGACTTGTTAGGTTGTTAAAAACCCTAATCATAAACCTAATTATAATTCGATTCGGATTGCTAGAACCCTAAACCTAAATCAACCAATAGCCCTAATTACGATCTAATTAGGTTTGCTAACTATAAACCAATTAGGTTTAATTATAAAACTGAATTTGCTTGATTGTTTGTTTGAATGATTGATCACCTGGGAACTACTTGTTAGGATTGTTAAAAGAAACCACTGATTATTTTGATTGAACCAACCACATGGTCTTAAAACATAAACCGATTTCATAACTAATTAGGTTGATAGATTGAATCGATCATATAACCTTGCTAGGTTATTAATCTACACAAGTATGAACTCTAAACCTGCCTAAACCTAATAATAACCTAAATAGGTTTCCTAAACATAACTTGATTAGGTTTACTAATCAGAACTTGATTAGGTTTACCAAGTATGACTAAATTAAGTTTGTTAACCGAAAACACTTGTTTACTGATTGATTGAATGATCGCTTGAATTGAGGTTATAAAACATGCATCATAATCGTATTGGCCGCATGGCTGCATACATATAGAAACTGATTTCTAGGATGTCTTGAATGATAATGAAACTTATTGAATGAATCTAAAATACATAATGACCTAATTAGATCACTATATGAATGTCAGATGTCGAAATTTGAGCCTTCAGATTATGCTTCCCTAAATCTCTCTGGAGATAATTATCTTGAATGGGTAATGAACACTTCAATTGCCCTAAAGTCTAAAGGACTCTGGAAATGTATCATTGATGGCAATAATGAAATTTAAAGTGAAAATCATAGAGCCATAACAATTATGCGCTATCATCTCACTGAGGATTTGATAAATCAATACTTACATATTGAGGATCCTTGTGATCTTTGGACAAAAATAAAGTCCAGATACTCAATGGCATTATGGCGAAAAGCCATGCATGAATGGAAGATTCTTAGGTTCCAGGATTTTGAATCCGTGGACAAATATAATTCTGCTCTGATGAAAATCGCCTATAGTCTAGAACTATGTGGTGAAGTGGTAACAGATGACAATTTACTATATAAAACGTATTCCACATTTCATCCAAAATATCTATTATTATCACATAAGGCTAAGGGTTTCACCACCTATAATGACCTATTGTCATGCCTATTGGCCACTGAGCAAAGAAAGCAGAAAGTTATAGATACCATCAGCAGATTTGAAAATCTTTAGAAAAGATACAGTGATATGAGACTTCTTCAAGCCAATAAGGCTAGAAATGATAAGGATAAATCCGAGAAATATATGGATTGTGAAACCGGCTTATATATTGACTAAAGAAAGGAGATTTCGACATTCTGACTTCATATTTTATGTTTTATGTCTTGCTTTGATTTGCTTGTCATTTACATTTTTATAGCAATCATTTTTAGTTATCTTGTTTGATTTGCTTGATGATTTCTTGATTGATAAATGACAATAAAAGGATAGTCAGTCTATTATAAGACCACGGCTAAAGGCATTGCCTAAAGGGGCACAAATTTATTCACCCAAATAAAAGACCCATTGAGTTATAAAGACTTGAGTATGAATGGTTTCCACACTGAACCAATGGGAAAAGGAAACAAAAGTTCCTTTCATATTATAAGAAAATCGCATAAAGTCTTATAAGAAAGTGGTCAAGACTATACTTACATACTCTACTAATCTAGACTATGCCAAGGATCAATATGATAAAGCAAAAGCCATGGTAACCTGTATACCCACGAAATTTACACTTTATGGCATGACTGGATTAGTCATCCAAGTCCAAACTTGATGCAAAGAAAAATATTGAAAAAGACACAAAGAGTTATCCCATAAATTCTCACGTTGTGCAACATGTGCACAAGGGAAACTCATTAGGCTCTATTGTCCCAAGTACCACGTGATTATAGTATGTCCATGAGGGGAAGTGAGGATAAACCGTGATCCATGAACATACTACAAATCCGTGTGACATGGTCTATGACCATAGTAGACTTGGCCGAATTCTTTATACTACAAAGGCCACTATATAATACTTGAGAACACATTGATTTACATGTGTAAGATTAATATGCATCAGGCCATATAAGTGAGCATAGATATTCTCATCTCAAATTAAGGGTCATAAACCAGACATATACATAAACCATCTTAAGAGAATCTGAATATACCACCACAGACATATGTGCCACTTAAGATGGAACTTCAGAAGAGGATTGAGAATGAGAATATATGTTGGATGTAAATGTCTTTCTACCACGACTTTTAAGATGTCTTGAGCCAAACATGGGTGATCTAATTAGTGGCCAAGAACACAGATTGCAAGAGATAAGTAATCTGATCATCCAACATCAAAAGGAGAAAGTTATAAGCTGGTAAAAAGAGAATAAGAGAAATAGAATGGTATTAACCATCATTGTCTTGGCAAGATCCTCGGACTAAAAATATGATTTGAGACGTCCAAAAGAATATGATCAAATGATACAAAAGCTAGCAAAACTAGATGCCAGACACATTGACCTGAAAAGAAAAGAAAAGAATGACTAAGTCATACCAGCTTGCACCAACGAATTTGTTGTCCTAGAAGAGACACAATCAAGTTGCTACAGAGTCTATACAAAATAGACCAATATGTTCCATAAGATAAGGAACCTCGAAATGAAAGAGAAAGATGCATAGAATAACAAATCCAAGGTCATAAAGGAAATCATCCCAGACATAGAAAATGGTCGACCAATATAATATACCATACAATGGAATTTGGGACGCCAAACTCCATGGTACTTAAGGTGATTTGGGACGCCAAACACCATGGTATTAAAGGTCATAAGATTGCAATCAACTATGTTATGTCTGGAATACAATGGAACGCAGAAAGGGTATCGATACCAATGATATATTTACATATAAGATAGCGCATACAAGATAGCACTTGAATATAAGATATAAAGCGAGGATCATGAACCCACGTGTGAGTACTCATAGAAATAAGGTTAAAGAAAACGTGGGGTGTAAAAGAAAGATTTAAAGAATCTATAGAAGAGATGGGCGTGTTGGCTATACAACGCCATCTGATAAACCTGTGGATAAATGAGTCTTGTGAGGGAAAATGAATCGTGAGATATAGGAATGACCACGTGGTCTAAGGTGTTCATATTCTTACTTAAAGCATTTAAAGAATTACTTGATTACACAAGGATACTCATAAAGACCAAGGAACAGATTATAAGGATATATACTCTTATGTGGTGGATGCTACTACAATTCAAAATTGATAATGTGTGGATACATATAGAAAGAAATGATGATGTAGTAAGCAGTATATTTATCCCTGGATAAAGATAATAAAGGTACCATAAAGATGAGAAAAGAAATTCTCAAAGAACAACTATGTTTCCTTAGCTGTTTATGGACTGATGCAAAGTAGCTGCATATAATATGATCGACTAAGTAATACTTAGTAAAGGAGTTCCATATGAACAATCCAAATCAGTTCATATATTCTTACAAAAAAAAATTCTTGTGTTTATAATAAACCAGCTTAAAGAAAAGTTAATTGGTTTCAAATGATACAAGTTATCGATTGATTCTTATACATGTGAATTAAGATCTCCTGGTGCATCCCCATTACCTGATTCTAAAATGGTCACGGATGAGAAAAGGGAATCCCACCATACCGGCCATAACAGCCATAATGGCCGTGGTCGAGGACATTGGCGAGGGCGTGGCCGATCATACGGTCAAGACCATAATGGTCGAGATAGAAATCAGTATGGCCGTGGTCGATGTAGAGGCCGTGGATTCTTACCTAAACCACAAGGCCCGACCACAAATGACAAAGTCGTGTGCCATAGATGTGGGATGGACGACCATTGGGCACAAAAATGTGCAGAACGCCAAAACGCCTCTGTGATCTATATCAAGATGGACATACTAATCACGACCATATTCGGCTTCGTCCCGGTTCAATTGTCCACGGTAACCATCATATTGATTCAGGTCGTGGTACAGCAATGATTCATCAACATGCATATCAGTATGCATAGTTCAAAGTATAGTTGATGATAAAGAAAGGTCCTAAGGAACCAATAGTAACCAACTCGCCATCCATGTTGTTTCAGCAGCATCGAACTGCAATATAATAGCCACTCATGAGATAAGTTGTGGGCGTGCATAAATATATACTTCGTTATTTACAAGGAACAAAAGATTTAAGTTTTTTTTTATACTAACCAAATTAACCAACCCAAAGAGGGGTTAATTGATTTTGCTGATGCAGGTTTTCTATCTGATCCACATAACGCAAGATCACAAACAGGTTATGTATTTACTAATGGAGGAACAACCATTTTATGGAGGTCAATGAAACAGACCATGGCCGAAACATCATCCAACCATTCCAAGATATTGGCTATCCATGAAGCAAGTAGAGAATGCGTTTGACTACGGTCGATGATTCAACACATTATGGTCGATAGTGGTTTAACCAAAGGCAAAGAAGAACCGACCATCATCTATAAAGACAATGCAACTTGCATAGCACAACTGAAAGATGGATACATCAAAGGTGATAGAACAAAACATATACTGCCAAAATTCTTCTTCACCCACGAACTACAAAACGCAAAAGAGGTTCAAGTGGTGCAAGTACGATCAAGTGAAAACTCAGCTGATTTATTCACCAAATCATTGCCAACCTCTACGTTCAGAAAGTTGATACACAAGATGGGAATAAGACGATTGAAGGATCTATAATGGTGCATTCATCAGGGGGAGTAATACGGTTGTACTCTTTTTCCTAACTGTGGTTTTATCCCAAAAGGGTTTTACAGGTTATGTTTTAATGAGGCAACATACCAAATGTATTATGAGCTCTATATGGTTATAACATCCAAGGAGGAGTGTTATGAATCATTTTGTGTGGATGCAATAACCATGTGGATTAGATCAAACCAGATCCGACCAAGGGACAAACCGGATCCGACCAAAAAGAATATTCCTTCGGCCATGAATGGATAAGGATCGACAAAGACTTTCCTTTTCCTTGTTGGATAATGTTTTCCTTTTCCATGTTTATCTAGGAATGTTATCTTTCCATTTAGGCCTGGGCATTTTAACCTGGACCCGAAGACCCGACCGAACCCGGTCTGAAAATACCCGAACCCGAACCCGAACCGAAAGTTTACAAGTACCTTTTGGGTCTAAATTTCTTTTACCCGAATAGACACGGGCCCAAAACCGACCTGAATAGACCCGGACCCGAAAAGAACCGACCCGAGTAGACCCGACCCGACAAGAACCAATTTTTACCCGACTTAAAAACATGTATATTCAAAACTATGATTTTTTGTGTTACGTTATATATATATATATATATTATATTTTATTTAGGTGATGATTGTTTACATAGTTTTTAGATTTTGGTTTTTGGTTTTTGGTTTTTAGATTTTGGTTTTTAGATTTTAGTTTTTGATTTTTGGTTTTTGATTTTGCAGTAGATTTCAGTTTTTTTTAAAAACATGAATGGTTGTTCTAGATTTTGGTTTTTAGTTTTTGGATTTTGCTTTTAAAAATAATAAAATGAAAATATTATTTAAAATAAAATGTTTATTTTTCAAAATAATAAAAGATAAAAATTAACATCAAACCACATAAAATTATTTAATAAAAAATGCAAATACAAAATAAAATTATCAAAATCACCTATTGATGCAGATATCCGAAATATATATATTTATTAATAGTTAACTATAAAATTTAATTATATGTGTAGAATTTTACTATATATGCAAAAAAATTATGTAAAATTTATAATAAAATAATAGTTACAAAAAGTTATTAATATTTATAAAGTTGTGACAAATCTAAATCTACACATGATATAGTAAATAAATAATAGTTAAATCTTTTTTTCAATAAAAAATGAAAAGGAAAAAAAATTATATTATTCAACCATTGTATATAAAATTAATAGATAAAAATTGTAAAATACAAAAATAAATTAAAGTGTGAAAAAATTGCAATACATATAATTAAAGAGATTAACTAATTCACTATAAACTTATGTTACAAAACACTGATAAAAACATAACAAATTAATTAACAACTTCAATTGTTTAGAAAATTAATGTCGGTAAACTCGAAAGGATTAAAAATAAAATATTTTATTAATATAGGTTATTTTGTAATTTTAGAATTTAAATTTAAATTTAAATGATGGAGAAATTTTTTGTTGATTCTTACTAATTTGGAATAGCTAATATTTTATCACTAATCTCTTATTATTTATTTATATTATATTAATGTAGAAATATAGAAATACTAATATGATAATATCTCAACAAAAAGAAAAAAACTAAAAAAATCACGTATATTGCTTAAGGAAACCAAGAAGATGTAGTTTTTAGTTTTTGCTAAGAAGTAGGTAGTTATTTTAAAATCTGGTTTCCCTAAATTTTAGGGAATCTATTTTCCAAAAAACTTGATTGGTAAAAAAATAGTTTTTAGAAAAACAAAAACTAAAATCTATCTTAAAAACTGCAAACAATCAACCTCTTAGTTGAAATGTCTTTTGTTTATAATATTTATTATTATTTTGTAACATTTTTATGTAATATGAAGCTTTAAAATATAAAGTTTAGAATTTAAAAATGATTTATGTTAATTATTGATAGTTTAATTTAAGTTATTTTGTAAATATTTAGATATATATGACAAATATTAATTAAATTTGAGTAAGTTTGGGTATGCCATGTATTTTTCAGATTCTAAATACCCGAACCCAATCCGGACCCGATATGGACCCAAAACATTATGGGTATTTTACAGGTATTGGAATTATAAACCCGAACCGACCTGGACCCGACAAGACCCGACCCGGAACCGACCCGAAAAATTACAGGTACCTATATGGGTCTAAATTTTCAGGACCCGAACCCGACCCGAGGACCCGGATGCTCATGCCTATTTCCATTTATGTTAATGACAGCCTATTATAATCTCTATATAAAGGGAACTTCCTTCGATTGAAAGAAATAAGAAATACAAGTTCTCATATTCTTTTCTTAACATTGGCCATCGGCCAGTATAATTCCCAAACTTTTTACTCGTTAGAATGCTGCGTGGCAAAATATTTTTACTAATCAAACACTATACAAACCTTTGATTCTATGAAAACCATAATTATCCCGTATAATGTATGAATTGTAGTTACACCATATCGTATTTTTGTTTTGTCCATCTATACTATCAAATCCGTTGTCACAACATTCTTATTTTCTCGGCGTAAGCAGTAAGTCTTAAACCCTTGTTCTCTTGTCGACTGACTTTTCTAATATGTCTTATATAAATTCTTCGAACGGCCTTTACACGAAGAGACTTGGTTTCAGTTCACACACCAACAAATATATATAGCGAAAAAGACTAGCATTTATAACGACCTTTAGGTTAAATAATACTCCCTCCGTTTCAGAATGATGTAGGTTTTAGACTTTTCACACATATTAAGAAAACACGTAAATTTTAGATTATAAATGCATTATTTTTTGTAATTAGCTATTTCCCGTAAGTTTTAGCCAATCAAAATTCAGTAAATCAAATTAATGTTTTTGGAATCTACAATTTATCATTATTACTTGCATTGAAAATGTAAAATATAGATCTTTTAGAAACAAACATTTTTTCTAAAACATGGATCATTATGAAACAGAGGGAGTAGTTAAATACTTGAACTAAGAAAAAATCACCATTCAAATAAATCCTTGTGATTGCATTGAAAGAGTTTGTTGTAAAAACCATTATTTACGCAGTGACTTTAAAAGTCAACTGTTTTTGGCCTACATATCTATTTTCTAATTAATTTCTCTCTCTTTATTTTCACCAGAACTTTATGGCCAAAAGATTTTTTTAGAAAAAAAATGGCCAAAGGATACAAAACTTTTATGGATTATTTGGATGAAGGGAAGATGCTTGGTAGGTGCGTCCGTGTTTAAGATTGTTTTATAGTTTTTTTTTATCAAGATTGTTTTATAGTTTACATTCCTGATCTATGGGTACAAACTGTACATATAGTAATAACTGCAATTTTATTAATGTTTGTATTAGTAGTTTAAGTAGTCTAAAGTATTTCTAATCACCAATAAAGATTATTTTGAACAAGATGATCATTCAAATAAAAATAATTAACATCATTATTTTTCTAGTAAATATTGACCATCATTGTCGGTCCTCGTAATCCACCAATCCTATCTTTCTTTTTTAAGTTTATCAAATCAAACTTTCAAGAGTTCGACTGTAATCATTTATTTATTTATTTTCTTTACATATATTGAAAACAATGACTTAAATCGTTTGAAGAAGTTGAATATGAAAACAAGAAGTTAGCAAGTGCTTTTCATAGAAAGAAGAGCAAGTGCTTTTCATAGAAAGAAGAGCAAGTGCTTCTTTTAAAATTGAAATAGAATATGTTAATCTGAGAATTGTTAATTCGAAATTTGACGAAGTACACGGTAATATTTAAAACTGAATTCGGAGAAAAACTATTTTTTTAAGCAAATTCAAAGTAATGACTGACTGGCCTCCAATATCAGACAACTCAGGGTCAACTATCTCAAGCCGTCAACGAATTGAGTTTTTTTTTTAATCGAAACGAGTATGCAGATTATAAAAAGACAAACAATTTAGATAATGCCTGCATTGTAATATGAACACAAACCATAGACAAAAAAAAACTCAATTTCACTAATATCATTTCAAGATCAAAAGAGAGGAAATGGCTTGTAAAGACAAGCCTCGTGGTGATGATCTTCAATTCCTTTTGATCATTTTCACAATCTTGAGCTGTTCTCTTACAGCTTCTGCAACAGTCTCGGAAGCCAATGCTCTTCTAAAATGGAAGTCAACTTTCACAAACAAGACAAGTTCTTCAAAGCTGTCATCTTGGGTCAATCCAAACACGAGCTTTTGTAGCAGTTGGTACGGTGTTTCTTGCCTACGCAACAGCATCATACGGTTGAATCTCACAAACACTGGTATCGAAGGTACTTTCCAAGATTTCCCGTTCTCTGCTCTCCCGAACCTAACTTATGTTGATCTCAGCATGAACAGTTTTTCCGGAACCATCCCTCCTCAGTTCGGAGACTTGTCTAAACTCATCTACTTCGATTTGTCCGTTAACCAGTTAGTCGGTGAAATCCCACCTGAGCTTGGCAAGTTAAGTAACTTAGAAACTCTCCATCTTGTCGAGAACAAGTTAAACGGTTCGATTCCTTCTGAGATGGGTCGGTTAACTAAACTTCACGAGATAGCCTTGTACGACAATCTGTTGACTGGAGCAATACCTTCTTCCTTTGGAAACCTAACCAACTTAGCTAACCTTTACCTCTTTATCAATTCTCTCTCTGGTCCTATCCCACCTGAACTTGGAAACCTAACCAGCCTCGCTGAGCTATGCTTAGATAGAAACAAGCTAACCGGTCAAATCCCTTCCTCTTTCGGAAAGTTGAAGAATGTAACACTTCTCAACATGTTTGAAAACAATCTCATTGGTGAAATCCCTCCTGAGATTGGTGATATGTCCGCTTTAGATACACTTAGCCTCCACACAAACAACCTTACCGGTCCAATTCCTTATACCTTAGGAAACCTCAAAAACCTGGCCATTCTTCATCTTTACCTTAATAAGCTTACTGGTTCAATCCCTGAGGAGCTAGGAGACATGGAAACGATGATTGATTTGGAGATAAGTGAGAACAGACTCACTGGTCCTGTTCCTGATTCATTTGGTAAGTTGACCAACTTGGAATGGCTGTTTCTCCGTGATAACCAGCTCTCAGGACGGATCCCACCGGGAATCGCAAACTCCTCAGTGCTGACCGTCCTGCAACTCGATACCAACAACTTCACCGGTGTATTGCCTGATACAATCTGTAGAAGTGGCAAGCTCGAGAATGTCACGTTAGATGATAATAACTTGGAAGGTCCGATTCCTAAAAGCTTGACAAACTGCAAAAGCTTGATCAGAGCAAGGTTCAAAGGCAACAGCTTATCCGGAGATATCTCTGAGGCGTTCGGAGAGTATCCGAATCTCAACTTCATTGATCTCAGCAACAACAAGTTCCACGGACAGATTTCACCCAACTGGGAAAAAAGCCGAAAGCTGGTTGCTTTCATCGCAACAGAAAACAACATCACCGGACCAATCCCATCTGAGATTTGGAACATGACACAACTAAACCAGCTCGATCTATCTTCCAACAACATCACCGGCGAGCTGCCAGAATCAATAAGCAAACTCACTCGTGTCTCCAAACTCCAACTTAACGGGAACCAGCTCTCAGGAAAAATCCCTTCAGGAATCAGAAGCTTAGCCAATCTTGAGTATCTAGACCTCTCCTCAAACAGATTCACCTTCCAAATCCCAGCAACACTCGACTCCTTACCAAGGCTTTACTACATGAACTTGAGCAGAAACCAACTAGATCAAAACATCCCCATTGGGTTAACAAAACTCTCACAGTTACAAACTCTTGATCTGAGCCACAACAATCTCGACGGAGGAATCCCATCACAGTTCAGCTCCTTACAGAACTTAGAGAGACTCGACCTTTCACACAACAACCTCTCAGGTCCAATTCCACAAAGCTTCAGCGAAATGAAGTCACTAACACACGTGGACATCTCACACAACAACCTCTCAGGTCCTGTTCCAGATAACGCAGCGTTTCGAGACGCAGGTCCAGATGCGTTAGAAGGCAACAGAGACTTATGTGGTAGTAACACAACTCAAGGCCTAAAGCCATGCGCGAACACTACATCAAAGAAGAAATCAAACAAAGACACAAACCTAATCATCTACATACTAGTCCCGATCATCGGAGCGATCATAATCCTCTCAGTCTGCGCGGGAATATTCATCTGCTTCCGTAAGAGAAAGCCACAAATCGAAGAGGAAGACGATAAAGAATCAGGAGAAACGTTATCGATCTTTAGCTTCGACGGGAAAGTAAAATACCAAGAAATCATCAAAGCTACAGGAGAATTCGATCCAAAGCACCTAATCGGAACAGGAGGACACGGGAAAGTCTACAAAGCTAACCTCCCGGGGATAACAATGGCAGTGAAGAAGCTAAACGAGACAACAGACGAAGAAATCTCAAAAAACGAGTTCCTTAACGAGATCAGAGCACTTACAGAGATCCGTCACAGGAACGTGGTGAAGCTCTTCGGATTCTGCTCGAACCGGCGCAACAGTTTCTTGGTGTACGAGTACATGGAGAGAGGGAGTTTGAGGAAAGTGTTGGCGAACGATGAAGAAGCGAAGCAGCTGGATTGGAGGAGAAGGATGAATGTGGTGAAAGGTGTGGCGCATGCTTTGTCGTATATGCATCATGATCGGTCTCCGGCGATTGTGCACCGTGATATTAGCAGTGGTAACGTTCTTATCGATGGTGATTACGAAGCGAAGATCTCCGACTTTGGTACTGCTAAGCTTCTCAAAGTGGATTCATCCAATTGGTCAGCCGTTGCAGGAACCTACGGTTATGTTGCTCCAGGTACTTCTAACCCTTTTAACATTAAAATGGATCTTGGTTTCGGAATTAACCGGTTTGGTTTAGGATCAAATAACTACCCGAGGAGGTATATAACTTGAATATCACTTTTTAAAAATAATTTAATATTTAAATTTAGAATTTAGTATTTATAAATGTGGGATTGAATTTATAAATGTATATAAATATTTTATAAATGATCTAATTTCTATAAATAATTTTAAAAAGTTAATTTATGATTTTTATTACAAACTTAAAATATTTATAAAGTTTGTTATCATTAAAAAATAAATTGGAAAATAGTACAAAATTTGCGATACAATTGAAAATTTCCAATATATTTGTAGGAGTGGGTCGGTTAAATTTACGAAGACCGGATAAAACCATAATTTGTACATTGCTTCGTTTTTGATATACTCTGATATTGGTTTGGCTTAACGTTGTTTATAAAGAAACCACATTTAATTCTAGATTACTAAATGGTCTTCGGTTTATTTGATGACAAAACTGAATTTGTTTCAGTTATTAAAAAAAAAATTTGGGTAGAAATAAATTGTGGTTCAATCTTGATTCCGGTTTAATCGAGTAGGCTTATATAAGTCCTATAAACTTAATTTGTATCAAATAATAAAAAGTAATGTGTTTAATGTCTTATGAAATTGAATGTGCAGAACTAGCTTACGCAATGAGAGTGACAGAGAAATGCGATGTGTATAGTTTTGGAGTTCTAACACTTGAAGTGATCAAAGGAGAGCATCCGGGAGACTTAGTTTCAACTCTTTCATCGACTCCTCTAGGCAGAACTATGTCACTGAAAGGAATTTCCGACCGCAGACTACCAGAACCAACGCCAGAGATCAAAGATGAGATCTTAGAGATCATGAAGGTTGCACTTTTGTGTTTACATTCTGATCCAAATTCTCGTCCTACTATGCTTTCTATCTCCACTGCATTTGCTTAGACTTCCCTTTTTGTGATTCTCTCGAGCAGAAGTGATGCCAAGTACTTTATAGTTTTATACATTGTTGTATTTCATGGTTATGTGTTATATTTTTGCATTTGGAATGTTATATTTGGCACTATACAGTATGTCAGAGATAAATTATGTAATAGTTTGTTGTAAATATATTTTGAAGATGAAGTTTTCTGATATGTTTTGTATGTAACACATAATGTAGTATATAAAGTGTTACATAAAGCTGAAACTATATTGTAGTTCAAGTATGGCCTGCTTGTGTTTGAAAAATAAAATAAAATATATGTTTGAAAATAAATAGACGTTTTTTTTAAAACAAAAGAGAGTTTGGTTTAAAAGAAAATTTGTCATTAAGAAAAATAGAAGTTTGCTTAAATAAAAAAATAAGGGGTGGTTCGTTTCATCTTAATTGAAACTTATTTTTGTGACTTGGGTCTTAGAAGCTAGATTGTGAAGAAAATTTGATATAAGATTTTTTTTTGAACACAAATTTAATTTCATTAAACTTCAAACTTCTTCCATACAATAGAAAGAGGGAATTATTCATCCTCGTTGACCATATGCAGAAAATACAATAGATAAATAAACTAAGTAGGATAGGTCTTCAAACGAAGATGACAACGAATTCAAGACGATGCTCAAATGCGTCGGAGGAACGTTAACGATAAAGTCGAAACGCTGGAAAATAGTCACATTATGTGACGTTGAGGTCCAGGCTTCATCTACAAGAAATACCAAGGTATTCTCGGTTGCGTCTTCTGGTCCCATAGAGACCGCTCCGCAAGATAGCAAGCCGATGAAGAAACTGAAGCAAACACTCGGCGATGAGTCCGAGATAACATCTCTTTCCATAGAAAGAGGGAATTGTGGTAATGTCTTCTCCTCAAACGAAAAAGATGATGGATATAGATTCGGTCCAGGTTCAAAACTCTTCGCACAAGAGAAATAGATCGTTGAAAGCAAATCAGCTTTGATAATGATCTAGGTGAATCCACCTATAATCATTAGCAAGATGGCCACGAAGGCCAAATTACCCCACACACATGTGGACTTTAAAACATTAGGACAAAGGAAGGGGCCAATAACATATGTTGGGTTTGTTAGGCCCATAGACATGAAGTGTGGGTCCCAAGCAAAGTTTGATTTTGGTATGTCTTCTCTGGTGAAAAGGCACGACGGTGAAGCTAAAGCAGACTCGAAACGACGGCTGGTGAGAGTACGGAGAGGGAATGAAGGTCGATTCATGTCTCTGATATGGTGACGGGAAGATAGAGTGCGGCGGAGCAAGTCGTCTGTGGCTGTCTCTTTCTCGGCGAGGAAGAGAAACTTCAGCGATGGAACCGGTCATGCCATATGGCAAAGAAGGTTGTGGACCTGGTGATGCGACCCTGACCAGCATCATGGACCAAGGTAAGAAAATCAGGTACGAGCCACTGAGGCAACTGATCATAGCTTGGCTTAATGGGCTGTTTATGGGCCTTATCGGTTTGATCCATGAAGTTCTAGACCGAGAGAAGCTAATGGACTTGAAACAAAACATTGAGGGTTTGTTCTCATTCTAAAATCAGTGTTTGAAGTTGTTCAAGAAAGGCCCAACAAGAAACTACATGTCATGGTCAAATAATATATCAATCTGACGGCAATTCTTTGACCGTCGACCAGGCGAAAGGACGAGACCAGCCGAAGAGTTTTTCGACCACAACTTTCAAAATTCGGTCAAGTCTTTGGTCTTTGGTCTTTGGTCAAGTCTAACATATTTATCTAGTTTGTATTTCCTAAAATAAGTTTAGACCTTTGGTCTAACCCATAGCCTATTATATAAAGGCTAGCTATTGTGTTGTTTTATTCATTCAACATTTTTAATCAAAAACCTTTCTTTTTATTCTTGTTGAATCCTTTGTTCTTAATCGAACATCATAGCTTCTAAGTCGTCGAAGTGAGTCATATCTTCGAGCTTAGGAGTTGGAATATCAAGGGTCTTCCACAACCCTTGTGCGACCATTCGATCCACGTCCCTTGATCGTGTGTGCTTTCTAGCTCATTCGGTGCAAGGCTTATCCAATCCTTCAACCTTAGAGTGATCCTTATTTTGGTTCTATCATGTGGTATCAGAGCCACTCTGAGGTTTGGAGTTCTTCACAGCCAGACATTAGTAACTCTTCATCTTCTAAGAGATCAACCGTGTCTTTTGGACTGTTGAGAAACCATGAAGAGAAGGCAGAGCGCAAAGCACGAGAAGAAAATTTGCGAGAATGGAGGTACAACTCTTCATATTCTAAGAGATATGTGTCTTTTGGACTACTAAGAAACTATGAAGAGAAGGCTGAACTTAAAGCACAAGAAGAAAAGTTGCGAGAATGGAGGTACAACAAACGTACAACCGAGATGATAGAACAATATGAACGTGACCAAGAGGATGAAGCCAAGAAGTCACGACCTGAGAGAGACAAATGGAAGAAACCACTCAGCAAAGAAGGTACACGAATCTTCCTTGATTCTGGTTCAATGAGAGTTAAACTGAGCAGTCTAAAGAAGGCAGTCAAAAAGCCACAATCAAAACAAGTTGTAGAAACTCCATCGGTAAGAACTGAAGAGAAGAGGAATGAGGGTTTTGAGAGATGGCTGGAGAGTTTTAAGGCTAAGATCCATCAAAGGATCACAGACACACGTCCATCGTCAGTGTTGGAAGAAGATCAAGAGGCCAAAGATATCGAACCGGAGTTATCGACTATTTATGTCCGAGCAGAATCTATAGACGACCAGCCGCATCAAAAGGAAAAAGTAGAGGCTGAAAGTGTTATCTTGGATGTCCAAAAGGTGGCTGAAAATGTGGTTGATAGTGGACCAGAAGCTGATCATGAGAAAGATCTCACAACCGCTTATGCTTCATGTGATATTCTTGGTTCTTTATCAAGTGATAAACTGGTTCAGCCATTCGTTTGCAATAAGTACGACCCAGTGGAGCTACTGAGGCCTGAAGAGGGTCTACAACACTTCATCTTTGAACCTGGAATAGGGACATGTGTGCACAAGAAGAGTAGAAACACCTTGGCTGAGCAAAATCATGTCGGTTCATTCATCCTAGAAGGTCCGGATTTGAGGACAAATCCTTTTAAACGAGGAGGGAATGATGCGACCCTGACCAGCATCATGGACCAAGGTAAGAAAATCAGGTACGAGCCACTGAGGCAACTGATCATAGCTTGGCTTAATGGGCTGTTTATGGGCCTTATCGGTTTGATCCATGAAGTTCTAGACCGAGAGAAGCTAATGGACTTGAAACAAAACATTGAGGGTTTGTTCTCATTCTAAAATCAGTGTTTGAAGTTGTTCAAGAAAGGCCCAACAAGAAACTACATGTCATGGTCAAATAATATATCAATCTGACGGCAATTCTTTGACCGTCGACCAGGCGAAAGGACGAGACCAGCCGAAGAGTTTTTCGACCACAACTTTCAAAATTCGGTCAAGTCTTTGGTCTTTGGTCTTTGGTCAAGTCTAACATATTTATCTAGTTTGTATTTCCTAAAATAAGTTTAGACCTTTGGTCTAACCCATAGCCTATTATATAAAGGCTAGCTATTGTGTTGTTTTATTCATTCAACATTTTTAATCAAAAACCTTTCTTTTTTATTCTTGTTGAATCCTTTGTTCTTAATCGAACATCGTAGCTTCTAAGTCGTCGAAGTGAGTCATATCTTCGAGCTTAGGAGTTGGAATATCAAGGGTCTTCCACAACCCTTGTGCGACCATTCGATCCACGTCCCTTGATCGTGTGTGCTTTCTAGCTCATTCGGTGCAAGGCTTATCCAATCCTTCAACCTTAGAGTGATCCTTATTTTGGTTCTATCACCTGGCTTGTGAGGTCCAGATCTGGAGGAGCGTGCGGTGTCTTCTCCGAATGAGAGTGAGTAGTCGCAGATTAAGAGTTTTACGAGGCATGTTTCAAGCGCTTGTGAAACACGGCGGTTAGTAGTGGAGAGAAGAGAAGAGTATTGGGGAGCCCCCAAAACGAATCGGGTCTGGTGGAATCCCACCCGTACATCAAAGGCCCAGCCTTTCTACTGACAATGACAAGGAAACTCCGAGAAGATCTGTCGGTACGAGGAGAAGCGCCAGTGAGACTGGAAACCCAGTCGGAAAAACATAAGAGAAATATTGTTGAGTTGTAGAAGCTAAGGAGAGATATGGAAGAGATGAAGATGTCTCGACGCCGGCGGCCAGAAGCACCACCGACGTCAAGGAGATAGGTGTGCGGCGCCTTCTCGATCGCTGTGCCCGAGAGAGTTTAGGGCGAACTCTTATACAAGAGTCTCCTTGATATAAGATTATTTAAGGCAATTTCTCATAATATTATGTTTGGTTATAAGGGACAAAACACTTTCATCAATCAAGACATGATACAAAACTCACCATAATATTTGTTTTCTCTTATTAATGTTAGACTTAAAATAGGAGAAACTTTTTTTTTTGAAAATTTCACTCATGGACATAACTCGTTCATTTTGCTTCTCTGCATTTGGCTCTGAATTTTGGGACAAATCTATTGGTTAAATATGCTCAGAATCGTTAACTTCTACACTAACGGAATCAAATTCCAGATCACCATCATCCATTGTGCATTTAGAAATAATCAAGTCAAAATTTTGGTCAAAATTATTTGAAGTTAAAAATGACATGATTTGAACATAAATATTGTAAGTTACCTTGTGAAAATATACGAATTGTGAACAATTATATCCAAATTCGTCAGCATATGCAAATTTTGTGATATTTTCCTTACTTGAATGAAATAAACCTCATATGTTATGTGGTGTCAAATATGTTATGCACAAGTTTATCTTTAATAGAAGTCCTAAGTAATGAATAAAAAATATTGACAGTTCTAGTGAGAAAATTATATGTAAATTCGTTTTCGTATTAGTATGATTTTCAATTAATATAAGAGAAATTTTTTTGAAACATCTTAAATTAATTTTTAATGATTAAAATAACACATAAGAAACTACATGACCAAAACATGTTTTATTAAAGAATAAAAAAACTAAACGATCCTTAGTGAATAATACATTTAAATTAAAATAAATATTTTTAAAAATACATTTATGCCCTGAATCCTAAATTCTAGACCCTAACCCCAAACCCTAACACCATCCTGAAAACTAAATTCTAATTCTAAACTAATTAACCCAAAATATATAAATGTTTTAAATAATTTCATGATTTTTTGGTCATTTTTATTTTTATAAATTATTTTTGTGAAAAAAACTTCTAAGTTATTA
Source organism: Moricandia moricandioides (assembly GCA_905132885.1). Classification (NCBI taxonomy): domain Eukaryota; kingdom Viridiplantae; phylum Streptophyta; class Magnoliopsida; order Brassicales; family Brassicaceae; genus Moricandia; species Moricandia moricandioides. Next base: position 592,942 of record CAJHQQ010000022.1, read on the forward strand.
TTGGATATATTTCTCGAATATGTATTTTTCTTAAAAAATCGTTCATGTCTTTGTTTTGCAGCAAAACAAGTCAATTCTTAAAGTGTTTTCATTTATAAAGTTTAACAGGTGCAACATCAGATTTTGACACTCGATTCCAAAGCATTTAAGAATATAAGAAATCTCTGAATTTTGAAGTAAAAATATTCGAAAATTATAACTTGTAAATCTAATATTTATTAGAAATATAATTTAGAATATGATTTTATTATCGATAAAGTAATAGTACTAACCCTATGCTTACATACCATATGTTTGGTGAATTACTCTTGGATTTCTACTTTGCAATTAAGTGGAAGTATATGAGTTTTGAAAAGATATGTTTTGAAACCAAAGTTGAGCAATGGAGAATCACTTATTTGAGCAATGGAGAATTGTTACAGTATTATATCTGTCATAACTTTGGAATAGACTGCAAAGATTTGAACACTATGATTTCCAAACCATATTTGTGACTAAACTTCACAACAAAGTTTAAGGAGATAACGGGGTTGATTGGAAAAGACTGTGACTTTATGTTTTTTACTCTAGAAATTAGGCTGTAAGTTTTTTAGCTGTGGTTTTATTTTTTTGTTGTAGATTATTTTTTCAAAAGCAATCGAAAGCACTAAATAAAAGCTGTAGAAAAATTGATTTCCAAAGTTAACATATTTCCTTTTTTAAGTTTTTTGCTGTAGCTTTATTTTTAAGATCTAAAACATGATTGCTTTATAAAAATGGCTTTAGAAAGAAAAATGGCTTTCTACAGCATCTAGAGCACTTGCCAATCATCCCCAACAACGCTACAAAAATGAAGCTTTCATACATTCCTCGAGGCCAGAATGTAGTTACTGATTCTTTAGTTATAACTGCAAGACTTTTCTACAAGAATTTTTTGTGTTGATTGTCCTATTTAGGTTTAGTTTCCTAATCCACATCTTATTGAGTAATGAAATAGAAGTTCAGTGTCAAAAAAAAAGTAGAAAATAAAAATTGAATGAAATAAACTCGATATTTTAGGTGGTGGGTGTACATAACTAATTTATCTTTAAGCAAAGTCCTAAGCAATGAAGCCACTAGTAAAAAAAGAGTCGTAAGAAGTAAGCAATGATAACTCAGTGACAATTTCTGTGGTAAATACAAGAGCCCCTAAATATAATATGTAAACTAGGATAAGATCGGCGCTTTGCATAGAACGAGGTTATTGTTTTCATTATATTTTGGACTATTAAATATTAGTTTGATTTAATTTGGATATTAATTGATTTTGGGTTTCTTTTTATCAGGTTTTAATATCTTATTGTTAAATTAAAATTTAAATCCATATTTTTTGCATGTGTTCGGTTTAGTTTGTTGAGGTATTTAATTTTTTTGGTGATAAGCAAAAGATAATTATTATTTATTACGTTTTATGTTATATGTTTTTTATGTGTTCGGTTTAAATATGTTTGCTATTGACCGTTAATTAATATTAAAGCGAAATGTTGGTTTAAAATAACAAATGAAAAATATAATTCATAAAATTATTTTGTTTTAAAATATATATTTTATTACTAAAAGCTCTATTATCATATAAAGAAAAACATATTATCTTCATAAAATAAAGAAGTTTGCATCCAATAACCATAAAAAAAAAATAAGTCACCAAATAACCATTAAAAAAATATTGTGTATAAAAGTAAATGTATTGAAAAATATTAAGAACAATACGTTTTCACAATTGCACCAAAATTTTATATTTAATGTCAAATCGTTCTCTTTGCGACATGTCATACGAAAAATTTAAAGCGTTCTCGTGATGACACGTCAGCTTTGTCTTAAAATTATATAGTGAACGCATTTATTGCAATGCTTCTCCTTTAATATAAAAGAGATTTTTCTTCAGTAAATCTACCAAATAATTTCTTTTTAAATTTTTTGTCACAAAAATAAAATTTAAAAGAAAGATTATCTAATTTTTTATTTAATTTTTTTAATATATATTTTTATTTTTAAATTTAAATTTCACTTCTAAAACTACAATCTATAATTCTAAACCTTAAATTTAGACTAGTTAATCCAAAAAATATAAATACATGTTTTTTAATAAAATTTATTTTGTTCATTTTCTCTTTAAAAATAATTTATTTATGATATCAATAGCTAAAAGTATCTTTAGTTATAAATTTTAACAGCTAGCAACTTCTAAATTTAACACTTCCTTCCAAAGCATGTAAGAAGAAAATGAAATCCCTAAAATAGATCGAAAAAAAGAAAGTTTGGAAGAAAGAAGAAGACTAGAGAAGTTCACTAGAGTCCATTTTTCTTACTCCCAAATCTCTTGATTCCGCATCAGATCTTCTCTCCTTCTCTCTCTCTGTGTAATTCTCACAATCTATTGGATTTGATTCCGTCTCCGCTAATGAAGGAATCGGATCTGACCACCGAACCCATCGCCCAGAACCTAATCAAGCTAATCAGCAATGTCTGCTTCTCCGTCTTCGTCTTCACCGTCCTCATCTTCACTGTAATCGCCGTCACCTACCAACCACCAGATCCATGGCTCGAATCAGCTCCCGCGCTTACCAAACTCCTCACAGCCAACGAAAACGCAACTTTCAAAATCGACGGCTCTATACTCAACACCGGCGAAGACATCGCCTCGTCCCCGATCTCACCTCCCGCGAACTCCACGGGACCCGTCGTTACCGAGGCGACGATCGAGCTATCGGAGGAGAAGATCGGGAACATGACGGTGGTGAACTCTTCCTCTGTGGATTGCGATGATTTGAAAGTTGTGAATTGCTCAGATCCGAGAGTGCTTGTCGCTGTTCAGAGGTTTAATCTGAGAGTTTTCAAATCGATTGTGTTCTTAGAGTACGAGACTCCGGTCAATGGTTCGAAGCCAGACGAGTGCGATGTTTCTTGGAGGTTTAGGAATAAAAAGGAGAAGTCTTGGAGGAGATACAGAGATTTCAGGAGGTTTAAGTTTGCCTTCGGTGAGAATTGTACTTACAAAGTGTTTCACACTAGTGGTTGGCACTCTGGTGTTAATGCTCGTAGGTTCAGGATCAAGCCAAGAGGAGGAGGAGGTGGTCCAAAGGCTGCCCGCGGAGTCCGTGATCCCGAGATTAATGATACGATACCGACTCTTGGCTCTCAGACAAATTTCAGGAGAGGGAAGTATTTGTATTACTCAAGAGGAGGTGATTATTGCAAGGGTATGAATCAGTATATGTGGAGTTTCTTGTGTGGGTTAGGAGAAGCAATGTACTTGAACAGGACTTTTGTAATGGATTTGAGTTTGTGTTTGTCTTCGAGTTATAGCTCAAAGGGGAAGGATGAAGAAGGTAAGGACTTTCGGTATTACTTTGATTTTGAGCATCTTAAAGAAACTGCTTCTATTGTTGAGGAAGGTGAGTTCGTAAGAGATTGGAAGAAGTGGAACCGGTCGCATAAACGGAAAGTTCCTGTTAGGAAAGTTAAGACGCATAAAGTGTCGCCATTGCAGCTAAGTAAAGATAAGAGCACGATTATATGGAGACAGTTTGATGCACCTGAGCCTGAAAACTATTGGTATAGAGTGTGCGAAGGGCAAGCTTCAAAGTATGTCGAAAGACCGTGGCAAACACTGTGGAAATCAAAGAGGTTAATGAACATTGTCTCCGAGATTAGCGGGAAAATGGATTGGGACTTTGATGCGGTTCATGTTGTTAGAGGCGAGAAAGCCAAGAACAAGAAGCTATGGCCACATTTGGATGCAGATACATGGCCTGATGCGATTTTGAATAAGCTTAGAGGATTGGTTCAACCATGGAGGAACTTATACGTCGCGACTAATGAACCTTTTATAATTACTTTGACAAGCTGAGATCTCAGTACAAGGTTCACTTGCTTGATGATTATAGCTACTTGTGGGGGAATAACAGTGAGTGGTACAATGAGACAAGTCTATTGAACAATGGGAAACCAGTTGAGTTTGATGGGTACATGAGAGTAGCTGTTGATACAGAGGTGTTTATTAGGGGGAAGACACGTGTTGAGACCTTCAATAACCTTACCATGGATTGCAAAGATGGAATCAATACATGCTGAAGTTGATCAATCAGGTTTTGATGTGTTTCTCTTTACAACTTTTCTACCATGCCATTTATTTTTGTGTTTTATATCCAAATCAGTTATATGCTTCTGTTGTTGCCTTGTGTTCTTCTAGCTATTGATGTTTTTTTTGGTAAGATGTTATAGCAATTGATGTTATTGGTGGGTGAAGAGTGTATGTAACGTTTACATTTTGTTATACAAATTTGTTAAATCGTGCACATCAGCTACAATTTCTTGAAATTTTGATATACATGTCTAGCGTCTGAAAGCAACATATAAAAAGTTAAGGGAAAGCTTCGGAGACAGACATTCGAACAGTATGCATATTATTCTTTCTGTTTTTGTTTCTACCAGAGTTGTGGATATATCAGGATTAGGAACTTTAACATAGTTTGAAGGGAAAGTGGAACCAATATCCAAAGAAAACCTATAACTCACTAAATGTCCATAACAACAAAATGGCTAGAATGCTATGTATATATGTAATTAGGCGTGGGAAAAAAATCGGAACGGAAGAACCGAACCGAAACCGAAATGAAATATCCGAACCCGGAAGCAGACCGAAACCTTCAAATACCCTAATAGTTTTTATATTTCTATAACCGAATCGAATCGAGAACCAAACGGATACCATAATATATAAAATATTAATTATATATACATATAATATACCTATATATATTTATAATTTAAAAATCTATTAAAAGTATCCGAAAATAGTTGAAGAAAATTAAATTATTTTAAAATATCCGAATTACATGAAAGTATCCGAAAGTATCCTTACATTTTTATCCTAAATATCCAAAGTAATATGAAATATCCAATATTTTATCCGAATTATCGTAATTATTCGATATTTTACCCAAAATATCCGATATTTAACATGAACTATCCCAATTAACCTAGTCGGATCCGAACCAAATGAGAACTAAAATTTTCCAGGTATTTTCTGGTTTTTAGTTTTACTATCCGAACCAAACCGAATTGAAAATAGATCAAGTAGTAAATGGATCATTTATCCCGTTACCAAAATTATCCGATATCCAAAAAACCCGAATCGAACCGAACCGATACCCGAAATACCCATGTCTATATGTAATACTACATTGTTTCCTCTTAATCAATTAGAAAAATTTGATCACAAACGTTTCTCATTTTATATTTTTCTTAGGTTTTTTTTTTTTTTATCTTGCCGTCTCATTTTATTTGATATGTATTTTTTTCTCCAAATATAATTCAATCAAATAATTAGGTAGGTAAAACATACATATTTTTTACATATAACATAACTTTACAAATTCTAAACAGACCTAAATTCTTCAAAAACAAACTTTTTTTATTAATAAGGATATTTACTTCTATTATATATTAATCCTATAGAATAACACATTTTGTAAAAACTATACAGAATTATGTATTTTTAATGTAACAACGGTGGTTTATTAAAATTTGTTATTATATGTTGTTGATGTAACACTTTTTCATTTTAGTTATACAAGCATATATTTATCTATAAAAAAATAGTAGTATGGTTGACAAAAAGAAGAAAATAGTATAGTATGAAGTTACAAAATCAACCAGTATTATATTCTATCGCACCCATTAGAAACGTCTTCTCTAAGCACTTTAATTGCAATCAAAATCGTCATCTATTTCATTTTTTCCTTTCTAGAAAAAAATTCTTTCCAATTTTGATTTCCAAAGCATCGTATATACTATACTATAACATTCTATATTATTTTGATAAATAATATACTATAATCAAACCTTCATAAACAATATACTATAATCAAACAATATACAATATTTTGATAAACAATATACAATATTCTAATTTGTAATTGTCTATAGAGAATGCTTACGGTGTAGATGTTGTTGTTGAACCATTATGCGTGGAAAGTGTATATTGTCAAATTTTGTGCCAGATTATCATATCCTCTATTCAGATCTTTTTTGTCACCAATGGATTTTCATTCAATATAAAAAAGTACATGATGTACTACGTAAATCGATCATACAACCCAGTTAAGGAAAGACAAACCAAAAAATCAACTAATAACAGACCCACCAGATTAGACTGTAGAGTTTTAAGATCGATTTCCTTTTGGTTTTATCTAGCTTAAGCTTGTGACTGATTTCGAGTTTACTTTGTTTCAGGTTTTCGTTTGAGATCAAGCAAGAATAAAAAATGAACAAGAGCATTTGTTTGCCAGGGGTTCACGGATCTACTCACCGGGGAGGGAATCAAAATCTCTCAAATGCTTCACTATCGATCACGATCACAAGTACATATTCACAACAATGGTGATCCATAAGATACATATCTTTACACACGAGAATTAGCTTGCTTATCGTTTCCTCTGTGAAACCAGTAAGTCACTTCCAGAGTTTTCCGGTCTGACAGATCTTCGCCTTTGTAAATCCGTCGAGCTTCACCCTCACGACCTCAAGCTAAGTCTTCTCCTCCTCTCTTGTTCTCTGTATTTGATCCTCTTCTCTCTCGCTATCTTTTTCTGCAACTTGGCTCCGAGTTTGTTATAACAAACTTATTCACTTGTGCCACTTCAAAACACAGAGTTCCACTTATTGAATATTACCTTCGGGCTGAGACTTGGACTGCTCTTCTTCTTGCAAGTTTCAGATGGGCCAGAACTAAAGCAGTCGAAGTTGGGTCAGAAGAAAGAAGCCCACTCGATATTTGGCTGAGCTTAGGCTCACACAGGCTTCCCATACAATTCAACATGTAAGTGACTACCTAACCAAAAAATCAGCCAGGCACAAGACCTACACAACCCAACAAAATCTAAATAGAGAGTGTAACCACCGAGGATAACCCGTAACAGCATAAAGTTGATACCTACACTCCTTATACACAGTTTGAGCTATGAGGAAAACTCTTCTATTCAGTTGTTAACTTTGTGGAACACCATGCTTTGAATTGCCCATTTGGTTGCTAAAGCGAAAGCTCCATACGGGTAGAGACATTGAAAAAGGCTCTTCTACTGATTTTAGTGTTTCCATCAGCATCTCTCAATACCCATTACGCACCACCAATGGATTTCCTTTTTGACAATTTTACACCAATATTACATTTAATCCATCAGTTCGGAGGAGGTTCCCACTTGTGAATATTTACCCGAGAGTCATGGATGGTAATATCTTCATCTGCCTTGTCACGATCATGAGCCAAAAACCACATCTCAATTTCCTGATCAACCTTCATCATAATTTCCTTTGCATTGAACTGTTTTCCTTCTGAAGATGGGATCAATACATACTGAAGTTGATCAATCAGGTTGTGATATGGTTCTCTTTACATCTTTTGTACCACGCCATTTCGTTTTTATATTTTGTATTGTTTTGGTATCCAAATCAGTTATATGCTTTTCTTGTTGTTTCCTTGTGTTCTTCTAGCGATTGATGTTATTGGTAGGCGGCAAGAGTGCATGTAACGTTTACATTTGGTTACACAAATTTCTTAAATCTGAAACACCAGCTACAATTTCTTGAAACTTTGATACACATGTCTAGCTACTGAAAGCAGCATCTAAAAAGTTACGGGAAAGCTTCAGAGAAGATATTCAAACACTATGTATATTAGGATTAGGATGAAAGATCTCTTAGAACAAATAATAATAAGAACAACTTTTCTTATTGCTTTAAAAACTTCTCAAAACTAAAGCTTTCAATGCTTCACTTAGATCTCTTATGATCTACTCTCTTAGATCTTATGATCTACACTCTTAGATCTTATGGAACACTTCTCCATTAAATCTATATTTATAGTGAAAGACAATTCCTTTTAATATGTGGGATATGGAAAACACAAACCTAATCTAATAGAAAACTTCCTTTTCCTATTCTAGATTTCCTTGTTATGTTTATCTCTTAACATATTAAACATCTAATAATATATTAAGTTTCCACAAGCTTGAAATCATCCAAAAATCACCCCCTTAATTCCAACTTCAATTAGGGAGATCAATTTCTTGAAGTCCAATTAAGCTCCTCATTTTCTTAAAATTAATCCTAGCTAATGGCTTGGTTAGGATGTTGGTCTTCTACTAAACACCCGGCGTTTGCATGTATCGACTTAGAACACAAATGTGTAACACACGTCTGGTCTTGTTTTAAGTAGATACCTCAAACATCGTATGCTTCTTATTTATTACGTAGCTTCTATCTATGGTTCATCTTCAGCCTTTGAGATCTTTAAACTCGACTCCATTGCTATTTGAGTCGTGTTACACACTTTCATCTTTGTGTCACACATGATTCCTTGAGCCTTACCCTCCTCCTTTATATTGATTCCATATGCTCCTTGAATCTTGTAGATCCACTTAAACCTTATAGGTTCAACACCAGTCGGTCTATCCACAAGCTTCCATGTGTTGTTTCTTGTGATAGACTTCAAATCGGCTACCATTTCTTCAACCCATAAGTAGTTCGATATCTTCGACTCAGCTGAGGTAAACTCTCCTCCTCTATTTGTGGAACCTAGATTGAACTTAGCTGAGGCAAAATCTCCTCCTCTATCGGTGCAACCTAGATTGAACTTTGTGGTTGAACCGGTTTGCTTCTCTACACTTTCCTTAAACCTTTTGAACCGATCAAATGCCTCACTCTTCTCCTTCATAAGTATAGTACACATATATCTGGAGAAGTCATCAATTAGGACAAAGATATATTTTTTATTTGCAGGTGTTGGTGGTGTGATTTGTCCACAAAGATCTCCATGCAATAACTCCAATGGCTTTGTCGCACGAAACATGGCTTTAGTCGGGAATGAGTGTCTAATCTTCTTCCATGCTAGACATGCGTCACACACGCTTTCTTCTTATGTTACACTCAGCATTCCTATGACCATCTCCTTCTTTACCATGTTGTTCATCGCGCCATAGCTTAAATGTCCTATTCGAGCATGCCATCTCCATGTTGCATCTTCATCCCTGACATGTAAACATTGCGGATAGCTAATCTACATCGGGGTCTTGTAGAGACGATTTGGAGATCTCGTAACACACACAAGCAACCTACCACATGAATTTTTGAGTGTTAAATAAACATCTTTCATGTTAACCTCACATCTGTTTTCTGTTGCTTGTCCAAGACTCAATATGTTATGCTTCAGGTCAGGTATGTAGTATATGTCTTTGAGTGCCTTCTTCTCTCCAGTCTTGCACAAAAAGATAACAACCCCCTTTTCCTACAATATCAACACCGATCCATCACCAAACTTCACCTTCCCTTTGTTGTTGAGATTCAAACTCGAAAAGAACTCCTTGTTTCTCGTCATGTGATTGCTCGCTCCATTATTCAAATACCAAACACTTGCATTGCCTTTTCCAATATCAAGATTCTTTGGAATCACATTGTCTTCATTCAAGAATACCACCTCGTGTACATATAGGGCATCAGCCTCTTGTGTTTCGTTTAGGTTGGTTTCTTGATTCTTTACTGACTTCTCGGGATAGGCAGTTGCGTAGTGACCCGGCTTGTCACATCTCCAACATATCAGCTTCGAACGATCCTTCTTCGAGTTTTTGTCTTTGGTGTGTGACACATGGTTTTGGTTGTGTAACCTACCTCGACCTCTGCCTTTTCCATTCCGTCCTCTACCTCTACCACGAAAATCCCAATAGTTTCCTAAATATGGTGATTGTTATCCAAAAACATAAGCTTCCCTTGGTTTCCTTTCTGATTTTCTTCCCCTACACGCTCCTCATACTCCTTTAGCCTTCCAACTATGTCCTCAAAACCCATAGAGTTGAGGTCTAGGACTTTCTCAAGCGACACTACGATTTGGATATACTTGTTTCTTGGGAGACCCTTCAAAAACTTCTTAACCATTTTGGATTCTTTTATGTTTTCTCCCAACGAGACTGCCTTAGATGATAACCCTGACATCTTTCCCGCAAAGTCATCCACGGTATCACTATCATCCATCTCCAACCTGTCGAACTCCATCATCAATGTCTTAAGTCTCGCCTCCCTTACATGATCAGCTCCAAGGTGTCGTGACTTGATGGCGTACCAGATGTCTTTTGATGTGGTTTGTTCTCACACTTGGAGAATCAAAGTTTCAGGAATGTATTGAAAAAAAGAGCAATTGCAACATCGTTCTTCTTTTGATCATCCGAACCAGGTTCTATCGTATCCCACACATCATGAACACGGAGTGACACCCTCATCCTCATCGACCAAACTGTGTAGTTTGTCGAGTTCAACATCGGACATTGGATGGATGCGGATCCAAGGTCCTTCGTGCGTGGCACAACTCTAGTCACGGCCGCCATCTTGCGTTTGTGGTCTCTTAGTAGTCACCAAGATCGAAGCTTCAACTTAAGCTTTGATAGAGTCTCCAACCTGAGGCTTTGGTACCAATTGAAGGATCTACAGAAACAAAGAATATTAAGAATAACTTTTCTTATTGCTTTAGAAAGTACTCAAAACTAAATCTCTCAATGCTTCTCTTAGATCTTTTATGATCTACTCTCTTAGATCTTATGGAACACTTCTCCATTAGATCTATATTTATAGTGAAAGACATTTCCCTTTAACATGTGGGATATGAAAAACACAAACCTAATCTAATAGAAAACTTCATTATCTTATTATAAATTTCCTTATTATGTTTATCTCTTAACATATTAAATATCTAATAATATGTTAAGTTTCCACAAGCTTAGAATTGTCCAACATAAGAATTTTAACATAATTTGAAGGGAAATTGGAACCTATATCCCAGAAAATAACTATAGCTCACTAAGTGTCCATAACAATATAGTGGCTAGAATGCTATGTATATTTTATGTAATACTACATTGCTTCCTCTTAATCAATCAGAACAATTTGATCACAAACCTTTCTCATTTTATTTATTTTTTCTTTGGTTTTCTATTATTTTGTTGCTGCTCATTTTATTTGATATGTATTTTTTTTTTGTAAATATAATTCAATCAAATAATTAGGTTGGTGAAAACATACATATTTTCTACATATGACATACCTTAAAATAATTTAAACAGACATGAATTCCTTAGAAAATAAACATTTTTTCAATAAGGAATTAATTAATTCTATTCTATATTAATTTTATGGAGTAAAACATATTTGTAAATACTTTACAAGAATGATGTATTTTTAATGTAAAAACGAGGTTTATGAAATTTTGTTATCTATATGTTGTTCATATAACGCTTTTCATTTTAGTTATAAAAACATATTTTTAACTATAGAAAATAGTATCAACTAGTTTTATATTCTATTGTACCCATTACAAACGTCTTCTCAAGTTTAGTTTTACAGAGATTGTTTCGTAAAACACTGTTTAGTTATTTTTTTGAAGATTAATTAGTAAAATATTTGTGTAATTCTATTTTATGAAAGCCTTTCTATAGAATATTGTTGGATTTTGTTTTACAAATGTTTTTTTTTGTAAAACATTGTTTATTTCTATTTTAGGGAAACATATTCCATAAAACGTTTTTGAGTTTGGTTACTGAGATTGTTTTGTTAAACACTATTTAAAATTATTTTCTGAGAGTATTACGTAAAATACTATTTAGTTATTTTAAAGAAAGTAATTCTGTCAAACATTGTCGATAGTAAGACTGTTTTGTTAAATCTTTTATTTGATTATATATACAAAATCTTTTTCGGATAACTGTTGTTGCACAAAAACTGTTATGTTAAGTTTTTCTGGGAAAGTTATGTTAACGATGTTTTCATACAATTTTACATATCGTTGCTAAGTGTGCACGACATATGCAGATAAATTGTCTCAACATTTTTTTTCCTCGGTCCTCACATTTCGTTATAATGTAGTAGTTCTAGTCGTTCATTAGAACGGATTTTAACCCCAACATGCAACATCTTAGTTCAAAGGAAGATGGAGATGATCAAACTGAGTTTGTGGATCGTCTGAATAATGACATTACTTTAATTGAACTTGCTTTTGGGACTCTCTTCACCCACAACAAGAAATTTGGAAGGAAGTAGTGTGAAGTTGGTGGTGGCAGGGGCGAACCCATATAGTCGACTACGAGGGCACGTGCTCTCTACTACTTTATATATATATATATATATATATATTTTGAAACACATTTTTTATATATTTTGTTTAGTTATTAAAATTACCATTTAACTTTGATAGAACAATTGGTTAAAATTATCCCCTTTAATTCTAACATTTTAAGTTTAAAGTCCCCACTTTTTATTTTGGGGGTTTTTCAAAAAA